>OY776679.1:14915761-16115761 GCA_963675555.1 Leptura quadrifasciata
CAGATATTGTTAGTTCTAGACCAAAAGACGTAATCAAGCATACAAGTTCACTTAAAATTGATGAAGTTTGATGAAAATTTATATTATAATCACCGATCAAAATTATACTCCTGAATTTATTGTAGCAATGTATTAGCAATTTCTCCAATAAATCAAAGAAAATGTCTATGTTGCCATTAGTCGATCTATATAAGGTGATGATGATAGTTCTACTTTTAGTGAGTTCAATAGCACAAAATTCTACGTGTGTTTCCTCGGAGAAATGATCGAGGTTAACAGATTAAGATTAATTTTATTGTTTGTAAATATTGCAACACCCCCATGAATCGTTTGTTGTCTACAGAAAAATGTAGCCAATTTGTAACCTGATAAATTTACGGTGGCAATATTATTTTTGTTAAGCCAATGCTCTGACAGACATATAATGTCATGATTATGTTTATCTAGATATAAAGATAACAAATCTAATTTGGCGGACAAACATTGAACATTTACACGAAAAATGCTTACCGCCCCATCATTACGGTAATATTTTAATGAATTAATTATTTCACTTGATTTCTTGGTGTTCTCCGGTGGAAAAACTGGTTAACCATCGCTCCCGTTGGCCATACGTTGGGGTTCCATGCAGCCTAAGTTGAATTCGTCAATGGTAACTTTAAATGACGAATAATATTGCGGGTACATGAATTTCATTTCCTCACATAGAGCTTCCGGAAACACTGGCTTCAGAATATTCAAAAGCTCCTCCGTTTTGAAATCTGGATGAAGCTTGTAGACATGAACAAAAGATTTTCTTGGAATTATTTTCATCGTTAACTTATCGTTGTTACCAATAATGTGTTTATTTTGACGTCTGTTCTTTTTTCTTTTACTTATTACATCTGTAAATGGTTGGTCATTAAGATTTTGGAAAATTATTTTTTATGGAAGTGGTATAGTATAATATATAATTTTTTCAAACGGAACACTTTGTATATTATTGTATTTTTGAATGGTCATGTTAATTCTCTACGATTTTTGTGGATAGTATTCTTTACCTAAAATCGATATTTCCGGAGTTATTTTTACTTTTTCATTAAAAGCTGTTAAACTATAACACTTTTCATTTTTAACTAATCTAGTAGCCATGATTTTGACATAAAGTGAGAATAATTGAAAGTAATATTAATTTTTTTCTGGATGCGTCTTGGTTGCTTCAGTAGCACTTTTTCACAGTTTAATTAAATCACATTTGGGTATATCTTTCTTGAAAATTTATAAATAATCATTTAATATTACAAAAAAGTTGACATAAATAATAGGAACAGAAAATACGGTATTAGGTAATACAAAAATTGGCACTATTTAAAAAAAATTACTTACTTTGAACCTAATTTAATCAATTAAATAATACCTAGTATTTATAGGATACAAGCAACATAACTGTATAATTAAACAATTAATTACGTATATAAAGTGGACATAGGTAATCATTGCTTATACAGGGTGTTTTTAAAATACAAGCAAGGGATTTTTTGAAATGGGATCTTGTAAAGGATCTGCAGTTGATGATTTTTTGACAGGTCGCGGGGAATATTAAGATAAGTCTAAATGCCCCTTTTTGTGAATTTTTGTATTTATTTGATAATTTGATGTCTTGGGGTAAAAAATAAGGTAACCATGAATTATTCAATTCACGATGTATCTGTGTGTCACAGTATATAAAATTGTTTATAATTATTCTCATTAAGTTTAATAACTCGGCTCTAAAAAGTTTATAAAAGAATATTTTTAATATAAAATACATTCTTAAAATAGCAAACTAATTTTGAAACGCAAAATAAAGAATTATAATAAATGTTCAAATATGCCTCCTTCTTGAACTGAACATTACCTAATCGATCATAAAAACTTCTGACATTTTGCAACATGTTCGGGCGAATTTGTTCGAAAGCGTTTGCGATTTTCAACCGCAACTCCTCGAAATTATTAGCCCTGTTCTCGTGGAAGCCTTAAATTTGAGATTTTATGTGGCCCCATAAAAAAAGTAATTTGGAGCCAGATCGGGAGATCTAGCTGACCACAAGATAGTTCCCTGTTAACTCAATAAAAACCTGGAAATATAATAAATCCTGAACTGCGGAACAATATTTTTATTGAAATTTTCATCACGGTTCGCCTTTTTCATTATATACTTTCACAAAAGGTCATTCATCTGATATTGTCCTCGGGAAATATTTCATGGGTCTTTCTTACTTTTTATGATCGGCAACCATTTTTTTTCAGAACTCATCTTACTGCCGTGTCACTTGAATCTACCTCCCCAGCAATTGCTTTAGCAGAAACTGTAATATTTTCAGTAACGGTGGCCAAAGCCATTATTTCCTTCATTTCATTATCATTATTGTGTTGCGGAACCGATTCTCTTTTTGCTCCCAGGAGAAACGGACCCATGTTTCTAGAAGTTTTTTATGATTCTGGTCGATAGCCGAGTGGGTTAAGGAGCGAGGTGGCAATCGCGATTAATCTCACACGGACATCGCACCACCGGGTTCGAATCCTGGCTCCGGTACTGGCACTGTCGGAGGAAATGGTTGTATGTCCGCGTTTTTTCAATGTGTAACCCCCTTCCGCACAAGCCCTGGCTTCTGGAATTGGGGGTTGTCTAATTTCTGTGGTGTTATTATTCGCCTGATTGTCTCTAGTGCAGGACAAGGCCTACTTGGATATGTAGCTTGAAATATTTCTTTAACTGCATGTGTTGAACGGACACCATAATACCACTTAACCGTTTACATTCCTTGACATTAAATACATCTAAATCTGAGAATATGGTATTTTCAATTCGTCACGTCAATTTTGACATGAAAAATGTTACAGCTAATTATGTAAAGTTCCTAGGAGTTTACTTGATTAATAAATTAACTTGGACAAACCACACGAACTTCATTTGCATCGATATAGAGAAAAGTACGCATCAGAAAATTTTGAAAATTTAGATAATTACTAATGTCGGTGTGGCCAATCCAACTAAAATAATTACCAACAGCCGGCACTTCCGCTTATACCGGAAGTCGATACCAACTTGCTTATTTCAAATGGAACACCCTATATATTTTAGAGCATAAAATTCTGAGTCGAAAATATGTAGCATATTCTATACCTAAACCTAGCCGTTTCAGAGATATTTGACATTTTATAGAAAATTTGACAGGTGCAACGGTTTGCAAAAACCGTTATAACTTTCTTCGTGTAAAAGATCCTCATTTACTTCTTCTCACATAAAAGGAACACAAGGAGAACTACGTTCTACAACTGAAATAAATTCAATAATATCATACAAAGTGTTCCGTTTTTCGCGTTACATTTTGTCAACTTCAAACCGCGAAAACTTGTTTAGGTCAAATGGAACATCCTGTATTTTTTTACGTCAAGTTGTGTAAAATTGAATTCCTTTTTTTCTGATATCAGCATTGTGAGGGTTAAAGTTACAACTTTTTGAAATATTTGCGATTTTATTAGAAATTCATGAATTGTTGTAATCATTTCATCAAAATAGCCATGATTAGAAACAATCAGTCATTATCTTATGTAAAAAATGTCAGCACGTTTAAATTATACTAACGAAAACTTTTTAAATTTGTTTATTATTTATGGAGAATGTGATAAAGTAATATCAAGAACTTGCAGCACATTTGCTACTCGATATCCACAAAAACGCAAAATAACACTAAGACTGTAACATGCGTATTAATCGAATTGAAGATATGGCATGAACTAAAATAGCAGAGATAAGATCAATTTAAAATATGATTTCAATTTAATTTAATAATTGCTCAAAATTCCGCCCTCGAACCTCGACACATTTTTCGCATCTTCGGATTAGTTCCTCATGGGTAGCTCTTCTAATTGAATCCTGTGATGTTTTGAAATGCATTTCTTACTCTTTGCATACAATCTTCAATGGTTGTTAATGGGCTCTCATAAACTTTATTTTTAATAGTTCCCCAAATGAAATAATCCAGAACTGATAAATCGGGCGAGCGAGGAGGCCATAAGAAAGGTCCATTATTGGCAATCCATTGATCATAAAAAGTTTCTTGTAAATAATTATTAATTAAATATGTGTTATGTGGAGGAGCACCGTCGTGCTGATAAAAAATGTTTCTATGTTCGGCGAGAGGTAAATTGTCTAAATAGTTATTATTAAAATTTTGTAAGATATTCAGATATCTTTCACCTAAAAAAAAAAAAACAAAAATTTACCTATACATATTAGCAGAAGAGAAAATTTAATTTACCGTTTAAATTTTCCTGATACAATTGTAATGCCACCACTCTATCGTTTCTTATGGCACATTAAACATTGAACTGCCAATTTTCCTGAAAGTTTCGCTCTCTGAACATATGAGGATTTGAGTCACTCCAATAATACGAATTGTGTCTATTAAAAAGTTCATTTTTAGTAAATTTTGCTTCATCTGTCCATATAATATTTCCCAAATAAGAATCATGACCCTCAGACCTTATTAGAATAAACTCACAAAAATTCTGTCTTCTTAGGAAATCTGTTTCTTTTAATCCTGGAACCATATGGAATGAAAACGGGTGAAACTTATGTTTTAATAAGATTCTGTGAATTGAATCCTTGCATAGTCCCGATTCCAGAGCAGCTTGTCTTAATGACATCCTCGGAAATGCATGAAAATATCCCAGAATGACTATTTCAATATTTTCGTCATCAACAAGGCTTTCTACTTTGCATTTTTGCCTTGACAGAGCCATAATGTGTTACAGTGTTTGGTGACGGTTTTCGTTTTTCTGGATATCGAGTAGCAAATGTGCTGCAAGTTCTTGATATTATTTTATCACATTCTCCATAAATAATAAACAAATTTAAAAAGTCTTCGTGGGTGTAATTTAAACGTGCTGGCATTTTTTGACATAAGATAATGACTGATTGTTTCTAATCATGGCTATTTTGATGAAGTGATTACAACAATTCATGAATTTCTAATAAAATCGCAAATATTTCAAAAAATTGTAACTTTAACCCCCACAATGCTAATATCAGATAAAAGGGGAATTCAATCTGATGTGACGTAAAAAAATACAGGGTGTTCCATTTGACCTAAACAAGTTTTCGCGGTTTGAAGTTGACAAAGTGTAATGCGAAAAACGAAACACTTGGTATGATATTATTGAATTTATTTCAGTTGTAGAACGTAGTTCTCTTTGTATTCTTTTTATGTGACAAGAAGCAAATAAGGATCGTTTACACGAAGAAAGTTATAACTGTTCTTGCAAACCGTTGCACCTATCAAATTTTTTATAACATGTCAAACATCTCTGAAACGGCTAGGTTTAGGTATAGGATATGCTACATATTTTCAACTCAGAATTTTATGCTCTTTTCGAAAACCCTAAAATATATAGGGTGTTCCATTTGAAATAAGCAAGTTGGTGTCGACTTCCGGTATAACCGAAAGTGCCAGCTGCTTGTAATTATTTTAGTTGGATTGGCCACACCCACATTAGTAATTACCTAAATTTTCAAAATTTTCTGATGCGTACTTTTCTCTATATAGATCGATTCAGTTCCCGGTGAGACACCCTGTGTACTTGTTACGTAATCTGGCACAGCAGGTACCACAACAACAATTACAGCCTATTCTGAACTCATACATTCCAGATTTTCTTATGCCATCTTAGTCTGGCACCGCTCTACTCACAGTGCATCTGTTTTTAGGATACAAAAGAGAGCAATGAGAATTATAGCACGGCCAAATTACAGAGATGGTTGTAAAGATGCTCTTAATTAACTAGGAGTGCTAACACTGGCTTGCACCTATATCCAATGTCTCCTTCATATAAGAACTAACATTCACATCTACAAGTTACACTCACAAATACATATCTATTGCTCTACAAATAATGAAAACATTAATCCTGACGGGGCGAGCGTGGGTGCGTCTTTACTGTGTACATATTTCGATATGCGATGTAAAGCAACGTAAGGCGCGGTTAGTAGTTGGATTGGTGGCCGTTCTAACGAAGACCGCGTCCTCGCCTCACACATCTTCCAGCGGCTTGTATATCAGTGTATGCGCGGAAACTATACAACCTTAGGCGAGGGTTGTATAGGGGATATACCATCCTTCGGAGGGGATGTAAAGCCGTCGGTCCCTTGTCTATTAAATGTTAGGCAAGTAAAAGATCCCTACTCTTCTTAAGGGAAGAGGTTCGGCAAAATTCCTGGTTGGGGGTAGCTCGTCTACAGGCGTCGGTGTTAGGCCTCAGTAGCGGAAATAGGCCGACGTTAAATAAATGTATAAAAAAAAATTAATCCTGACTCATAACAACTCTGTAAAATTCGATCTATAATACGGTATCAAATTTTATAATGTGTTGCCTGCACGAAGTTAGAAATCGAGGCTATAATAGTTTAAATAGATATTTAAACACAGATTTTAACATTTTTTTGTTCTCTAATTCACTCAAAATACAGATTTTAACTTTTAAATTATAATTGTCTGCTTTTTGTCCTATTTATCATCTTATTTTATCTAGATGTACTTTAGACTGACTTGTGTAAATACCGTAGCTAGTATATTAGCACCATCATTATTACTATTACATTAAAAGTGATCTTCTTTTAAGTAGGTTCCATATAAGAAACCTTGTGGTTTATTTATAGTCAAGATGCTTACGCTTTCTTAGTTTATCGAGCTAAAATATATCTTCCTTAGAAAAATCTAAGTAAATGGAATAACCGATAAAGATTTACGAGGAAGAACTCCGCGAAACAAATGATCATCATCACGAATTCCGAGTCTGTTGCAAAATACATAATTTCCCTCTAAGCATTAATCGCAAGCACGCATTTCGAGTTAAGGATTGCTTAATTGCTCGGGACTAATTCGAAACAGAATTCTGTAAATAAAAACAAAAGCAGCTGGTATTGCACAACAATAGAACGCGTTAATAAAAGGTTGAACACACAAATTTCATTAAGATGATCGCGTTACGATTATAAAATTAACAATCGAGAATATTCACACCAAAATATTTGGCAGTATTTCGCAAAATGCCGTCTGATGTGTGCATAGATAAAGTAATTTTAGTTATTTGATGTAAACGAACACCATTTTTTATTGATACAACTTTTAATAGTAGTTTGTGCAACAAGAGTGGATATGATAGCTATATCGCACGAGAAAGAAGTTTGAGCACGACGCCGTAGACGGAGTGCCTCAATCTTTCGAGTGCGATATGGATAATCCACTCGAGTTGTACAGTATACTTTTTCTACGACCGGATTAAGAAAAAACTACAAATAATAGTTTTAATCAAATTTTAATATACAAACTTAGCTTCTGCTAAACCTTATGCTCTAGGTGCAAACATTTTATAAAAGCTTCAGTAGCCTAGCGATTATATGCACGCTTCGAAATCGACAATGAGAAAATTAAAAGTGCTTGAGCACAAATTTATGCGCCTCATTTCGAACTCTGGAAGGTACACCTCCCTCAGAGATCTTTATGCACGTTGCAACGACATAACACCAATAGCGGATTACGTCCAGAAAATCTCCCAAAAATTCTACTCTTTCAAACTGGGCGATAGTCCGCTTACCGCAAACATTACACAAATTAGACAGCATAATGCACCATTTCGGATCAAACACACCCTACCATACCAGACGTTATCACCTTTCGGCAACCACTATAGCCAAACCTTCACCTACTATAACTTCCACTTACCCTATCCACCTTTACTGACATTTCATACCGTTCGTATCTTTAAATCTTTCCTGTCCCTCTCTTTCTTTCAGTTTGTCCGTTTTGTTTCGTGTTCTTGATCTCTTTTTGTGCGTTGTTTGTCTCTGTTCTTGTTATCGTTCTCTTTTTGTGCATTTTTCACTCAAAATTAGCTTCACTATAAAATTTTTAAAAAGCTCAAAATTTCGATAAACCACACTCAGCCTTGCGCAGCCCTGCAGTACCTCATTTCGATGAAGGTTCCCCGTTTTAGATTTGGGTACCTGTATCAACTCCAAAATTAGTTCAGTGCAGTGCGACAGCTTCGAGTTTGTGTTTAATTTTTAAGCTTTGTTAAATTTTATTTTTAAAATGTTTTTTAATTATATTGTCCTTTGTAATTTGTTTTTAGCGAAAGGAGTTAGGACTTATCTCCCCATTTTCTTTTAGCCGAACCGGAGCCACCCCGCCCGGCCATGGAACCCACCACCGCGAACAACGCGGTGGTTGCACGGTCGGTCGCAAGTTAGTCTCCGGGGAGGCTATATTATGTATTAATTTGAATAAAGTCTATTTGCTTGCTTGCTTGCACGCTTCGAAATGCAAGAGATCATAGGTTTAATCCCCACATATAGCTACTTTTTTTTTGTCATAATATATCTCTAAAATTTTGTCTGTATATGATAATTTCAATAAAATTTTAGGTGGTATATCGTTTATCGATTCTTCACTGGAATCACTCATTTTAAATTATTTTCTAGCTCAAACTGCGCGAATACACACTGACAATTACTTTGACAGCTTACACACTAACTTGAATTTTTTAAAACGAATAGTTGCCTATGTACTTAATACACGAACTGTGATTGGTCGATTTCATATCCATCCTAGAGCGTATATGAAATATATCCGTTCAGTTAACTGGAATGGCCCACTTATCCATTCTACAGACTGTACGGAAAACAGCAAATTTGCATAAGGGAGTAGAAAAAAAAATTTAAAAGTTAGTTATACAAGCTGTCAATCAAGATTGTTGCAAAAATTTTGAAAACATTCAGCTGCTCCCGTTTTGTCTTATATGAATGAAAGAAGCACTGTAATTGTAAAATAAGGTAGGCAGAAAAAGGTCAAAAAGAATTTTTTTTTTCAAATTCAAGATGGGCTTCAGTGGAAAAGTTGTGACAAATAACCGTCATATTCCGCACAAAAATATATCTAGCCGGGCCCAAAAATATATTTTGTAATATTTAAGAAAATGAACCAGGACTTACTTATTGGTAAGTCAAAGATCAGAAAAACCTTTTAAGCAATTACCAAATTCTTCTGATTCATCGCCGATTATATCGGATTTACTTAATCAATTCAATACCTTTTCCACAAACTTCCAGTCGACGTTCAATCAGATTGTACTCAAACAGCAATCACTGAGTCATAGATATCTACTAACCCTTCTCCAACTCAATCAACTCCTGTTACTACTAATAATTATTGTTCTAATTGCCAAAATCGATCTCGCTCGAACAACCGCTCTCCCACTCGCAACCGTTTCGATCCAACTAACAATACTGTTTGTTATTATTATCAATTATATAAAGATCGAGCTTTCAATGCAGTGGTTCTTGGTGTAAGTCAGACTTCCATGTCGGATCATAGACACATACGATCCGATCTGAGGGCAGTTATAACAAGCCTCGAGGAATGTAGAATATCTAGACTGACGGACTGGAGTGTTTATAAAGAACACTTAAGGACGGAGGTCGAAGGTGTAACACATTCCATCGACACAATAGAGGAATTAGACATAGCCTCATACCAACTACAAAACATCATAACTTTACGTTATGAAACAGGACTATCTGGATGAGGATGTACACCATCCAACCAGAGAAGGAAGACTGGCTAGAAAAATATTCACCCCCCGAACAAAATCAAATGGGCGATATCCACCTTCAAACTCTTTAAATCGCCGGGCAGAAATGGCATTTTCCCTGCCTTACTTCAACACGGAATGAGGAAGATGCATGGATTTTAAAAATGCTTAATTTCATTATTTTTCCATAATATGTACTATATAAGTTGATAATATAATAAAAGAAACTCATAGAAAAATTTCGCTTCGTAAATATGCCACATTAAAATTTGAACTTTTATGTAAACAAAACCACGTGACTGAAAACGCTATAATATTGCTTTGACGTCATTTTGACGTCACTAATTGGATCTGAGTTCGCTAATTTACGTTGTTATTCTTAATCTTGTTATTAATTATTGGTTAAAATGACGGATAATCATTTTATAACGTGTTTATCTATAACCACAGTTACCTTTTTGGTAACGACGTGACGCTACAGGTTACGAATGACGCTACTCGTTAGGGATAGAGCGTTTTAATGGTTTTAAATTCTCAGCCGAAATAAATTTTTTTCACCCTCAATTTTAACAAAAAAGAAAAAATACGAGGAAGCATAGTTATCTGTCGTCGATCTATCTGTGATATAAAAAAAAAACATGCAACTTCCTCATTGGGGAGATTATCCCATACCTGAGAAGTATATTCATAGCAAGCTATGTAGTTGGCTATACTCCCCAAGCTTGGAGGGAAGTTAAGGTGGCGTTCATTCCATGAATAGGCAGTAATTCGAGATAATTGAAGTTAAAGACAAGACTGCACAATATTCTGATTTTAATGTTTAATTTATTTTTCATATATTCGTATTGATCATTTCGGCATCCTTACTCATAAAATTGCATTGGTTGCGTGAAATAAGTTTTACAATTAAATTTTTGTAAAATATTTAATATGAAAGTGGATACTTACAATGTAAGGTAGGTAACAATTTGAAATAAACACAATTACAGAGCAATACCGGGCATCCTAGCGAAAAGTGAGTCAATTTGACAATGGATGTTCACTAAAAGAAGTAAAATTAATATACTGCTTTCGTCAGTAACTCTTAGAATTCCCAAGAAATTTTCACGTTTTTGCTGGAATACCCGGTATTACACAGAAATTAAACATAATTTATAACAAATGTTCAATGTGACCCCCGTTTACTTTAATACATTTTTGTATTATTTTGTTAAACGATCTTCTAACATTAAAAAAAATATTCGGTTGATTTGGCACAATTTACTATTTGTTGCCATAAATCTTGGACAATATTAATTTCTTGAGCATATACTAAACATTTCAAGTGTCCCCAGAAACAAAAGTCTAAGGGATTATAACTCGGACTTCGAGGTGGCTACGGAACTTCGTTTCCTCTACCAATTCAACGATAAGAAAATTGATTATTTAGGTAGTTGCGCACTCCTAAACGAAAATGAACTGGGGCGCCATCCTGCATAAACCACATACCTATTCTTCGATTAACCGGCAATTGCTCGAGCTCGTCGAAAATTGTAGTTTGAAGAAACTCTAAGTACGAATTGCCATTCAAATTTGCGGGTAATTCATAAGGGCCCAGTAAGCTATCTCCGAAAATACCGCACCATACATTTATTTGAAACTCATGTTGGAAATGTGCCTCTTTGACTACATGTGGATTATCAATATCCCAACTGTGGCTGTTCCTCCAGTTGAAAACTCCTCAAAAGTGGCTTCATCGGTAAAGAAAATATTGTTAACAAAATTAGGACTTAAAATTTTTCTATCTCTAATAGACTGTGCAGTGTGCACATTTCACTCGTACAGGAAGATCCTTTGGTAATAAATTTTGGACTGGTGTAAAATGGAAAGGACGCAGGTTTTCTTTTTTAAGTATTATAAATACTGAAGCATTGCTTATCCCAGTAATTGCTGATAAACGTCGACTGCTTAGTTGGGGATTATCAGCAATTCGCACTAAAAATGTCCTCCTCTTGATCAACAGAAATATCTTTTGGCCGTCCCACATCACGTTTGGGCTTGAATTTTCCAGTTTCTCCTAATCGAATAAAAATATGTCTGAAGGTCTGGTGATTGGGTTAGGCTCTGTTTGGATACATTTGGGTAGAGAGATTGGTTGAGTAGCCGTACGACAGGAATAATTTTCTTGTGCATAAACACACATCATATCCCGTATTTCAAAATCTTGAAAGTTATGTCGTGGCATTTCAGTAGATACCCTTTTTAAATTTTACAACAAGCGAAATGACTGACAGTGATATCAAAAATTGAGAACAATGACACAACCCTACTAGATTCAAATAATTATTTCAGACTAGAGCTGACAGCATAACCAATAAATTAATTTTCTTTATATAAATAATTATTGTATTACATATTATTAAGAATATAATTAAATTTATTGAACATGTTACAAGAATGTTAACTGTAAAACTTTATTCACGTAACCAATGCAGTTTTATGAGTAAAGATGCCGAAATGATCATTACGAATATGAAAAATAAATTAAACATTAAAATCAGAATATTGTGCAGCCTTACCTTTAACTTCAATTATCTCGAAAAATAATTACTTTATCGTTATGAAGTGAGAGTACGTTATTTTCTTAAAAAACTTTTAAAATTAAAAAATAGTACTGAAAAGACTATTCCACGAGTAGCGTAGAATTTAGAGGGGGGAAACTACTCCTCGGTCCCTGCCGTACGCCTCTGGTTAATAGTGAGAAACTATCTTCTACTATGGTCTGATGTTACCTAAATTATCTAAACTTTATGCCTAATATGAAAAAGATACATTAAACAGTAACAAAATAAAAGAGGTCGTCGCTTATGAGGCCGAATAATTAAAGAAAGTGAGTTAGTGCCTTATTCCTCAAAAAGAAACAACAATGCAGCTACGGACACGTGTTTCGGAGTTACTGCTCCTCATCAACGTAGCGTAGCTTAGCGAATATATCTTAGGTGAGCAAAACTATTAAAGGTAGGAAAGAAAGGTACACAGTACTCCATTTGCACTTTCATATCTCATGTGCCACATTTTTTGCCACAGATGAGGACAGTCAGTACGAGGAGCCCTATGTGTACCGCTCTATTTCCACCTGGCAAATACAAAATAAAAGAGGAGGACTTATGACGTCAAATAATTACAGAAAGTGAGTTAGTGCCTTATATAGGGTTCCTCATACTGACTGCTCTCATTTGTGGCCCAAAATGTGGCATCTGAGATATGAAAGTGCAAACGCAGTACTGTGTACTGTAATTTCCTACTTTTAATAGTTTTGCTCATCTAAGATATATTCGCTGAGCTACGTTACGCTGATGAGGAGCAATAACTCCGAAATACGTGTCCGTAGCTGCATTGTTGTTTTTTTTGAGAAATAAGGTACTGACTCACTTTATTTAGCAACAAAATAATTGGCAAAGATAATTTTTGAAATTTGAAAAAAAAAACAACATTTTATTAAGCGTTTTGGATTACATCTTATTTTGGGCCAAGGATTCTTCAGTTAGCTTACGTACATTTATTAATAAAACACCCTGTATACTATCAAATAGTCAGGCACAAGACAAGTTCTTGATATTACTTTATCACATTCTCCATAAATAATAAATAAATAAATTCAAAAAGTCTTTATGGATGTAAGTTAAACGTCCTGACATTTTTTGATATAAGAGAATGGCTAACATTACTGATTGTTTCTAATCATCTAATCTAATTTGATACAATGTTTACTAACAATTCTTGAATTTATAAGAAAATCGCAAATATTTCAAAAAGTTGTAACTTATTTATGTTATTTGGTAGTAAGAATAAAATCAATGTTCTACGCACCAGTCTTGTTATTAAAATTGATGGTACGACTTTACCGATTGTTGACGAAGCGAAATGTCTTGGAGTTGTCTTTGATTCTAACCTGCGATTTAAGGGCCATGTAAAAAAATTGATGCAAAAGGCATATTCTCCTCTGAAGCTAATATTTTCAAATCGTCACATTTTAAATTTAAATCTAAAAAAATGTTATGTGAGTCACTCGTGTTGTCTCATTTTAACTATTGTGATTTTGTATTTGGCTTTTGTCTTGACCAATCTGACAAGAATCGCATTCAAAAAGTTCAAAATTCATGTTGTCGCACTATATTTGGATTAAGAAAATCTGATCATATCTCTCATAAGATTAATGAATGTAAATGGCTTAATATGAACAATCGGAGAATTCATCACTTAAGTAATTTTGTACATAGAACATTGATATCTCCCAACTCCTTCTCTTTTCTAAAAAATAAATTTAATACACGATCCTCTGTGCATACAAAAAATGTAAAGTTTAAAAACAAGTCTACAATGCCTCATCACCAGACGGCCATATTTAGAAGAAACTTTATTTTTAATGCCATATCAACTTATAATATGATTCCTGAAGATTTTAAAGTTTTTAATATTAATAAATTCAAATATAAATATTAATATATACATATTTTTTAGGTTTTCGCGGGTGTTAAATGAAGTGTTGTTGTACTTCCGGGTGCTCTCCCCTGCTCCTCGTTGCTCGAACTGAACTCAGTTCGAGCAACGAGGAGTAGGCAGCTTTTAGCGAGAACCTGAAGATGGCAGATGAGATTCTGCCGAAACGTCGTTTAGACAACCATGACTCCTGGAGGAGTCGACCATCGACACGGGAGAGCACCCGGAAGTACAACAACACTTCATATATATATATATATATATATATATATATATATATATATATATTTTTATTTAATGTTCGTCAGGCTCTCTGTAACTTTTTTTCCCATATTTAATTTAAGGAATTGTTAATGTGCCTCATTATGGTTGAGTATGAGTAGCTTCCAGCTAGACTTCGCCATTTTGTGGTATAATTACTTTTTTCTATTAGTTCTATCTTTTCTTTTTTTTTTGTTATAATAAAGTAATTTCTTTCTATTTATATCTTTATAAATGTTTTGCACAATAAAGCCGATTTATTATTACTATTATTATTATTAAACCCTCACAATGCTTATATCAGAAAAAAAGAATTTAATTTTATATAACTTGATATAAAAAAATATAGGGTGTTCCGTTTGACTTAAACAAGTTTTCGCGGTTTGAAGTTTACAAAATGTAACGTCAAAAATGGAACACTTGCTATACTATTATTGAATGTAATTCAATTGTAGAGTGCAGCTCCCCTTGTGTCTTTTCTACATGCCAAAAAGCAATAAGAAACGAAGAAAGTGGTAAAGGTTATTGTAACCCATTAAACCTGCCAAATTGTTGTCAAATATTTCTGAAACAACTGGGTTTAGGCAGGTGCTAGTGATAATTTTAGTTGAATTGGCCACCCTGTAGAAGGAGAGCTCTGTCCCAAAATGATTTTATAAAAAGCGAGGAAGGTACATTTTATTTTATTTCTTCTGAGTCATATTTTCACAGAACAACCCTAAAGTTAATATGCTCTGCTCTAACGAAACTATGAAATTAAAGAATATGCGTTATCCGTTCAATTTTTCAGAAGCCCTCTGTCCTGTACTAACAATTAAAGTGAGCAAGTTATACTGAGAATAATATTGTTTATTTATTTTATTAGAAATCCCCTATTAGCAAACGGCGTATTTCCTTGGATGGCAAGTAATTACCCCCGTTCCATTCAAAATATTTCAGCGGACAATATAAACAGTTTGAGATCCGCTGGCCGCCCGGAGAAGCCCGTAGCCGTTCAACTGTTCAACTTTCTCCGGTAATAAGCTCCTCGTGCAGATAGTTGGTCCGTCACAAGAGTCCACGGCGTGAAACGGGGTACTTGGTGATCTTTTCCGAGATAAACGATCGCGCGGATTTCGCTTTTTGCACGACAACGCAAGATCCGGGTTTGATTTTCTTTTTTTCTGTTGTGATTATGATTATGTGTTGTAGGCAGTGCTAGTGACTGGATTCTCTATTGCATTTTTGTACTTTTTTTTAACATATCCTGGTTTACGATGGAGTTGATATTTAGGTAAGCTGAGAAATGCATATTTCTAAATTACTTCTGAGGAGAGGTCGCCCACGAGGAGGTCTCTAGTACCATAACTTAAAATAAATTGAAATGAGCACATCTGTTTGCTAATCATACTATTGCGAAAGTGTGAAACTAGTGTTGTTTTTATATGTTAAGGATTAAGTGAACAGGTGATAAATGACTGTAATATTTTTGGAAGAAATTGCTTCTTCCGTTCATTGTTAAAGATGACCATTTTGGATCTTAGGCCTCACAGGTCATTATTTTAGAATTGAACGTGGAACTAAAAATAATTTGAAGTCAATCATATTTCCTTATGCGTTAATTGACGCCTTAAAAGAAATAAACATGAATTATTTTCCTGTATAACCGAGTTCTGTATTTGTGAATAAATTTAGTAGAGTTACAAAATCTTAATCGCTGATCTTCAAATACACTCAAAATCGTTGTTGGCAAGGTAGACATTTATAGAATTTCATCCATTTTGCATTAGAAAGAAAGCTAGTAGCAATTTACCAACAGCAATGCATTACGGAGATGAACATTTTGTAGGCAATAAAGAGTTAGTAAATATTTTTGCAGTTCATATATCACTTCTAATGTCTCAGCTGAGGACAATGTAGAAGATCCAAATACTGATGTTTCAACAATTGAACAATTTACTGAACATGAAGCCTTGAATTCTTTAAGAAAAGTCAAGTATAAATATACGATGGGCCCTGCTAAAATTCCAGCTTTTATATTACGTGATTGCGCTAGTATATTACAACTCCTCTTACATTTCTATTTAATTTGGCAATTAAATGAGATACATTTCCTAATGTTTTAAAATGTTCTAAAATAATCCCTATATATAAAAAAGGAGGAAACAATAATATTGAGAATTACAGACCTGTAACGATTATCAACAATTTCTCTAAAGCTTTCGAGATATGTTATATGATCCAACATTTTCTTATGCAAAGAATCGCATTATTGAATATCAGCGCGGTTTTTTCAAGGCATGGTCTACTTCAATCAATATTTTTTGTATAACCTAATATATATCTGAGGCTATAGACGGTAACTCACAAGTTGATGTAACTTACACAGACTTCACTAAAGTATTTGACAGACTTGATCATGGTATTCTATGTTCAAAACTTCAGAAGTTAGGCTTCTCAAGAAATTTTTTGTTTTTTTCAAATCGTATCTGGAAAATAGACACCACCATATCGAATACTGAATCTGTCTGCTGGATTTGTATCTACCTCAGATGTACTTCAAGGATCTGTGTTAGGCCCATTATTCTTCAACATCTTCATTACTGACATTGCAGTTGAATTGGGTGTCGAGTGTCTTTTATATGCTGACGATATGAAATTATACAAAAATAAATGATGAAAGTGATTGTGTGGCTTTACAAACTGCGCTAGATAAAATCAGTGAATGGTGTAACTTAAACACATTGCAGTTAAATATACGTAAATCTAATGCTCTTACATTTACTAATATCAATATATCGAATTTAATTATTGCTTAGAGAATTCAGTTCTTACACGTCCTTCAACTTTTCGTGACCTCAGTGTTACATTTGACAGCAAACTATCATTTAATTGTCATATAAATACAATCACCAATGAAAGCTTTAGAACACTGAGATTTATAATAAGGTGTTCCCACGACTTTAATGATATCAACACACTGAAACAACTATATCAATCTTTTGTGATCCAAATTTGAATATTCGTCAATTATTTGGTGTCCTCACTATAACATACATTTACAAAGCATAGAGAGCATTCAGAGGCGCTTCTTAAAAACATCGTGCTGGTGTTTACCCTGTTATTGGTTTCCCTCATACTGTACTTTTGAATAGATTTTCATTTTTGAGTCTAGCAACACACAGAACTATAGCACAGAAATTTTTCTTTTTAAAGTCTTACATAATATAACAAATTGCAGCGCTATATTGAACTTATTAAATTTTCGAACAGTTAGACCTGACGTTCTGAAATTCTCGCCACTATATAAAATGTGTGAAAATTATAATAACCTTCAAGACCAATTTGATATTTTCCATTGTAATGTAGCTGAGATAAAAAGATTAACTGTATAGATTTAAGCTTAGCTTTGTTTTTATCTCTGTTTCTATTTATCCATGTCTATATTGATATTTCTACATTTCTTTGTCTTATATTTGTAAACATTTACTCGCAATTTCCTGACCAATAATTGAAATCTTCTGCTGGGCAGTGTATTGTTAAATAAATAAATAAAATGTATCTAGTTTCTTGTATCTTGAAATGTTTTTTATTTATTCTGTGCATATCCACTTGCAATTAGTTTTACCGTTATATTTAGTGAGCACTGCTGATTTCTAACTATTCTAATATAAGGGTGTAAAAACAGACGTTATTTATACTGACTTTGCGTCTTTTTGACAAACAGTTTTTTAGTAAGTGAAAATGAATTATCAGGCTCCATCTCATCTATTCCTTAAAGTTCCTGTTTTCTCTCGAGAACGTCGTGGAAGGAATTTTAACTGAAGTAAAGGGCAATTGACAAGAAAATGACCTGGTTCTCGTGCTCTTCACTGATGGAACCAGGTTAGGCGAACGAAATTTGAAACATGGAAACAACTGCATATCGTCTCACAAAATGGATTGATATGAAAATGGTAGCGGTGTTAGGAAAGATATCAGTTTCGGCTGTCAAACAAATTTCGTTTTCGTTTAAGGTTTTTAGATTCTTATCACGATACCATCCTTAAATCTATTGTTCTTCCATGCAAATGAGATTTGAGAGATTTTTAGATTGATGCAGAGCAAATGGTGATTATGCGAACGATCGTAGAGGAATATGATATTGCAGTTTTACAGTGGCCGGTACAGTCTTGGAATTTAAGTCCAACAGAGTACGTGTAGTGCATGTTGCATTTCATAGTAAGCAATCATTTGTGGATGTCTTTTTTGAATAGCAGTTGAATAATATCAATTAATCAATAAATCAATCAATACTACTTTATTAATAAATAAAATTTACATCTGCCTCCCCAGAACCCACCCGAGGACCGACCGTGCAACCACCGCGTTGTTCGTGGTGGCGGATTGCAAGGTTGGGCGGAATGGGACTGGTTCGGCTTAAAGACAATTAAAAACAGCTTAACCTAAACTCCTTCCATCGCAGATGGATAAAATTAGGTGATAAAATTGTATATATCTAAAACAGACTTACACATTTTTAAAAACTTTTGCACTAAACACTTTTTCAAAATTTTGATACTGACGCAGACACTCAATCTAAACGAGGAGCCTTCCGCGAGGTGTGAAAATGCCGGGCTGTGCGTAGGCTGGCCTAAACTGTAGTTTTAAAAAATTTTGATTTCGAAAAATTATGATTTTTGAAAAATTTGAATGAAAATGAATTTAGAGACAAAAATGTACAAAAAGAAAACGAAAAACAAACGCGACAAAAAAGTTACAAACAGAAAGGAAGAGACAGAAATGATTTAAAGATACAACAGGTATGAAATATCAGTAAAGGTAGATAGGGCAAGCGGAATTTATAGTTGATGAAGTTTGGCTACAGAGGTTTGTGTTCAAGAACTTTTAGTTTTCTCATTGTCGTAGCCGATGTGCTGCACCACACCGGCGCCGCGTATGTGATAGACGGCCTGATTACCATTGTGTACAACACTTTTTATTTTGTCTATTAAGTCTGCTACCCCTGACCATAAGCGGATACAGACTCCTGGACAGGGAGTAGACCGTCCCTACTGTCTCATTAATGTGCGTGTTAAACGACAGTCGCTGGTCCAGTCTGACCCCCCAAGTACTTCACGCACCTCAATAATATCAAGACATTGACAATCTAAAGTAGATTATAGTTATTAGTAGATTAAGAAGCCTTTAATCTACGAGAAAAAATGTGCGCAGCCGAGGGTTATATTTTTTCGAGTGGATTGACGGCTTGTTAATCCCCGATGTAATTCAACGTTTTATCCACGACTATGGCCAAATTAGGAGCGTGAAAGCCGTATGAGGGCAGGTGAAAAATTCTGATTTTGAAAAACGTCAGATTTGACAAGTTTATTTTGAATAAGAATCTTTTGATTTTGAGCGAAGCGTGGTATTACGAATTCTAATCCACTAGTGTATTAATAGTTGAAATGAAATGGGCAAATTTTTATGAATATTTATAAAACTGTATCAACTTTTTGTGAATGTCACTGTGACGGTTAGTATTATTCAAGTTGTAGTTGTTGAAGTTTCCATTCTAATTATGTTACTTCATGGTCGTGACTGAAAATCTGTGATGATAGTAACTGAGGAAACGATTTTGTAAATAAACTGACGTAGTTTTTTAATTTTTTAGAAATCGTGCAATAAAAGTGTGCAATAAATTTTTTTATTGCACGGTTTCTTATAAAAGGCCACTTCTTACACTGAAAATGATGTAAAAAACTGTTGCTTTTTACACGATTGTAGATAGAGGGCCTTTAATCCACGGAAAACAGACGCATTAAACCTTCCTAATATAGTGGTCGTGAATAAAATAGATAAAAGCATGTCATTAATAAGAGAGGTAGTATTTGTTTTTTATTTGTTTAAATGAAGGATTATCACTTTAAAATTTTGCAAATTCGATAATTTATTTTCTTAAAAGCGGCACCAATGATTCGAATTATGGGACATCTCATAGCTACCTGTATTTTTTTTTTAATAATTTGGAAACGCAGTCCTCAGAGAAGGTTCATTTTCATTTTAGGTTTTTCGTCGAAAGTATAAGATAATATTGTAAAAAGAAGTGTCTATTTTCAAATACGTAAGCACCAATTGCAAGAATAGAAACAAAATTGATTGACAATAGACAACAGACAAGTAGGGAAAACATTTTCGTCACAAAAGTAATAAGATCAACAAAAACTGATACGGAGCTGTGATTTAACGAATTTTCCAAAAGTTACTGCATCAGTTAGTAGTTAAATTATGTGTAAAAAGATTTGTCTGCTCATGTCTCAATTTTTGTATTAACTTGGTCGAGAGCACTTGCTCCACAATGTCAGAAACCACTAATTCATAAATAAATCATCGAAATTTATCGCAAAGATTCATGATAATGGAAAGTGTTATCCTTAGCATTATATGTCAATAAACGAGAAGCCTCCTACGACGTTCTCTTATAGGAGTTTAAAGAATATTAATTGTTAAAGTTTAAAAAATGAAGATATTCCTCACCTATGGTAGGAACTTCTACAATCATGTACTAATAGGTACGAAAGAAAAATGAAAACTCAATTGAACTGAACCCAACACCTCTCATTTCCGGCTAAACTCAAACTGAACGAACAACTGAAGTGCCTAAAAAGCCATCATTGTAGTGGTGATGTGAAAACGGATTGGCGCGTCCTCACATAAAAGGCACTGGAGTAAGTGAGTACCTTATGACGAAGTCAGAAGAATTTCTTGGGAAAGTAAATTATATTATTTATATTTAGATACATAATGAAGAGCGAAATGTTCAAATTACTTCAATCATTGGAGGAATATCCAAAAATTAACCAAAATACATGTGAAAATTGATATACTACTGATATGATGCTGACAGTGTCTACATATAATTACCAAATGTACCTCAATAACAGCTATCTTCAGACAATACTAATACGAATACCTACCAAAAATAGTCATCAGAAGTTTCAAGCATTAAAATTTACCAAATTGGAATTAAGATAATCACGTTTAAATAAATGATTGCATAATAATGATTGTAATATTTGTTTTTATTTTTCTTTTGCTATTATAAATCGTTGTTTTTATTATAAATTATCCGCTGTCTACGTCTGGAGGTTATACTAATCCAACTTTTTTGCATTTGGAATGAATTACTTGCACACTTTAATTGGAAAATTGATCAAATCTCACACGTGACGTTTCCAGTTCTTACTCAGAATATCTAGATCTCAGCAATTCCACTGTTTCTGTGAAGATGCTGCAAGGTCAGTTTCATTATAACTCGTACAGTAAACAAATTATGTGAGACAATTTTGTCATCCAGCCGTCTAATAATCTTTTAACGCAGATGTTATTGCAATTTGCTGAACGAAATGTTCAAAGTTAAAGTTCAGACATGAGACTAGAGTCTGAGCAAGCTGGCCACATCTTGTCTGATAAGGGTGTGGAAAATGTGCAATGTTTAAAGTGGGTAACAAATTATCGATAATTTTGTAAGTGCAAGTGTTTATTCACCTGGATGGATTTGGGAAGATATTTGGAAATAAAAGTACAAGTTAAGATAAGGTTTGCAAAAGTTAGCAAACGCAAGGCTAGTTGGATGGCATATCCGGTTTGTAATGGCTTATATATCTTTATACAAAATTTTAGCTCGATGCTTCATAAACGCTGTTTGTTATTCAATGGTCAATTTTTTAATTTTTCATTTCTCGACTGGTCTGGTATAAAAAATTATTATTTCTAATAACACGAACAACATCGAATAGCACAATAATCAGAGCCACTTTAAAATTGAATAAATACTAGATAAACAAAAGATTGGAGATACATTCATAAAATGGAAGTGGGTTAAATAGGGATAGAATAAAAATTTAACAAAACATTTC
This sequence comes from Leptura quadrifasciata, assembly GCA_963675555.1. NCBI lineage: Eukaryota > Metazoa > Arthropoda > Insecta > Coleoptera > Cerambycidae > Leptura > Leptura quadrifasciata. The sequence continues at coordinate 14,937,991 of OY776679.1, forward strand.
ACATATTAAAGTAACATTACATCGGATCTAAAATATATTTATTATGGGGAGTACGATAGAATTAATATGACATCTTTTGAGGAAGATTGCAATAAGTTAAATTGGGAAGCAATATATTATGTTAAAAATATAAAGGAGAAGCTAAATATTTTCAATAACAATGTACTGTATTTAATTAATAAACATGCCCCGCTAAAACATAACCTGATTAAAGAATAGGGGTTACTGACAACATTAAACTTAAAACATAATATTTTTAGTCGCAAACTCCTCTATAAAATCCTTATTTTACTATAAGGAACGTAACCAAACTGCAACCAACAGCTACACTCCGGGCTATGTGCCCCGCTGAGCGCTGAATTACAAGTTACAAGCCTGGCGCCTTAAGTGTAATAATTGTATATTACCATCAAAACGCTAATGTTTCGATTGCAAGAAACACCGGTCGAAAAACTGATCCTACTTAAAGGAGCTCTCGTGCCAGTCAGTTTCGAGCTGTTGGCTCTCGTCAGTGCAAGGTAAGAATGCGACGACCGACACGAGGATCACTTGACTATTTAGTACATTTCGGTATATTTGGGATAGCGACATGTAAAATAGTCAGCAGGCGCCATCTAGCGCGCCAATATCCATTGGCTTGATGACGGTCTCGATAACTAGGGCCGAGTAGGACTACTACTCTTTGCTCCTAGATTATCTCTGTAGACCTGGACCGGCCTTCGTGATAGGTGGGCCAGCTTACTTCTACCAGACCCAGCCCGCAAATGCGAGATGTGTCGTGGTATTTTCTGCGGACCTCCCCTGGTCCTGGCTCTTCAACCTCGCTGGCAGAGGTCTCTTCTGGCGCTCTTCTTGTCTTGATATTTTCTTTCTTCGCCAGCTTGTCACCCCCGTGGGTAGTCATCGGTCTAGTTGGGTTTTAGGAAGTTTTGGCTGGGATTGACTGCCGGTACGTAGGACACAGTAAAGGTGTGTCCTACCCCGGATCATCGGAAAGGTAAGGATATGAGCTGTGTAGCTCGGGAGTGTGGAGACCCTAAGTGCTTTTTTAGCACTTTCGGACTCCACGGAGCAGGTAGGACAACGGGCGTTGGACGGTATGTTGTCCGGCGCCCGCAAGGAGGTTGGGTTTGGGTAGAAAAACGTCATGTCTCTGGTAGTGGTGGTCCGTCCTGGGGTATCTGAAACAGATCGGTTAGCGGGAAATATAAGTTATACTCACCCGTTGTCCAGAAGCTGTACCCTCGGCCGTTTGTGCCTCGGGGCGTCGGCAGGGTCGTAATCAGTGGCCTGTCTGATTAGCGGGTTCCCGTGCTCCTCTGCTTGGGCGTACAGCTTCTTCGCTCGTTCCCGGATGACTTCAGTGACCGTGGTGTACTCCAGGTCTCTGACGATGTCTGCGTTTCTCACGTACCATGGTGCGTCGACCGCCGTCCTGAGGGCGATGTTTTCCACTGCCTGGATTTTCTTCATGTAGGACTTTGCCTGGTAACCCCACGCTACCGAGGCGTACGTCAGCTGCGGCCTGATGAGGGTTTTGATAAGCGTGAGCTTATTCCTCAGGTTGAGACGGCTACCGTTTCCCATCATCGGGTAGATGAGGGCTCTTGTGCGCCGCGCCTTGGCTGTAATAGCGTCCGTGTTCTGTCTCCACGTTAGGCTTTTGTTCATGACCACGCCAAGGTATTTGACGGTGTCGTGCCATTGGATGTCCTCGCCGTTCATGGAGACGTGTCCTGTGGGAATTTCTTTCCGCACTCGTCTGAAGAGTATGGCTTGGCTTTTGTCGGCGTTGACGGCGACTTTCCACTTCGTGCACCATTCTTCCAGGAGTGTGGCCATTTCTTGGAGTTTTCTGGTTGCGTTCCTGGCTTTCCAGGATCTGGCAATTATTGCTGTGTCGTCTGCATACAGGGCCAGGGCTGTGTGGTCGGTCCTGGGGAGGTCTGAGGTGTAGATAGCGAACAGGTGCGGTGACAGCACCGAACCTTGCGGGACTCCCGCCTCCACGGTCCTGTAAGTGGAGAGTTGGTCCGAGATTTTGACCCTTAGCTGTCTGCGGTGCAGGTAGGACCTCACTAGTTTGACGAGTTCGATGGGGTAACCCATACTCATCATTTTAGCTAGGAGGCCGTCGTGCCAGACCCTGTCGAACGCTTTGGCAACATCTAGGAACAGCGCCGCGGTGACTTGCCGCTGGTTGAACCCCTTAGTAATCTCCTCGGTGAGGCGAAGTACTTGGAGTTCGGTGGAATGTCCTGTTCGGTATGCGAACTGTTCATCCGGGATGATATTCAGCTCTTCTGTCTTTTCTGTGAGCCTCTTCAAGATGACCCGTTCTGCAACCTTGCTCATGGCTGGGAGGAGGCTGATGGGCCTGTAAGAACACGGGAAAATTAGCGCCATCTAGCGGTCCAGTGTCTGTTGCAATCGAAAAATGAATAACCTGACTGGGCTTAGCATAATTCAAATGTGCTTTTAGAGGGCGGAATATTAAAACATAATATTTTTAGTCGCAAACTCCTCTATAAAATCCTTGTTTTACTATACTAGATGGTGCCTGCTGACTATTTTACATGTCGCTATCCCAAAGATACCGAAATGTACTAAATAGTCAAGTGATCCTCGTGTCGGTCGTCGCATGCCTACCTTGCACTGGCGAGAGCCAACAGCTCGAAGCTGCAGTCTGCAAGTGGTGTGTGACGACTGACACGAGAGCTCCTTTAAATAGGATAAGTCTTTCGGCTGGTGTTTGTTGCAATCGAAGTATTAGCGTTTTGATGGTAATATGCAATTATTACACTTAACGCGCCAGGCTTGTAACTTGTAATTCAGCGCTCGGCGGGGCACATAGCCCGGAGAGTAGCTGTTGGTTGCAGTCTGGTTACATTCCTTTCAGTAAAATAAGGATTTTATAGAGGAGTTTGCGACTAAAAATAGTATGTTTTAATATTCCGCCCTCTAAAAGCACATTTGAACAACATTAAACTTCTTATGAAAATGAGAAATAAAGCTAAACCAAAATAATCAAAAAGCAAAAGTCACCAGAATCTAGAATATCATAAAGAACTAAAAAATTATACAAACCATGCCATACAACGGAAAAAATGTACTTATTTTGATGCACTGATAAAAAAATAAAGATTCCAAATTATTCTGTACAGAAGCAAATAAATTAAGTTTAACAAAATATAAGAGTAATAATAACATTCCAAATACGCTTGCTGATCCAGAAAAAATCAATAATTACTTCATTTCGTCCATAATCCTCGACACGTATCCTTCAAATGAAAAAATACTTTTTTATAATTCTAATTTACGTCAAAATTATAAAGATACATTTTCTATCAAATTATTAACAAGGAATTACATAATTAGTAATATTAGAACTTGTGTGTTGGCGCAGATGGTATTTCTATTAAAGACCTTAAACTGTGTTTGCTATTTTGTATAAATCACCTCATAAATACTTTAAACACCTGTATACTTGATGGTGTATTTCCATACTGCTGGAAAAAGGCAACAGTTTAGCCTCTTGCAAAAGAAGCTAATTCTATAGAACTAAAAGATCTTAGACCTAAGTATCTTATTTTCAACTACTAAAATTCTGGAAAGACATATTCACAACCAAATTTTTCCTTATTTCAATGAAAATTATTTGACTTCCTCGATACAATTAGTCTTTCGCAAAAATCGTAGCACTGGGACTGCACTTATAAAAATAACTGATGATATTTTTCAAAATTCAGATAACAATAAAGCAACTTGTCTAGTTCTACTTGATTTTAGTAAGGCCTTCGATACTGAGTCCACAAATAATAAAATATTTGCACAAGAAAATATTTCATCAGATTTACAGAAAATTAAAAAAATTTCTCTGGATCATAACTTAAAAATTAATGCTTCTAGGTCTGTCTGATTGATAGCAGGCTTAAAATATTCTAGAGATAAACTGTCTGATTTTGTTGTTAAAATTGATAATGATGAAGTACGTAAATTGAGTGAAGCAAAAATCTTGGTGTAGTCATGGATGACTACCAAATGAAATAATCCAGAACTGATAAATCGGGCGAGCGAGGAGGTCATAATTGGCAATCCATATATATTGGCAATTGATCATAAAAAGTTTCTTGTAAATAATAATTAATTAAATATGCGTTATGTGGGGGAGCACCGTCGTGCTGATAAAAAATGTTTCTATGTTCGGCGAGAGGTAAATTTTCTAAATAGTTATTATTTAAATTTTGTAAGATATTTAGATATCTTTCACCTAAAAAAAAACAAAAATTTACCTATACATATTAGCAGAAGAGAAAGTTTAATTTACCGTTTAAATTTTCCTCATAAAATTGTAATACCACCACTCTATCGTTTCTTATGGCACAGTAAACATTGAACTGCCAACTATTCTGAAAGTTTCGCTCTCTAAACATATGAAGATTTGAGTCACTCCAATTATGCGAATTGTGTCTATTAAAAAGTCCATTTTTAGTAAATTTTGCTTCATATGTTCATATAATATTTCCCAAATAAGAATCGTGACCCTCAGACCTTATTAGAATAAACACACAAAAATTCTGTCTTCTTAGGAAATCTGTTTCTTTTAATCCTTGAACCATATGGAATGAAAACGGGTGAAACTTATGTTTTAATGAGATTCTGTAAATTGAATCCTTGCATAGTCCCGATTCCAGAGCAGCTTGTCTTAATCACATCCTTGGAAATGCATGAAAATATTCCAGAATGACTACTTCAATGTTTTCGTCATCAACAATAGGCTTTCTTCTTTGCATTTTGGCCTTGACAGAGCCATAATTTCAAAATTTTCCAGTATGCGTTTTACATGTTTGGTGACGGTTTCCGTTTTTCTGGATATCGAGTAGCAAATGTGCTGCAAGTTCTTGATATTACTTTATCACATTCTCCATAAATAATAAACAAATTTAAAAAGTTTTCGTTGGTATAATTTAAACGTGCTGGCATTTTTTGACATAAGATAATGACTGATTGTTTCTAATCATGGCTATTTTGATGAAATGATTACAACAATTCATGAATTTCTAATAAAATCGCAAATATTTCAAAAAATTGTAACTTTAACCCCCACAATGCTAATATCAGAAAAAAAGGGAATTCAATTTTACACAACTCGACGTAAAAAAATACAGGGTGTTCCATTTGACCTAAACAAGTTTTCGCGGTTTGAATTTGACAAAATGTAACGTGAAAAACGGAACACTTGGTATTATTGAATTTATTTCGGTTGTAGAACATAGTTCTCCTTATGTTCTTTTTATGTGACAAGAAGCAAATGAGGATCTTTTACACGAAGAAAGTTATAACGGTTCTTGCAAACCGTTGCACCTGTCAAATTTTCTATAAAATGTCAAATATCTCTGAAACGACTAGGTTTAGGTATAGGATACGCTACATATTTTCGACTTAAAATTTTATGCTCTTTTTGAGAACCCTAAAATATATAGGGTGTTCCATTTGAAATAAGCAAGGTGGTATCCACTTTCGGTATAAGTGGAAGTGCCAGCTGCTTGTAATTATTTTAGTTAGATTGGCCACACCGACATTAGTACTTTGTCCAAATTTTCAAAATTTTCTGATGCGTACTTTTCTCTATATCTATCGATTCAGTTCCCGGTGAGACACCCTGTTTAAAATTTTCATGTTACCTGCTGCTAAATATCGTTACTGTAACAGTCTCGTTCTCTCTGTTCTTGATTATGGTGATATAGTATATCCTAATTTTATCAATGCCGCTTAATACGAAAAGTTCAAAATGTTTGCGTACGCTTTGCGTACAATATTGCCTTTAGAAAACACATCACTCCCTACTTAAATCAAAGTACTATATTAAATATAAAAAATAGGCGTGTACTACTCAGTGATGGCTACTGGTGAGCCTAATTACCTACGAAGCAAGTTTTCTTCTTATAATCACGGTCAAAACACAAGGCACACACGAAATTTTAGAATACCTAAACACAAATCATCAGCCTTTCAAGCCATTCACATTTAATGCAATCCATTTGTGGAACAAGCACGACTTGATCACTAAAACATTGTCTCCAAAAACATTTCATTGTAAAATAAAAAGTATGTTGTTTCCCAACCAAAACCTTGCCACTTAGGTACGTTACATTTGATTGATTTGAGTGCATTCACTCCCGTCTAGATGCAAAAATAAAAATAGTCCTAAAGAATCAAGTAGTCTCAGACATGTTTTTAAAACTATGCAGTAGCGTCATATTCGGAATCCAAAAATGTAAAAATATACAGGGTGTTCCATTTAAAATTTCAATGTAGGAGTTGCTTCCGGAAAAACTGGAAGTGGCGGAAAATTATCAAATAATGGAAAATTTACAGCGTTTGGTATACATTACGCCCGCTAAGTTTGAGTCCCATACCTTGAATTCTAGAAACTATGACTGTCTTTTTTTTTGTATTTTACATGCGATAGCGATAATGACTCGGACGTTGCATCACCTTGTATATAATTGTGATATTTCACATTTCGCACACAATGTATTACACGGCTTCATTTCGAAATGTGTGACAATTTTTATTAATTAATAAATTAATTAATCTAATCATACTTTATTTTAAATATCATACGATTATAATGCATTAGCTTTCATTTTTTAAGATTACTTGGAGGTTTGGAATGCTAAAAAAAACCTGAAACAATTTAGGGCAGCTTCGTTGAGGCCGTTGCATAATGAAAAAACAACGGTGCCTGGCGCCAAACTGTTGATTGCAGTGGGACGAGCGTACTTTCCATAAAACAAACAAGTAAATGTAGGTAATCGAGCCGATAAAAATTTGTAAACACAATAAATATTCGAATGTGCAAATTTGTTCCCTGTGTTATAGGATAGGATAGCGCATATAAGTAAAAATTGAAGATACTTTCGTTTTTAAAATGAGTGAAAGTTCTAGTCGCTTAATGCATGCCAAGAATTCTTATTATACTCTTTGCAGATGATAGTGCAGTAAAAAAGGCCAAAAAAATGAAGAGTTAGGTATAGTCTGGATTTAGCAAGATTATGATTTTATCCCGTTTTGGGTATCACCGGAGTATATTCCTAAGTTTTGAACCTCGAAAACCTTGTGCTCATTTTTTAAATAAACAATTAAAGTTTTTTTACCGCGTTTTTTGAGCTTAAAATGTAAATAACTCCGGTTCTATAAGTCGGATTGGGGCAAATTAAAAACCAGTTTCTTCGTAATAAAATCAGCAACAAATCCTCGTTGATTTCAAGTCTCTGAAGTGCGTACATAACAAACAAAACTGAAAAAATTGTATTTTTTTTTCATTTTAGTGTCCAAAACCGTCAACTAGAACAATTTGCATCAAACTTTCAAAAAATATACTTTTTGATGTAATAAAAAGACCCTGAAAAGTTGGTGTCAAAATACTGAACCCATTGACCCAAACTCCACTTGTTATCTAAAATTCGAAATGCCCGCCATTTTCATGCCATTAAGTCCAAAATGAAAAATCACTTTTTCAAAATGTAGATCTCGACGCCAACTCTCGAATGCGATTAAAAAGAATTCTTTTAAATGTAACTTTTTACATTTTAACCTCTCCACAATAAAATTGTGAGAGGTTACTAAAATTGGTTCAAAAACGAAAATTGAGATAACATCAAATCTTTACGTTTTGAGGTCCTAGGAACCCAAATAAGTGGTTTTTGAAAAATGTCTGTGTGTGTGTATGTGTGTTAGCACGATAGCGCCGAAACTACTGAACGGATTTGAATGAAACTTTGCATGTGCGTTTCTTTAATGTCTCAGAAGATCTGAAAAGGTTTTGGTTGAGATCGGATTACGTTTAGTGCCATTTTGACGCAACAAGTTGTTTATTTTATAATTACTTTCAATTTGTAATGGAACCATTGAAAAGCAGTTATAATTCTGATTTCAACGATATATCACACTTCCACCCTTTCGATTTGGTTTCCGTGAAAAAAATTAAAAACAAAGCAAATATGAAGCATAGATCGCATTTCGCATGACATGATCGATGCGCGTAGCCGTTACGTCGTGAAACTCAATTCACGTGTGAGGGTTTCTTCACTGCTCTAGAAGTAGAGCGGATTACGTCTATTGCCGTTTTTAAATATATATACAGACAAATCGAAGAATTAAACTACAAATATTTCTCTAAAATCTAGTAAAATTACTGAAATGCTAATGTTTCATTTAACAAAGACAGCCGCGAGCGATCGGATTGCAATGGACAAATTTTGACGACTGTCATTGTCGTCGTTTGTCATCCAATAACGTTGGTGTCATGTCATGTTAATAAGATTTCGGCATATTTGTAACTTTTAGTGGATTGTGACAAACTTTAAAGGTAGATGTAAAAATATCAATATCATATGCTTTCTGTAACTTCGTTGGTGAATTTATTATATATTATCACTTTACCAATTTTTAGTTTGTTGCTTTACAAATCTGTAATATTTAGGATACCTAGACTTTCTTAGTCGTTCAAGTGATGTTAAAGTTGTTAATATCCTAATAGTATATAATGTAGATAATAACTCGCATAGATGATTGCAAATTCATTAAGTTGAGGGTTTTTTTAGTGCCCCAGAAGATCTGAAAAGGTCTTGGATGAGATCGGATTACGTTTAGTGCCGTTTTGTCACAGAATTTAATGCTCTTTTCGGCTTCAAAGATCCACCCAGTGGGGAGGTTCCAGCCGCTTCCAGTATCTGCCGATTTTTTTTATAACTCAAATAACAATTGGATGTTTTTGGCCATTTTGAAAAAGAAATTTAACATTTTTTATCAGATCTGGTAGAGAATTTTGGGACCTTTAATTTAAAAAACGAGAGTTCATTTTTGTTAACGTGAACTCGAGATATTTAACTTTTTGAATTTTGGCCAATTGTTAATTAACAAATGCATGTTTTGCGCTAAAATTTGGACTGTATCATTTTGAAACCTATTCATTTCATCTGATAAATTAAAAAAAAATTAAGTTTTATAAAAACTTATTCACAAGAATTATAATGTAAGTATTGTTAATTGAGCTAAAAAGTGATATAGTTGCAAAATGCAGTAACTTCCTTTTTCTAAATACGTTATTTTTCGTTAGTTCTCATCGTATTGATGAGAAACTTAGTTTTTGTTTTTATTTAAAATTTGTTATCATTTTTTTAATTGTTTCATAGAGCTTCGTTGCAAAATGCAATAACTTCCTTGTTTTTTAACATACAGAGGACATACAAATTAAGAGATGCCGACTGTTGTACAGTCAACGTGGACTTGTGAGATGTGCTGTCAGTGTGCTTTAATGGTTTTCCAGTGCAGTACATAAATATCTATTATAATATATAGGGTTACTGGTAATTCGATACATTCCTTTGGAGATGTGATGGGGCATGAGCTAAGGAGTAAATCTAGCCCTAACATACATTATGCAGAACACAATAGTTTTTGAGATATTTCCATTTTTTTGTTTTTCTCAAAAAAGTAGATCTTAATGTCTTAAAAGTTAATTTCCGAAAAATCTACTTGACATTTTTAAATTTTTTTTACTGGATTACTTGTCCAATATTATAGATATCCGCTTGGAATGAAAAATATCCGGAAACATTTCGATCATGTGAGCATTTAAAATAAAAACTTGTAAATTTTTTTTTTAAATAAGTTATGAAATTTACCTATTAGGTTTTTTCAAAAAAATATTAATGTAGCACGCGTACAAATTATTATAAAAACTTCCTTATTTCAATAGCTATCTAACTAGGTAGAAATGTTTAATGTACCCTTGATAGTTCTAATAAAAAATTAGTAAAGATAATGCTGGTGGCGGACTTTATTAAACGACTAATCGTTCATTTTCATTCAGTCAGTCAGTCCTGGACTTTGACGTTTGTGCATATATGTCATTAACTAACATTCTTATCTCCGTGTCTCTTAAGTTTGTTGGTCTTGTTAAATTAGTTATCGAAGATTTTGATTTTGCTCGTAGTTGTTGTTATTAGTTGTTGTTATTGTATTTTCTTGCCATGGCCGCGTATGCCAACGCAGAATAGGCTGATATCTTGTTTGTCTATGGATACTGTGGCGGCAACGCTGCTGAAGCTCGCCGAGAATATGGTCTTTGGTACCCTAACCGCCGCTTACCAAATGCACGTGTATTCAGTACGGCATATCGAAATATCGCTGAAACTGGCTCCGTGAAATGTAGAAGAAGTGACGCTGGTGCTCCTCCCGTTTATGAACCAGATGATGAGGAAGAAATATTGAGGTATTTTGAGGAAGACCCAACTATTTCAACTAATAAAGTCGCAAGACTAACCGGAGCGTCACAATGGAAAATTTGGTCTACGATACGTAGAGTTGGATGTCATCCTTACCACTATACCCCTGTCCAAGGCTTGGAGGAAGGTGATCCTGGAAGGAGAGTGGAATTCTGCCGCTTTATGTTAAATTCAGATGCAGAAAGTGCAAATTTTTTAACAAGTATTTTATGGACGGACGAGTCGAAATTTAATCGCGAGGGTATAACAAATTTCCACAACCTACATTATTGGGCAGAGGAAAAATTCCAAGTTAACACGTGAAACTAGTTTCCAAATGAAGTTTTCTATTAATGTGTGGATGGGAGTCATTGGCCACTATTTAATAGGACCACACTTTCTTCCTCAAAATTTAAACGGGGAAATCTATGAAAATTTTTTAAGAAATGATCTGGCGGTGATTTTAGAAGATGTTCCTCTCGCCGTCAGATAGCGAATGATGTTTGAGAACGACGGTTGTCCAGCACATTATCGGCTGACAGTACGACAGTTACTTGATCAACGTTTCCCTAACCGTTGGATTGGAAGAGCGGGCCCAATACCTTGGCCAGCGCGAAGCCCTGACTTAACACCCCTTGATTATTACGTATGGGGTCATACGAAGGAGATGGTCTATGCCACACCAGTCAATACTATAAAAAACCTTAGACAAAGGATAGTCGATGCTGCCCAACACATAAGGCATAATCTGACAACCAGAGTAACAAGGACGGAAATAAGAAGACACTGCCGTGTCTGTATACGGAATAGGGGCTCCCATTTTGAGCAAGACATATAAAAAATAAAGTACAACTTTGAAATTAATGAAGAATTAAACTCTACTTTTAAAGTGTTTTTTACTGTTTATCTAAAAATAAAATTCGTACTACTTGTGTTATTTTTACTAGTATTTTCTTAGAACTATTAAGGGTACATTGAACATTTGTACCTTGTTAGATAGCTATTGAAATAAGGCAGTTTTTATAATAATTTATAAGCGTGTTACGTTAATATTTTTTTGAAAAAACCTAATAGGTAAATTTCATAGCTGATTTAAAAAAAAATTTTTTAAAGTTTTTATTTCAGATGTTCACATGATCGAAATGTTTCCAGATATTTTTCATTCCAAACGGATATCTATAATATTAGACAAGTAATCCAGTAAAAAAAATTTAAGAATGTCAAATAGATTTTTCGAAAATTAACTTTTAGGATATTAAGATCTTTGAGATCTTTGAGAAAAACAAAAAAAATTAAATATCTCAAAAACTATTGAGTTTTGCATAATATATGTTAAGGGCTAAATTTACTTCTTAGATCATGCCCCATCACATCTCCAAAGGAATGTATCGAATTACCAGTAACCCTGTATAATAAATTTAAATATTTAGACTTTATATCTAAAACTGATATACCTTAAAAATATGTTATTAGCGAAATGAACAAATATAGGTACCTAATAAACAAAAAATAATAAAAATGAATTTTAACATTTTCTTATGACAAGCATTTCTATTTACCTCCGCCCATGTACAAGAGATGCCGACTGTTTTTGCCGGCTTTTAGTTTTTATACGGTTTCAATTATGCTCGTATACACTGTATAGTCCAAGGAAGGACTTCCCTACACTCAAAAAATGCAACAAAATCTTCACCGACAAACGAACCGACGCACATTAAAAACCTATAAGGGTAAGCGAGTCAATTTGCGCACAGCAGTACAAAGAGTACCGGTATTTTAATGAGGTTATAAAGTTTTTGTTGAGTTTTTTTATTTGCCAGGAACTGTTTACTTCAACTATACCTGCTGAGCGAATGGTTGCTTATAAATGATGATAAATTTTTACATTTTCTTTCTCTTTTTTATTCCCCACCAGTTCCATTCCATTACATTACGATTTTGTACATTTATAAGAATAAAAATGTTTATTTTTAAATAATAAAATGTTTTTACCATATTATTAATCCTCGCCTTTAAAACTTTTTCTAACGAGTATTTATATTACAATATTTACTATTTTCTTTTTTAAATAAAACTTAAAACATTATATTTAGAACACAATATAAAGTTAATCTAAGTATTCATATTTATATAGACAAATAGTAAAAAAAATATTTTTTTATACAGATTTATACGTTAGCAATCGTTGGTACATATGAATTTGGAAATAAAGAGTACCGGTATTTTAATGAGGTCGTAAAGTTTTTGTTGCGTTTTCTATGTCTCGGGATATTCCTATTTGAATTATACAAAAACTGAATTTTCATAAACTGTTTTATGTTGGATTTCTTTTACATCCTCCGTGTCAGTAACATGGCCTTCCAAGGCCAAACGTAACACTATAGTGTAAAAGTACCATTGTCCTATATAGGGTGTAAAAATACCATTTTGCACCCTCAAATTAAAATATCAAATGGTTGTATAAAAATAATATTATTTAATTAAAATACAGCTATCTATTGTATTCCTGAAAAACACTCTTAACACACTTAACAAATTATTTTTTAGGGTCAAGTCTATCTAGTCATTTGTACTCTATTTTTTTATGATCCTAACATTGTAAGAATTTAAATATATTACCATATAAATTAATGGGGTCAAGTTTTTCAATTCATTTCAAATCTCAAAATATACCGTATTAATACGTAAATGGACTATCAATAGGTGTTAACAAGTTTGTGAAATTGAGGTTGGCTAATTAGTGAAATAATTTTTCGCAGTTAGAACAAATTACTTTACGATCTATGATTAATTAAGGATCATTTTGCTATTTCAAGCTGCAAGCTTATTTTATGCATTAAATGAATTAAAGTATCTAGTTTATACAAATAAAAATTCCCACTGCATTATTCATGCGAATCTGCAGACCTTAATTATCTTGCTTTGACTGTATTTTATTCTCTTATCCTGCTTGCATACTTCCCTTAAATTGATTCTTGACAATATTCTTATGTAAGCCTGTCAATTTTTACATACAAACTAGGGGCCATCAGAAAACCTATTTATTGTTTTGTAAAAAAAATTATTTATTTCTAAGTGGTTGCCTCAATATAATGAGTAAAGGGCGGTCGGTCTTCTATCAAAAATGATCCTAAAAACATTGACAGTATTGGGTCCTTGTAATAGTGAATCACCCAAGTTATGTGCAAAAATTTCACCAAGTTTCAATCAAGTTTAAGGCACCTTGAAGACGGTCGCAATCTACAGAGGATGTAATTTCGGTGTACAACTTCAAATCGTCCGCAAATATTAAACAATTGTACATTCAGGTCTGATGTTATGTAATTTATAGACATGCAAAAAAATGTGGCCCAAGTATCGAACCCTGTGGAAGTCTAGAGCTCTAAAGGATTCTCACAGTCTTGAAACTATGGTATTGAGCAAACTGATAGCAAACAGCTTTATTAAGCCTGAAGACAGACCAAACAAATTAATTTTTTCAACAAAATAGCATGCTCCAATCTGTCTAATTCCTTCGAAAAGTCGGCATATGTGAAATCAACTTGACTTTGTGGTTTCTCACTAAGACAATTTTGAAGTAACAGAACTGATTTTTCTTGAAACTTATAGCACTTAAGTATACCAGAAAATAAAATGTTATCCACAGTATTGAATACCCTGCTGTAGTCTAATAAGACTAGCCTTACGTTCATTACCAACTCGTAATAATCCGTCGACAATCGTTATAAGTTCGGCAGTCCTACTATAACATTCCCTAAACCTCGATTGAATGCTTGGTATAATATTTTTTTCAAAAATATATTTGCTAATTTTGGGAAAAGTAGAGAGCTGAGAACAATTCAGTAACTTTTTACTAAACTTTATACCGGGGAGAACGTTAACAAAAAAAGGATAACGATGAGCCCAAAAAAGAACCTTGCGGTATGCCATATTTTTGTTCTGATCAAACATGAATATGTACTATCTTATTTCCTTGTGTGTCATTTTCTCTGTCTTGCTTCTTTGAGAAAATCCTGGTTTTGATGTCAGCTATCGTTGGGATCTGAGTTGTGCTCACAATAGATCAACCTAAATAATTGTTTTGTAATTAATATAGCGCCGCGTGTATTTTTGAATACATGTCTTCCTTGAATTAACTTAGAATTCAAGATGATTATGTAATAATGATCATAGAATATTTTAATGAGCTATTTATGTAAAATGAATTTAGATGGAGGCTAAGTTGATATTTCAAGAAAAAAGTGGTTGTTAATCTTTTCAACACTTACCACCCACGCCAAATTAATTTTATATAAAACAGAAACACGTAAAATTATTCGAAATATGCTCCTAATGGTGAAAATTAAATCATTTGTTAGAACATATATACTAAAGAATTAGAATTGAAATTCCAAATGAGCGGGATGACATTTTGCAAATGTATTCAGATTTTAATTTAAATAAAAATTCGTCTTTTATTAACATTTACGTTAATTATGTGCATACCTAAAGCATATATGCGACTTCTAATTGGTTTGCTATGAATTAATAAAATGATATGAATGGAGTCGAACTACCTAATTCATTTTTATTGTAAATTCTTGATGTTTGCAGAATAATTAATAAAAATTAATTTCTCATCCGAATGCATAAATCGCTACGTAGTATAAAATGAAGTGTGAATATCTATCTGATGTGAATTTATCTATAGCTTTATACAGGGTGTCTCACCGGGAACTGAATCGATCGATATAGAGAAAAGTACGCATCAGAAAATTTTGAAAATTTAGATAATTACTAATGTCGGCGTGGCCAATCCAAGTATAAATAATTACAAGTAGCAGGCACTTCCTCTTATACCGGAAGTCGATACCAACTTGCTTATTTCAAATGGAACACCCTATATATTTTAGGGTTTTCTAAAAGAGCATAAAATTCTGAGTCGAAAATATGTAGCATTTCCTATACCTAAACCTAGTCGTTTCAGAGATATTTGACATTTTATAGAAAATTTGACAGATGCAACGGTTTGCAAGAACCGTTATAACTTTCTTCGTGTAAAAGATCCTCATTTGCTTGTTGTCACGTAAAAAGAACACAAGGAGAACTACGCTTTACAACTGAAATAAATTCAATAATATCATACCAAGTGTTCCGTTCTTCGCGTTACATTTTGTCAACTTCAAACCGCGAAAACTTGTTTAGGTCAAATGGAACACCCTGTATTTTTTTACGTCAAGTTGTGTAAAATTGAATTCCCTTTTTCTGATATTAGCATTGTGGGGGTTAAAGTTACAACTTTTTGAAATATTTGCGATTTTATTAGAAATTCATGAATTGTTGTAATCATTTCATCAAAATAGCCATGATTAGAAACAATCAGTCATTAACCTTATCTCAAAATGCCAGCACGTTTAAATTATACCAACGAAAACTTTTTAAATTTGTTAATTATTTATAGAATGTGAAAAAGTAATATCAAGAACTTGTAGCACATTTGCTACTCGATATCCACAAAAACGCAAAAGAACACTAACACTGTAACATGCGTATTAATCGAATTGAAGATATGGCATGAACTAAAATAGCAGAGATAAGATCAATTTAAAATATGATTTCATTTTAATTTAATAATTGCTCAAAATTCCGCCCTCGAACCTCGACACATTTTTCGCACCTTCGGATTAGTTCCTAATGGGTAGCTCTTCTAATTGAACCTTGTGATATGTTTTGAAATGCATTTCTTACTTTTTGCGTACAATCTTCAATGGTTGTTAATGGGCTTTCGTAAACTTTATTTTTAATAGTTCCCCAAATGAAATAATCCAGAACTGATAAATCGGGCGAGCGAGGAGGCCATAAGAAAGGTCCATTATTGGCAATCCATTGATCATAAAAAGTTTCTTGTAAATAATTATTAATTAAGTATGCGTTATGTGGGGGAGCACCGTCGTGCTGATAAAAAATGTTTCTATGTTCGGCGAGAGGTAAATTTTCTAAATAGTTATTATTCAAATTTTGTAAGATATTCAGATATCTTTTACCTAAAAAAAAAAACAAAAATTTACCTATACATATTAGCAGAAGAGAAAATTTAATTTACCGTTTAAATTTTCCTGATAAAATTGTAATGCCACCACTCTTATCGTTTCTTATGGCACAGTAAACATTGAACTGCCAACTTTCCTGAAAGTTTCGCTCTTTGAACATATGAGGATTTGAGTCACTCCAATAATGCGAATTGTGTCTATTAAAAAGTCCATTTTTAGTAAATTTTGCTTCATCTGTCCATATAATATTTCCCAAATAAGAATTGTGACCCTCAGACCTTATTAGAATAAACACACAAAAATTCTGTCTTCTTAGGAAATCTGTTTCTTTTAATCCTTGAACCATATGGAATGAAAACGGGCGAAACTTCCATAGCAGCTTGTATTAATGAAATGCATGAAAATATCCCAGAATTACTATTTCAATGTTTTCGTCATCAACAATAGACCTTCTTCTTTACCTTTTTGCCTTGACAGAGCCATAATTTTTTAAATTTTCCAGTATGCGTTTTACAGTGTTTGGTGACGGTTTCCGTTTTTCTGGATATCGAGTAGCAAATGTGCTGCAAGTTCTTGATATTACTTTATCACATTCTCCGTAAATAATAAACAAATTTAAAAAGTCTTCGTGGGTATAATTTAAACGTGCTAGTATTTTTTGACGTAAGATAATGACTGATTGCTTCTAATCATGGCTATTTTGATGAAATGATTACAACAATTTCAAATAAAATCGCAAATATTTCAAAAAGTTGTAACTTTAACCCACACAATGCTATATCAGAAAAAAAGGGAATTCAATTTTACACAACTTGACGTAAAAAAATACAGGGTGTTCCATTTGACCTAAACAAGTTTTCGCGGTTTGAAGTTGACAAAATTTAACGCGAAAAACGGAACACTTGGTATGATATTATTGAATTTATTTCATTGTAGAACGTAGTTCTCCTTGTGTTCCTTTTATGTGAGAAGAAGCAAATGAGGATCTTTTATACGAAGAGAGATATAACGGTTCTTGCAAACCGTTGCACATGTCAAATTCTCTATAAAATGTCAAATATCTCTGAAACGGCTAGGTTTAGGTATAAGATATGTTACATATTTTCGACTCAGAATTTTATATATAGGGTGTTCCATTTGAAATAAGCAAGTTGGTATCGACTTCCGGTATAAGCGGAAGTGCCAGCTGCTTGTAATTATTTTAGTTAGATTAGCCACACCGACACTAGTAACTATCTAAATTTTCTGATGCGTACTTTTCTCTATATCGATCGATTCAGTTCCCGGTGAGACACCCTGTATACAGTGTGTCCTCCAACCGAATTCGCTATAGGAGAAATGGGCAAAAATTTTTGGATTTGTATTTTATATTTGGGGGTTCACGCCTGCTTGTCTAAAAAGTAATTTTGGGTGCACATTTGTTATTTTTAAATCACGTAGGCCATGGCAGTTAAACAAAAACGAATTTCTTGTTAGGTAAAGTACTCTTTTTGTAAAAGACGCAGCAAAGTGCCATTTTAAAGAAAGTTATTCAGATTATTTTGATTTCTTTAAAATTGTATTTTACGAAAGAAAAAAATGTATGCCGGTTTACTAGAGTGTTTGATCTGCCAAAATTTAGTTATTATTTTTTATTGCGAAATAAAATTACATTTTGGCTTAGGAAGCCAATGAATACAATTATTAGCCCAGGCGGCATCTGCTTAAAATCATCTATGTTTGGGTGAATCGGGTAGTATGGCAGATTTTTGGCTTAATTGCTCATAAAAAGCATAAGAAATGATAATTTCACTATGCGTTAGTTTTAAAACGTGAACGTAATTTTTTGTTAAACAGAATGTGAAAAAATTCCGTTTTTTCTTCAAATTTTTTCATATACCTCAGCAACTATTGCTTTTAGAGAAAAGTTATCGAAATGAAAAAGTTTTGTATAATTAAATTTTCAATAAGATGCAGTTGCGAATCCAAAAGATAGACGCGTTGTTTCTCACACAACCTCGTGTAGTCCGCTGCTACCAACTTTGTAACACATGAAAAACGCCTCTAAATATCCATACCCTAGCCAGGAATCGAACCCGGGACTCCTTGCTATTGCGCTTACAATGTAAAATTTGATTTAATATTCAACAAAAAGAGGCGCCAATATATTCTGACTAAATACCGTCCGTCACTGGTCGTTAAACAACTTACCCACGACTTAATGAACTATAACGAATTATAATCAGTTATTTATGGGAATACTTCTTTCTAGTACCTTGTATTTGAATTTATCGCAGCCTCAACACGACCACATTAAATTAATGTCCAGTTTTAATATTTTTACACAGTCACATGATGCTTTTAACACACTAAACTTTACTTTGCATAAAATTGTGCAAAATACCTGTTGTACGCATTTGTCCCAATTTCCAGCAATAAAAGTGCATTATTGAGTTAAAGTACTGTTATTATTATGCATTATAAATATGCACTATATTAAAATTATGCAATGGTTTTTAAGTGGTTTGTAATTTATTACCATCATTTAAATTTCTGTACATAAGAGTAAGACTTGTGGCATATTGCAAGTGTCAATGTAATTGGCGTTAAGTGTTGGCGTAGATGTTTAAGTTTTGACACCAAAATTAAATAACTGCTTATTAGACCAAGAGAATGGAAAAATAAACAAATACTTTATAAACGAAAAATAACAAATGGCTGTTTATATAACTACTAAATAAAATGTAATATGCAAATGTTCATTTCTGAGGATAATAACAATTGTGGACGTGAAGACAATAATTCCTTTGTCATATTTCAAAACACCAAAATCATGTCAAGCCAAAATTGTTCATTACTATTGAATACTCAGTATAGGGCATACTTCGTTTTAGAAGATTAAATTTTACTTTTCTTTATATTTAATTACTTCTGCTTGAGAGATATATCGCTTGCAAATAGATCATGGTACACCGGTCTTTTATTTTAGAGATACACTGTTGCAATTTGGAATATCCTATATACTTAATTAAAGTTACTTGGAGATCACCTGGCAGGATTATTCATAACTAAGTACTGAAAACTATTACTGTGTAGATTTCTCAGTAGATTGCTAATACAAGTTTTTAAGTGATATGGTTTTAATGAAAATAAAAATTGTTTGGCAATATTTTTGGATTTAGCTAAGAAATTCGATACCATTAACCATAAATTATTATTGAAACGTTTAGAATCCCTGGCTGTAAGAGGCGAACTATTAAACATTTTCTAGGACTACCTCATATGGAGAAATCAGAAACATATACAGTGACCCCATCCCCGTCACAATGGGTATTCCCCAAGGTATTGTACTGGGACCCATCTTATTTTAAATTTATATCAACTCTATTTCACAAATAGTAAATATAGACGGGGAAATTATATCATTTGCCGATGATACTGCTATTATATTTGTAAGTAAGGCCTAGGAAAATGTATATAAAGAAGCCGAACAAGGATTGGGAAAACTTAAAATTTTTAATTTCTTTCTTGAATAAGTTTATAGAATATTTTTAATAAAATTTGGTATCATGTTCTGAATTCTTGGGCCTATACAGGGTGTCCCGAAACTCCCGCATTCCCCTTTAGGTGCTAATTCTCCATGCAAAAATAGTAAGAAAAGTTCCTATAAACATGTGTCCGGAAATGCTTCCTAAGGGAGCTACGGCCCTCTAAAAATGGCGTAAAAATAGGAATTTTTACTAATTATCTCGGAAATTATTTGGGACAACTTTATGAAACTTGGTTAACTATTTTAGATTATTAAAGGTTATTGTTTTACAGTATTAGCCTCAATTAGTTTTTTCCAGGGGCGGAGAAACGAGGGGTCGGTGTTCTTTGTTTCTACATGTTTATTTTCCAATTTGACATTTTTTGTATTTTAATCCCTGATTATGATTCTCTGGTTAATTCTGCAAGAAAAGGTCCTCTTTACAATTAGCCATATGGCAAGTCGTTTTCGAGTAAAAGCGGTCTAAACGAAATACTGCGTATTCGGTTACTAAATGCGCATTATTTATTTGTCAAAGTAGGCGTATGTCATTCAGTAACAGAAATGGCTGAGTACACCTCACAGGAGTATCTCGATATCTGTTATGGTATGATTTCCTAAAAGGAACTATTTTCAATTATTTGGTAATAGTGGTAAAAGAAACATTGTGCAATAGTTTAATGAACATTTATGATTTAAAAAACAACCTGAATTAAGTTTATTATTATGTATTACAAAATGTGCTCAAAATGCCTTCCTTCCTGCTCAATGCAGGTCTCAGCACGGCGAACAATATTATTTGTGGCTCTTTGCGCCATTTCCCTGGTAATAGTGTCAAATGCCGCAATTATGTCGAATCGCATGTCGTCCTCACTAATTGTCTCATTAAAATGAACCAAATTTTTTATATGACCCCATACAAAATAATCCATCGGATTTAAATCCGGCGATCGAGGAGGCCAACTTATTGGGCCACTTCTTCCTATCCAACGCCCTCGAAAAACTCGATTCAAATGACGCCTTGCTACCCTACTAAAGTGCGCCGGAGCCCCATCGTGCATAAAAATCATATTCAAGCGAGAAAGCAGCGGAATTTCATCCAGTAAACCGGGTAGTTGTCTCTGGAGAAATCGTACATAATTCGGTCCATTAAGTCGTGCGGGAAGAAATATGGGACCAATCTGCAAAATTGGTGGTAAATATTATTTGAAAGTTTTACCTAACCTATTAGGTACCCAATGAGAATGTAAATGTACTTACCATTAGGTTTCCTATTTGTCCCGCCCAAACATTAATTGAAAATCAGTATTGAAAATGTGTCTGTCGAATTAAATGAGGATTTTCGTGGGCCCAGTAAACAAAATTCCTTGAATTAAATACTCCATTGGGGTAAATGTCGCTTCATCAGTCCACAATATCTGATTAAGAAATGAAGGATTGACCAAATGATTTTCCAAAAAATCTGTGAAATTAAAAAAAAATCGATCGGTTTAAGTGGTAGAATATTTTGAATTACAAATTTATCACATTTGTTTAAAATTTGTTTTTTATTTCATGTAGATGCTGCATACAAAATTCAGCTTACTTGTACAGAAGATCATTCGAGGTTCATAGTCTCGCGGTAAGAGCTGCTGAACCCGTCGATAACGATAACAATGTTGATTTTCACGTCGAAGGATTCGATGAATACGTGTTCTTGTCGTCCCCAGTAGTCTAGCAGCTCGCCTAGTACTCAACCTTGGCTGATCAACAAATGCATCAAGAATCATCTCTTCTTCAGCTACTGGAATCCCTCTTGGGCGACCGTTACCTCGTCTATTAGGTAGGACATTTCCACTGTCCCGTACACGATTAAGGCAGCGCGTGATAACATTTGCGTCAGGAAAATGTGCTCGTTGCGGGAATCGGAGCGCGTACAGTCGTGCGGCTGGTACAGCTTGTTCATGAGCCATACCATAACAGATAATCATATCGAGATACTCCTGTGAGGTGTACTCAGCCATTTTTGTTACTGAATGACATACGCCTACTTTGAAAAATAAATAATGCGCATTTAGTAACTGAATACGCAGTATTTCGTTTAGACCGCTTTTACTCGAAAACGGTTTGCCATATGGCTAATTGTAAAGAGGACCTTTTTTTGCAGAATTAACCAGGGAATCATAATCAGGGATTAAAATACAAAAAATGTCAAATTGGAAAATAAACATGTAGAAACAAAGAACACCGACCCCTCGTTTCTCCGCCCCTGGAAAAAAAATAATTGAGGCTAATACTGTAAAACAATAACCTTTAATAATCTAAAATAGTTAACCAAGTTTCATAAAGTTGTCCCAAATAATTTCCGAGATAATTAGTAAAAACTCCTATTTTTACGCCATCTTTAGAGGGCCGTAGCTCCTTTGGAAGCATTTCCGGACACATGTTTATAGGAACTTTTCTTACTATTTTTGCATGGAGAATTAGCACGTAAAGGGGAATGCGGGAGTTTCGGGACACCCTGTATACACAAAACATTTTTCGCCAATAGATTTTTGTGCTCTAGGTAAAAACACATTTGTTGCTGCTCTACCTCGTGTTTCATACGCATGTGTAACAGATGATGTATATTGCCTATTTATATGAAAAATATCAAGGTTACTTTACATAGAGTTGCCTTATGTCCATAAGCTTACTTTCACTGTACAGTAGATCAGATAAATACTGTCGAGCAGAAAAAAATTGGACAACTTTTTTTTTCTAATGTGAATTTGAATATGTAATGAGTAGCCGAAATAAAACAGATATCACTTTTAATTTATTTTTTATTTTAATACAGCATTAAAAACTACAGTTATTGCTATTGTAAATGATGGATGGTTAATGAGATAAATTGCACTGCGTTATAACATTAACAAAAATTTGGTGTGTAACATTTTAAGAAAGTGGAAAATAAACGGTACGATTAGTAGAAATCCTGGATCAAAGGACAAAGCATATCCTACTTAACAGGAAACTTACTATTAATATTTCATTATTGCACCATTTCTATTTATAACTTCTATAAGTCTGTTTGGCATAAAATTAAATAACCTTATACAACAATCATTAGTAATAATATTTTCCCATGCATTATTTACTATTTCCAGTAATTCTTCGGCATTCCGTGGTATCACATTTCGTTTTTGGATACTTCTTACGAGTAGTCTCCATACTTTTTCCACAGGGTTAAGATCTGGACTATGACTGAGCCAGTTAAGAACATTGATGTTGTTATCTTGAAACCAGTTAGTTACGGTATGAGCAGTATGAAGGGAACAATTGTCTTGTTGAAATATGAACTCATTATTAGGAAATAATCGTGACATAGAAAGGAGCATAATATTGTCTAAAATCCTAATATACGTTTCACTATTAAATCGTTCCTCAATATGCCACAAAACACCAGGATCACGTGCCGATATCCAAGCCCACATATTGACGGAAAAACTACCACTTTTATCATTGTTAGATATATATTTCTTATCGAATCGAGTATTCGGAGGGCGGTAAACACGAATACGACCTCTGTGTGTTGACTGGAAAGCTTTTTCGTCTATAAAGATTACATTGTTACAAAAAATTACATCATGCGCTAAAATTTCAAGCGCAAATCCTACTCGAGCTTTTTATGTTCAGCTTTAAGTAAATATTTCTGTGCTGCTGCATGACAGCGTAGCTCCGATTCTCTTACTCGCCCGCGACCAGTACTACTCGATCCAGGAAAATTCGTTTCTTCAGCAGTCTGAATAACTGAGTAAAATGAATTTTCTTCTAAAGCATTTACCAATTGCAAATCTTGTTGTTGAGTTGATATTCTTCGTCGCCCTGATCCAGGATTTCTACTAATCGTACCGTTTATTCTCCACTTTCTTAAAATGTTACACATCGAATTTTTGTCAATATTATAACGCAGTGCAATTTTTCTCATTGACCACCCATCTTCCAATAATTCCAGATTTAACTAAATCGCTTATATGAGGCATATTAGTTTTTTGCACACTTGCAATAAATTATGACAACTAACTGACAATATCACAAAAATTAAAGTTAGATGTACACAACTAGATTTTAGCAAAATACTATTATAAGACTTGTCCTATTTGTACCTTAAGGGTTTTTTATATATAATTTTCAAAATTCTTTTCTGAATTCGCTTTAACTGAATTATGTATGTTTTCCTGATCCCACCCCTTCCAATAATCCCATATTGAATTATGGATTCAACAAGGTTGTGGTAAAGAATTTTTAAATGGTTGACGGAGAAAAATTAACAAAATTATAAAATTTAAAAATCATACCTCGCAGTTTATTAGTAACAAATTACACGTGAATATCCCATCAAAGAAATGAGTCAAGTTTATTTATGATAAATAAAAATACTTTATTTATGATAAAAATTTAATTTTAATATTTTCCAATGCTATGTTCTCACAATCAGGCATGTATTACTACACATTACTTATTTCTTGGTTCATTCACAACATTAGTAACACATTTCTTCCTTAAACCTATAATTATACTAAAAAATAAAATGAAATTATTAAATAAATAAATAAACACCACAGAAATTAGACAACCCCCAATTCCAGAATCCCGGGCTTGTGCGGAAGGGGGTTACACATTGAAAAAAACGCGGACATACAACCATTTCGACAGTGCCAGTGCCGGAGCCAGGATTCTAACCCGGTCGTGCGATCGGCTATCGACCAGATTGAAAAACAATAATTAATATTTTATACATTATATCCTCAAACATTGTTTAAATGTGTTCTTGGTTTCTTTTATGATACTGCAAACAAACTTTCATAGTTTAGGCAGATCAGAAAGAAATCAAAATATTAATGTTGTTAACATTAGCGTCAAATTGTGTAAAACCTTTTATATTCAATAAATTTGAATTCAATTGAAATGGAATCGAATCCGAAACAAGAGCTCAAATGCTATAAAGTGTGAGTAAAACATAATTTAATCACATGCCGTTATGCAACCGAATAAAATTCGATTAAAATAGATACCGTTTTTAAACAACTTCTAAGTTAGTAGGCAATATTAAGTAATTGCAACAATTTTTTTTTATCAATTGCCAAGGTGTACAACGAATCTACATTTTTCTGGCATGTCATATTTATGTTTCGTAATAATAAATTGAACGATTTATTTCTCCGTGATTGTATACTTTTTACATGTGTGGAAATTATGTACCAATTAAGTAACTTCCTGGGCAATAATTCGGCTCATTAGTTTTTATTGAACATATTTACGCTTTGTTGTCACCTTAAATATTTAAAATTTTGTAACTCTAATATATTTTTTTGTGGAGACGGAATAACAGCCAATTGAGTATTATTTAAATCCAATATAAAATATTTTCCAACTAACATGTATTTGCCATTGAGAACTACGATAAAAAATCAAATTTGAAAATGTAAAAAATTATCCCAATCTTTACTAAAAACTCACATAGTCCTATAGGATAATAATGCCCAAATATAACATGTATATTCTACTAATTTGCATTTAATAAAATCAATGTATGTACCAAAATCTTGAGGCAGAAGTATTTCTACGATTTGACTTTTGTAGAGATGGAAGTGTAAAAAGTCTTTCAGAATGCGGCGATAATTACGGTACGAAACATTGCACGCTAATACTTGTCGTTTTGCAGATCGCTTAAGACTTCGTATGGCACAGTTGCTTTTACCCTTCCAGCATTTTCAAGTATGCGTACAGAACGTGTTCTACCTCTTGGTTTTTTTTTCTAGCGCCTGAGCAGTACTGAGAAATTTGGGTACCCATTTTTTTATTGTTATTCATATCGTAAGTGGATCTCGTGGATTTAAATGAAAGTAAGGACAAAATAAACGCTGGGCGATTAACAGAACAACAGAATAGTTATATTTTAAATAAGCTTCAACCGCAAAAGAACGTTGAAAATTTTACCAATGCTTCATACTCACAGCTAAACTCTCTCATGTTCCTCTGTAGCAACTGTCGGTCTGCTTTCAAGAATGTACCACTTCTGTTGAGGCAAATACAAGAATTGAAATGTGAAGTAGAATCCCTAAAAAAGGAATGAGATTTCAGAAGTGAACAAAGCTCATTCATTAATGGTCGAACGATACGGTCTAATAACTTCATGGTGTATAATGCAACTGAATCTGCCCCCTAACATTCTAGCTGAAAGGATTAATGTAGATAAAGGCATAGTGAGTGATATTTTCAAGCATGGCGTAGAGGATGAAGTTGACAATGTTGCTAAGGTTGTCCGGGTAGGACATATCAATTCAAATAAGCCTAGGCCTATCAAAATTATCTGTACTAACTCAGAACTAGTGAAGACCGTGCTGAAATACAAAACAAAATTGTATACCTCTCAATACAGAATAAGTAAAGACTTAACAAAAATGCAACAGGATCAGTAGAGAAAAGCCAAAAGCGACTTGAAAACTAAACAAGAAGGCGGTGAGCAGAATCTTTTGATTAGGTTTAATAATGGCGTCCCCAAAGTTACATCTATTAAAAGCAAAGAAAAAAACGCATGTTAACCCCATTACAAGCTTAATATCAAAATGTTGATGGTTTGCTTACTAAGCTCATAGATCTACAAAATGCAGTTTTATGGTCTCATTATGATGTCATAATTTTAACCGAAAGTTGGTTAAAATCAAGGATATTGAGGTCTCTGAACTTAAAAAATTACCTTGTGTTTCGTATGGGCCGTAATCCTCATACTAGTAATAAGGCAAGGGGTGGAGTACTTGTTGCAATTAAAAAACATAAAAGGTAGACTTATTAAGTTGTCGTGTAGCACTGTAGCATAGAGTTTATTATTGGTAGGGTTTATATTCCTCCCCAATCCCCGGCTGATACTTATATGGCTCACTACGAATCTTTGGAGGAATTTCCGGGACACATGCTGATGTTATTTGGTAACAACTATAATTACCTGAGGCCTCTTGGAGCAATGATGACTATGGTGCCAATGTTAACTGCCCTCAATGATCCTCAGCATTATTGTTAGCCCAATATTTAGGTTACTTGCATATGTATCAGGTGAATGAAATCCCTAATGATAGAACTACATATTATTCTTTTCGAACGTTTTTAATATAAAAGTAACTGAAACTGTGGACCTGCTGTTACCAAACAATTACCATCATGTAGCCCACGACTTTACCGTATTAGTAACAGCAATAATTCACTTACATTAAAAATATTACTACAATTTTAAAAGCGCTACTATATTGATTTGAATGATTATCTTGCTTCTATAAATTGGAATGCAATTTTTATTGGTAATGACCTCAATCGAATGATTCTTGAATTTTATAACGTTCTATATATGGGCATAGCTTTTTTGTCCCTCCAAAAAATATACGTCCTCCACCTTCCCAAAATATTTCAATGCTGAATTGAGAAGGTTAATAGTTGAGAAAAAAAGAATGCATGCGCGGTACAAGACAACCAAGAGTGAGCTGGTATATTTGTAATTTTACCACCTTAGAGCTAGATGAAAGAAATTGTCAAAAAACCGTTATGACAATTATCTACTTACTCTTGATCAGTTGTTAGAGAATAATCCAAAATACTTTTGGAAATACATAAGTAATAAGGGATCTTCTTCTAGTAATTTACCAAGTGCTCTGTTTTATGAGAATAGAATTGGTTCCAATAGTGGGGAAATTGTGAATATTCTGGCGTATTATTTCGGTACTGTGCAAGTAATCAACCAAATGGTCTTATCGTTGCCATTGACAGTTTCTGTAGTTTCTATGTTCCTTGTCCGGACGTATCTATTATTAATGTCTACGATAAAATCTTAAAAATACCCAATAAATTTACAGTGGGGCCGGATGGCATTCCCAATAGTTTGCTAAAGAACTGTATATGTTCCTTAACCACGCCATTCTCTTTATCTTTTCAACAAGTCTTTATCTATATCTTTCCTGGTTGTTGGAAGGAAAGTTATATCATGCCAGTCTATAAATCAGAGAATAAGAGTAACTTTCAAAATTACAGTTGTATGGATTCAATCATCAATTCCTAAATTATTTGACAGTGTTATAAACGATCAGCTCAGTTGGTCATGTAAACCGCTGATAACATTAATGGTTTTTAATGGCATGGTTTTTTTCACGGCAAATCCACAGTAACCAATTTGTTGATTTACCATATAAAAATATTAGAGGCTTTGGAAAATAAATGTCAAGTAGATGCAATGTACAGGCGGTTGATAGGGTGTACCATGATGTACTACTTGGCAAACTGTTTAAGTTGGAGTTTTGTGGGAGACTCATAAAGTGGGATGGAAGTTTTTTGAAGGGGCGTAAACAGAGAATTAAGCTTGGGAACTTTTGCTCATATGAAACCGAAGTTTTGTCAGGGGCACCTCAAGGGTCTCACTGTGCTCCTCTTTTATTCAATTTGTTTATGAATGACATCGGTGTAGCCATTAAGAACTGTCAATATCTTTTATTTACGGATGATCTCGAATTATTTAGAACTATTAAGTCTGAACGTGATTCATTTTTATTTCAGGAGGATCTTAATAATTTATCTGAATCGTATAGTAGCAATTGTTTATATTTAAACATCGGTAAATGTTGTTACACAACTTTCTTTAAACATTAAGGAATTTAACACTTCTTACTCTATTCAAAATTCTGCCATTAAACCTGTAACTTTAGTGAAAGATTTGGGAGTTACTTTTGTGGATCACATCAATAATGTGTCAGTCGTTTCCTCAAAAAAGTTGGAGTTTTTCACAAGAAACTGTAGTGAGTTATCTATCTCCTCAATTAAAAATGTGTATTATTCGCTCGTTAGGTCGTGTTTGGACTATGCTTCTATGGTTTGGTCTCCGCTTTACTCTGTCCATATAAAAACTCTTGAGCGGGTTGAAAACAAATTTCTCAGGTGAATTGTCCAATAAGCAACCATGATTAAAATGATATTTTGTCACAACTCAATATGTCTGCTCTGGTAGCTCGCAGAATCGTAACTGACCTCTGCTTTGTATATTAGATTAGATTATTTTATTTCCATATACATACATATATACATACAATTCCGTAATACATCCAAACAGTCATTTTAAAATATTTAAAATAAGTAGGTACATAACATGTGTATGTCAAGCCTCAATTGAGGCGTTTAGAAAGTTGCTTAGTTGTAAAATACGAACTAGTTACAGTAGTGCTCTAAAAAAACTCTTGTAAATTATAGTATACATTTTATTAAAAAAAAAATTAAATTGGAAAATGGTTACATATCGTGTCCTGAGTTGCTGACTCTTATTAAATTTAACATCCCCAAGCGTTTATTAAGAAATAATAATGTTTTTTACATTAATTTTCACTTTACTAATTATGGAAAGCAACATTACAATGTGGATTTATTTGACTTATCACTAAATTAATTTAAAAACAAGATTAGGCCTCTTCCATTCTATTAATTTTAAATATTATTCATATTATTATTTATATTTGTTGTTAGTCGGTTAGTTTGCAGTATTTTTTCATTTGTTCATATTATTTCTATTGTTACTTTTTGTATATTTTTATTAC
The DNA here is from genome assembly GCA_963675555.1 of Leptura quadrifasciata. Taxonomy (NCBI): domain Eukaryota; kingdom Metazoa; phylum Arthropoda; class Insecta; order Coleoptera; family Cerambycidae; genus Leptura; species Leptura quadrifasciata. The sequence goes on from OY776679.1 coordinate 14,967,389, forward strand.
CATTGTAATGGGTTTTTTCCCATATAATAAATAAATAAATAAAAATAAATGAAATAAACTAACATTTCTCGCTAACTCTTTTACACCTGTCATAAATTTCCATTTATCGCGAAAACATGGCCACTAGATTTGAATTTATATTTCATTGTATGATAACATGAATTAACTTTGAAAATGAATACATCATTCTGTCGGACCCGCTATTTATATTTGTATTTGTAAATAGTTTTCATTAAAGAGTAAACTTACTTCAATCAAATATTGCCTATGATTTTTAATTGGTGCCGTATTTTTTGTTTTTGTTTCGATTTCTAAAACTGAGACATTTTGAACTATTCATAAGTGTCCAAAAATCAACGTCTAGTTATTTTGATGCAGGTGCTTTTTTCATTAAAGTTTCTAAATATTAACAAAGATAACCAATAAAAAGTAAAGAGATATTCAAGACCGTCTTCAGATTATTTTAAGTCATCTCTAGTCATCTATCAACAGGATAAGTTTTATATCTCAAATTACATAAAAAAACAACTAAAATTTACCATTACGTTTACGGGTATTTTAATCTTGTCATCAACTTTGCACATACGCTACTCGTTGCATCATGTACTTACAAGATTGATGTGTAATGGAATTACCAATTTAGAAATTTATTTCATTCACATGTATTTAAAGAATCCCAATGTCACTCATCATTCTAATTCTTCACGCAGTCAGTCTATTCACAATATTTCAATGAGCATAATTAATAATAATAAATAATAATATAAATGTATCTACAAACAAGGTATGTATGAACGTATCGGAATTTTCGCAAATAATATTTTTTTATTTCGATTTAAGGTCCTTAATTTAATTTCTATTGAATTGTTTTTCAAAATATTCTCATCAACTGAGGATTGGCACACGTTCATTTTGAAGCGAAATTTCTAAGTCTAGGGATATAGGATTACTCGTAACTTTTAAAGTAATGACCGTTAGGTATTTTGAATAAATGTTTTGCAGTTATTTTGATTCTCCACCTACCTTAGTCTATAGTTTATTTTGGTTGAGAATAAATACTATCTTATAGAAGATAGAGACATATATAGTAGAAAATATAGGAATCGAACATTAGTTCTTTAGTAAATAGACCCTTTATTCCAAAATTCGATAGTTTAAATAATTTTCAAAACTTAAGTACATTATTTACGAATATAAAAATTGAGATTATTTAACACAACTTGTATATTGTTTCAAGGGTTGCTTGGCTCTGAGTAGCCTTACTTCACTTCGACCTAAAAGATCATTTGTGAATTACCCTACAAATAGTTGTTGCCCATAATTCCAAAACTTTTTACAAAGCTTGTGATTTTCCTGAGGGCTAATTTCCCTTGGGCGTTAATTCCGCCAGGTGCTCCAGATGCTTTAACCTAATGCGGATTAATACCTTGCATTCACAAAGAATAATTTCGTCTGTGATAGTAACATATTACAATTAAAAAATACATTAGATGCAGTTCACATAGTTGCCTGTTCAACTAAAAATAAAAATGATATGCAAGTGTATAATATATTAAAAAAGGATTACAAAGATGAAATTAAGCAAGCTAAGTTAAGGGCAAATAATGAAAAAATTCCTGTAATAAACAAAAATCTGCTTGGGAAATAATTAATAAAAACAGAGAAAATAATAAAGAACGAAACACATCTAATCTGACAGCAAATGAATTTTCGGATTATTTCCTAGAGGTCATAAGCAATTTAATGTGTAAATTTGATAAAGTTGATGAAACTAAGTTCACAGATTTTTTAAATAAAGTGCCTAAACTAAACAAATCTTTTTATCTGTTTCCAGTGTGTGACTTGGAAATTAAAAAACTTATATCTGAACTATAGAATAGCAAAGCTAAAGATGTATTTAATCTCAATAGTGAAGTTCTTAAATTAGTTAGTGATGTTCTTGCTAAGCCTATTGCTCACTTAATAAACTTATGTATTGAATGTGGAATTTATCCTGATATTTTCAAAAAATCACAAGTTATTCCTGTATATAAAAAAAAGTAACTTTAATAGTACTGATAGCTATAGGCCTATATCAATTATTCCTATTATCTCTAAGATATTTGAAATTATTCTAAAAAACAGACTCTTGGAATTTTTTGAGAAGAACAAATTACTATACCCAATTTGGGTATAGACCGGCAAGGTCTACTATTGATGCGATCTGTGAAATATATGAAATTGTTATAGAAGCTTTTGAAGAACGCAAATTTTGCACTGCTAAATTTTATGGCAGCTAGTGACATGTCTAAGGCTTTTGATACTGTGAACCACGAGGTACTTGTGCAAAGATTAGAATACTATGGTATAAGAGGAAACGCCTTAAATTTATTAAAATCTTACCTTGCTGGCCGTCAACAATGTGTCAAGTTTAATGGTAACGTATCACAATTCTCTAAAGTCGATTATGGGGTGCCACAGGGATCTGTCCTTGGCCCGGTGTTATTGATTATTTATATTAACCATATGTCTTTCAACTTAGCTTCCGAAGTGGTTCCAATACTGTATTCTGATGATGCCACATTTCTACTCAGTAATGAATTATCACAAAATCTACACAAAAACATCACAGAATCGAATAATTTGATAGTAGACTGGTCGGAAAGTAATTATCTCACCATAAATGAAGATAAGACTAACACTTTAAATTCTTCAACAAAAAAAAGTATTACCAACAACGAACCAGTAAAACTACTTGGAGTGTACTTAGACACTATTTTAAATTTTTCGCCACACATTGAGCAGCTATCTAAACGACTATCGATCAGCATATATATAATAAGACAACTTAGTCACAAAACTACATTAAACTGCTTAAGAATAGCTTACTTTGCTATTTTTCACAGCATAATGACGTATGGAATAATTCTATGGGGTGGATCAAGTCATACAATAAAAAATTTTAAACTACAAAAAAAGCTGTTAGAATTATGGCATAAGCTGAATATGATGACCATTGCAAACCAATTTTTAAATATCTGAATATACTACCCCTACCATCTTGTTTTATTTATGAATGTCTATGCTATATAAAAAAAACTAAATGATGAGAATAAAGTGACTAAACAGGGGGACATACACTGCCATGACACTAGGAGTAAAACAAAATTAAGACTACCCAAGTTTAGGTTATCAATATCGCAGCATACCTACCTATATTTGTCATATAGATTTTTTAATGTGTTACCTGACGCCTTAAAAAATCCCGAAATGAGCACAAATAAATTTAAACATAAGATTAAGAATATTCTTTTACAAAATTGCTTTTGTGCATTGCATTGATGTGAGTTTATTGGCCCAGAGCACAAAAATACTAGTGCCGGCTCTGCCCTCATATACACACTGTTTCGACATTTAATTGTCTTCAAACTCACACTTAACCGAATTTGTTGCTAATTTTCATGCTTTTATCGATTACAATTTGTCTCTTTCTGCTAGTGGGTGACAAGTATTTTAATTGTAATTTAATTTAAAATACAAAACCGTTAAATTGAGCATAAAAATCAGTGATCTAATTTGTTAAATCTATCTGAACGACGGAATGTGGTACAGTTAAAAACTTTGTTTATATTATTATCGACAAAAAAAATTAAATCGAAAGTAAAAGGTATCGGATCTAAGTTTATGTTATAACACAGTTACGTGACATCGAGCATGACCTGGCTTGTATTGATAATTTTTGCCAATTACAGATATAAAGTCAACGAGAATGCAACAAAGTCACGTAAATTCACAACAAATCGAGCCGGATTAGAACCGGAAGAACTCACTGCTTTACTTACAGCGGACTATATTTTTTTATGTAATATTTGTTTTGGGTGATTCATAAGAATTTAATATCTTGATATTATGGCAATTATTATTATATTTGCGTTCTCCCTGGGAAAACCAATTAATGTTTTTCTACGAGATTATTTCATTGGAAATAATTGTCCCTTCTAATTGCGGATTATCTAATTTGACCACTTTTGCCATATACAGAAATCCAAGTCAAGCAGAGAGTTTCACTTATTTTATTAGATACAACTTTACTCCAACTATATATATTTTTTCCTTTATTTACTTCAATCTACTTTAAAAAAACAAATGCAAAGTAATTAGTAAATGGTATGTAAGGAGTGAGGCTTGCATCAGGTACCATCCACTGATGGTTCTCTGAGGTTCACCTGACTAGGTCGTCTGGCCACAATCTTCTTAATCTCCTTCCAGCGAGTGGTTGATTGAAAAGTTCACTTATGAGCTGGTTACCATGAGTGCTGCGATTTTTATGTTTAATTGAGTATGGTCTTATTACTTCTTTGATAAATGGTATGTTGAGATCATTATGCAAAGTTTGGTTGGACACATACCATGGCGTATCTACTATTATTCTCAAAGTTTTGGACTGAAATGTTTGAAGGATTTTTGTGTTGGAAGGTTTACTACAACCCCCCAACTCCATATTGGTTTTAGTATTGTCTTGTACATGATTAATTTATTTTCTAGGGATAGCTGTGACTTTTTATTTATTAACCAGTGCATATTTCTTACTTTCAGGTCCAGTTGACATCTTTTCATTTTGATGTGTGTTCTTCACGTTAGTTTTTCGTCTAAATAGGACTCAAGATACTTTACTTCATTTTTCACAGGTATAGGAGCGTTGTTTATGCTGACTTGTGGACAAGTGTTTTTTTTTGTGGTAAAGGTTATTTGAGTAGATTTATTGGTGTTAACGTTGATTTTCCAATCTTTAAGCCATCTTTGTGATAAATTAAGATGGTTTTTCAGTTTTTTGGATACTCTTATAGGATCAGTATTTGTTGATATGATTGCGGTATCATCTGCGAATGTCGCTATTAGTGTGTCATTTGTTGTTGGAGCATCTGCTGTAAATATTAGGTATAGGAGGGGCCCCAGAGCACTGCCCCGTGGTACACCGGATTTTATGGTGTGATAATCATATAAAACATCATCGAATTTAATTTGGAAGTAGCGGTCACTTAGGTACGATTTTAATATTGGGTACAGTTGATCAAATAGGTTCATTTTGTTCAGTGTTCAGTGATGTTGTTCAGATTCATGAACTCCAACTATATGACAAATATTTTCTGTAGTGTTACAAATGTTCACATCTGCATTCAGTATAAGTTGTAAATTTAAATAGGTAATTAGCCTTATTAATGAAAAAATATTGAGCAGCAACGATCCCTGGATACTAGACAGAATTTTGTTCAATACATATTTGAAGGTGTAGTCCGATACAATTAGTGCTCTACCCGGAACACATTAACATTCAAATGAACCAAGCCAGATTGTTAGTTTTATAGATAATAATTAACATACTAAAAGTCCCCATGAATCCGTTTTGCATTTAAGACCCTCAAATTCGGTCCGCCATTTGAATTTTGTGTTTTTCTATTAAAAGATCCTAATAACTTAAAAACTATTAAGAATTCAAAAAGTATGTAATTTATTGATTTGCTGTAATTAATTTATGAATCTATTGGAGCCAAAAAGACTTTTATAACTTTAACAATTTTCGAGATACAGCTAATTTTACTGAATAATAAAATTCCAATTGATATAATTCAACTATATTATCAGAAGAAAATGTTATATAAAAGTGTCTTTATCATTAGAAAAATATAAAATCCACTAAAAAGGGCAATACCTGTGAAGAAAAACAAATAAATTTTAGAATTGTTCCTGATTGTTTATAACATAGTAGATGAATTACTCTTCTCACAGCGTAGTGATGTGATAATATAGAGAAATTAATAGTGTATAAAGTTTTAAATGTTTTTGGTATGAAAAGTTATTAATTCAGCACATACAGGCTGTCCATTTTATCAGGGCCCTCGAGAATATCTCACTTAATATCGGTCGTACAAAAAAAATATTTTTACGAAAATTGTGCCGATTTATATAACCTACAAAATGGTTTAAAGACATTTGAAATCCATGGCCTACTTTAAGAGTTATGGCGGAAAATATCGAAAATGCGGAAAACGTCTAGGCCCAATATCTCCGTTATTTGAGATACGAGAAAAATTCTAAGGCGAATTTTTTTTTGCAAAACAGAGTGTTTCAACGAGGTTTTGTCTAATTTTTTCCAAAACTGCTGTACTTTGAGATTTACTCTTCAGGCTGTTAAAAAAATTATTTTGAAACGGACGGGAAATGGCGCCATTAAATAGAGTATTTTCCTCCCTTTTCAACGATATATCACATGCCATATTTATTCATTGGTACTACGTTAGTAATTATAAAAATATTTTTTTTAAACCAATAAATTTTTTTTAACAAGCATTATACTTGCCGTGGAGAAGTATGATTAAATAAAACGATAAAATAATTCAATAAGTTGTTCAAATCTTTGTTATAATAAAACATTAACACAATTAAGAAGAATAAAGTAAATTCAGGTAACAAAAACAAATTAATAATAAAAAGAATATAGCACACAGAACATTAATATTTATTTAATCCTCAAAATAATTTTTAAGATATCATATCAAGTGTTCAAAGTGTCCACCGCGATTTCTTATGCACAATCGAGCGCGGCAAGGCACTGCATTTAAAACATTACTCAGCATTTCGGGGGTAACTGTAGGTGAATTCGAGCTTTTAGGTCCTCTACATTTTGCGGTGTCGTTGAAAACACCTTATCTTTAATATACCCCATAGAAAAAATTCATTGGGGCTATATCTGGAGAACGAAGGGGCCATCGAATAAATCCATTTGGTACCTATCCAATGTTGAGGCAAAATTTCGTCTAAATAATCTAGGCAAATCTGGGAATTGTGGGGAGGAGCTCCATCTTGTTGAAAATATTGAAAGTTGTCGAGATCATCTAAGAATTCATTAATTCATTTCTCAAAAAGTTTAGGTACCTTTGACCACTGAGGTGACCATCATAAAAATAAGGACCTATTAAATTGGTGCCTAAAATACCTATCCACACATTTATTGAACCCAGTCGGTCTATACCAGTGTGTACTTTCAGAATTTCATTTGTAATGAATATTGCGATTAAAAAATCTATTATTGGAAAAATTTGCCTCGTCGGACCAAAGTATTTTACTACATATTAATGGATCGGCACGCTTCTTTTCCAACAGCCACCTACTTGGTTTGTCCCCCGCTTGTAAATTGTGAACTTTTCTGGCTTTATAACACCTTAACCATTTTTCTTTAAAATTTTTCTAGCACTTGTTTTATTTATATGACAAGCAATTTGAATTTCTCTTAATGATGTTTCCAAATTTTCGGTATTTTTACTTCTTACATAATTAATAACTCGGTTTACCTTATTTACATTATCAGGAACACTGTTCAACCTTGTCTTCTTTAAAAATGAATCATTATTCTTGAGCTTCGTAGCAAATTTTCCGAACAGAGTTTTGTTCGGCTGTAGTGCTTGTGGAAATCTGTTTCTATATTCTACTTGAGCTAATCCAGAGTTAAAATTGCATTAGCAATATGTAACGAACATATCATAACGATCAATGTGAGTGAAAATCATTTTTGAAAATTCTAAATTCTTAAACGAGTGTGATTGAGTGAGAGTTTAAGTATTAACTGAGATGATCTGTCAAAAAATTAAATTGTCAAGTTTGTTCATAGCCAACTATTTTAAAATAATTGAAATAATAATGAAATCATGAAATACAAACAAATGGATATTATACTTGAATTAATTGGTAAAGACATTTGAACTTTCTGAGCAAGGAGTGACGCTTTTATGGAGGACCTCTATACATTGGCATAACTGCGAATACTCTTTCCATAATTGCTCCATATTGCTTTCTTGATTATTATTTTGTTTTTGTTACATAAGTTTACTTTATTCTTCTTAATTGTGTTAATGTTTTGTTATAGCAAAGATTTGAACAACTTATTGAATTATTTTATCGTTTTATTTAATCATACTTCTCCACAGCAAGTATAATGCTTGTTAAAAAAAACTATTGGTCTATTGGTTCTAAAAAAATGTTTTTATAATTGCTAACCTAGTACCAATGAATAAATATGGCATGTGATATATCGTTGAAAAGGAAGGAAAATACTCTATTTAATGGCGCCATTTCTCGCCCGTTTAAAAACAATCTTTTTAACAGCCTGAAGAGTAAATCTCAAAATACAGCGGTTTTGAAAAAAATTAGATAAAATTTCGTTGAAACACTCTGTTTTGCAAAAAATTTTGGCCTTAGAATTTTTCTCGTATCTCTTCAAATAACGGAGATATTTGGCCTAGACCTTTTCCGCACTTTCGATATTTTCCGCCATAACTCTTAAAGTATGCCATGGATTTCAAATGTCTTTAAACCATTTTGTAAGTTATATAAATCGGCACCATTTTCGTAAAAATATTTTTTTTGTACGACCGATATTAAGTGAGATATTCTTGAGTGCCCTGATAAAATGGACAGCCTGTATAGTAATGCGGTAACTTGTACAGTAAGCTTTAATAATATAGTAGTATATAAATATACAGTCGGTTAGAGGTTTTACATTCAAAACACCTCTGTGTAACTCTGTTAGTTAAGTCATATCTGCAAACTGTTTACAAACAAAGATATATTTATGCAGCGTCCTGGTGGACACGGCAAGCCGGATAGAGTAAGCAACAATTTCTAAATACAAAAATTATTAGGTCCAACAAAATAAAATATATTATTCCTACATGCAATGACGGGGTGTGATACCACTTCCTGTCTTTTTTAAACAAGGGAAACTAAATATTGGGTGTCACCTTCAAAACTTACTTAGTGCTTGTAAGAACAAATAGGCTAAAGTGGATGCTGTTAAGTCGGAGAGGAATTTTTGGTATACTTTTATGATAAAACAAAAGTATCAAAAACAAAAATGGGCGTATTACCCCCGACAACAGATTCTGCTGAATTTCATTATTTAAAAGTATACGTACAAGTTCAAGAATGATATTCTTAACCAAGAAGTATGGGTATGGAAAAAAGAATGGCGTGATTGTGCCTGAGACCACAGTGACACTAGAATTTATTTTAAAGTTAATTTTCTGCAATCATAAAAGCGACTGTAGGAAATTACACACTACACAGTCGTAGAAAAGCCAATATCTTCTGTTCAAATCTCTGTGGCAAATGTAATGGAAATGCACACTGAGGGAAATATGAGGCTTGAAATAAGTAAGAAGCCTTAGTTTTTTCAATTTAGCAAATATTTGTTATCCTTTATTATATTTAATACAAATAATTATTTTAAAAAATTCTGTTCCGACAAGAATATACCAAATATTCAATTAGTTGACAAAACTAAATGATTTATTTCCGCCGTATTTGTTCTTCCTAAGTAAATTACTGTACGAAAATGATAGATTTAGATGAGAGAAAGATATATGCTTCTCCTAAATCTATTGCAATATTACATTTATTTCCTAGAAATAAATATATCAGCAAAGAGTTAATCATAATACGTGAAGTAAATATTTAGTTCTGTTAGTAAATAGTTACTACTCATTAATAAATTTACTTATAAAAACTAAATATTCAAATGTCGCCCTCTGCCGTCGAAAAATTATAATGTGTACTTTATCGTTTTCGTTATAGACGCCATTAAGTGATCCCAGTTTTCTTCGCGATTCGTGGTGTTTTTAGTCAGTTTACGGTGTTTATTTTTGAGAATGGACAATAGTGATTGATTTGAGTGAATTTAATGTAATCTTGAGGCCTTGGATGCATCCAGCAAATCTTTAAAGGTATGAACTAGTGTAGCTCGACTATTTGTGAGGTCGCCATTGTATTCATTCTACTATTAGTAAAAGTAAAGTTATCATGACCGTGCATTATTAAATTTTCTATATTATATGTGCATTATATCATATCTGATTGTCCTAGAATGCGAATATGCATAATTTTATTTATGATGATAAGTACGTTTACGAAAATCGGTCTACTTTGGTAAATTCTATTGCAGTTTTGGGACACAATGGAGTATACTAAAAAAGTTAAAAGTTGATGAGTGCTATGTGTCCATGTACATTTTAGATAACCTCAGTCTACTTATGTGATGATTATAAATTTTCTTGTTCTGTAATTTTTTAAATGCAGATATTTTACAATAAAACATTGTTTGTTGTTTTATTTGTTTGTTTAATGCTTTATTTTAGTATTATTAAATTCAAAAATTTACTCGGTACTTTCATTTTCTAACGTCATACTATATTTAATTGATTTAAATAAACGGTGAAAGTCATCCTGATAGAGTATAGTGCATTAAAATACAGGTATTACATTTATTAACATTAGAAGCATATAGAGAGGGTGAAAAATAATGAACATATAAAAAAATATATAAACCTTTTTTAAGATCAAACACGGTTATGATACTCAAATCAATAGATTTATATTTTCTTCCAATTGATTTAAATATTTGTAAAAAAAGTGATTTAAATATTTCAAGATGAACTTTTATACACATCAGGTGTGTAGAAATGTAAATCCTTATTTTTAAGGTATAGCCAATATTTGTTTATCGCATATATAGTGTGTTCCCGGTTTGTGCGTCGAAGAAGATTGTTTTATTTTAATGTTTGAAAAAAAAATGACAGTGCGGAAGAAAAGGTTTTATTTATGGAAAGGTAAAGAGTCGCATAATGAAAAGCTGAATTTAATCTTAATTTATTGATTTGTTTGAAAACGTACATATCCAAAAAAAAATTAAGAAATGTCTAGCTAGATTATACTATACCTTCGTTTTTCATTTACGACCAAATGCCAAATATATGCGACAATATTCTAAAATCAATGGAAGATAGTGATTCAAATGATGATAGTTTTTAATGAGGCTTTTAATAGTGGTTTTTGCTCTTTTTTTATTAATATTGTAAAGTACAAAGTGTCCTATTAAGATAAAAAACATGTATAATTTTTACTATATTTTACTTTATTTTAGCTTAAAACTTTACAATCAGTAATATGCAATCGGCCTCGACTTTTTACTACAGTACGATAGGTTTGTATAAACAACAACATTTAATGCAGTTTTCTATGTACTTTAATTTTTTGAATTTGTAATAGCTTTCAAAATATAGGGGATTTTTTTGAATAAGTCTCAAAATTCAAGATGGCGGGTGAATTTAAAGGTCTTATGCAAAACGGAGGCACGGGGACTTTTAGTATGTCAATTATTACCTTCTTATAAAGCTAACAATCCGACTTGGTTTCATTTAAATGTTAATTTGTTCCGGGTAGGGCACTAATTGTATCTGACATTGCCCTATTTTTTTTCAGTACATTTTATATTCTTCTAATGATAAAGTCAATTTTATATAACATTTTCTGTCGATAAAATAGTTGAATTATACCAATTGGAGTTATATTATTCAGTCAAATTAAGGTTCGGGAAGGTTAATTCTACGCGATAGAAACATGTTGCATTTGCATTTGTGTAGGATATGAGCATTATATTTCACCAAATATTTTCGTCGGCCTCCTACAACTAGAGCGTAGCAGATTAATGACGTTCATTATGTGTATATATATTATCCAACCAGACCATTGATAGAATATAGAAAGTCGCACTCTGTATGTATACACAAGCGTAAAACAAATGAATTCTTGCATTAAATAAATGTTAATCAAATTTTTACATAATGGAATTGTTTTCTTACCGACAACTATTTTCATAAAATTGATACGATCTGGGTGTAAGATGCGAGGGATTCCCCATGTAATTTCAAGGACAAGATGTATCTATCTTTTATGTTGCACACAGTCCTAGTGGCCATGTGATATTTCTAAAATTAACAGTCTATTATAGTCTATCTTTTATTAGGTACCAAAAGCAATAGGTTCCAGAAATGTAACTAATAGAAACGTTAAAATTATATCACTGCTAGAGATACACAGTTAACAATTTTATATGGACGTAAATAAGTGAATAGCAACTATACTTCATTTACTGAATAAAAATAGTTAAGCCACTCCCCAAAAAGTGCGTCATATTGAAATAGAATTGTTCTATTGGTTGATTCTTTAAATCCCATAATACAACCAATTATTTTATGTTTTTGATGTTGTTTCGTCTTTGGCGTTTACCAAAAAACCGCAATTTTCAAAATTAAATTCCGAAAAAATTCAGTACAAGCCGATAATTCCTAAAGATGCCAAAAATATCGTCGAAAATTTCAAATCATACATTTTGCCCATTTTAATAATAAATAAATAATTAATATAATAAATAACACCACAGGTAATTACGACCCCCTTTATCCCGGAAGGCTCTAGAAGAGCCTTGTGCGGAAGGGGGCTACACATTTAGAGACAAGGGACACACACCCAATATCCGTGTATAGTGGAAAAAACCCTCTCACAGTATTTTCCACTGCCACGACCGGGGATCGAACCCGGAACTTTTGGGTGAGAGGCAAGTGCGCTCACCTCTCGACCACCAGTCATACGAATAATTCATATTATATCAAAACCTACTTCCAATCAGATCGCGACATCAGCAGCACTTATGTATGTGTGTATGACCGTGGATAAGTACTGGCCTGGGGATTAGTAGTACGGGTGATTGGCGAAAATTAAAATAGTACTTTCAGACAAATCTTCGAATAACTCCTAAAGAAAAATAGATACAGGGTTCATCAAAAAATCAATTTATTTCCCATTTTAAGCTCTACACGACGATATAGTTTTCAATATAGATTTCCATCAATTTCAGTTATTACGCAGTTAAGTGCACGCACTGACTAGTTGGGGCAAGCGACCGGTTTTAGACCAAGCCCCCGCGGAATGTGGGGACCTTTCCAGACAACAAAACAACGATCGTGCCTGTCTCGATGGGGGACGTCAAACGAAACATAGCTAAGGTATATAAGTTCGGATCCTACGAGACTCGAGCAAGTCAATTTCGTTACGTGCAATCCACTACAACTACTTCCAAGGCCGCAAACTTTTAAAAAAGAGTTAGTGTGAAAGTGAAATCTTTGCCCTCGCGCATTTTTTAGTGTTTAGTGAATATTTAACCGGCACCTTCGCCCAAAAGTTAACTTTTAAAATTCTACGAAAACCAATCGAGTTAATTTTTTCTGTTTACGACGAAACTTTTGCAGTTGAAAAGTTACCTTTATATTAGAATTTATTTTTAGTTACTTCTTAAATATTTTAAACTTTACGAAGTGTATTAAATAAATATTTTAAGTTTCCGTTTAAAGCAAGTGTGTTTTACTGAACAGTAATATACAGGGTGATACAAAAATACCCTGCCAACTTACCTAAAGTGATTTTTTCGAACTATTAACAAAAGTTAAGTGCTCCTACTGCTTATACAGGGTGAAGCATTGACCCTGATATCGAAATTTTTTTATTTCTCTAAAACTTTCAATGACAGACTCTATTCAAAAATAAGTGCACGAACATCCTCGGGGTCTTTACTTAAGCTCTCCGACTGGCATTTATTTTATTTTCCCAACTCGAGAGCCCAGTTCGTGTTCAGGGGCGAAATAAAAGAAGAAGTCGCCAGGAACGATACTACGTTTAAAATGAAAGATCTTCACTCATTACTTCAGCAAGCTATTGGAAACATTTCTGCCGAAAATTGGAAAAAGGCCATTCGACATGTGGAGAATGAAGACAGAAAAATATAGCAGGTTGACATTACAATGGACATTGTAGTAGAGACACTGATAATTCATATGGGAAGTGACTTTTCTTCTTTGTCTGAATCAGAAATGGTCTAAAAACTGTATGGCATGGTATAATTCTGAATAATTATGTAGAAATTGTATTAGTATATTAAATAAATAAAATAAATTATTTCACCCTATATCATACAAATGTATCATGTCATTTTCTATATAAAAATCCAAAAATTAAGTATAACCATTGTTTTCTGTTATAAGTAATAAAGAATATTAGATTTTTTATATTTATTTAAAACTATACATTTTGTCACCTTAATTCCTCAAAAACTATTACATCAAATTACATCATTTTTGAATTTTTCAGCTTTTATTAATTTGCCACCTGTAAAACTGGTCTTTGCCTACATTGGTCAAATCAGACATACATTAATGGGGAGTGGCTTAACTATATCTATTCAGTAAACAGACCAGACTATAGTATGTGACAATAAATGGCATGTGATGTACTCCACATAATACTCAACTCCTGAAAATGAAAGAGTTGACCATCCAAACGGTAGTCAAAATGAGTCATCCTTTAGGAATAGAGATTTGGTCAGTTTAACTTTGTTTGCGAGTAATGTTTGTCTGTTTGTTTGGGCGAATGTTTTTGCGTTAATGATTGTTTGTTGATTGTGCCGAATGTATGATAAAACAGTAATCGTTAAGTTTTCTAAATAGATTACATACTAGTTAGGTAATGAGAAAAGTCTTCATATATTTATGTGTATATGTATGTATGTATGCATTTTTTGAGCATAATTTTATACCTCCCCCTTCAACCTCCTTGGAGTGAAATTTTTAAATGGAACGAGATTATTGTTACACATTTCCCTTATGATTAAAGATTAAGCAATTTTCGAATTTATTGTCCTATCTTTACTTTCGAGTCAGAATTTATCAGACACTTCTAGGGTAAACGAACTATGGGTAGATATAGTTGACGCCATGTTATTTAGTGCAATATTTTAGGTTTATCGATCCATTTTAAATACCTAAAGCAATATTTAAGTATTGACCAATTAAAAATAATATATTTTGCATTAGTACAAACTCACCTGACATATGGAATAATAGGTTGGGGAGCGGTAGTAAATTGCTATTTAAATAAATTAGTTGTTTTGCAAAAATGGTTCCTGAAAATTATATTAAACAAAGAGTTGACTTATTCAAGTCATAATTTATTCAAAGAAATGGCTGTAATGGATATTCGTCAATTATATGGATGCTCTCTCCTAGTAAACCTGAAAAAAACTAAAAATATTGATTTTAAAAAACATAATTATGATACTAGATCCAAAAAAATAGTTACAGCAAAGCCAAGAATTTTTAAAACAGTTGGTATAAAGAATCACACTTATTTGGCTGTAAAATTGTATGATTATCTACCTGATAAAATCCGAAATTTAAATAACTTATTTATGTTTAAAAAAAAATAAAAAAATGGATTATGGAATCTCCTAGGGAAAAATAAATAATATCTTACAAGGCAATTTTTTTAATTTTTGTTAAATAAAAATGTGTATGTATTTATTAATTGTATATCTAATTTATATTTATTTATCTACTATATTTTTTGTATTTGTATTTTTACTTAATTGCATTATCTAGTAGGTGATGTATGTGTATATGTATGTATGTGTGTATATACATTTAAGTGTTTTAATTCATTTTTGTTTTTTAATATTGTATTAATGTATGTACATATGTGTGTATTATATGCGTGTACTGTACATATATCCTTGGTTAAAAAATAAACACACTATCAAACTCACAAACAAGTATCTATTAGAATACTTCTGTGAGACTTCAATGTTTATTTGGAAAATATGTTTATTGCCAATTGCATTGTACTATCTTTATTTTTAATAAACATTATTATTATTATTATTATTATATCACTAAAATCATTTACGCCTAAGTTTATCATGTTTTCGTTTGAGTTTTTGCTTCGACGTCGAGTGGTTCTACACATGTCCCACTAATGCCTCTGCCATCGAGCGCCTTGTATTTTTTCTCGGAGTGATAGCTTTGGATGTCTTCATTCAGCCACGGTGTTTGTATTAAATTTAAAAAATAATAATAATATCCATTAACCAATTCAGTTTTATTCAATTGATTTTCTGATTTATACGAACATTTTAACTAAAGCGTCTAGAGTACTAATGACCCTCATGGTCTGTCGTTTGGAACAAGTATAGGTTGCTCGCAAAGTGGCAGCCACCACCGCGTGCAACTTCCATGAAATTCGACGACCACCAACTAACAATTTGATCACGTAATGAAACGAATAATTAACAAGTGGTGTAATTAATAACACCTAGTAATTCCTATCGGAGTGACCTTTTTGTCTTAAGTCAAATAGGTTAATGGCACCGTGTGCAATAATTTACTTTCCAATCTCATAGAGTTCTTTCTCTAATTAAACGACCCGTAACGTCGTTGTGGCTACAAAAAATCAAAAACATTCACCACTCAGTGGTTTCAGCTGCAACATTCTCTCTGTCGCTACCGAATATAATTTACTTACACAAAGCACTTTCTTCGGGGATTAAACAAGGAATTATAGACATATATTCGTTACTATACTCTACTTACTAAATACAAATAGTTAAGCCACTCCACATTAATTTATGTTTACTTTGACCAATGTATACAAGGACCAGTTTTACAAGCGACAAATTAATAGAAGCGGGAAAATTTTTGGGAAATTAAGGTGATAAAATGTATAGTTTCAAATAGGTATAAAAAAACTAAAATTCTTTATTATTTACAACAAAAAATATATATATATATATATATATATATATGGTTATATTTAATTTTTGGATTTCTATATAGAAAATGACATGATACAACTAACTCTATGATATAGGATGAAACAATTTACATTCACCTTTTTGAAAGCTGATAAAATGTCCTTCGCTCAAATTTAAGATCTCGACGTTTCATGACATTTTAAACCTATTCTTTCCTATTATTTGGGTTTTCTACCAAATGTATTATTATCCTCTTCAAAAACAAATCACCGAATCTACAAAATAATAGAATTATTGGAAAAAAGCCTCTGCGCC
Organism: Leptura quadrifasciata; assembly: GCA_963675555.1. NCBI lineage: Eukaryota > Metazoa > Arthropoda > Insecta > Coleoptera > Cerambycidae > Leptura > Leptura quadrifasciata. The sequence goes on from OY776679.1 coordinate 14,984,148, forward strand.
CGTGACGTTTATGTCAAAGGAAAAGTTAGAGGTAAGGAAAAGTTAGAGGTTATGTTTTGCAAATAATATAAAGGGGAATAAACACAGAAATAATGTATTTTGCTGACGTTTCGGAAAGTAGTGTCTTTCCATTTTCAAAGCTTTTTTTGGAAGAACTCTTATTTTGCTGTGTATGTCAAATACACAGCTTTAAGATTTGTTTATGTTATTTCCATAGACACTTACTACTTACACAGAACATAGAACTGATGATATTTTCTTTTAGATAATGTTGAGTTTGTTAAGTTCTTCTTTTAACATTGGTAGCAGGTTGTATAAATATCTACAGAACAATTCGATAAGCACTTATCTTCATTTAATAAGATTATTGCTGATTCTTTAATTTTTCCTTTTTTTGGTATCTGCTTCTTTTGTTAAAATTTTTGCCGAGTCCCAGTTTATTCTATGTCCGTTTTCCCAAGCATGATCACAAATCTTTGATTTCTGAATTTTATTCTTTCAAATGTAATTCTTGTGCTCATCCAACCTCACACTGAAAGGTCTGGATGACTCACCCACATAACATTTATCACATTCGCACGGGATATTGTAAATACAGTTTTTTGAATTCTGCTCCCTGTTTATCGGTTTTGTTTTTGTTAAAATAGATCTTAAAGTGTTCCCCGTTTGGAATATCGTCCTAACATCAAATTTGTCACCTATACGGCGTAGCTTCTCCGATAGTCCGTATACATAAGGAATTATTGCTGTATAATGATGTTCAGGTTTTTGTCGTACCTGATTGTCCCTATTTTCAACATTTATGAAAACTCTATCAACAAAGGCTACGCCGTATAGGTGACAAATTTGGTGTTAGGACGATATTTCAAACGGGGAACACTTTAAGATCTATTTTAACAAAAACAAAACCGATAAACAGGGAGCAGAATTCAAAAAACTGTATTTACAATATCCCGTGTGAATGTGATAAATGTTATGTGGGTCAGCTATCAAGGAAATGTTGCTGCAAGAAGGCCGAATCCAAGACCTAACCAGGTCTATGTTTGTCCTGACTGCGGTCGACATGTGCTCTCCCGAATTGGCCTCTATAGCCATAGTCGTGTGCACCGTAGATGAATGGGAATTACAATAGACTACACCTTTTACTTGTTTTTTATTGTACACAATCTATCGACTGTAACATTTTTATACTCGGACTCGAGTAACGGCTAATAATAATAATAATGTGGGTGAGTCATCCAGACCTTTCAGTGTGAGATTGGATGAGCACAAGAATTACATTAGAAAGAATGAAATTCAGAAATCAAAGATTTGTGAACATGCTTGGGAAAACGGACATAGAATAAACTGGGACTCGGCAAAAATTTTAACAAAAGAAGCAGATACCAAAAAAAGGAAAAATAAAGAATCAGCAATAATCTTATTAAATGAAGATAAGGGCGTATCGAATTGTCCTGTAGATATTTGTACAACCTGGCTACCAAAGTTAAAAGAAGAACTTAACAAACTCAACATTATCTAAAATATCATCAGTTCTGTGTAAGTAGTAAGTATCTATGGAAATAACATAAACAGAATCTTAAAGCTGTCTATTTGACATACATAGCAAAATAAGAGTTCTTCCAAATAAAGCTTTGAAAACGGAAAGAGACTACTTTCCCAGACGTCAGCAAAATACATTATTTCTGTGTTTATTCCGATTTATATTATTTGCAAAACATAACCTCTGACTTTTCCTTTGACGTAAACGTCACGGGCGCAGAGGCTTTTTTCCAATAATTCTATCATTTTGTAGATTCGGTGATTTGTTTTTGAAGAGGATAATAATACATGTGGTAGAAAACCCAAATAATAGGAAAGAATATTCATAGAACTTTCAGCCAATATTTTAAACCTATTTCAACAAAAAAATTTTTTTTTTTTGCGTCACTATACTTCCTTCCACTGAACGTGGAAGTAAAACAGACTTTTAGCTATTAAATATGAATGTGAAACTAAGTCCGTTATTTCGGATCCATCATCGTTTACCACCATCTCACGTGATTATTACACACGGAAAATCTACCTATTTCTTGTGGCTATCAGAAGGAGTTTTTTAAATGCATACACAGATTCCATATGAAATGAAATGGTAAAAAAATTCACCTAGACGAGACGCCTCTGCGTGGTGTTTTCAATTTGTGGGAACTTATTTCTGTTCTACTATTTGTTCGTTGATCCATAATTATAATTATTCATTTACGCAGTTAAAAATGGAAGAACATAAAAAAGACACACGTTTAATTAAGTTTACACCGCCAAAGTTATAAACTTAAATGTACTAATGGCATAGGCGACATGAAATTATTACAATTATTAGTAAATAATGGGTCTGGGAGTACTAATAACAATGGTTGTGTTTAAAAGAAGGAGATTACATTGTTATATAAACAATTATTGCGTTACGATGGTGAGAAACGGTTTATTAAAACTGGAATTCGGAGACGAACGCATCGGCGTGCGTTGAAAAATCCTTCAAGTTTGAATACGCTTCAGGCGTAGATATCCACTGGAGTGTGACACAACGGTATAAAATTGGGGGTGGTTTGTGGTTCATACAGTGCCGGATTAACCCCAAGGAAATGAGACATTCATAATAGTATTTAGACAAATAATTTGCTAGTTGACCTTTGTTATATAAACAACTATATGAACGGAAACTGTCAGGATAAGTTGGTTCGAAACCGTGGCTTGAATCTGCCTACTCCCCAGATCTCACCACAGTAAGTCTCTAAGGTCCCAATCTGCCTACTCCTTAGAGAGAACTCGCGGACGCGGTTCAATTTCATTTTTGGTCAATTGTGTGGAAGGGTTAAATGTGCCCTCATAAACATTTTTTAGAACAAAAGATATTTACGTTGTTTCTATTAGTTTTTAGGAAAAATATAATGATTAAAACAATGTTTAGAATACGAGTTTGCATAAGAATACACAATTTTAAAAATATTAGTCTATAACCTTTTCGTTCTGTCCTCGTAGGTAATCATGGTAGTCAAAACGGGAATATCTCTGTTAGTATTGGTTTTTATCCCATAAACAAGGGAAAAAGAAATGATTAGAATGCCATGTATCAGAATATAGATTTTAATACTACCATCAATTAACCCTTCCGTTTTATCGTCTTGAATCACTTTTTTCGTTTTTAAGGATTCGTCGAGGCAAGAATTCAAGCGATGCACGTCACAGATCAATTCTATAAATAAGACAATACTGCTAAGAATCATGAAGCCCAATAAACTGTACCTATTTCTGAAAAAAGCTTAATAACTGGGTGTCAAGAATTACTCTTGTTAACGTAATTAATGATTAAAAATTATGTTAGTATTAAAATTTCTTTAATGAGAACACTCGTGACGTGCATCGCTTGAATTCTTGCCTCGACTTTAGAAACGTGATTTGTGCCGTTTTTATTGATTTGAATAAAAGATGCCTAAAGTAAAAAAGTATTTACAATGCGATTTTGCATAAGAGGAAAGATTTGTATATACTCGATCACTTTCTTTATCCAATCGTAAAAAACAGCCTATTTTGTAACAGCAAATACCTAAAAATCTTTCCGACATTTATATTGATTTTTACGAAAAATGGTTAGTCAAAAAAATGTCTAGAATTACATTTTACATAAAGTACATGAACAGGAAAATTGTTAATAAACGAATTAATTTTGCAAATTAAATAAACAAATATAAAAACTGTACAACCAGTTGTCTGAAGTGATGTTCATTATGAAGTTAAGTTTTTTATGGTTGACGATTACCAATAAAAGTTTCAATTTCGAAATAAATAATGGAGGAACCAAAATGGCGGCTGTTATAATGATTTTATAAAAAACTAGAATGAGCTGACGCCCATTCTAGCTCCTACGCTGAGGGCTGATGCTTTCGGCATCATTGAGCTCGGCCTCGGCCTCACGGAATCATGCGGCTTAAAAGTCTAAGATCGGTCTGCCGACTAGGCTCAAAATTCTACGAAATTTTCTCAAAAGGTACCTCAATATTAATCATTATTATTATAATCAATATCAGAATTGAAATCAATATTAAAATCAATATCAGAATCGATGTCAAAATCAATATTAAAATGAAAATCAATATCCTTATGAAAAGCAATGTCAAAATCAATACCAATATAAAAATCAATATGAAAGAATGTCAAAAGTCAATATTAAAATCAATATCAAAATAGTTATCAAAATCAATATCAATATGAAAATCAATATCAAAGTCAGTATCAAAGTCAAATTAATATAAAAATCAACATAAAAATCAATATCAAAACCGTTATCAAAATCAATACCAAAGTCAATATTAAAATCAATATCAAAAACAATATTAAAGCCAATATCAAAATCAATATTAAAGTCGATATCGAAATCAATATCAATATGAAAATCAACATCAATATCAATATCAATACCAATACAAAAATCAATATGAAAGTCAATCTCAAAATCAATCAAAATCAATATCAAAATCAGTATAAATAATTTTTTCAATTTTCAATTTCCATTTTTTCAGTTTTTCATTTTTCAATCAAAGAAATCAATATAAAAATGAATATCAAAACCGTTATCAAAATCAATAACAAAGTCAATATTAAAATCAATATAAAAAAATCGGCAGCTACTGGAAGCGGCTGGAACCTCCCCACTCGGTGGATCTTTGAAGCCTAAAAGAGCATTAAATTATGTGACAAAACGGCACTAAACATAATCCGATCTCATCCAAAACCTTTTCAGATCTTCTGGGGCACTAAAAAAACCCTCAACTTAATGAATTTACAAACATCTATGCGAGTTATTACCTACATTATCGCTCGTTGAATAATATACTATTAGGATATTAACAACTTTAACATCACTTGAACGACTAAGAAAGTCTAGTTAGTTATCCTAAATACTACAGATTTGTAAAGCAACAAACTGAAATTTGGTAAAGTGATAATCTATAATAAATTCACCAATTAAGGTACAGAAAGCATATGATATTGATATTGTTACATCTACCTTTAAAGTTTGTGACAATCCACTAAAAGTTACAAATATGCCGATATCTTATTAACATGACATGACACCAACGTTATCGGATGACAAACGATGACAATGACAATTGTCAAAATTTGCTCATTGCTATCCGATCGCTCGCGGCTGTCTCTGTTAAATGAAACATTAGCATTTCAGTAATTTTACTAGATTTTAGAGGAATATTTGTAGTTTAATTCTTCGATTTGTCTGTATATATATTTAAAAACGGCACTAACCGTAATCCGCTGTACTTCTAGAGCAGTGAAGAAACCCTCACACGTGAATTGACACGTGATGTGACGAGTTTCACGATGTAACGGCTACGCGCATCGATCATGTCATGCGAAATGTGATCTATGCCATATTTGCATTGTTTTTAATTTTTTTCACGGAAACCAAATCGAAAGGGTGGAAGTGTGATATATCGTTGAAATCAGAATTTTAACTGCTTTCCAATGCTTCCATTGCAAATTGAAAGTAATTATAAAATAAACAACTTGTTGCGTCAAAATGGCACTAAACGTAATCCGATCTCAACCAAAACCTTTTCAGATCTTCTGGGGCACTAAAGAAAGTGGAAGTGCCAGGCTACTTGTAATTATTTTATTTGGATTGGCCACACCGACATTAGTAATTTTCTCTATATCGATCGATTCAGTTCCCGGTGAGACACCCTGTATACTATTCTTTTTACAAATATTTATAGGAACCTTTCATTCGTCATGGACATTTGATAATACTGAATAAAATAAGTAACAAAATTATTTTTAAAAACATACATTTATCACGTGTTGCGATATTCTGCTATAAGGAAGATCGCAAATCTGATGTCATAATTTTATATTGTCTGTATAGAACTCTAAGTAAATGGAAAGTGCATGAAAAATTGCAACATTTGGTTCTGATAACAAATTAAAGAAGTTAAATAAAATCGTGTAATAAAAATTTCATTTCATGTCAAGTCAATGACGCTTTATACATTATAACTTTTATGGATTATGTCTAATTTATCGGCAATAATTTTATTCGGTTAGCGTGAAATTGTTCAAGTTTAACGAAATTACGTTCGCAAAAATGAAAGGTGACTTTCATTTTTTCATACATAAATTTGTTAATGTAAAATATTGCTTCCTTAAACAAGCTGTGGGTGTATAACTGATTTTCTCTTCTTCGGTATTCTAGACATGTTGAATTAATGAAATTACACAATAGTTCTAATCCAAAACACCTGTAACTCCGCTAAATAATGCACTAGCTGATAAATTGAAAAGTTGTTTTAGTTAATGTTTTATTCATTTTTATTTTTGTTCAGAAATATTATCGTATACAATGTGGCCCGGATGGGGTACCGCGTTCTTGTAAATAAATAAATAATAATAATAAATAAACACCACAGAAATTGGACAACCTGCCATTCCAGAGGCTTGTGCGTAAGGGGTTACACATTGAAAAAACTCAGACATACAACCATATCCTCCGACAGCGCCGGAGCCGGGCTCGAACTCGGTAGCACGATACCCGTTCGATTAATTGCGATTCAAAATCAATCAAATCAAAATAAATTTATTCGAATTATATAACATCATCTGCATATTAATCCTCTATTAAGCCCTCAAAATCTGTAGTTTTGCTGCTCGGTAATAAAACTAAATGTGGCATGATAGTAAATCAAATGCAAATTAAAATCGATGACTCCTTCATACCGTCAGTGAAAAGTGCCAGAAATTTAGGTTTAACTATGGATGCTACATTTAGATATCGTGACCATATATCTAAGTGTCTCCAACAAACCTATTCAAAGCTAAAATTGTTATATCCCCATCGGACTTATCTAAGTAGGATATTAAAAATTCTTTTTTGTGAGACCCTTGTGTTGTCCAATTTTAATTATTACTCTCAAGTTTTCTCTCCGTGCACTGACACTATTATTTTGCAGAAAATTCAGAAAGTACAAAACTCATGTTTGAGATACATTTTTGGAATTCGAAAGTACCAGCACATATCACACAAATTAAAGGACTGTAAGTGGCTTAACATGACTAATAGATTCTCCCTTCATTTTAATAAAGTTATCATTACCAAACAACCCTTTTACCTCTATAAAAAAATAATATTTCGAGGGAACGCTCCAATTTAAATATAAGGAGTAAAAATCTGATCACACCTCCAAAGCATAAAACCACACTTTTTAAAAGAGGCTTCAGTTATAGTATATTTAAAAGCTACAATAACCTCCCTTCACATTTGCAAATTGAAAAAAAAGCTCCTCCTTCAAGTGGAAACTGCGCAGGATTTATTTAGATGCACAAACTTAAAACTAAGTTATAAAGTTTATATTGTTGCCATATGACCTTATGTGGATACAAGTTTTCTTCATAGCGTTTTTTCTGGTATTTAAATGTTAATGTTAAATTGTAATATATAACTAAAACATAATACTTTTAGTCGCAAACTACTCTATAAAATCCTTATTTTACTATAAGGAACGTAACCAGACTGCAACCAACAGCTACTCTCCGGGCTATGTGCCCCCCGAGCGCTAAATTACAAGTTACAAGCCTGGCGCGTTAAGTGTAATAATTGCATATTACCATCAAAACGCTAATGCTTCGATTGAGGGTAATATGCAATTATTACACTTAACGCGCCAGGCTTGTAACTTGTAATTCAGCGCTCGGCGGGGTACATAGCTCGGAGAGTGGTTGTTGGTTACAGTCTGGTTATGTTCCTTATAGTAAAATAAGGATTTTATAGAGGAGTTTGCGACTGAAAATATTATGTTTTAATATTCCGCCCACTAAAAGCACATTCGAACTATGCCAAGCCCAGTCAGGCTATTTATTTTCGATTGCAACAGACACTGGACCGCTAGATGGCGCCTGCTGACTATTTTACATGTCGCTATTCCAAAGATACCGAAATGTACCAAATAGTCAAGTGATCCTCGTGCCGGTCGCCACATGCCTACCTTGCACTGACGAGAGCCAACAGCTTGAAACTGCAGTCTGCAAGTGGTGTGTGACGGCTGGCACGAGAGCTCCTTTAAGTAGGATCAGTCTTTCGGCTGGTGTTTATTGCAATCGAAGCATTAGCGTTTTGATGGTAATATGCAATTGTAATTCAGCGCTCGGCGGGGCACATAGCTTGGAGAGTAGCTGTTGGTTGCAGTCTGGTTACGTTCCTTATAGTAAAATAAAGATTTTATAGAGGAGTTTGCGACTAAAAATACTATGTTTTAATATTCCGCTCTCTAAAAGCACATTTGAACTAATATATAACTGTTTTACTGTAACTTATACTGTCTATTGTAGTTATATTGATGAATTATAATTTATATCTACGGGTTAAGTGTAAGAGCAAATGGTCAGCGTAAGGTTTACCAAACTCAACTTCGCCCTTTCTTAGAATAAAGACATATTATTATTATTAATAGTATATACCGCCCGAGAACCCACCCCTAGGATCCGACGTGCAACCATCGCACTAACCGCGGTGGCGGATTGCAAAGCCCGGGCGGGCCGGGACTGGCTTGGTTAAAAACAAATTTTTAGCCATAAACCTAAACACCTTTTAACAATATAAATAGAAGTAGGTAATAACATTAAAACATTCAAACATAAAATATTTTAAAAAACTTAAACTACACATATTTTTAAATAACTTTCACTATAACACTTTTTTTAAAAATCTGCAGTTGACGCAAATGCCTCAATCTAAACGAGGTACCTTCTGCGAAACGCATGAACTCCGGATATTTTTAATGAAATAATTGTATTTTTGCGAACGCAAAACACAAGAAAGATCATGAATTTTATGCGTTTTTGGGACACACTGTATATCATGTATTTGTTGTTGTAATCATTGAAACCATATTCAGTTTACTAAACTTGTCGAATTGGCGACCAGACATTAACAATTCAATTCGATTTAGGTGACCGACTGGTCCAAATACACAGTTTTGGTACTGCCTATTTCAAACCGTGATCTCATCTTGGTACTTTAAAATATAAAATGATTATGAGATACGAGTGGAAAGGTTGGTGTTGCAGTAGAAAGTGGTCGAGCACCATCGGTACGAAATATACAGCTGTAATGTTTGTAAAATTGTAATTTTAGCAATGAATCGGTGAAAATATGACGTGATATGTTAGGTTATACTAGTTCATTTTAGTGATATTTTGGCTGACGCGGATGTGGTCCGGTAACATATTTTCTGATAAACAAGTAGGGTTCTTTTAACTATATATATACGGGGCGTTGCATCTTGAGAGGTACACACCTTAATAAGAGGTAGAGAATATCAGTGGTAATCGGAACCTCCCATAGAAATTTCTCTTTGGGCATTTACTACAAGGTGTTTTATAATTTTTGGCAAAAACTGCTTTTTGTCATAACTTTGGCAGGGAATGGAATAATGGATTCATATTTGGTACAGCTAATACAGTGACGATCCGTCAGATACATGTAAGACGTGAAAAAAATTTACGTTCCTTCTGTACCTCTAAAAAAACATGACCCTGTATATACTTTTTTGGAAATTACCATACGATATTCGAAAAGAACACAAAATATAAACAAAGTGGTGTATTTCACTTTTTTGTTACACCTTTGTAGTTATTTCAATACGGTGTAAAATGTACAGAAATATTGATTCTAGAACGATATTAAATGAAATTCACGTGTAATAAATAATTTTGTAATTAAAATCTGTGGTCTGGTCGAATACTAATTCCGACACGTTTTAAAGATCAACTTTGGTACAAAATGTAGCCTTAATAAGTAATCAGGTATAAATTAACAAAATATTTATTCAACGATAGTAGGCTTATTCAAAGCGACAGATAATAAAAAGAACTCCCCTAATTAATTGTATGTAATTTAATGTGTCAATCGTCCGCATTTAGTTTGTGAAGTACATTTAATTGTGAAAATTCGTGTAAAATATATTGTCTATGACACTAAAATTTACAAACGTGGTATATCCTGACATAATATTTATTCTTCCATAAAATATGGGAAGAGTCCCGGGGTTCGCAAATTGCGTATCTTTGTCCTGTTCACAGGGAGTCCGCAAATGTAAAATATCTGGGCAGTTTGCGGACCTCTATACTGTGGGTTACAATTCCTCAACTTGCATTCCCGTAGCAAAGTTTAACTACAAAATTATTTATTTCACGTGAATTTCATTTAATATTGTTCTGGAATCCATATTCTTGTACATTTAACAACTTATTTAAAAAACCACAAAGGTGCAATAAAAAAGTAAAATAGGCCATTTTGCTCATTTTTTATTCTTTTCAAATACCTAATATACATACATATATATATATATATATATATATATATATATATATGTATGTATATATATATATACCACTCTTACATGATTTGTAGGTGTAATTCAATGCAGGTCGGGGTATTTGCCCGCTGAGTAGTTGTTTCCTGCAAATCATATATTATAACAGTAGGTTAAGTCCACCTAGGACTGAAGGGTCGCCGCTCTCAGGTACTTGCAGAATCGCAAGTCGCTATACGCTCATAGAGACATCTATGGTGTATAGTTGCAATTGACCATATGAGAGGATTCAGTTACTTCTCACCACTACTCAATTTATTATAGTTTGTATAAAACTAGCAGGTTGGCCACTATCATTTGTCTGTTCCATGACCTATGGCATACTGATGAGAACTAATAAGTTCGAAACCGGTCTATCTATGTCTGGTCAGGGAATTGACAAATGATATTGGCTACCACTCTTACATGATTTGTAGGTGTAATTCAATGCAGGTCGGGGTATTTGCCCGCTGAGTAGTTGTTTCCTGCAAATCATATATTATAACAGTAGGTTAAGTCCACCTAGGACTGAAGGGTCGCCGCTCTCAGGTACTTGCAGAATCGCAAGTCGCTATACGCTCATGGAGACATCTATGGTGTATAGTTGCAATTGACCATATGAGAGGATTCAGTTACTTCTCACCACTACTCAATATATATATATATATATATATATATATATATATATATATATATAATACAATACGGGCTGTCCATTTTATCAGGGCACTCGAGAATATCTCACTTAATATTGGTCGTAAAAAAAAATATTTTTACGAAAACTGTGCCGATTTATATAACCTACAAAATGGTTTAAAGACATTTGAAATCCATGGCCTATTTTAAGAGTTATGGCGGAATATATCGAAGAAAATGCGGAAAACGTCTAGGCCAAATATCTCCGTCATTTGAAGAGATACGAGAAAAATTCTTAGGCGAAATTTTTTTGCAAAACAGAGTATTTCAACGAGGTTTTATCTAATTTTTTTTCAAAACCGCTGTATTTTGAGATTTACTCTTCAGGCTGTTAAAAAAATTATTCTGAAACGGGCGGGAAATGGCGCCATTAAATAGAGTGTTTTCCTCCCTTTTCGACGATATATCACATGCCATATTTATTCATTGGTACTACGTTAGTAATTATAAAAACATTTTTTTAAAACCAATAATTTTTTTTTAACAAGCATTATACTTGCCGTGGAGAAGTATGATTAAATAAAACAATAAAATAATTCAGTAAGTTCAAATCTTTGCTATAATAAAACATTAACAAAATTAAGAAGAATAAAGTAAATTCAGGTAACAAAAATAAAATAATAATCAAGAAAGCAACATGGAGCAATTATGGAAAGAGTATTCCCAGTTATGCCAATGTGTATAGAGGTCCTCCATAAAAGCGTCACTCCTTGCTCAGAAAGTTAAAATGTCTTTACCAATTAATTTAAGTATAATATCTATTTGTTTGTATTTCATGATTTCACTATTATTTCAATTATTTTAAAATAGTTGCCGATTTATATAACCTACAAAATGGTTTAAAGACATTTGAAATCCATGGCCTACTTTAAGAGTTATGGCGGAATATATCGAAGAAAATGCGGAAAACGTCTAGGCCAAATATCTCCGTCATTTGAAGAGATACGAGAAAAATTCTTAGGCGAAATTTTTTTGCAAAACAGAGTATTTCAACGAGGTTTTATCTAATTTTTTTTCAAAACCGCTGTATTTTGAGATTTGCTCTTCAGGCTGTTAAAAAAATTATTTTGAAACGGGCGGGAAATGGCGCCATTAAATGGAGTGTTTTCCTCCCTTTTCAACGATATATCACATGCCATATTTATTCATTGGTACTACGTTAGTAATTATAAAAACATTTTTTTAAAACCAATAATTTTTTTTTAACAAGCATTACACTTGCCGTGGAGAAGTATGATTAAATAAAACTATAAAATAATTCAATAAGTTCAAATCTTTGCTATAATAAAACATTAACAAAATTAAGAAGAATAAAGTAAATTCAGGTAACAAAAATAAAATAATAATCAAGAAAGCAACATGGGGCAATTATGGAAAGAGTATTCCCAGTTATGCCAATGTGTATAGAGGTCCTCCATAAAAGCGTCACTCCTTGCTCAGAAAGTTAAAATATCTTTACCAATTAATTTAAGTGTAATATCTATTTGTTTGTATTTCATGATTTCACTATTATTTCAATTATTTTAAAATAGTTGGCTATGAACAAACTTGACAATTTAATTTTTTGACAGATCATCTAAGTTAATACTTAAACTCTCACTCAATTACACTCGTTTAAGAATTTAGAATTTTCAAAAACGATTTTCACTCACATTGATCATTATAATATGTTCGTTACATATTGCCAATGCAATTTTAACTCTGGATTAGCGCAAGTAGAATATAGAAACAGATTTCCACAAGCGTAAAGGAGGAGGCGTAAAGAAGAGTAACCTTTATGTATTTGTTGAATATCGCGGTCTAAATCCAGCTCTCTATTACGGCCTAATATGCCTTAAGAGTAGCCTACATACTCAAACTTTACCCACAAGAGATTAAAATGCAACAAATGTACCATATTCAGAAATATAAAATGGCATTCCAATCTTATAGAAAATGTCTTTGTATATGTATATCTGCATGTACGTAAAGTAGGTATAATTTGGTGATCTAATAGACTTAGAATCGGTGGTAAATTAATTTATCTTTATAATTCTTCGGATTATTTAAAAAAAATTAGTAATGTAGATACGCTCTTAACGACATGGCTTTCGAAATATGCAATATAAAAATATTTTTAAAATGTTTGTGCTTCCCAAAAGCTTCCAATACTGTTTCAAAAATTTTAACCAAATTTGAAGAGGTTATATCTAGTTCACAACAATAGTTTATTGTCTCATGTGTGCCATAAGAAGTTTTTCAGAAAAGATAACAACATATATCATACATTTGCACTATTTAATTAATAATTTTGTGGTTTACTATTTGTATTGTACCACATTTCAACATTTAAAATTGTGATATATTCGATTAAAATGTTAGTCTGATAGGCATACTATTAATATAACATGATGACGATAGTAACAATGTAATTAATTTCCTTAATAAGATATAATAAATAAATAAATCAAGTATATTCAAATATTTTTATAGTTAATCAGCAACCATTAGACAAAACAAACACTGCTTCTAATTACTAAATAAGAAAATAACTAGTTATTAGGTGTTTTGCTGAAAATAATAAATAATAATTAATTCTTATGTTTTGTGCAGGTGGACGCTTACAAATAAATCATTTATTAGATATTTGCCAATAAAGTCTGTATTAATTAGTTAGGTATCGTTTTAATAGTCTCATTAAATTAAACCTTTTGTATTTGTAGCCGGCTTCTAATAAAAATAAATTAATACATGTATTCACGTATAGCTTTTGAACTCTATCTCTGAAAGAACTAATATAAATTTATAGGGAATAGCCGCTTCATTTTTATTTTTTTTATAAATATTAAGTTTTCTCTGTTTAATATTGGTATGAAAATAAAACACTATACTTCCTTATAAGTATTGAAATAAACATGTTACTGGCATTAGATTCTTTTTAAATTAAATCAGAAGCAGATTTGCGTGTCTTCATCTAAAAGGTTAATGTTTTACTTTTTTGTGGAGATTTTATTGCCACTCTGCTGATGTAACGTAAATAATAAACCTCAAATGACGAAAGCACATTATAATTACTTTGTTTCAATTAGAATTTCTTAAACAGAATTGGCAGCTTTTGGTAAAAACAAACTTTTTAAAAGCACTTAACTTCGTGTATTGCGAAAGCCTTTTTGGATATATCTACATAATTGAATTTTCCTTTTTAGAACAATCTGAAAAATCTTTATACAATGATAAGTTAAATACATTCATTACTCAACTACCACCATTAAATCGTCAAGTTGTAGTGTGAATACATACAGATATATCTTTAAGACTGGGCTATTATGGATTTATGAGAAATATTTTGTTGTCATGAGTACTGACAAAAATCTTTTCCCGGACGTTAGACCTGATTTTTAATATCCGCAAATAGAGTAATTTGGATACATTTTAATATTTTATATAGATACGAGCCGGATTCAGACCGCCATAACCAGCGTATACAAGAGGGTTGCTCTTCTCTACACCTGTTGATGTCTCCAAATATATACGATGTTTCGGAAAGAAGTGCAAATATTCAGCAAGTAGATTCTTTGACAAAAATTAAGGGGCTATTTTACGTAAACCTTTTACAATTAACCTTCCTTAGCAAGTTGCATCCTTTCAAAGGATGCATCACAAGCTAATTTTGTATTCTTTTCGAGTATTAATACACAAGAGGGCAATTTTTCACCAAGTAAATTTTTTTTTGGACAAAAACCTGTTTTCCCATGAAACTTATTCGAGAATTAAGGGCATGGAAAAATCGCGACACGAAGTGGAGCGATTTTTTCTATGTCACTTAATTCGAACAAAATTTTCATAGAAAACAGGACAGGTTTGAGTTACTCAAAAAAAATTTACCCGAGTAGAAAATCAACCTCGTGTGTATTACAGAGGATTAATATATTAAAACAACAAATTTTAGATTTAATTATTTTAATTTTAAAAGTAACAATTTCTAATAAAAAGATAGAAACTTTTTTTAAATGTTTCTTATCATCGAATATATTCATTGTATCTACCTGGTGTAACAGGATCATCATATAGCCCCCTTTTCTCCTTTAGTTTTGAAGATAGTTGATTGAAACTTAGGATATACTACACACATAATAACCGACACTTTTTGACATACAATTGATTTTTTTTTCGCTTCCGGTTTCGCCGGAAGTGACATTAACAATCGATTTTTAAATGGAATACCCTGTATATTATTGCATTTTCGAATTCTGCGTGATTTTCTGAATCCAGCGATGCCAAATAAGTGACATTTCAAACATCAATATTTTTTATAATATAATTTTTAATTTTCTATTTAAGTGTGCCATGACGGTTCCGATTTATTCTAAATGACCCGTGTACTGCTACAAAAATTGAAATCCCGTTAGAAACACTAAATTACGTGATTTATGAGCAAATAAAATTCACCAAAATTGTTTTTGGGACAAAACTCAATTTTTTCAAATGGAACCATATCGGTACCGTTGTACCATTTATTAGTATTATTAATAAGGAATTTATTCATATGTCGTATTAAAATGTACGATAAATACAAACAAAATTACAGCTACAAGAAAATAAAATTTTGTTCTAATTAAACGTTAAGAAGTCACTAAGGTTGCTTTGAAAACAATTAAATATTTAGCTTGTCAAACATTTGTTGTTAACGGTGTCTTTATTGTGTCTATAAAAATTGTTTAAAATTCTTGTTAATTATATTCAAAATGCCACAAATTTATACAAGAGATGAAAAAGTGGCCATGTTAATTATTTATGGGGAATGTAAAAGAAATGCAGTTGCGGCTACCGAAATTTATGCCCAACGGTATCCTGATAGACAATGTCCAGCAAAAAATTATTTTAAACGTGTTGAAAACCAACTCCGAAGAGAGCCCAACAATGATCCCGAAGAAAACTTCATTATTGACGAAGGAACGGAAATTAATGTTTTGGCTCGAATAGAAGTTGATAAGACTGTTTCTTTAAGGCAAATCGGGTTTGAATTGATCACCAAATAAGGTACAAGGTGCAATCAGACTTTATTTTGCCTTTCCGATTGAATACGTAGTCGCAAGTTACAGAAAATTATTTTCAATTGATTTGGAAACGCACATTGTGCACCTTGATTGGTGGCAATGGATCGATTTCCTTTCATAGGAAACAATGGAATACTGGTCTTTCCTAGTAGGTATTTTCACTTTACTACACATTTATTATTTTTGTAATAATTTATCCACTTTGTGTTGACTTAGTCCGAATTTGTCGCCAACTTGATTGCAATAATTCGTCACCAAATGGAGCTATTCGCAAGTTGCGGACACCTCGTGTCTGTAATTTGATGACTATAGAAGGCCAGTGAAGTGATGTTGTGCTTTTGTCTATGCACTGATGAGAGCTAACAAGCTCGAAACTAGTCTGCGGCTGGCGATGCACAACAGTACTGCACTGGAAATCTGCCTGCTGGAGGCTTATTGCAATCAAATTTTACTTTTGTGGTTTCCGATTGAAAACGTAGTATGTCGGAAGTTAGAGGACATTATTTTCAATTGATTTGGAAACACCGCACATTGTGCACCTTGATTGGTGGCAATGAATCGATTTTCCTTCATAGGAAATAGTGGAATACTGGACTGTCGTAGCAGGTATATTTTTGCTTTACTACACTTTTATTATTTTTGTAATAATTTATCCACTTTGTGTTGGCTTACATATTTTGTTAAATATATACTTAGTCCGAGTTTGTCGCCAACTTGATTGCAATAAGTCGTCACCAGAGGGAGCTATTCGCAAGTTGCGGACACCTCGTGTCTGCAATTTGATGACTATAAAAGGCCAGTGAAGTGATGTTGTGCATTTGCCTATGTCGCACTGATGAGAGCTAACAAGCTCGAAACTAGTCTGCGGCTGGCGATGCACAACAGTACTGCACTGAAAATCTGCCTGCTGGAGGCTTATTACAATCAAATTTTATTTTGCGTTTCCCGATTGAAGACGTAGTATGTCGTAAGTTATAGGACATTATTTTCAATTGATTTGGAAACGTCGCACATTGTGCACCTTGATTGGTAGCAATGAATCAATTTCCTTTCATGGGAAATAGAGGGACAAAATTAGGTAAACATATTCTAACCAGAGAACATCATTACTTGAAGCTATTATCCACCCCGTCACCCCTTAAGGATGTGAAACAATCCACCCTTTATAGTATTTTTAATAACATATTATATTTTCTTCTTTAGTACATTTCAATAAAAAAATTTCTAAAAAAAGTATTTTTTAAATATAAATGTTTACTGTATTATTAATTACGAATCTAATGTCTATTTCGCATCTGCTTATAACATAACTAGAGATGAACGACACATTTAAAAATAAACATTTAAAGTAAATAATGCTAATAAGGGAACAAAATCAACAGAAAAACAGACGTAACAAAATGTCGAATACAAATACTATTATACAGGTTTTTTTTGCTTCTAATTGGGAATCAATCAATAGTAGTTATTATTAGTGTGTAAATCATCGAGTAGCTTATAACGTAAATTCGGTTCCGGATATAATTATTTTTTATTTTTAGTACCTTTACTCATACGAACTGTGATTTTAATTTTGTTGGAATTGAATTATTATTGTCAATAAAAAAACATTAAATTAATTATCTAAACAATGGTTTTTTTACAAGTTATTCAGAATTCCGAATTGATTAATGAAATAACTGCTAAATTTATTGATTTATTATTTTTTTACGGTTACCCATCATTCTAACACTACTGTGAAGTGTGACTATTTAAATTTTCAGACATTATTTAATAGAGTCGATTTGGGCCATTTCTAACCCCACAATATTATACTACAGAGTGTTGCATTATGAGAGGGACATACCTTAATAGGAGGTAGAAACCTCCAATAGAAATTTCTACTACGAAGTTACGGGGTATTTTATAATTTTTGACAAAAACTGGTTTTTGTCATAACTTTGACAGGGAATGGAATAATGGATTCATATTTGGTACAGCTAATACAGTAATGACCCTTCAGAAGTATATGTAAGACAGAAAAAAATCCAGGTCCGCAGTCACTAAAAATTTAGGTTCTTTCTGTACCTCTAAAAAACATAACCCTGTATATATACAGGCTGTCCATTTTATCAGGGCCCTCGAGAATATCTCACTTAATATCGGTCGTACAAAAAAAAATATTTTTACGAAATTTGTGCCGATTTATATAACCTACAAAATGGTTTAAAGATATTTGAATTCCATCGCCTACTTTAAGAGTTATGGCGGAAAATATCGAAAATGTAGAAAACGTCTAGGCCAAATATCTCCGTTATTTGAAGAGATACGAGAAAAATTCTAGGACGAAAATATTTTGCAAAACAGAGCGTTTCAACGAGATTTTATCTAGTTTTTTTCAAAACCGCTGTATTTTGAGATTTACTCTTCAGGCTGTTAAAAAAGTTATTTTGAAATGGGTTGGAAATGGAGCCATTAAATAGAGTATTTTCCTTCCTTTTCAAAGATATATCACATGCCATATTTATTCATTGGTACTACTTAGTAATTATAAAAACATTTTTTTAAAACCAACAATTTTTTTTTAACAAGCATTATACTTGCCGTGGAGAAGTATGATTAACTAAAACGATAAAATAATTCAATAAGTTGTTCAAATCTTTGCTATAATAAAACATTAACACAACTAAGAAGAATAAAGTAAATTCAGGTAACAAAAATAAATTAATAATAAAAAAAATATAGCACACAGAACATTAATATTTATCTAATCCTCAAAATAATTTTTAAAATATCATATCAAGTGTTCAAAGTGTCGACCGCGATTTCTTATGCACAATCGAGCGCAGCAAGGCACTGCATTTAAAACATTATGCATTTAAAACATTATGCATTTAAAACATTACTCAGCATTTCGGGGGTAACTGTAATACATGCCTGTTGAATTCGAGCTTTTAGGTCCTCTATATTTTGCCATGTCGTCGAAAACACCTTATCTTTAATATACCCCCATAGAAAAAGATCCATTGGGGTTATATCTGGAGAACGAGGGGGCCATCGAATAAATCCATTGGTACCTATCCAATGTTGAGGAAAAATTTCGTCTAAATAATCTAGGCAAATCTGAGAATTGTGAGGAGGAGCTCCATCTTGTTGAAAATATTGAAAGTTGTGTCGATTCTCTAAAGGTAGGTCATCTAAGAATTCATTAAATTCATTTCTCAAAAAGTTTAGGTACCTTTGACCACTAAGGTGACCATCATAAAAATAAGGACCTATTAAATTGGTGCTTAAAATACCTCTCCACACATTTATTGAATAATGATTTTGAAACCCAGTCGGTCTATGCCAGTGTATATTTTCAGAAGTCCATTTGTAATGAATATTGCGATCAAAAAATCCATTATTGGAAAAATTTGCCTCGTCGGACCAAAGTATTTTACTACATATTAATGGATCGGCACGCTCCTTGGTTTGTCCCCCGCTTGTAAATTGTGAACTTTTTTGGCTTTATAATATCGGTAACCATTATTCTTTAAAATTTTTCTAGCACTTGTTTTATTTATATGACAAGCAATTTGAATTTCTCTTAATGATGTTTCCAAATGTTCTGTATTTTTATTTCTTACATAATTAATAACTCGGTTTACCTTATTTACATTATCAGTAACACTGTTCAACCTTGTCTTCTTCTTTAAAAATGAACCATTATTTTTCAGTTTCGTAGCTAATTTTCTGAACAGAGTTTTATTCGGCTGTATATCTCCAAATATAAAGGATGTTTCATTAATAATTGTACATAAGCTAACTGAGCAACATTTTGTCTAAGTATTTTAGGTTAAATCTTCACATCTTGTTAGCTTAGGTATAATTATTAATGAAACACTCTGTGTAAGTTCTTCCAAAAATATGTGTAAATATTTAGTAGCTAAAAGATTCTTCGACGAAAATTAAGGCAGAGTTTCTTATATACATTACATAATTAACCCCTCCCCCCCTTACCGAGTTACACTCTCTCGAAAGGATGCATCAAAAGCTAATTTCAATCAAGCTAAATCAATCAACGAAAACATTTACACCTCAAAATTCACCAAATTACAGTCAAAAACTTACATAAGATCGTCCTAAAAAATACAGCCCCCCCCATCAACTCAATTCACTTCTAAACCATTTCCCAAACCCCAAGTCAGAATATTTTTAATTACTTTCAAAAACTTTCTATAAACAAATTCCTCTTCAAAATAACTTCAAACCCAGTCTTCTATTCAAATTTCAAAACATCTTTCATTTCCCTTTCCAATCAGCCCATAAAACGTTCGTCCCAAAATAAGTTTAGTTTACATGTTCCCCATCGAGTGCCAGCCATTCGCTGTTATTGCGAACGATCAATCTTTTCGCGTCTGAAGGACTTCTACTATATTTTCCAAAAATGAATATTAACGTTCACAAAGAAGGGTTCAAAATGACTGTTTCAGACGGAGAATAATACAAAATTTATACTTACTGTTCGTTTATGCTTAACTGCTTCACTGGTGGTACCAATTAGACGTCGTAACACTATAAATCTAACACAGTAAGTATAACACCTTCTTAAAATTAAACCTGAAAGGGAATTTTGAAAACACAAGAAAAAGACAATATAAAGTTCAAAAAATGTATATTAAATCTCTTTTAAAATATCATGTTTTACAAAAACTTCAAGAAAAATGTTTTGACAAACTATAGTCTGGCCCATGTCCAACACATGGTGAGGAACGGACGACTTATAATGTACCAACTACCATCCAATATGCGGTTTATAGCTAACGATTGCACAAAAAGATTCAAGAAAAGTTCAATGTTTAAAAATTTTTGGTGGGCTTTTGCTTGCCTGTCTGTTTACGTATTATCAGTTCAATTAAAATTTGGTTCGCTCCTCAGAGCTTGAAAATGCTTGAATCGCAACGACTTTGAATTATATTGTAGCAATTATAAATTCATACGTTCAGGCAAGGCGGTCCCATGCACATATGTGTACATGGTAACTATACTTTTCTGATACCGAATCACTGAGGAACCGGTTTAGGGCAAATCCCGTTAAAACCCATCATTTTCCCGTCAAAATCGACTGCAAGAAAATGATAGGGGACCCTTGTCGCTAAAGGCTATTTTTGCTAAAACCCTCGATATACTTTGAATAGAGACTGGTTTAACTTGTCCTCTTATTTAACACAACGCATGAGTTGCAGTGCTGAACAACGTGGATTCATAAAAGGGTTTTTAATTTTGAAATTTCCTAAATTAAAGTCGATTTTAGTTACACTTTCTAAATTTTGGTGGTCGGGGCGACATTACGTCCCCGTGCAGCGACATTTACTACACTTTCTAAAATTAAATTTTTATATGAAGCGCGCTTTTCATGCGAAATGTCGGATTTTGTTAGTTTCGAAAAGTTTATCGAGGGTTTTGGCGCGTTCTTTAACATTACCTTCTATCTAACTATAGATTGTTAAATTTTCAGTGCCGTTTTATTGATATGATTTTCAACCCGAAATTCTAAAATTGCAGTATTTATTACGCAATATTTCACAATTCGTGCCCCATAGAGCAGCTGGAGGGAGAATCCAACTCTTTCCAGATCTCCGCGAGATCAGTCCCCATCATTAGTATAAATAAGGGAGCACACCAAGTCCCCGGCAAGTTAGTTTCCTCGGTGTATCTCGTGACAAGTTAATCCAGTGCCCATACTTGTTCTTAGGTAGCCCTAGCGCTTAAATCCTAAAAGTCAAGTTTTTCGGTGTATCTCGCGATAACAGATCCAGTGCCCGTGCAGCTTCCTAGGCAGATCCTAGTAAAAAAGTACTTTCTAAAATGACGCTCCTTGAGGAGTTATTGAAAATTTTGCATAAAAATCGCTCCGTAGAGCGAAAATATAATTACAAATATTAAAAACCTCTTCCACGATATTTTTACGTGAAGCACGCTTTTCATACGAAATATTTCCTAAGTCGGATTTTGTTACAACGTCGAAAAGTATACCGAGGGTTTTACCATGTTCTTTAACATTATCGTGATTGCGATTACCTTAAAATTGGCTTCCACTCCGTTAAAAATCACAAGTTCAATTTACATTTTCCTCCACGAGTTGCTAGCAACTCGCCGCTATCTTCATTCTGTACACCCTTAAATTGACTCTCGTTCCTTCAATGCCGGCGATGCAATACCCTCAATATGGCTTAATGTAACATTAAATATGGATTAAAGTATAGCTCTCAACGTTAGTTCATGGGACCAATTTAATTTTACAAATTATTCAGACAGTTATCATGCATATTTCAAAAACAAAATTAGATTCCACTGACATTTTTATATCATATTGTTCCACTTTTCATCGCCGTTTTATTGACATAATTTTCAACCCGAAATTCTAAAATTGCAGTATTTATTACGCAATATTTCACAATTCGAGCCCCATAGAGCGGCTGGGGGGAGAATCCAACCCTTTCCAGATCTCCGCGAGATCAGTAACCATCATTAGTATAAATAAGGGAGCACGCCAAGTCCCCGGCAAGTTAGTATCTTCGGTTTATCTCGTGACAAGTTAATCCAGTGCCCATATTTCTTCTTAGGTAGCCCTAGCGCTTAAATCCCAAAAGTCAAGCTTTTCGATGTATCTCGCGATAACAGATCCAGTGCCCGTCCCTAGGCAGATCCTAGTAAAAAAGTACTTTATTAAAATAGCCCCAGTGCATTAATTTAAATAAAACAAATCGCCGTCGCGCAAAATAATTGAAGTCAATTTTCTGTTATTTAAAAAAATCATTTAAATCTAACAATTAAACCAACCCGACTTAAGGCAAAATTTCAGTGTCGATGAGTTAACCATTTACTCGTGTAAATACTATTTTAAATCTTAAGTGAAATAAATATTCCACCCTGTTCATTACGTTAAAGAAATACTTGCTTAGTTTCGTTCGAAAGATTATACAGGGTGTAGTCGTTGACCCTGCCAACTGAAATAAAAAGTGAAAGACAACCCAGAACAGTATACAGAGCGAAGCATTTGGCACGTTCTCGCTTCTTAAGAACTAACCACCCCAACTTCAATTTCACAAAATAAAGTGCACGAAAGTCCCACTTAAAGCTCTCCAGCCAAAAATATTTTATTTTTTTAAAACCAGAGGACTCGTTCGTGTTCACAAAGAAGGCCGTATCCTCGCCTCACATATCTCCCAGCGGCTTGTATATCAGTGTATGCGCAGAAGCTATGCAACCTTAGACGAGGGTTGTATACAGAATATACCATCCTTCGGAGGGGATGTAAAGCCGTCGGTCCCTTGTCTAATAAATGTTAGGCAAGTAAAAGATCCCTACTCTTCTTAAGGGAAGAGGTTCGGCAAAATTCCTGGTTGGGGGTAGCTCGTCTACAGACGTCGGTGGTAGGCCTCAGTAAAAAACAGAAAACACCAATTATTGACATTATTACCATACAACAATTATATAATTTTAACATTAATAATTGTATAACTTTAGAAACATTTTCTCAAATTTATTTCAGAACTAAAGCACAAACTAAATATAATAAATTGGAGATACCAACGGGCGATCAGACACGAAACCTAGGCAGTTTGTATCTCGCTTCTAAAGTATGTGAAAATAATCCATTAGTTCATAAGAAAGTGAGAAAGAATTTATGTTTTATTACGCTTTTGTTTTCCCTTACGTCTTGTACTTTTTTCAATAAATACACTTTATATCATTAAATTAGAATTTGTCTTTCAAATAACTATTGAAATGTTTAACGGCACTGTCTTCGAAAATGGTTCGAGTTATCAAGTTCTACCAAGTGTACCTTTTATACGTGGAAATGACGCCCTCATCAGATTTTCTGATCATAAGTACCACAACGTTTCTTCAAAAAAAGATATGAAAATAATTCATCATTAGATACAGGTCCTACAGCGCCCTCTATGATCTAACGTGATGTAATACATAAATTATTTTTTCTTAGAATAAAAAAGTTCCTCTAGCAAATTTGGCAAAGATCAGTCAAGAGGCTGTTGAGTTATTGCAAAAAAAAACGAAAAAATTATTTGAACTTTGACACCCTGTATCTTTTTCCACAGCAATATTTTACTAAAGCATATTTGGTTATATCCTCATATTTTGGCCCAAAGAATCTACTCCTGAACTATGGCCCATTATCAACGGTTCAACCTGTAGTTTTCCCTAAGGTACTGGCGATTTATAAATATAGTGAGCCAAAGTTTGAACGCAATGACTAGATGCACTCCAGAGTGCACGCTATTTTCAGTATTGGGTGCACTCCGGCATATTCGGCGATCCCACTACGTACAGAATAGAGAAATAAATGCGGAACTACGATTGGTGGGAGCTCACAGAGCACGGACACTCCACTCTACATCAAATAATATTAAAATATTTAACCTAACGAACTAACCTAAAGAAATAGTCGTATTACGTATTTTAGTTGTTAACAAAATATAGTAAAAAGAAACAGTAAAAGGTTGATTCGAACCCTCGACCTCACGTGTGAGAATCGGGCAACCAATTACAATTACAATTTAAAAATCTTTATTCACATATAGGTTACATGTCATTATTTATATCATTTATGTAATCATTTATTTCATAGTTTTAACAATATAGAAATGTTCCCGACGCGTTACAGTCTGCACGTATGAAAGAAACGAATCGGGGGGCCGATATTACGCCAAATGATCCTGATATAAATTAAAAATTAATAATTAAAAAACGTTCTCCAAAGGAGATTGAACTAAATATGAATTAAATGCACAAAAAAGTTTAAGAAATGAAAATAAATGGAGTTCTATCTAAATAAAATATTTATGTATTCAACTTGCAGGAAACTTATAAAAAGAAAAAAACCTGCTTAAAAACAATCTATATACAATTAAAAACGCACCGATGATGTAAGTAAATTAAAATAATATTAAGGAAATAAAACGAAAATTGTGATTAAAATAAAGTAAATTAAATAGTATTTTATTATTAAAATTTATGTACAATATGTTTCAAAACGCAAATCATCTCATCATAGCTCTGCCAGAACCTGCCAAAAATTATATGTCTTAACCTAATATTATCTCTCCGAATAAATCGGGAGATTTTGATGTATGAACTTATGTATGTGTTCAATATTATGATGTTCCCGTATGTCTACCATGTGTGTGGTAAGCGGGGATTTTTGTATCTTAAATTTAAAGAATTTTTGAGAGGTGTCTATTATATAATCCCTAATTAATGGGATGTTATACTCTCTAAGAAAAGTTTCAATAGGAGTATACCTGTTTGTTTGTGTAAGTAATCTAAGGATTTTATTCTGAGTCCTTTGTAGTCTATTACATTGCGCATCTGAAATTGTGTTCCAAGACGCGCATGCATAGGTAAGGATCGGTTTTAACATAACTTTATAAAGGGTCAATTTGTTATCCTTAGTTAATTTGCTTCTTTTGTTGACTAATGGATATAGTCGACTTAAGGCAGCATACGTACTATTTATTGCTTTGGTTATATGAGGTCCGAAGCGTAGTCTCGTATCCACGGTTACCCCTAGATACTTGACCGCGCTCCTTTCCTCAATAACCTTATCATTAATTTTAAGTTTATTAAAAGTTTTTATGTTTGTAAACTTCCTGTGCATAGTGATAATTTCGGTCTTATCAGCATTAATTTTGATTTTCCACTTTTGGTGGAATTTTAATAAAGTGTCTAAATGGTGAGCTAACCACTACACCAAGGACTGCTAATAAGAACCTACATGCTTCTTACTATATCAATACGTTTTAACGTCAATGACATCACATCCAAGTTGTTCGTGATTTAGAGTGCATCCAACGTTGAAAATAGCGTGCACTCTGGAGTGCACCTAGTCATTACGAAGTTCGAAATGTGACTGCTTACGGATATATTAGAACTGATAGAAAATCAACTTTTACAGGCTATTTTTTCGATATTAAATTCCATGTATTTCAAAAATATAATAATATAGAATCTCACAGAACGTTGTATGTTCATAGCCGGGCCGTCAGCCGATATCCTAGATTAAAGAAATTATTTTTTAAAAAGAAATGTTTTATATAATGTTCATACTATCTATACCCATTTTGATTATAGTTATGATTATTATATTATTTTGTAACGCTTCTATATTTTTTGCGAACCGTATAATTATTTATCTTTATTTAAATCAAATTAAATCATCTAGTCAGTTAAGTACTAGTAAATTATAGTCCACCGACTCTAAATCACAATAATGTCTAACAACCATGAAGAATTTCTAATACTTGTCGTTTAGCAACATCATAATATATGCCAAATATAGACTGTATCCACGACAAACACTCATGATATTCATGCTGTTCATAAAAAAAAAAACAGACACGAACCTCATCCGTGCCCAATTATAATAAAAAATTACAGAGATTTGTAATTTGTCTTTAAGCAAATCTTGATTAAAGCACTTTGCGTCTCTCGGGTCGAATTTTGCAAGAATTTATACGAAATAGAGGTTATGACCCAGAAGGTATTGTATTTATTGTCTGGTATTACGTAGGTGTGTTTATTGTAGAACGGATTGACATAGGTGTAGGTTGGAGGCTATTAGAAAAAGTATACTCAAAATGATGTAATTGCTATAAAATTTAGTTTATCATTAAATCTTCAAACTTATGGGGGTAAATTTTACAACATTTTGAATATACATAGTGCGTCAAATTGCAGATGATGCTACTAGAAATTATAATATCTATCATTTTCATTTACTTGCTTATTTTTGTCCTGGTTACCAAAGTAGTAGATTACAACTTAAATAATTATAAACCGAATATTGAATCTTTTCAATTTGTTACTGTAACTGACGATGGTATACAAAGTTATTTATATACCATTAAATTGGATGCTCATGGTTATAATAATAATAATATTTATTCCATTAGACTGTGTTATATAGCATAGGAAAAGTCAATAAAATTACAAGCTACAATGCTACAAACTTTCGTAATATAACAAACACAAAACATAGATGACAACATACAATTACCATTAATGACAAAAGTCCCATATATAAACTTATATATTACAATAATACTATGTTACAATAATAATACAGAAGCACAAATAAAAGATAATACATAAGCAGGAATAAAAGAACAGATACATACTTTACTCGTTTAGATATTCCTGAAGACTGTAGTAACATTTGTTAATTCCACATTTTTACATTTTTCTAGAAGAAAAGCATATTTCTAATATTTTTTATTTCATCAGGTAATTTGTTATACAATTTTATACCAATATATGTAGGATTTTTTTTATATATTGCCAAGCTATGAATAGGTAAACAAACTATAATTTTCTCCTCTCCGGGTATTGTAAGCATAATAATGATTATTCTGTACAAATATTTCAGGATTTGATTTTACAAGTATTAAAGTTTCCATTACATAAATACATGGCATGGTTAATTAATAGTTCAACACATTGAGTTTAGGAACACCAGCAATTATTCGAATAGCTGTTTTTTGTAGACGAAAGATTCTTATGTTGTGATGTGAACAACCTCAAAATGTTATTGCATGTTTAATTCTAGAGTATACAAAGCGTCCCAGATTTAACCGGACATACTCTAGTGGAAGGTAGAGCACACTCAGCTGAGTTCAAAATACCCCTATACTTACCGTTGAATGTGAACCGTTCTTGAGATACGGGGGGGTGTGTTTTATGGTTTTTGACCAGAAATTTAGTCCGTTATATTTTTGAAATGACTGCATATATTTAGATAGAATTTGGTATACATATTATACTCTTATAGGTTAATAAATAGCTTAAGTGATTTTGCAAAAATTCTAGGACCGACATCCATTTTTTTAATACGGCTTGTTGGGTCGTTAACATCACACTGTATATTATTTTTGGTAAATGTTAGTAAACTCTTAAAAAGCCTATGGACCAGTTTATGAAATAATGTCATAATATTTGATGACACGTTTATGGTTATTCTTCAATAAATTTTCAAAAGTATTGAAAGACCAAATTTGATATTCTACAAATAACACAATAAAGTTGCTAACATCATTATTTTATTAATTTTAACTAAATACCCAACAGAAGAGGTTGTTATTTATTTTTGTTTTGACATTCAGTGTTTCTAAACTTTCTTTAGTTTAATTTCATCCAAAATAATACACATTCCATTTCTTTCATAAATGTATTTAGAACTTTAAATAATCGAAAAATAAAATAAAATAAAAACGGTGCAAATAATTAAAACAATAACAGGTTTTCAAAATGAATGCCCCCAGCGTCAATACATTTCCGACAACGTAATTTACAATAGCTTTCCAGATATTTGCACTTATTTGATCTACACCAAGAGGGTTTGAACTCTTTAAGAGTTGGTCGGAGTGTATTAGTCATCCATGCTTCCACTTTTAATTGTAAATGGCCTCACGTCAATAAAATGACGCTGCTGAATGTACGGTGTGCTTGGAAGGCGAGAGATAGAGATGTAGTAGAATATGACATTGGATAAATTTATTATACCTAATCTTTAAATTTCTCTGTGCATTTGAGGACATTAGGGCTAATTTTATTTTAGTTCTACAAAAGGGAAAATGTTTATTTTAATGATACCTATGCGGGACGATAAAAATTATTTTTGCAAATCGATAATAGAAGAAAAAAAAATTTTTTTTTTTTTTATATACTTTTTTTTCTCTCATCGTCCCACACTGTAACATGTTTTTAATGTCTTTTAGTGAAAGCCGTTTTTTAAAATAATGATTTAAATGAGAGTAATTTGCACCGTCTTTCCGGCTTATATCCGGAGCGCTCTTAAACCCATTATTATATTATAGATTCCCACTTCGTATACTGGACCTAAAAACATTATTAGATATTCCCCACTAATCTTAAATTGAGCACTAGATTCGTTGTCAAGATGATCTACTAATTTTTTAGGAGTATCCACAAAATAATAATTATTTTAAAAATCTGTCTGTTATTTTTCCACTTTGGGTTCGAATTTCAGCTATTTTACTTTCATTATTTTTATTCATTATATTGTTATTTTCTATGTGCCATACTGCTTTTGTTTTAGTTCAAATGTGCTTTTAGAGGGCGGAATATTAAACATAATATTTTTAGTCGCAAACTCCTCTATAAATCCTTATTTTACTATAAGGAACCTAACCAGACTGCAACCAACAGCTACTCTCCGGGCTATGTGCCCCGCCGAGCGCTGAATTACAAGTTACAAGCCTGGCGCGTTAAGTGTAATAATTGCATATTACCATCAAAACGCTAATGCTTCGATTGTTTTGTTTTCTACTGTATAATAGTAATCCTTACTGTAGTTTTCTTTAGCTTTTTTATTACCTTGTGATAAATTTGCTTATAATGCGTGTAATAGTCCCTTTTCTGTTCTTCATTTGAACTTTTACATTTTTTATACAGATTTTTTAATGTCTCTGAGGAGATTTTTATACCTTTTGTTATCCATGATTTTTTATTATTATTATTTGTATTAATTCTTATAATTGGAAAGAAAATATCTATATATTTTTAAGTATTTACAAATATTGCAAATGTTTCATTCACGTCTTGGCAATTGTATAATTCGAACCATGTCTCCCCATTAATAAGAGCTAATAATGTATCGTAGTTTCGCCTACTAAGTAACCTGGTAAACATATATTCATTTGTTTTAGCGACTGAGATTACATTCAGAGACCAAATTTGAGCCGGTTGATCAGATATTACATTTTCTACTACGCCACATGACATATGAATTGACTTAAAATTTGTACACATATAATAGAGATTTGTCTGTAGTTGTTTGTATTAGCTGGATCTCCCGCTTTAAAAATTGGACGCGCCTTTGCTATTTTCCAGTCTTTCGGGAATGTTGACGTTTTTAACGATAGATTAAATATTATATACAATGGAACTGATAGCACATAATATGCACAATCTTTGACCACCAATGATGGGTATTAAGTCCGGACCTGATGTAAATTTGTTTTTTTATAGCTTCATCAATTTCTGTTAATGTTATGTGCGTTATATTAATGTTTTCAAATAGGTTCTTATTTCTGTTCTTGTTAATATTTATATTATCGTCTGATTTTACAAATACTAAGCTAAAGAACTTACTAAATATGTCCTTAATAATTTCCTACGAATTTTCATAGGTTTTATCCATCAAACAACAAACTTTACATCTAATTTACTTGTTTAACTGCTAAATCATTCCACACTGTTCTATGTACATATTTTTATATCTTAGGAACTCAGTTATGTTTTTTTACACTATTATGTATTTCCGTTCTATTATAGGTCTACATACATTTATTTACATCAGATACCTATAATTCAATTTTTATATTTTTGTTCACTATGTAAGTACATATGGTTATTTTCCTTACCTTTCTCATTACTATATATAGTATATCCTATAAGATGTAATATATTTACTGAGTTCTCACAATACGTTTTACTATTTATTGCGGAGGTTCATATTTTTGGTTATGTATAAAATAGAAATTACAAATTGTTGCAATTTACGTCAGCTGATGTAAATAAATGTTTTGTAGACAATCGTTTCCTGGGATGCTATAATAGAACGGAAATACATAATAGTGTAAAAAAACATAGCTGAGTTCCTAAGATATAAAAAAATATGTACATAAAACAGTGTGAAATGATTTAGCAGTTATACAAGTAAATTCTGTTAGTTGAGAACAGTTTCACTTACAAGAACTGAATCAAAATGTTACACAGATCGTGCTAAATATAAACAAAATACTAGGTTTTATATAAAACTGTTAAATGGACATAGGCCATGTAACAGTGTCTCACTTTTCACCAGTACACCCCAATATCTCGGCCATTTGTTGATCGATTAAAAAAAAATCATACCTAAGATTTCAATAATAATCACCTTACAATTTCAGTTATTTACTGTCGGATATTTACATAACTTTGTAGTTGTGTAATAATGACGCTAATTAAGCATTAGGACATATTTTTTATCCAAATCACTGTTATGAAATGAATATTTGAAAATTGTTAGCTATTCTTTAAAATACTTAGAACTCGGCATACCATCTTTGTTAACATGGAGTGCTTTGGAATGGATTTGTCAATTGTGTCGAATGTCAAATTAAACATAAACATGGCTGCACAACAATTAAGTATTGCTGATAAAATTGTAATAATAAGAATTGTTGGTGACAGTGGGCACTCTTATCGAGATGCAGCCAGTATCTTCAATTTGAGACATCCAGAAAACCCACAGATTCACTACACCACGGTTGGTTCAATTAATAGAATATTCAATAAAACTGGTGATACAGGTCACGAATTGGCCGGTAATTCAAACTTTAGCGGTCATGGGTGGTTCATGGGGGTGTCATAAACAGTTTATGGACGATCCATAGATGGTTCATGGGGTGTCCTGGATGGGTCCTGGATGGTTCATGGAGGTGTATAATAAACAGATCTGTATATTTTAAATTTCAATTACTCTTTACAAACCGATTTATCTTATTCATATAATATATTTTAACATTAATTTTAAACTATCTTTTTATTTCTCTTAACAATTTCAGTCTGATCTATAGTAGACTGGTTATTCGAGAAAAAAGACAATTCTACTTATTTTCACTATAGATGGTGCCCAATTTAACATCAATTTTTCATTGTCTCATTTTCTCGAAATAAACAGAAATCTGTCATTTATGCTGTACATTTCAAAAAGGGTAAGTTTCTCCACTCTTACGAATACTCTGGATCCACGGCTCTTTGCTCCGACTTAAACCAGCTAGTCGTCCGCATGTGTTGCCTCAATTCTTTCCCAAAAATAATTAATAAGGGAAAGGAGGTAACATAATACTGTATAACACATCGTTTACCACACACGTACTACGCACAAAGTGTCATCTAATTAACTAAATCCCCTAGTTTTAACAAACCGATGCCAATAAAAGTAGGAAGCATGTCAAAATTTAAAACGCATTTTACACCATAAGACATAATTTACAGAAAACCAGAACTTCACCGAATAAGGCGAAGCTCATAAATATGCATTACCTAGTAAAATATTTTTGTTAATAAAATTTGTCATTGAAACGGATAAAAAATTCACACAATGCCATTTAGTTCCGTGTATAAAAATGATAATTTCTCAAGAAAAACCTGACAATTAAAAAACTTATTGTTTACTTCAATTAATTCAGTTAAAACATAATAGTTACATAAAAACTAAACGTACAATGTGTAAGTTATAGACAAACAGAATAATTCCAGAAACATATGTTGAAGATTCTATAAAAAAAATTGTTAAAGCAGCAATACGTATTAGCATAAAACTGAACAAGAAACAACAATCGGATATGAAGTTAACTATTGTTTCTCGTACACCTGTTTTAGTGAAATATTGGAATGCGGTTCTTATCCAGACGTTCATAAACTAATGCAACCAACAAATCAAAGACTCCGATATTAGTCTGGCGGTTGCTAAAATTATTAATGATGCAAAAATAGTTTTCTTTAAATGAAATTTATAGTTCCAGTTATACAAATAAATCTACTTGCCACATTATATCTGAGCTAACAAGTAGACCTAGACACCAAAAACACATTGAATCAGTAATAAATTGTATAAGTATTGTAAAACTATAATTAATAGTAACAAATTGAATAATTTCTTGATAAACGTACGTTATGAATCAATAAATAAGATAACAGCTTTAAATTTAAATTTAAATTTAAAGCTCAATGAAACCAGAATTCCTAAAAGCTAGTTTTTCTCATATGTTACAGAACAAGAGGTCTTATAAGGTATTGTAGACATTTCTAGTATAGTTAATTAATGTTTACACACAAATAGTATTTTAAGTGCAAGTGCAATTAAAGTATGCTATTTAAATGCTTCAAAAAAGTTTTATTAAAAAGCCACACACGAATTGGAGAATTGCTGAACATGAGGAAAACGTTTTGCTTGATGTAATACAACATAAACAAACTTCGAATGCCGCAATTTTCAACAGAACTGGCGCAAAAGGAACTACTATAAGGAGAAATTGGGTAAACTCAAATTTCGCCCATACAAGCCAAAGTTTGTTAACACGTTTAAAGAACTTGATTTTGATGTTAGATTATTTTTTGTGCTTGGATACAAGGAGAAATAGAAGAAAATCGATCTTTTGCTACGCAGATCCTATTCAAAGATGAAGCAACTTTTTCTTCCGATAGGGTAGTAACTTCCCAAAAGTGTAGGTGGTGGGCTGATGAAAACCCCGGATTTGTGATTGAATATATAATGATTGGGTACAAGAATTTTTTAGTAAAATATCCCCACCTTATGTTGAAAATGACCACAAATCACCCCACTGGCAATGTGACTCCAACCATTTTTTGACCCAACCATTTAATTTTTTCGAGTTAGAATATGCGCTTAAAACTAATCTTAATACTTCTCCTGGACACGATGACATAAAGTACCCCATGCTCGTGCACTTGCCTGATATTGCTAAACAATTTTTACTTGATATATTTAACGAAATGTTAAGTACAGGTAAAAGCATTGATTTGTTTAAAAACGTAATTGTGGTTCCCATTTTAAAACTAGGCAAGGATCCTGATCATGCAGACTCCTATAGACCGATTTCTCTTCTTTCTTGTGTTCTCAAGACTTTGGAACGTATGATAAAGGGCAGACTAGAGTGGTGGCTACAGAAACAAAAACTACTTCCAAATCATCAGTATGGATTTAAAAAAGGGTTCGGGACTATTGACGCTTTATCATCTTTAGTGGTTGATATCCAAAATAATTTTACACGTAATAATTATTTGGCAGCTTTGTTTCTAGATATACAGGGTGCTTATGATGCAGTTGACCTCTATACTTTAGAATTCAAACTAATGCATGATTTCAAATTTCCGATGAATTTAGCAAAACTCATATTGAATCTTTTCATCAATAGGTCAATTTTTGTACGAGATATTAACAATCAGTTAATTGGACCACGTTATAACAGCACAGGTCTTCCACAGGGCTCCGTATTGAGTCCAATTCTTTTCAATTTATATACTGCGGACGTACATAAAATTAATAACCTCCAATGTAGTTTAGTGCAATATGCTGATGATTTTTGTGTATATACCGAACATAAAAAGTACAACATAGCTATAGAACTTCTTACTTCATCTATAACTAGATTGGGTAAATGGTTCTCCCATAATGGGTTCGATCTCTCTGAAAATAAATCTTCAGTGGTTGTTTTTTCTCGGCACAACTGTCCTAATATTGACAGTATTAACCTTGGGGATTATTTGTTTCCTGTCCAATCTCATGTCAAATATTTAGGAGTCATTCTCGATAAAAAACTTAAATGGAACATTTATATTGAACACATAATTAATCGCTGTAATAAAAGCATAAACTTCTTAAAAATGTCTACTAAAATCTGGTGGGGCGCGGATGTTCAAACCGCTCTTCTTTTTTATAAAGCCTACATAAGATCAATTTTGGATTATGGATGTACTCTCTATGGTTCTGCATGTAATACTCTTTTGAAACGTCTAGATCTCATTCAAAGCTCAGCTCTGCGTATATGTTTGGGAGCCATGAGATCAACTCCTGTCGATGCTCTATATGCCGAAGCTTTGATACCACCCCTTTCGCTCAGACGTCAGTACCTTAGCGAAAAGTTTATTCACAAAATACATATTAATAATCAACCTCTTTTACATGACATATCAACCCTAAATACATCCGACTTAACAAATAAATTTTGGAGTAATAAAAATTCTCCGCCTCTATGTATTGCTTTTCGAGATTCCAGTAACATCTTGCCACTATTGGACAACCCTTACAGTTACATTTCGAATTTTGAATATTTCGATCTTTTTTCGAACGTGTCAATAATAACACCTCAATACAGCGATCACCCCAATTTTAATTCGAACATCCTAAACTCAATTCTGGAAAAGTGGGATAACCCTTTGTTGGTATTCTCAGATGCATCCAAATCTCCCTTAGGTACCGGCTGTGCATGCTACATTCCTTCCACCAATAATGTAATAAAAGTCAAATTGCCTCCGCACGTTTCCATTTTTACAGCAGAAGCAATAGCTATATACGAATCGCTTGAATTTATTTACAATTACAATGCAGATACCTCCATAGTATTATCTGACTCTTTATCTGTTCTAACCTCATTAGGAAATAGTGTCTCGTTCAATATTAAAACCAATCCGTATATACTGAAAATAAAGAAATTATTACGTACTATAATAGAAATGGGAAAAGAAGTTCATTTTGTATGGGTGAAAGCACACATTGGCATAAAAAATAACGAGATTGTTGACCTTTTAGCCAAGGAAACTATCGACTCAGGTATTCCCTTAGAAACAAATATATGTCTGTCTGACTCTTTTAACATTTTAAAATCCAAGTTGCGAGATAGGTGGTTGAAGATATGGCGAGAGTACTGCAACTTCAACCGCACTAGATATACGCTTATTCACCCTGATCTTCCATCAAAGTTTTGGCATGAAAATTATGTTTGCCCTAGAAAATACGTGACAACCATAATACGTCTCAAATTTGGACACGCTTGTTTTCCAGCACATCTGTTTAAAATAAACGTTCTGCCTTCAGAGAATTGTGACATTTGTGGAGTTAAATGTGACCTGGATCATATTTTCTTCCAGTGCTCCAAATACAAAACGTCTTCTGACAGATTATATACAAACCTTATTAAGCACAAAAGTCAATCGCCTTTTAATATACTTTCTCTTCTCAGTCAATTTGATAAGCCAGTTTTTGATTGCATCATCTGCTTTTTGGAAGAAACGAAAATTTTGTTATAAATTTTGTGTGAATGTATGAATAGTTTAGCTTCGTTTCCTCTGTTGTTTTTCCTTTGTAACACCCTTTAATTTATAGTGGTCCTCTAAAAGTGTTTGTCATTAAAAATGTCCTGACAGACCCCAGGGCGAGAAGCGTGTGTCCCTGTTTTCTATTCCTTTTTTGTGATCTTCAAATATTGTTATTTTCTCTGTCGTTGTAGGTTAGTTTGTAATGAATGTAATGAATGATTTTCAGCAGCGCAATATTTATTAAGTTTTCGAGCAATTTTTAATTTAAGTAGCGGTTGGCTGCATGGCTAATGGCCGAATGCCAAAAAAAAAAAAAAAAAAAAAGTGATTGAATATAAAGACCAGTACTCTTTTAAAACCAACATTTGGTGCGGTATTCTTATTGGCAGACTAATTGGCTCCTATTTTTTAGGCATAATCTCAATTCGGAAAGATATCTGAACTTTCTTATGAATGAAATTACAGAAGTAATTGACGGCATGTCGTTGGAGGAAAGAGGTGTCTTATTGCTTTAACAAGACGCCGCTTCAATTCACAATACTATTAATGTAAGGTATTATCTGGACAACTTATTTAGAGGCAAATGGATCGGCAGATATTCTCAATACGCATGGCCAGCAAGATCTCCGGATATAATGCCCCTAGATTTCTTTTTATATTATTACTTGAAAAATAAAGTTTACCATAGAAGACCCTTCCAAAATATCTATCATTTAGAAAACGCCATCAGGGACATCTGTCTTGAAATACCCCCAAGAATTTTGAAAAATGTAACCAAAGAATTTTGCAATAGGATAATAATATGTATGGAAAGAGAAGTAAATCATAGAAGAAATGTAGTACAACTTAATTTAATAGAATATTTGTACGCAAATATGGTTTAAAGTTATTAAATAAATCTATATTATTCACTTTTCCTGTGTTTAAAAAAATAACAATTGAATAAAAAAGTTTTTCATACGTTGCAGACTTTTTGGCGGACACTATAGCTATAAAGTAAAATAATTCTTGGACCAAAATAACAATTAGTTTTTTCATAGACAATTAACAGCTAAAAAATTTCATATTTTCGTTTAAAATTATTATTTAAAGGATTTTTTATTGACAATCACCGAAAAACATAAGCGAAGACACAGTATCTAAAACCAAAAAAAAAATTCTTCTGTTAAATCCACCCATAGGGTTTAATTTTCAACTTTGTATTTTGTTTTATGGCTTTTAAGTAAATATTTTAATTTGGCATGATATTTCAGTTTAATAAAATAAATTTTACCAAACAAGGTTGACATGCAGATTAACAAAAACTTGCAATGTTATGGTTTTATCAGAAATTTAATTGCGATGCAGCCCATATTTTTATTTTCTCGATATGACAATCAATCAATCAACAAGGCTTTATCATAAATTAAAAGTACAACAGTACCTCCCCAGAACCCATCCCGGGACCGACCGTGCAACCGCCGCGTTAATCGCGGTAGCGGATTGCAGAGTCGGGTGGAATAGGCCTGGTTCGGTTAAACAAAAATTGATAAAACTTAACCTAAAGACCTTCTGCAAAAGCAGATAAAAGAAGGTAATAAAATTCTTACATGTCTAATTACAAAAAGACTTAACACAACTAAATATACACTTTATAAACTGGGGCACAAACGCTTTTTAAAATTTTGCAGCTGACGCAGGCGCCTCAATCCAAACGAGGAGTCTTCTGCGAGATTGTGAACGATCCATCTTTAGGGTGTCTGAAGGACTTATTATCTTTAAAAAGTTAGAAAAAAAAAATAGAAAAAAAAATTCTTTTTCCTCTATTTCTATTTCTATTTCTATTTCAAAAATGAATATTTACGTTCACAAAATTTAGGGTTCAAGATGACTGTTTCAGACGGAGAATAATATGAAAATTTATACTTACTGTAGTTTATGCTTAACTGCTGCTCTAATGGTATCTATTGGACGTCGTAACACTATAAACCTAACACTGAATGTACCACACTTTCTTAAAATTATACCTGAAAGGGAATTTTGTTAGAAAACACAACTAAAAGACAATATAAAGTTCAAAAATGTATATATTAAATATGTTTAACAAACACTAGTCTGGCCCGTGTACAACACATGGTGAGGAACGGGACGATTTATAATGTACCAACTACCATCCAATATGCGGTTTTATAAGCTAACGATGCACAAAAAGATTCAAGAAAAGTTCAGTGTTACTGAAATTTGGTGGGCTTTTGCTTGCCTGTCTTATGAACGTATTTTTATATTACATTAATTTTGGTCGCTCCTCAGAGCTTAAAAATGCTTGAAGCGCTACTACTTCTAATTGTATTCTGCAATTACAACTTTTCACGTTCAGGCAAGGCGGATCCCATGCACGTATGAGTACATGGTAATAATACTTTTCTGACACCGAATCACTGAGGAACCGGTTTAGGGCAAACCCCGTCAAAACTCATCGTTTCCCCGTCAAAATCGACTGCTTGGAAACGATGGGGGTCCCATGTCGCTAAGGGCTATTTTCGCTAGAACTCCCGATATACTTTGAATAGAGACTGGTTTAACTTGTCCTCATATTTAATACCTAGTAAGAGTTGCAGTGCTTGACAACGTGGATTCGTAAAAGGGTTTTTAATCTTGAAAATTTCGAAGTTAAAGTCAAATTTTATTACAGTTTATAAAATTTTGGTGTCGGGGCGACATTACGTCCCTGTGCAGCGACATTTACTACACTTGCTAAATTGACGCTCTTTGAGGAGTTATTGAAAATTTTGCATAAAAAACGCTCCGTAGAGCGAAAATATGATTACAAGTATTAAAAACCTCTTCCACGATATTTTTACGTGAAGCACGCTTTTCATACGAAGTATTCCCTAAGTCGGATTTTGTTACAGCGTCGAAAAGTACATCGGGGTTTTAGCGTGTTCTTTAACAAGATCAATGAACGCCGGGCTGCGCAAGGCTGGCCTAAACTTTAACTTTAAAAATTTTCGATACCATAAGGTTTTGATTTTGTGAAAACTTGATGATAAGAAAACGAATTTAGAGACAAAAATGTACAAAAGGAAACCAAGAAAAAACAAACGCGACAAAAAGAATACAAACAGAAAGGAAGAAGGGGGGATAGGAAAGATTTAAAGATACGAAAGGATGAAATATCATTAAAGGTGGATAGAGTAAGCGGAAGTTATAGTTGGTGAAGTTTGGCTACAGGGGTTGCCGGAAAATCGGTAACGTCTGGTACGGTAAAGGGTGTTTATTTCGAAATGGGGCATTATGCTCCATAATTTGTGTTATGTGTCTTGTTAGCGGACTATCGCCCAGCTTAAAAGAGTAGAATTTGTGTTCCAACGCTTTTAGTTTTTTCATTGTCGTGGCCGGTATGCTGCACCACACCGGCGCCGCGTATGTGATGGACGGGCTAACCACCATTGTGTATAGCAACTTTTTGTTTTCTCTGTTAAGTCTGCTACCCCTGACCGTTAGCGGATACAGACTTCTGGACAGGGAGTAGACCGTTCGTATTGTCTCTTTAACGTGGGTGTTAAACGTTAGTCTTTGGTCGAGTCTTACCCCCAAGTACTTCACGCATCTCTTGGTTGGAATTTTGTTTGCCCTGATCGAAATGGGTGTTATGATCCTATTTTCGGTGAAACGACGCGTGAAGACTATCGCCTCGGACTTTTCAGCGTTCACCCTAATCTTCCACTAGTCGTAATAACACAGTAGTGAATAGACCAGTACTCCCACTCGGCCGGAACAGTGGGATAAGATTTTCAATGCGCAAGCATGCTCCTGGGCTTAAATTATCTGATGCGCAGCGAACAGCAGTGATGTTATTGGGTTGATGTTTATTGTTTACTCGAGTAGTGTAGATGCAAATGCGCGTGGGATAGAAATAGTGGATGCGCAGTGGAATAAATAAAATAAAATCGAGTACAACAAACATCAAAGGGACCGCCGAGGAGTGAAATTACTGGTCTATTCTCTACTGTGGTAATAAGCCGTGGCACGAGCCATGTGCGCCTTCAGCAGCATACTCGCTGCTTGTGCGTTATGTGAATGCGCATACAAATACGATATGACAAATACAACAAAAGATACTCAGTAAAAAATGGGAAAAACTGATAAGGTTCAAAAAATAAATTGTTTGAAAAACATGTCTCGAAGAATCGTGATTGTACAAAATATTTTTCGGCGTGTTTCTACCTACTAAACTATACCTTCCATTAATAAAATTCTACTTTCCATATACGGCAAATATTTGAATTAATTGCCTCTAATACTACTAAAAGTAAAACTTGACTAACATAATCGAACAGAGGAGAAATAGTCCATTTTAAAAGAAAAAATATCGTTTCGAAACCTAAATTGACTGTAACTATATACAATGATAACAAGAGTAACTTAACGAATTTACATTCAATATTATTAGTCGTTTCCAACTATCTGCAAGAAACACGCAATCTAAACCAATAAATCATTATTAAAAGCTGATAAAAATGAGAAGGAAAGTACACTCGTTATCAAAATCATCATCAATCACTTGCTATAAATGCGTTATAAACCACATTAAAAAAAGCTTTTAATCATTTCCCCCTAGGCATACTAATGAAATCAGCAATACGAGATACTACTAAAGAGATGAGTATCTAAAAGAAAGCAGTCTAGAATTAAATATGTATTGACACATTTGCTGGATATAAAATATATTAGTATTATAATAGTTTATTTCTAATTCGTGTGTTAGAATTATATTGCTTTGTTTACCGTCATAGAAAGCGGCCATGCCAACTATTTATCTATTTCATAAGTTTCATGAATATGCATGAAAAGGTGTAAATACAGAATTTAAAGTAAGCAGTCTTCATAAATTTTATTTAGGTTCACTTTCATTTATTGTTCAATCGTTCTAGCAAATCCAGGAAACACGTGTTAAATTTATATATCTACATTGATTGCGATGAAACACCAACTATACTACAACTGAATAAAATAAACTCTCAAAGTCATTGAGACAGTTAAAAGCGGACACTTCTTCATCTAGTCCTATAACAGAATACTAAAAATTCCCAAATGTTTACTCACCTTCTAGGCCAGCTGTATTAGACATTGAAGTTCATGATTAATCAGTACAATAGAGAACATGATGTTTATTATAAATTAAAATAAAAGCAATTACAAACATATGAAACTAGTTTATTACTAACAGAGATATAATTTCAATATAATTGACAACTATTTGATGGTAAATTAAGGGGTGATGTGACCTTTACAACAAGAGTATAGCTTCTGCAGAAGAATGAAAATTACCAACACAGAACAAAACATTATTAGAAATTATCGTTGTCTTCTGTTTTAAGAAAGCCTCACGAATATTAGTAATAAATCTCTTTCCTGTGTTACCTTGAAGTTAAAATAACGAAACTTTTAGTGCGACTCAAAATTAAGCTAGGACGGTCCTGAACTGACAGGTACACGTAACTCCAATATTATCATCATTGTCATAGATCTGCAAAGTGAAAGCAGAAATATTTGTTCGTTTTGGAAAGCAATTAAATTTACAACTATTTGCACACCTAATAGAATTATTTATACTTGTTATTTCCATAGGCGTGAATATTATAATTTGACGACTATTCAAAAAAGTTCGTATGGATAAAATCCCAGGAGAGCTGAGATTGCTAGGTTGACTCCATAAAAGTATTTAAATTTGTGTAGTTATGTATTAAGCGACCTTCTATTAATTGGGTTATAAGAGATGTAATTAGTATTTAGGCTGGTAGTAGAGCGGACAATTTTGATTATTTGAATATTAATGTTGGGGGTTTGGTAATAGGCAAATCACTTCAAATTACAATAATTAAGTGTAACTTAATAAGTTTGTTCGAATTTAGCACAGCTGTTAGAGCAATAATATTAAAAACTTCAGCATAATATACGTGGAGCGCAAATACGGATAAATCAAAAAAATAAATGTGTGGGAAATCACAATAAACGTATTGTAAAGATAATAAAATTTTTAGGTAAAAGTAACATAAACAACAATGGATGAATTTTATTATTTATTTTGTACCATACTAAAAATACGCTATGTGTTCATGGCAACCAATGCTTTTGCTTGTAAATATGAAGTTTGTTTTTAATAAACTGACAATTTTTCACAAACGTTAAAATAACAATTTGACGTTTCATGTTCAAAATTTTAATTGCAGTGATCTTAATTGAAATATAATTTATTAATAATTCTTGTATCTTTTCTCCATACAAAATTTTATTCTCTTCCTAAATATAACTCGTGGTTCGCTTAAAAATCGAAAATTTTTAAGAAATATAAACGCAGTCCCAATCATGAGAAAATGCAACTCCCTTTTCGTAGTCGTGGCATTTTCGTCGTTATATCTCTAAAAAACTTTCGATAATAAGCGAACCACATTCTATATTGCCCCTGAAAGTAACGTCATCGTGACACTTCAATTCTTAATGTTTAAAAAAAAAAACGTTGAATTTATCAGGGTTAGCTCCAAAAGTTGAGATTTTCCACAAAATGAGGGTATAAACGCAAGATTGTAAAACTATTAACTCGTAGTATTTTTGGAAGAATATATATTTTTCATAAACAAGTTCTAAAAAGTAAACAACATTCTTGTAAAAATGCAAAATAATTCAAAAACTTAGGGCTATTGGTCCTATAGTTAGATTTGTCGGGTTTTGAAATAAAACATGAACTTAGACGTTTAATATAAGAGGGATTTAATGGATTTTGCTTCCTGGGTGTTACGCATTCTTTTACAGTTCAGCTAAAAGATAACGAAATGGCCCAACAGTGAAACTTGGATTTATCAGGCTTTGCGCACGAGCTGTATAGTAGGGGATAACCAATTACATGAAAAGTGTTTTATTAATTTCTTCCCTATCTCATATATACTGTATTTTCTTGCTGTTATTCGTCAATGACAATTGCAAATATTCAGTTCCGTTGCTAGACTGTCAAAGAATGCAAAACGATCTTAGCAGCCGAGCATTGAGCACTTATATTTAGTCAAGAGTTCGAAAAAATACTTTTTGTTATTCGGGGCAAGGTATTTTTGCACCACCCTGAATATTACTACTAAAAATAACACACTAGTTTAAAACTAAATTAAAATATTTATTTAAATAATTGCACAGAGCTTAATACACTTAAAATTAACTTAAAGTTTTGTCTTAAGAAATAAAAAAAATTAAGATTTGATTTGTAGATTTAAAAAATTCACTTTTTGGGCGAAGGTGCCGGTTAATAGCTTAAAATATTCACTTATAATTAGATACGTGAGGGTAGAGAGATTTGTTGTTTTTTTACTTGGAGCTACCAAGGAAGAACTCGGGACCGGTTGTAGAACGCGGATCGGAATTGACTTGCCCGAGAGTCGCCACGCGCGATCTTTTATATTGCCGCTTTCGTTGACTTTGTCATGCATCCCGAGTCTCGCACAAACGTTTTTTATAAGCTGGATTGTTACCGCCCATTCCGTGCGGGCGCGGTCTAAAGATAGATAATTCCCCGGCTAGTCAGTGCGGGCACTAACTACTGCGCAATGACTGAAACTAATTGGATTTTAAACTGAAAGTAACGTGATTGTTTGGGTCTGAAAATATATTTTTGCTATTTAAATGAAATTCGAGTCTGATTTAGTTAAGAAGTTATTTGATAATTTGTACGAATTTATTGTACTAATCTTCGACTCAGTCTCGTAACACTGTTCTACAGGCGAGCGCTATCATGTGGCTGCGGTCATACTAAGTGCCGCGATTGGCGCGATCTGAACGGAAGTAGATTTTGACAATATAAATTATTGGTGCTGTGGAATGTAGATTTTATATAAAATATTTGTGCAGATAACCGAGCGGGTTAAGGCGCGAGGTGGCAATCGCCATTAATCACGTGGACATCGCACCACTGGGTACGAATCCTGGCTACGGCACTGGTACTGTCGGAGGAAATTGTTGTATGTCAAGCCATGGCTGAAGGAGCAGAAGTAAATATTGATGAAGAGCTGTAGAATGTCGTGTGGAAAAATATATGATAATTTATTATTTAAGACGTAATACCGAATAGACATTTAGATTGAACGAAGAATGGCTTGTAAAAATTTTATTTAAATGAACTAGATTTTGATACCGGGGTATGCAAAGAGTCTTATTCGACGTTAGTTTAGGCATCTTTAGGAATTATCGAGTTGTAGTGAATTTTTCCGGAAATTATTTTGTAAAATTGTAGTTTTTTGATAATTTAAGTAATACGGACACTTTTTTCCTAGTTTGACAAAGCGTACTGAAAGGTTGATTTACTTGGCAAATTTTGATATTTTTTTGAATTAACTTTTTCATGATACGAAGTATATACTATAACAATCTACAAAGTATTCAAACTTACCGCACTATGTCATTGGTAAGATCAGAATTGGAACACCGTGCCACAGTTTGGGTACCACACTATCAGAACCGCATTAAATGAACAGGTTCTAAAACAGACTTTGTATAAACTCGGTTGTAATGATAGTGCTCTGACTAAATTATTAATTATTTAAATCTACCTCCGTGGAAAATAATCGCAAATATTATAATGCCTGTTTTATCTACAAATTGGTTAATAATAATATGTTTCACCCTATCTTTTATCACAGCTAAACCTGATTGTACCACCTAAAAATACCA
This sequence comes from Leptura quadrifasciata, assembly GCA_963675555.1. NCBI lineage: Eukaryota > Metazoa > Arthropoda > Insecta > Coleoptera > Cerambycidae > Leptura > Leptura quadrifasciata. The sequence continues at coordinate 15,028,858 of OY776679.1, forward strand.
GAGCGTCATTTGTATTTAAAACAAACATTAACAAGTGCTGGAGCTGGCATTCGAACCCAGAGGAGGCAGACAGGATTAGCCTTAGTTCAAATGTGCTTTTAGAGGCCGGAATATTAAACATAATATTTTTAGTCGCAAACTCCTCTATAAATCCTTATTTTACTATAAGGAACCTAACCAGACTGCAACCAACAGCTACTCTCCGGGCTATGTGCCCCGCCGAACGCTGAATTACAAGTTACAAGCCTGGCGCGTTAAGTGTAATAATTGCATATTACCATCAAAACGCTAATGCTTCGATTGCAACAAACACCAGCCGAAAGACTGATCCTACTTAAAGGAGCTCCCTTGCCAGTCGTCACACACCACTTGCAGACTGCATTTTCGAGCTGTTGGCTCTCGTCAGTGCAAGGTAGGTATGCGACGACCGACATGAGAATCCTTTGACTATAGTACATCCCGGTATTCTTATAATAGCGACATGTAAAATAGCCAGCAGGCGCCATCCAGCGGTCCAGTGTCTGTTGCAATCGAAAAATAAATAGCCTGACTTGGCTTAGCATAGTTCAAATGTGCTTTTAGAGGGCGGAATATTAAACAATATTTTTAGTCGCAAACTCCTCTATAAATCCTTATTTTACTATAAGGAACCTAACCAGACTGCAACCAAAAGCTACTCTCCGGGCTATGTGCCCCGCCGAACGCTGAATTACAAGTTACAAGCCTGGCGCGTTAAGTGTAATAATTGCATATTACCATCAAAACGCTAATGCTTCGATTGCAACAAACACCAGCCGAAAGACTGATCCTACTTAAAGGAGCTCCCTTGCCTGGCAAGGGAGCTCCTTTAAGTAGGAGGAGCCAGGCAAGGGAGCTCCTTTAAGTAGGATCAGTCTTTCGGCTGGTGTTTGTTGCAATCGAAGCATTAGCGTTTTGATGGTAATATGCAATTATTACACTTAACGCGCCAGGCTTGTAACTTGTAATTCAGCGTTCGGCGGGGCACATAGCCCGGAGAGTAGCTGTTGGTTGCAGTCTGGTTAGGTTCCTTATAGTAAAATAAGGATTTATAGAGGAGTTTGCGACTAAAAATATTATGTTTAGGATTAGCCTTGTTGCCTCACAATGCACTCTAATTAATTACAATAATAGAACTTGGTCTAACGACGACAATTAAATATTAAGGATAAGTAAAATTATGATATTTCTGTGTGCTGCAAGAAATTGGACCAACTATTAATGCAAGTAAACGAGACTTTTATAAAATACAAATATTGCAACATTAGAACGACAGCTGCTTGTCAGAGCACTCTGCTCCATTTTCATAAATAATAGTAGTTGCTAATTGATTTTAAATACTATCTAAATAACTGTTACGCCGCTTTCAAATCGATCGATTCTTTAGATGACGAAAATGATAAAAAAAGTAAGACTAGGTTAACATTTTACTGTATATTGTCCTTCACATTAAATAAAATAAATGTTATGCCGTATATGAATGTGTAATAGTATTGGCAGATGGATACTGTTATAATAAAAAAAACTACTTTGGTTTAAATATTTCATAATAAAAAGAATATAGAGTATGTATATAAAAAAATAATAATCTAAAAAAAAAAAATTTAGGTCTTCCTGACATGTTTATTGATATCTTCCATCTGTCTATTTTACCAGGGCCACACCAAATGTCTCGCTTAATATTTATTGTAGAAGAATAAAGTTTTAGAAATCGTTATCCCATTTTTTGTGAGCTAAAGAGTACATAGTAGAGCAAAAAATCGGCGGCATTTTCGTCAAAGGAGTTAGCTGTTATTTAATACTAAAGCGACACCTCGTTCAAGCATTGAAGTATATTAAATTTTATCCGTTTTTGCTTCCTACTAGAAATGAAAACCACGACTAGGACATTCTGTGTAATTGCCATAATCGACCAAATGGGATGAATGTGTGAACGTGCCGTATTTATACCTAATAATTTGTTGATTGCTGTGAAATAGACGGAGCGTTATAGACCAAGGTCAAGTATTGGGGTAGCTCTTCATCGAGTGGCGCCACACATATATTTATACAGGTATATATAAAATAATAATTTTGTCTGAAAGTTATTTGTGGCATTCTACGAATATTCTTTCTTATTATTTGGGTTTTCTGCTACATGTATTATTATCATCTTCAAAACAAATCACCGAATCTACAAAATAATAGAATTATTGGAAAAAAGCTATCCAGTATCTGGAAATACCGATTCATATATTAAAAATGGTAAACATTTTATAAAAAAAATTTATGAAAATGATATTCATGAATTACACCTGATGGTTAGTTTTGATGTAGTTAGTCTTTTTACCAATGTTCCGGTAGATGAAACCTTAAAAATAGTTAAAGACAGGTTGCTAAATGATAATAATTTGGAAACTAGAACTAAATTAATTGTAAATAGCATAATGGAACTCTTAACACTGTGTATAAAAACAACCTATTTTCAATTGGACAATGAGTTCTATCAGCAGGATTTTGGTATGGCTATGGAGTCTGCATTATCACCAATTTTAAGCAACATATTTATGGAGAACTTTGAGAACACACATGTTCAAAATTGTATAAACAAACCGGTTGTCTGGTGGAGATATGTTGGCGACATCTTTGCAATTTGGCCTCATGGTGTCGATTTACTAGATAGTTTTTTGGAAAATATGGGGTCTGCATTATCACCAATTTTAAGCAACATATTTATGGAGAACTTTGAGAACACACACGTTCAAAATTGTATAAACAAACCGGTTTTCTGGTGGAGATATGTTGATGACATCTTTGCAATTTGGCCTCATGGTGTCGATTTACTAGATAGTTTTTTGGAAAATATAAATAGTAAGGAACCGTCTATTAAATTCACATTAGAAGTAGAAAGTAGGAATGAACTACCGTTTTTAGATGTTTTAATTAGAAGGGTAAATAATACAATTGAAACAAACGTTTATAGAAAACCAACACATACTAATAGATATCTAAATTTTAACTCAAATCATTCAATAAATGTTAAAAGGGGTGTTGTAAAATGTTTATACGATAGGGCCAAAATACTTTCATCTAATAATGAAATATTAAATAACGAGAAACAATTTATCAAAGACAATACAAAATCAATATCCTGAAGCCTTTGTTGATAGAGTTTTCATAAATGTTGAAAATAGGGACAATCAGGTACGAAAAACCCTGAACGTCATTATACAGCAATAATCCCTTATGTATATTATGTATACGGACTATCGGAAAAGTTACGCCTTATAGGTGACAAATTTGATGTTAGGACGATCTTTCAAACGGGGAACACTTCAAGATCTATTTTAACAAAAACAAAACCGATAAGCAGGGAGCAGAATTCAAAAAACTGTATTTACAATATCTCGTGCGAATGTGATAAATGTGGGTGAGTCATCCAGACCTTTCAGTGTGAGGTTGGATGAGCACAAGAATTACATGAGAAAGAATGAAATTCAGAAATCAAAGATTTGTGAACATGCTTGGGAAAACGGACATGGAATAAACTGGGATTCGGCAAAAATTTTAACAAAAGAAACAGATACCAAAAAAATAAAAATTAAAGAATCAGCAATAATCTTATTAAATGAAGATAAGTGCGTATCGAATTGTTCTGTAGATATTTGTACAACCTGGCTACCAATGTTAAAAGAAGAACTTAACAAACTCAACATTATCTAAAAGAAAATATCATCAGTTATATGTTCTGTGTAAGTAGTAAGTATCTATGGAAATAACATAAACAGAATCTTAAAGCTGTGTATTTGACATACACAGCAAAATAAGAGTTCTTCCAAAAAAGCTTTGAAAACGGAAAGAGATTACTTTCCGAAACGTCAGCAAAATGCATTATTTTTGTGTTTATTCCGATTTATATTATTTGCAAAACATAACCTCTGACTATTCCTTTGGCGTAAACGTCACGGGCGCAGAGACTTTTTCCAGTAATTCTATTATTTTGTAGATTCGGTGATTTGTTTTTGAAGAGGATAATAATACATGTGGTAGAAAACCCAAATAATAGGAAAGAATAAATAATAATTTTGTTCATATTTCATCATTCAATATTTTTTTTGCTATATAGTGAATTCATAATATTTTAATGTAGGACATGCACATAATTAACACAATCCGAAGGCCTTTATTTTTTCGAAATATTATGGAATTATGGAATATACGAAATTGGTAAATCCGCACGCCCCTGGCTCTATTATTTACTCTTTTCGGTCAGACTATATAGTAGTTATCTATCAAGTAAATAAATGTAAAGAAAACAACTAATATTTACAAAGTTTATGGTTCCATTTCATTAACGCCCAGTATACACATTTTCAGTGGCTTCAATACGTTATACTAAATTTTACACATCGTTTACATAATTAATTTATTAAAAATGCGCCTTAAAATTTTAAACACGTTCCGTGGGTATAATGCGTAAATAATTGGTTCCTAAAAAAGCCAAGTATTGCATGCAGACACACACACATACGAGGAAGCGGGATCACATTCTTCCACGAGGATGTAACGAAATATTTTCGCTTCATTAAATCCTTGACTAAATGTCAGTGTTTCAACGAGGAAGTTGAAGGACAACTTAATTCTGTGTTGCCAACCGAATACATCAATAATTATATTTACTTAATAACGATGATAATTATCATGTTTAATAGAAATTTAGCTGTGATTAATCGATAAGAACTAAAAGTATCTGGCCACGCGTTTTGAGCAAATAATGGTTTGGTATAATTTTAAATGGTAATCCTGATGTTAAAGAGGGCAAAGTCGAAGGATTATTTATACTAAAATCGAAATTATAAACTTCAAAAATCTTGAAAATGGTTTCCTAATTAATTGTGATGCATAATGATAATAGTAAATTTTATATAATTACCGTTATCATTATCGTTATCAAAAGACCTTTATTTAATGTTTGTTAATAGTATCTACATGTCCTTCCATTTATCTCATCTATTGGCAATAAATTATAAAAACTACGGTGTAATCACAACAACAAAAAATGATGAACGTTTAGTATTAAATAGCCTTATAATTAATTTTTCTTCTCATTTAAGTTAAACGATATTTTTTTTGTTTCAGGTAAGGCCGCTAATAGCTTCAAAGACAAGATTTTTAACAGGTTTGCCATAAAAATGAATAAACTAATAATAATCACAATAATGAGATTAAATCGAAAATTATTTGGATATTCCGCAAAGAAATGCCACGAAATGCCAATATTGAACTGTTCGAAGGCGCGATCTAAATTTACTATTTATTATTTAATGATTTAGGTGTCCTCACCCCACATCCTTCGAAGGGGATGTAAAATGTTAGGCAAGTAAAAGATCTATACTCTTCGAAAGGGAAGAATTTCGGCAAAATTCTTGGTTGGGGGTAGCTCGTCTACAGGCGTCGGTGAGAGGCCTCAGTAGCGAAAATATGTCGATGTTCTATAAATGTATAAAAGAAAAATTAATGGTTTACTTTACTTTATAGCAATCTTTATAAAATTTAATTTTCTATGACGCCCAATTCTTGAACAGCCTGTGCTGTTATACTGTCATTATTGTCAGTGTCAGTACCATTGTCGGTTGTCGGTGTTATTGTCTAATTGTCTGGGAACAATTGTTTAAAATGAATAACAAACTTTTAGATTTAATACTTGGTAGATTTAAAATTCTTATTCGAAAATCTGGTAATTATTTGCTGTCGGAGGATGCTCATCATCCACCTTTAGACTTGTACGGTCGTGAGCAAAAAAATAGGACAATGCTTATAACGGTATTTCGCTAAAATCTAGTTGTGTACATCTAACTTTAATTTTTGTGACATTGTCAGTTAGTTGTCATAATTTATTGCAAGTGTGCAAAAACCTAATATGCCTCATATAAGCGATTTAGTTAAATATGGAGTTATTGCTAAAGCAGAAGATGGATGATCAATGAGACAAATTGCACTGCGTTATAATATTTTGACAAAAATTTTTAGAAAGTGAAGAATAAACGGTACGATTAGTAGAAATCCTGGATCGGGGCGACGAAGGATAGCAACTCAACTACAAAATTTGCAAAGGTAAATGCTTTAGAAGAAAATCCATTTTACTCAGTTATTCAGGCTGCTGAAGAAACGAATTTTCCTGGATCGAGTAGTACTGGTCGCCGGCGAGTAAGGGAATCGGAGCTACGCTGTCATTCAGCAGCACAGAAATACTTACTTAAAGCTGAACATAAAGAAGTTCGAGTAGGATTTGCACTTGAATTTTTAGCGCATGATGTAAATTTTTGGAACAATGTCATCTGTACAGACGAAAACACTTTCCAGTCAACACACAGCGGTCGTATTCGTGTTTACCGCCCTCCGAATAATCGACTCGATGAGAAATATATATTTAACAATGATAAAAGTGGTAGATTTTCAGTCAATATATGGGCTTGGATATCGGCACGTGGTCCTGGTGTTTTGTGGCATATTGAGGAACGATTTAATAGTGAAACGTATATTAGGATTTTAGACAATATTATGCTCTCTTCTGTGTCACAATTATTTTCTAATAATGAGTTTATATTTCAACAAGACAATTGTTTCGTTCATACTGCTCATACCGTAACTAACTGGTTTCAAGATAACAACATCAATGTTCTTAACTGGCCCAGTCATAGTCCAGATCTTAACCCTGTGGAAGAAGTATGGGGACTACTAGCAAGAAGTATCCAAAAACGATATGTGGCCACGGAATGCCGAAGAATTACTGGAAATAGTAAATAATGCATGGGAAAATATTATTACTAATGATTATTGTATAAGAGGTTATTTAATTCTATGCCAAACAGACTTATAAAAGTTATAAATAGAAATGGTGCAATAACGAAATATTAATAGTTAATTTCTTGTTAAGTAGAATATCCTTTGTCCTTTGATCCAGGATTTCTACTAATCTTACCGTTTATTCTCCACTTTCTTAAAATGTTACACACCAAATTTTTGTTAATATTATAACGCAGTGCAATTGGTCTCATTAATCATCCATTATTTACTATAGCAATAACTACAGCATTAAAATAAATTAAAAGTGATATCTGTTTTATTTCGGCTACTCATTACATATTCAAATAGAAACAGATTTACATTAGAAAAAAAAAGTTGTTTTATTTTTTTCTGCTCACGACAGTACTTAAACCTAAATTTCGACTTCAATAAACGTCTTAACAATCATAATTGCTCATATACAAATCATTTCATTTCAAAATAGCCAATTTTAATAAATTGTACCACGACTTAACTAGCATTGACTGGTCTTTTTTAACCAGTTATAGAAATGTAAACGATGCTTGTTCCCAATTTTATGAGGAGTCAGATTCTCTCTTTGCAGAGAGTGTTCCCAAGACAACCCCAAAAAATGCTTCGTATCTTCCATGGTTCAATAGAAGTATAATTAGAGATATTAAATAAAAATCTCGTGCATGGCATATATCTGAAGAGAAAAGTGAAGCATAGTATCTGGATCAATTTAAATTTTTGCGTTCTAAAATAAAAAGAGAGATTGACTTGGCGCATAAAAAGTATATTGAGAATTCTGAATCTCAAATAAAATCTAATCCTAGTTGTTTTTGACCATTTATTAATAATATGCGTAATACATCTACGATCCCTAATTCAATAACATCCCGCTAAATGTTTCGCAAAGCATAGTCAACGCATTTGCTAGTTATTTCCAGTCCGCTTTTACTTCATCATCTACATATGTTAAAGCATTCAAAATCCCACAGCTTAACATGCCTTAGAAAGGAAAATTAACTACTGGTCCTGATGGAATTATATCATTTTTGTTAAGAGACTGCGCCATTATCATTGCTGTACCACTGACTGTCATTATTAATTTAGCTCTTCAGTCTGAAACATTTCCTCAAATTTGGTGTAGGTCGAATCTGTCCTATATTCAAAAAAGGCGACAAGAATGCAATTGAGAATCATAGACCTATAGTTATCCTCTGTAATTTTAGCAAGCTCTTTGAAGATATTTTACATGATATTTTATCTTTTCATGTTTTTTTTTTTTTTTGAGCTACCCCCAACCAGGAATTTTGCCGAACCTCTTCCCTTAAGAAGAGTAGGGATTTTTTTACTTGCCTAACATTTAATAGACAAGGGACCGACGGCTTTACATCCCCTCCGAAGGATGGTATATCCCCTATACAACCCTCGCCTAAGGTTGTATAGCTTCCGCGCATACACTGATATACAAGCCGCTGGAAGATGTGTAAGGCGAGGACGCGGTCTTCGTTGGAACGGTCACCATACAACTACTAACCGCGCCTTACGTTGCTTTACATCGCATATCGAAGTATGTACATAGTAAAGATGCACCCACGCTCGCCCCATCTTTTCATGTTAAATCTCAAATTTTAGTTTATCAACATGGTTTCTTAGCTGGTGGATGAACAGCCGCTAATCTTATAAGTATTACCAACCACAATATTGGATCCGGCTGGTCAGGTTGATGTAATTTATACTGACCTCTCCGAGGCTTTTGATAAGCATAATTATGGTATTTTATTAAAAATATTAGCAACATTTAGGCTAACCTCGCAATTTATTAATTTCCTTTGTTCATATCTGTCTAAAAGGCTATTAAATCTGCATTATCATGGTTTCACATATGTTCAAGTCTCAGCAATTTCAGGAGTACCGCAGGGTTCAGTTCCTGGACCCCTACTTTTTATACAATTGATTAATGATATTTGTCAGGAAATTGAGACATGCAATGCTCTTATGTATGCCGACGACCTCAAGCTATTTACCTCGATAAGCTCAGTAAGCGATTGTAATAGATTACAGCAAGATCTCGCAAAAATTAATAATTGGTATGATATCAATAAGTCTATGAGTATCGAAATACAATGTTATGTCTTTTACAAGGGGAAAGCTAATTCAATAACTAGCTGTATAATATAGGTACTGAAACTGTTAACAGATGTTCAGAATTTAAAGACTTAAGAGTTGTTTTTGATTCTACACTAACTTTTGTTCGTCATATTAATTGAATTATAGCTAATTCCAATAAAAATCTGGGTTTTATCATGAGAAACTCGAGACACTTTAAAAATGTCTCAACTATCACTCTACTATTTAGTGCTTTTGTCAGGCCTAAGTTAGAATACGCTTCAGCTGTCTGGGGTCCGCACTATGAAACTCATATTTCCAACTTAGAGAAAGTTCAGAGGAAGCAAGCATCTTAAATACGTGTCTTATAAATCTGATGGTGTCTCTCCAGTTATTGGCACCCCTCAATCTGAGTTGTTAGCTAGGTTAGGGGGTCGTAATTACCTGTGATGTTATTTATACTATTATCAGGCCAACTTGGATATTTTTAACTGTAATATTTGTAACATCACAAGATGCACTTTAAATAATTAAGTATTATGTATGTGTATATGTGTTTGTATATAAATATGTTAGATTTTTAGATTATTTTTTGTTACTCTCAATTGCTAATTTATTTAAAGATATGTATTGTTCTTATCTTTATTACTTGTAACTTCCTGCCCTTTAATTGGATTTTTATCTGTCTGGACAGTTAAAGTCAAGTACCTTTAAATAATAAATAAATACACCACAGGTAATAACGACCCTCTTTATCTTCTTGTGTGGGAGGGGGCTACACATTTAAAGACAAGGGACAAAAATCCAATATCCGTGTATAGTGGAAAAATCCCTCTCACAGTATTTTTCACTGCCGCGACCGGAGATCGAACCCGGAATTTTTGGGTGAGAGGCAAGTGCGCTCATCTCTCGACCATCAGTCATAAATAAATTAATGTAAAAAAACGTATAGAGAAAAACATAAAAGTTCCCAGACTCAAGTATTACAACAAAATAATAAATGCAGAAAATAAAATCAAAGAAACATGAAATCTAATTAATAATAAATTAGGGAGGATAAAGACTGGTCCTTGTGAAATAAATAAATGTCCTTTATAATTTGTAAAATGATGTCACAATCTCACTAGTAAGTCGTGAATAGTGAATGTGAAGAGAAAAATAAAGAAAATAACAGATTGCGGTGGCGATAGTGTGGTGCCATTTATCTGTTTCTATATAATTATCGGTCGGTCCTCTTTCTCTTTGTGTATATAATATCAGTAATCTCGTGTACATTTTTTGATTGCCAAGAACACCATTGCATTACTTTTTTAACAGAAATCACAAACCACTCATTGTATTTTAATAATCTAACATTCACCTACTCTCCACTAGCTTATTAAATGTATATACTCACGCACACTGCTTGTTAATTATAACCATTTAGGTCAAGATTAGAGATATCCATATTTTTTCTTTTGATATACTTTAAAAGAGGCAAGTGAGAAGATTTACAAAGGATTGTAGGAGAATGGGGACTGTAAGTAGCCAATATATTTATTATACGAAGATTATAGACAACATATTAAATTACACTATAACTTTAGTTGCGATATCCAAATCCTTATATTTGCCCTAAATATTCTTGAATATGCTGCTCAAATATTATAGAGGGATTATATTTTTAAGATAATATGATACTACCCTTTATTGAAAATGGATATACAAAACAATATTGTTGAAATTAACAACATGCAATCGAGTGAAATGGATATAAATATTGGAGTTCCGCAAGGGTCTATTTTGGGGCCACTTCTGTTTTTGATATTTGTAAACGACTTACCAAATCTTGACCCAGAAAATAACATCGTTTTGTTTGCCGATGATAACACATGTTTATGTTCTGACAAATGAAAATCTCAAATTCAAAGCTGTTTAATTAAAGCAGACCATACCCCATTAGGAGAAGAACCTTCTACAAAGTTTATTGGTCTCTATATTGACAACGATTTAAGCTGGAAATCACAGGTCGACTATTTGTCAAATAAATTATCCTCATTATGTTTCGCACTATACATGCTAACAAAAGCAACGGAAAGAATCTTTTATTATTCGAACCTTTTGTCCAGTAACAAAAATTGTTGGTGCAACTAGACGTCAATCTTGAAAACCTTATTTTCAAGAATCTGAATATATCACCTGTACCATGGCGTGGTTGCGTCTTTACTATGTACATACTTCGATATGCGATGTAGAGCAGCGTAAGGCGCGGTTAGTAGTTGGATGGGTGACCGTTCCAACGAAGACCGCGTCCTCGCCTCCCACATCTTAGAGCGGCTTGCATATCAGTGTATGCGCGGAAGTTATACAATCTTAGGCGAGGGTTGTATATGGAATATACCATCCTTCAGAGGGGATGTAAAACCGTCGGTCCCTTGTCTATTAAATGTTAGGCAAGTAAAAGATCCCTACTCTTCTTAAGGGAAGAGGTTCTGAAAAATTCCTGGTTGGGGGTAGCTCGTCTACAGGTGTCGGTGATAGACCTCAGTAGCGGAAATAGACCGACGTTAAATACATGTTAAAAAAATATATTATTAAGCTCTGTTTGAATTTGCATTAAAAAATTTTAAAGTTAAAATGCTGAAACATGCAACAGCAAAGAATGTTTAAGCAATATCGTATTTAATAACAAAGAATAATTGAATAAAATACACGTAAGAGACTCCTGCTTTCATCGTATACCGCCCTTAACCTAGTTTTTGATAACAATAACCTACATTTTGCTTAATGTCATAGAATCCGTTAGAATTTTGGCAATTTCAATTTTCGCTCGCTAATCGCTAATCAAATCAATCAGAATGTAAAAAAAGTAGTACCTAGTTAGTAAAGTTAGTAGTGGTTTATTTTAAAGGTTACTACAACCACAACTACACTTTACATCATCTTTAACATATTTAAATAGCTTTGTAAACAATTAGTATGAGAAAGAACAGGAACAATTCGAATTATATTTCCTTCTCTTTTTACTAGCTACTATTACCGGAGTACATCATATCAAACTAGTATTTTACATGTCTAGCTATAAAATGTGACATTGTGATATTATATAAGGAAGTAAAAAATATCGCAAGGATAATTTTAACACTCCTTTTCGCACACCTATATTTCTGAAGGTTACAGTTCATTAATTGTTTTTTTCTGTCGGCAGACCAAACTCTCTCCGTCGAAATATAATCAATCTGCCAATAAATGTTAACTTTAACGTTATTTTTGCCTTGAGATGTAAAATATCCTGCCAGTCATTTATCAATATTGATGTTAATCGATTGATATAAGTTCAACACCAAGAATGTCTGACTGATTATAATATCTATTAATATGAATAGTGTGGTGTATCTATTACTATTACCAGTTAGTTATTTATTGTTATTATTTTCATGTTAAGAAAGATACCTTTGGTATCTAGGTCCGCTGCTAATGGTATCTTATTTGAATACAACAAATTATATCAAATATTCATATGAATAATCCTTTTATTATAGTTGAACCTACAAATTGATGATCCCGACAAAAGAAAATATTAAATACAAAAAAAAATAAACTCAACAAAAATATTTAATTCCGTCAAAGAAAAAGTCAATCCCTAAAAAAATTAAATACAACAAGAAAAATGAAACCCGACAGGAAAATTATTAAACCCAAAAGCAGCAATTGGAAACTTGATTACCGATCCTGGAATGATGTCACACTAGATACATTTTGGAAAATGAAAACGCAAAAAAGAACAATTTGGAAGAGAAATTTAAAAACATATTTTACAAGAAAGAACAATTTAAAAAAGAAATTTAAATATTTTCTTTCTAATTTTTTTCATTTAGAATATTGTAACGTAAATGTCCCAGACAAATATGTTATATGGACTTTATAGTGCAATTTACAAACAACATTCGACATGTTAAAGATAAAGATAATTTGCTGATAGGCTTTCACGTATAGATGATTTATCTTCACTGGAACAATGTATTCCTAGCAATGCTCAAACTCACACACTAGTAGATCTTATACCTGCAGTAAATTCTCCAGATTTTAATTTAACATCGCTGAGCGATGAACAAATTGGAGGCTGGAACTAGAAACATTAATAAAGTATATATATATTATATAGAAAGTTAATATTCCAAATTCACAAGATGAGATTTGGTGTGATGTTTCTCATTCCAAATTTCGACCTTTAGATTAACAAAGGAGCTGGTTATTTAGCCTTTACCACCGCGACATATTCAGGTCTATTGTAATGCTCCCAGAATATCTTCCTTATAGTACCTCATCCAGCTTTGTCCTTTGTACTAGATTCCGCAGCTTTGATAAAGGCCCTTTTGTATAGCTGTCCGCCCTTGGTTTTCTTCTCCGAGTACTTGGAATCTCAGCCTCGCCAGGCCTTCACAGTGGCACAATACGTGAACTGAGGTTTCCTCTTCCTCTTGGCAGAATCTGCATGTCGCGTCCTCTGCCAGGCCCATTAGACTCATGTGTCTATTGAGCCGGCAGTGGCCAGTTAGAAGGCCTACTATTACTCTGATGGCCTTCCTATTCTGGCTTAGTAGATCTTCCGTAAATTTGTCCGAACATTCTTTAATGAACTCTTTGTCTCTCCACCATTCCAGAGATTTATTTTGCACCCATTCCTTAATGGCTGCTCGTATGCATGGCTTTGCCACGCCACAAAGGGACTCGGGTCCTATTGGGGCTTCAAGTGCGCCTTCCTTGGCCAGTTGGTCAGCCTGGTTCATTTTGGGATTTAACCCTAAGTTTTTTCCACATTTGCCTACACCCTCCCAGGGCGATTGTGGCTTTCTGTGTGGCTTTTTGGATGTGAGAGTTCCATGTTAATTTTTGGTCAAAAATGACTCCTAATATTTTGCCTCACAGGCAAATGGAATTTCCACTCCGTTGAGCCTTAGGGGCTTTAAGCCTTGCAGTGCTCTTCTCCGTGTAAAATTGACGACTGTGGTTTTGTGGGGATTTATAGAAAGTCCTTCCTTGCAACACCATTTGTCGACAACATTTAGGGCTCTTTGCGAACGCTCCGTTATTGTATTCGCGAATCGCCCCTTAACGACTATTGCTAGATCATCAGCATATTCTAAGCAATAGGAGCCCCCTATGGAAAGTTTCCGGAGGAGTTCGTCAACCAGGGTTGCCCATAGTAGTGGAGACAGTACCCCTCCCTGGGGGCAGCCTGTGCTCACTTTCACCTCAATGGAGATCTCACCTAGATTGAATATTAAAGTCAGCCTAGATAATAGTATCTAGGCTGACTTTAATCCACCGGCAGATCGTTGTTGGGACTCCTCTGTTTGATAATGCACTCGTTAGTGAGTGCGTTGTCGTGTTATTAAACGCTCCTGCTATGTCTAGGAATGTAGCTACTGACATTTCCGTATCCCCTAAGGACTTTGCTAGTAGTCTGTTTAATTCACCCAGCGCAAAGTCTTTCGACCTCCCCGGTTGGTATGCATATTGACGTTCACTCAGGGGATTTTTCCCTTAGTCACAGAATAAAAACTACTTATCTTTTAAATGTCGTTGACCCCGATGTGGATAATTCAATTTCTAAAAAAAGAGTTAGATTCGTCATTGATTGTTTGAACGTTTGACTGCTTCTCTTTAAGAGAGGAAGTATTGTGACGTATCTACTACTAGTTATTTATTATTATTCTTATATTAAAAAGGTACCTCTGGTATCTAGGTCCGCTACTAATGGTATCTATTACAGAAGAATATTATTTCAAGATTGATATACATACATTATTATATAATATGATACTTATTAGAATATAATAAATTATACCAAATATTGATATGAATAATTCTTTTAATTTGGCTGAACCGACAAATAGCTTTGAACAGTTAAATACAAGATTTTGATTTAGATTTAAACCATTTCCTTCGCGAACATTAGTAGCGCGATTGCTGATAGTTAAGTCAAAATACTGCCTAATTTCTTAGTAGAGAATGACACAAATATTCACAATTTTAAAATATGCTTTGATTGAGCCATTGAGCCATTACTAGAACCAGACCAACTAAATACAAATACGGTATACACACAAAAAGCCTTTATTGAACCAAAACGTTTATTTTCTGTGCCATCGTTCAAGTCTCCCAGTTTATTGAATTAAATTTTTTATAAGATAAAATATGAAACTAATCATATAAAGAAGATAACCCCAAAATGAATAACTGAGCTTTTGTGTGAACTACACTATAAAGATATACAGAGTGTTCGATGAGTTCAGCCAAATTTTCAATACTTTGAATTTTAACATCGCGCATCGTCTAGATCTCACATTTACATTCCAATTCCTTCAAAACAAGAATAAACTAAGTAACTATACAGCTTTTCCCAATATTATGTTGTGGTAGTCTCAAGAGGATAAGTTTTCAGGCTGTTTTATTGGTTTAGAATAATTTTGTACTCATAGAAACAAGATCAATTTTTATTTTCCCATATATGTAATATATAAGTATGTAATACATTAATGTAATTAATCTTCTTAAAACGTGTTTCTCGGCATTAGATATATAATTTAGAGTTATAGTAACATAGTAAATTGCCCTGGGAGCATCACTCTTGATAAATTAATTAAGGGGTTGATAAAGTTAAAAAAATAAGAACTATCACATATAAATCTGTTGAAAAAAAAGTTTACGTACAAAAACAAAATTTCAGATCTCGTTATTTCCACATATTTACATATTTATTACATATTTACATTGCTTTTGTAAGACAAGCGCAGCTCCCTGTTTTTTTATAATAACGGGCTGATTTTTACACTACTGTTTAATTAATATTTTTCAAATCGAATGGTGAAATTGTCCTACAAATTTTCTGGTCGGTTTTCCAGTCCTACTCCATGAAAGTGTCAGTTCCACGATCAACATGTTTAGCGGTTGCGGAGAACTTTGCATACCTCTACCGAGAATTTTCGCAGAGAGAAAAGTTGGAAGACGTCAAAACGAAGCTACGCACGAAAATTCAGCCTGTTAGTAATCACTTAAAAAAAGGGGCTTCAATGGTTTGAAAAAAAATTAAGGTCATTTTTGTGTCAAACGTCGTTTATAACTAATTTCAGATCCCTAAAAATGCCTTCAAACATAATTCATTGGTATCTTTTATTGATATAAAGATAATGAACCCAATTAAGCGGTTCTCAAACATATTTTCTTTGACCTTGGTTGAAGCTCCCACCACTAAGCTTGACCCCTAGAATTTTCCTTTATATGACTAACCACAACTTTCTTTGGGCTGACTAATAATCCTTTATAAAGTTCAAGTGATTCTCAGACGCTAAAAAATATGAATTGTATAAAATGGGCTCCATACGAAAACGCCCCTACCGCCAAGACCAGGATAAAGCGTATGGTTATCCCCTTAAGCAGAACTATGGGCCGTAGAAATTGAGGTTCTCAGACGGTCATTGAAAAATTCAGTAGCTTTTGGTCTATATGAGATAACGTGACTGGATAATCGTACAAAGTACAGAGACGAAGGCTGTAGGGTGGGGTTAAAAGATTTAAATAATTCTAATAATAATGGTTGTAATGATTGTGATAAAATTTGGCAGGTAGGTAATTCCTTAGTATCAGTATAAGATGGCATGACTATTGACTTAGAAAATTCAGGGAAGGATGTTGCATGCTACGTGTAGTTTCATCTGTTGTGTATAAGATTAGGAACTGGTACCGCCGCTTGAAACAATTTCACAATCAGCCTATTGGCCTTCCATATTTAAGCTGTCATTGAATTTAACTTTTCTCAACTTCCCAACATATAATAACTAACATAATACCAGTAAAAGCACTAATAAGTAGTTGTAGGTTGTTTCAGATTTCACTTGGCTCTGAACAGCCTTACTTCACTTCGACGTACAAGATCTTTTGTGAATTACCCGACAAATAATTGTTGCCCAGGATTCCAAGATTTTTACAAAACTTGTGATTTTACTGAGGGCTAATTTCCCTATACCTTCAGGCATTAATTCCGCATGCTACAGGTACTTTAGTCTAATCCTTGCATTTACAGAGTATATGTTCCAGGATAATATCTGCATTTATCATCTACTACGTACCCATGTTCTTAAGATGGTATCTCAAGCGGCAATGGCCTGTTAAAAGGTCTATGATCAGCCTCAATTCGGACTTTTCGAATTCGAGAAGCCTTGTGGCATTCTTTGCCAATTAAGTTATACATTTTTCGCTTGTCTTTGGCTTGAAGTATTCCTCTAGTGGAACTTTTTCTGTTCCTTTTAACACTTTTGGATCTTCTCTGTTATGTGTTCCTTAGCCAAGTCACAAAACGGTTCAAGTCTAAAGAATGGTGCTTCAGCTCCTTTTTTTGGAAGGCTGTCAGCTGGTTCGTTATCTTGTATTTCCTCATACCCTGGCACCCACATCAAGGTAACCTTGTTGTTATTACCAATTGCTTAAGGGATTGTCCACATTCCCAGGTAGTTTTAGACTCGAAGGTGCCTGGCTATATGAAAATATATAGATCTTTGTTCTTCGAATGCCTTTATTTAGGCATTTCTGGACACGCAGATCTACAGCATAAATTTCTGCCTGGAAGATGGTTGGAGTGTTACCGAGGGCTCTGGATAGCTTACAAGGCCCTGCTACGCCCACTCCTACCCCTTAAGTCATCTTAGATTCATCTATGTACCAGATGAGGGACTCTTGCTCCAATCGCAGTATTTCCTCCTGCTCGTCAGTGACTTTGCTCATGGATTCAAAATGGACAAGCTCCAAAATCCTTAAGTGACAAACCAGATCGCCTGGTTTAAATTTAAGTACCTGATGTAGTCTTAAGGCACTAAGTGCTGCCTTTTTCCTCAAATGCAAATGCATTGCTGCTGTGGGACATGAGTGCATTGCTCCTGTAGTCCCTAAGCACGCAAGGCGTTACAATCTCTGCAACTTTTCTCATTTTGCTTCTGTTTTTGACCACCATATACATGATGCGTAGATCGTCATAGGCCTGACAACCGAAAGATAGGATCAATGTGTCATTTTTGGCTTCAGACCCCAAGTCTTACCAAATAGCCGCTGTTGCTTCAGTAAGTATCCTTTCCAGATGCAAGTTCCAAGTAAGTTTTTGATCCAGGATTGCTTCTAGATACTTAACTTCACTGGAGAAGTTCAGCATTGTTCCATTGAGCATAGAAGTTATAAGATTGAGTTTTCTCCTTTTGGTCAACGGAACAATAATTGTTTTGCTCAGATTGACATTAAGTCCCTCTGAAGAGCACCATTTGGCTGTTATGTTTAAGACAATTTGTATGAGGTTTGAGATCATATCCTCATGTCTGCCTCTCACATTCACGACCAAGTCATCTGCATAATAAGTAGTTAGTAATAAAACTACAATACTCATAGTAATCAACAATACTCTGGCTTGAACGTTTATAATCTTCAGCTTGCGTGCAATATGTACCGGCACTACATATATGTCACCCTGTACTTATAGGTCATTTACAAGTGTGTCACTCCGCTCGGAATCCATTCATCTTGTTAGTTTGCGCGATAGGTCAGTACCAGTAATGATGTTGTAAAGTCTATTTGAAGTACAAGCTATAACTCAACTTGTTACTAGCTACCATATCTAAGGACAGTTTATTATTAACCTACCTAAAAAAATTAGCATACAATCGCTACGTGCGGGTCACTACGTTAATTTAATTTGAACGGAGCGCATGAAGTCATCAAGGCCGCGCTTTGCCATCTATTGGCATCAGCTGACGCTCATTCCGTCATTCTCCTATGTTGGTTGCAAATGTGGACATATAACTGAAAAATGCATACATGTGATGCTCCAGAGTTGTCATTGTTACGTGGAATTTTTACTCAGGTTAGTTTACGTTATTCGATTGCTACAAAGAATTTAAGGATATTGTTAATAGTGATATACAGGGTGTTATTTAAAAAACTAGCAATATCTAAGACCGATAACAGAAAATCTTTTTTTCTGAGATACAACATGGTGCAGATAATAAAAAATACACGTTTTTTTATCAGGAACGTCAATATCTGAAGTATAGTAATAGTAGATGCATTAATGAAATATATCATGGTCTTCCGACGCCTCTACGGCCGTGCGCTTTTAGAGGGTTTGCAAATTCCACAATATAAAGTGTATACGATGGGAATTGAAATCGTATAAAAACTAAAAGCCGGCAAAAACAGTCGGTATCTCTTTTTTGTACATGGGCGGAGGTAAATAGAAATGATTGTCACAATAAAATGTTAAAATTGTATTCATTTTTATTATTTCTTGTTTATTAGGTTCATTTCGCCATTAACATATTTTTGAGGTATTGTATCAGTTTTAGATATAAAGTCTAAATATTTAAATTTATTGGTTTTAGTTTTAAAGTTAACCCATATTATATTGAAATATGTTATTGCTCAGCAAGGACTAACGAGAAGGTATGAACATATCTTGCCAGGAGGAAATGGGACAGGTTAGATTAACGACGGGCAACGATTTTAGTCAAAAATAAAATAAAAATTTAAGTTTCTTTTAAAATAAAAACGTAAGTTTCTTGAACAAAGCAAAGAATTATTATATGAAAACAAAAATAAATATTTGTATATATAAAACATAAATAAAAACAAAATTAAAATATTTCTCTAGAATGAAGTAACTTAAGTTCAAATTTCTTGTCAACTAAATAAAATATATTCCACGAAATGTAACAATAAAAGAGTGAATGAAAAAATGAAGAAAAGTTAAATGTTAATTGACGCGTCCGAATCTTCACTCTCTGAGGAGGAATCATTATCCAGTTGAATTAAAATCGGCGCACTAGGGGGTAGCGTTGGATATAGATTTTCTTCTCCAATTACATGCCTAACGCAATTTTTCCATAAATCAGTATTATTGTCAATGTCATTTATTACTTCTCTTATATGATCAACTACTATCGCGCTTAACGTTGGAGAGTTATTACATTTTCGTAAACGTACTTTTAGTGTTCCCCAAACCATCTCGTTCGGATTAAATATGCAATAGTATGGAGATAACCGCAAAAGTGTACGACCGTGTATATTGGATAAGTTATCAATAACATATTCCATTTTTTTTTCTCATGAATTTTAAAATGTCTTTTTTTTTGTGCTGTTATTTGGTATTTTATTTAATATACGCGCGTGATAAGAAGCATTATCTAATACAATTACCGAATTTGGCGGAATATTTGGTAGAAGCTGTTGAGAAAACAATTTTTCGAATAGATCGACTGTCATGTCTTCGTGATAGTCTGCAGAAGACTGCGATATTTTTTTGGCCGACAAGAGCAACGCATTGGGTACAAACCCATTTTCACTTCCCGCATGAAGTATGATAACGCGTTTTCCTCTAGAACACGGAGTATTTAAAACACAATTGTGCGAACTATCTACCCAACCATACTGAACAACATCATGCGTGTCAAACGACGTCTCGTCTAGATACACTATATGCCTGTTTAGTTTACGATATTCTCTAATTTTTACCAAATAATCTATTCGAAGTGAAACTATACGTCGCGATTCCATAATTACCATACCACTGTCAAGTTTTTTATGTTTAAAACCACATTCTAACAAGACACTTCGTAGTGTATCTAAAGACCTATTATAAATTATACGCCGTATTACATCTCTAGTGGCATCATCAATATTTTTTATCGTCTTCCTGAATTACGCGATAAATGGTTGATTTTGATATTTTAGTTAATTCGTTAATACGTCGTATTATTTCTTTCTCACATTGTTCAGGATTTTCGCTTTTCAAACATTCATGTATATTTAAAATAATACGTTGACTTTGTACGTGTAAATCTTGGTTTTTAAACTCTAAATTTATTTCGGCTTTTTCGACAATAACCGGTTCAACTATTTCGGGATTTTCGGGCGTTATTATATTATCCTCTGTTTCAAATGGTCTCCAGAAAGTCATAGTAAATGAGTAAATAATTAAAATATTTTACCTTTTATACAGTAGTAAATATTTATAAATATGAACAGTAACTAACTAAACTCCTACGCTTGATGTTATAATAGGTATTTATGCACTGCACTGGCACATAGACAGCACGTTGTTAGACTTCCACGTTGACTGATAAGAAACGATTTACGAGTTTTTTGTGCTAGTAGGCCTGTCCGTTTTATTACCTTTAAACCAGTGCAGTCGTAGATGGTTCATTCAGGCTGATTACATTGCCAGTCTCGGACTCGCCTGCACAGTTTCAACCACCGTTCGAATCTCGATACCATTGCCAAATATATAGGACAAAATATCAAGTTCAGTGCGCACGGTCCTGTGCTTTAAAACTGACCAGTTTCAATTTTGGCCGTATTTACTATACATGTGATTTATGTATGTACACTGAAAGAAAGTCGATTTATTTTGCTGAAAATGGATCTGTCAACGTTACTCGTTTACATTGATGCAAGCTTAATATTTTCTCATAACTGTAACGAAGATATTTTGAAATAACAAAATTCGCATACTTTTATTAAAATTTTCCGCAAAAATTAATAAAATAGATTATTTCTCTGTAGCTTGGTGTATTTTGAAGATATTTCAATGACAAAATAGCCCACGATTGTAAGTAATAAGCTGTAGAATAGCATTTTCAACATTTTTTAAATTGACTTAAATTTATATTATTTATAAATTCTAAATCGTACAAATAAATTTTGTTTCTCTTCGATACTAGAACAGTTAAATTATTTAACATTGATTCCGATATAATACATTTTTTTTGGAATTGTTAATGCTAAAAGTTTGTAAATAATTAGTGATGTAAGCTTTATTTGGGCACGCTGCTTATCTGTGTACATACAGACAGGTAGAACGTTCGCGATCGACCCAGCTATTTAATGTCACAGCACCAGATTACTAATTTTTGACCATTTGATTGACACTGGTCGCTGATTTGATGAGATATACCGCAAATTAAATTAATTTTCTATGAAAAGTGTGCTGCGAAAATCCAGCGGATTTAGTGATACTCCTTTAACGCTATCTTAACGAAACGAAAGATCTTAGTTTGTGTCTTATAATGGTTTTAATTCAAAATATTTTTATTCTACATCTGAAGTCCCTCAGGGATCCAATCTTGGACCTTTGTTATATTTATTATTTATCAACGACATTACAAATGTCATTCACTGCAACTTACTGAAGATTTAAAAATGTATTATACTGTGATATTGAGGATTGTGTGTTTATTCAGTGTGAAACACAATATCTTGAAATTTCGTGCCAAGTGAATAGATTACAGTTAAATATTCAGAAATGTAGAACTATGAGCTTTACCCTAAAAAAACAACTAATCGAATTCACAAATAAAATAAATTCAATAGATTTAAATCGATGTGAATTCATAAGAGACCTCGGCGTAATTATTGATACCAGACTCACATTTAACTATCACATTAGTCAATCTGTATCATCTTCACTATGCACGTTGGGCTTTATTACTCGTAAAATCTAAATTAGAATACGCTTCACTTATTTGGTATCCATTCTATAATAACCAAAAATCTGCTATTGAAATGTACAAAAAAAAATTCTTAAAATTTATGCATTTCATAGTTTATGGTTCTTATCCCAAAAGAGGTTACGATAATCAGTTACTCCTTGATACTTTTGATATGCCATCACTACAATTGAGGCGTGTTTTAGTCGGTTTCGGTTTAAAATTTGGTTTTAAACTTCTGGATAATAAAGTTGATAGCATGCACCTCCTTGGAGAGTTAAGTTTTCGAGTGCCAAAGTTTTCATGTAGACAAGTAGATATTTTTAATTTACCAATGGCTAGAACCAACTTACTGCTCCGTTCACCCATATATATTGTATGTAGTAATTTGAATAAACTAAGTACGTTCTGTGATATATTCAACATAAAGTTTAAAGAGATATATAGTATTACTGTGCAACATAAACACAATTTTTAGAACTTTTTGATTACACAATTTCCAAATGTACAACTGTTATAATCTCATGTACGTATTATTATTTGTTCACAATTTAGTTATAAACTATTTGTTCTGTAACTGGACTCTTGTAATCTGGTGGGCTATTATTATTATTATTACCGAAATACGGAACTTTGTTTTAAATTGAAATAATTTAATCCAGACAGTATTATACATCAATTAAATGTTCATTTGTCATTAATAATTTTTCAGATTTAATATTTTACTATTTAATGCATTTAATTATGTAAGACATGGTATTCAAATCTCTTCATATCTTAACAAAAACTAGTGCTATTTTATTGAATGAAGATGCCTGCCTGGGGCCACTTCATTAGATACTATGTATTATTTTTTTGAGACAATGAAAATAAATGTCTTAGCATTAATTGCTCGTATAGTACAGTTATAAAATACAAGTACTACCTGTCCACATAGGCAACGATATAGTCGGCGCCCATAGTGACATGAAACCACAAGAACCGCAGTGGGCTAATAATATCTTTAAGTATTTGTTTCAAACAGATGACAGTTTGTTTATTCATTATTTATTTTATATTATGTAAAGGAAAAAGTAGTTCCAATAAATATGCCAATTGTTTGATATTAAAAGAACGGAAATAAAAGACCTCTACATTCCTTCAGTTTAGGTGTCAGAGAAATGGCAGTTTACGTTCACAAATCTTGTCATTAAAGACGTGTTCTTTTGACGTTTGAAGGAAAATTCTATTATAGTCCAAAAAAGAACAAATCTCAACATTTTACCACTGTTCAGTCCAGCACTGAACAGCAGAACAAAACTTGTCATTATAAATAAAATAAATAAATACACTTGGCCGTGACCATGACATTTAATAATTGATGCTCGATTGTTTTTATGAAAACATATTAGGTACGAGTACACAGGATCCTATAGTAGAAAAGCTAATAAATTAATTAACATCCGAGAATGAGATTGCAACATAAAAGCTATGAAAAATAAGAGCTGATAAGGTTACAACGGTTCTAGATGCATTATTTTTGTACCTTTCGGTAAACATATTCAAACATATTTATTGATGGCGTTTGGATGATTTGGATACAACACTCTGTACTCTCTTCGTGCTGTACGTTTATTTTTATTATTTTTTATATAACAAGTGAATATTTGCACTTTTTCTGCCTCACTTTCACTTTCTGCCCCATTTTGATTTGGTTAAGTAGATGTCATATGATAACAGAATGCTTGTCATTTTCATAGACTACATTAATAAATGTAACTTCCGTTCGTATAATAAATAGCTTAAATACAATTTTCAATGTTCAATAACTCAAAAATGGTTAAAGATAGGACTGCCCTATGTCATATTTTTGAAAATCAGAAAAAAAAGAGTAATTAAAAAATCAATAATATACATTTCCATTTAAAAAAATATTCTGTATTCTATAGGATGTCTCACCGGGAACTGAATCGATCGATATAAAAAAAAGGTACGCATCATAAAATTTTGAAAATTTAAATAATTACTAATGTCGGTGTGGCTAATCCAACTAAAATAATTACAAGCAGCTGGCACTTCCGCTTATACCGGAAGTCGATACCAACTTGCTTATTTCAAATGGAACACCCTATATATTTTAGGATTTTCGCATGTTACAATGTTAGTGTTATTTTGCGTTTTTCTGGATATCGAGTAGCAAATGTGCTGCTAGTTCTTGATATTACTTTATCACATTCTCCATAAATAATAAACAAATTTAAAAAGTCTTCGTGGGTGTAATTTAAACGTGCTGGCATTTTTTGACATAAGATAATTACTGATTGTTTCTAATCATGGCTATTTTGAAATGATTACAACAATTCATGAATTTCTAATAAAATCGCAAATATTTCGAAAAGTTGTAACTTTAACCCCCACAATGCTAGTATCAGAAAAAAGGGAATTCAATTTTACACAACTTGACGTAAAAAATACAAGGTGTTCCATTTGACCTAAACAAGTTTTCGCGGTTTGAAGTTGACAAAATGTAACGGGAAAAACGGAACATTTGGTATGATATTATTGAATTTATTTCAGTTGTGAAACGTAGTTCTCCTTGTATTTTTTTTACGTGACAAAAAGCAAATGAGGATCTTTTACACGAAGAAAGTTATAACGGTTCTTGCAAACCATTGCATCTGTCAAATTTTCTATAAAATGTCAAATATCTCTGAAATGGCTAGGTTTAGGTATAGGATATGCAACATATTTTCGACTCAGAATTTTATGCTCTTTTCGAAAACCCTAAAATATATAGGGTATTCTATTTGAAATAAGCAAGTTGGCATCGACTTCCGGTATAAGCGGAAGTGCCAGCTGCTTGTAATTATTTTAGCTGGATTGGCCATACCGATATTAGTAATTATCTAAATTTTCAAAATTTTCTGATGCGTACTTTTCCCTATATCGATCGACTCACTTTCCGGTGAGACACCCTGTATATTAAGTATTCTTGTACCCTTCAATTTTGCACGAAATTATTCTTTCATTAACTTATTAATGGGGTTCAATTACAACCCTACAACTTTTATTCGAAACTTTTTTTCTGTCTCCAATAAGAACGATAATAAAGGGTGGCTTACTATAATGAATACTCCTGTACAAGTTTAAATCACTAAACTATCATCGATTTAACATTCGTTGATTTAGTTCCGAATCACTCTGTATTGTCGGAATTGCTGAACACCCTGTATATATATTTTACAATTTTATAGAATAAACTATTTTATAAAATTTTGTTTTTCTCCCAATAAGAACTTGTAACACTTCGAGATCTATGATCTTAATGTTATTTTACATCACAATAACACATTCTTAATAGAACGGACGTCAATTAAATTTGAATATTACATAAATAAACTACATAAATAGTTAATGAAGTAGCTATTTATCTTGGTAATTACATTGTTTTAGAACTGCCGTACTGTCCACGGAAAGGAGAACGAGCTGATTTTAACAATTTAGAAATGAACCACTAAAACTATCTATATATATAAATAAATAGTATATC
This sequence comes from Leptura quadrifasciata, assembly GCA_963675555.1. NCBI lineage: Eukaryota > Metazoa > Arthropoda > Insecta > Coleoptera > Cerambycidae > Leptura > Leptura quadrifasciata. Next base: position 15,054,811 of record OY776679.1, read on the forward strand.
AGCCATTAATAATAATCAGCTATCAACTAAAGAAGGCGAAGTCTCGAGACTTGAACGCTCAAAGTCATATGTCAACGTAAAAGATTAAATTAATATGAAGAATGTCGAATGAAAGTAATCGCGGTGAAAGTTTAATAAAAAAGCGACGTGAGCGGTCAAGTTGCTCGAATAAATTACATATTATCGTGTAACATCAATGTAAGATCGTATATAAATTTTATATGGACAGATTCCTTTGGTCGTTATGGTCTATAACAATTAAATTAACCGACTACTGTTTTTCTTTTTTATTCTAGAGGAGATGTTTGTCTTATTTGGAATTGCGTAAGACAAGATAAGGCGACATATCGAGGCCCACATACAAAATTATGTTGGCAAAATAAAAAATAATATTTGAATTATATTATGAGTGTCGAGTTAAGAGCGATGATGGCGTTAGTTTTCTAATAGCAAATTGTTTTGGAAAAGAATAAAATGAAAAGCCAACTAAAAGTATCCATAAATTAATTCATTGTTTTACATTTTGTTAGGGGAAATATTTTTTTAATTTGTGGACCAAGGTTGTTAATTATTAATTTGTAAGCCTTGCACAAATTTTTGAAAATCTATATTCAATGTGCCCCACTTTTCATGAAGCCACCCTCATATCTCGCTCACCTGGTATCCGAATATGTCGAAATTTTGGTGGTGAATATATAACTATAAAGTGAGTCTTTAGACGTAACCACATTCGACTCTAGTCAGAGGCTGTTACCTCCTTTCCCTTATTATTTATTTTTGAGAAAGAATTGAGGCAACATATGCGGACGGCTAGCTGGTTTAAGTCAGAGCAGAGAGCCGTGGATCCAGAGTATTCGTAAGAGTGGAGAAACTTACCCTTCTTGAAATGTACGGCATAAATGACAGATTTGTTTATTTCGAGAAAAGGACACAAAGAAAAATTGATGTTAAATTGGGCACCATCTATAGTGAAAATGAGTAGAATTGTCTCTTTTTCTCGAATAACCAGTCTACTGTAGATCAGACTGAAATTGTTGGTAAGAGAAATAAAAAGATAGTTTAAAATAAATGTTAAAATATATTACATGAATAGATAAATCGGTTAACAAAGACTAATTGAAATTTAATATATATATATATATATATATATATATATATATATATATATATATATATATATATATATATATATATATAACAAATTTATGGATGTGGCTATTTATACATACTGTATGTATACGCAATTGGCTATTTATACATACAGTATGTATACGCAATTGGCTATTTATACATACAGTATGTATAAGAAATTGGCTATTTATACATACAGTATAGCCGTCGAGGGCAAGGGACATTATCTATCATAAACAACTATACTACATCAAAAAATATTAACATATTTAACCCAACGAACTAACCTAAAGAAATATTCGTATTACGTATTTTAGTTAACAAAATGTGGTAAAAAAAAAACTGTAGCAAGCGGATTCGAACCGTCGACCTCACGTGTGAGAATCGGGAACACTAAGTATTACACCACAGACTGCTGATGGTTAACCTTATAATTCTTACTATATCAATATGTTTGAACGTCATCGCGCATGTGCGGCGTGAATTGCCTGGACAGTATGTATAAATAGCCACATCCCAAATTTATACCAGGATTCTAGATTCCGGGATTGAGTATTGTTGAGGTGACTGGTTCTGAAACAGCAATCCAGGCCCACAATTGTCTCTTGCAAGAATGGAGTCTAAAGGTTTCCTTGGCAATTTACGTCTTTTAATGAAATGGAGTGAAAATTGTAGGAAAATTAACCAACTATGTGGTTTTTGAACAGTTAATGAAATTTTATCTATATGCAGAAAGATAAGCTATGCATAAGCTGTGCAAAAGCTATGCAGAAATGTAGAAGCTATGCAGAAACGTATACAAAAATGTATAAATATATATGTGTATAAACATAAACATATAAGTATATAAGCTGATTTCGTAAACTATAAATTGCCAAAAAATGAAAAAGAAAGAAAAAATTTTTAAAACCATGTGGTACATATAGTATTTTAACTACTTATTAAATTAAAAAGAATTGACCTTGAATTTAAATTTATTTTAAACATCATTGAAATTACATCAAAGACAAAAATTGAAGATTAATTAAGTTTTAAATTAGTAATAATGAAATTTACCTGGATGTTAAACACTTGTTAACGCGGATATAAAAATGTACTATCAATTACTGAAGTCCACAGTTAAGTTTATATATGTTCGAATCAGTACAAAGGCTGGAAGCAAATGATTTCCTGATGAGTTTTACTAATAAAGTAAACTTTTTTTGTCCTACTTACTGCAAAATAATGCTACCAAATAAACTTGAGAAATCTATTTCCCCTAATTAAATTGAAAGCTATAAAATATAGAAATAGTACAGGTTTGGCCATCTGTCAATTGTTGAGTTAAGCGCAACAACCCTGCCTGATGTAGATTCCCGTACTCAAGCAAATTACAGAATCGATAAAAGAAATCTATAATACTGCTGACTTAAATTGCAACAATTTGTAATTTCTATTTTATACGTAACCAAAAGTATGAACTGCCGTAATAAATAGTAAAACGTATTGTGACTATTGTGAGAACTCAGTAAATGTATTACACCTTATAGGATATACTATATATAGTAATGAGAAATGTAAGGAAAATAACCACATGTACTTACATAGTAAACAAAAATATAAAAATTGAAATATAGATATCTGATGTAAATAAATGTTTTGTAAACAATCGTTTCCTGGGATGCTATAATAGAACGGAAATATACAATAGTGTAAAAAACATAACTGAGTTCCTAAGATATAAAAATAAATACATAAAACAATGTGAAATGATTTAGCAGTTATACAAGTAAATTCTGTTAGTTGAAAACAGTTTCACTTACAAAAACTGAATCAAAATGTTACACAGATCGTGCTAAATATAAACGAAATACTAGTTTTATATAATACTGTTAAATGGACATAGGCCATGTAACAAGGCGTTCCACTCTATGATGGAAAAAGGGAGTCGATTTTAAAAAAAAAAAGTATCAGCAATTTTTTAGAGAAAAACTAGTAAGATATTCTTAATCAGCACCTTTAGAAACCCCTTTGTTCAAGATTACATCGTAGTGGGTTCAAAGGTATTTGAGATATGTGCCATCAAAAAACAATTTTCTCAAATTAAAATAATTTGTATCTGTAAAATGGATTCTCTTATGAAATTTTAGATAACATCCAAGATAGCATAAGGCAAGTAGCATTAAATCTAAATATCAGTAAGAACATCGTTTGGCGTTGCTTGAAAAAACATGGAAAAGAGCACACAAACCAATATACCTTCTATATACCCTAGAAGATGGTGATACATAAAAAAGATTGGATTTCTGTTTTTGGGCCCAGGGTGAATTTTTAAACAATGTAAATTTTCTGAAATACGTCATATTTACTGATGAAGCAACATTCACTACAGTTGGGGTAGTATGCTATCAGAATTGTTTTTGGGCTGATGGAAATCTCCACTCAGTTAGGTTTATCAGTACTAAAAGGCAATATGTGTTAAAAGTTTGGTGTGGTTTATGGAATGACCAGATTATTGGGCCTTTTTTCATTCCGAGATTGAATGGAGAAACGTATTTAAATTTGTTGCAAAGAGAAATTCAACTCTTTCTCAATAATCTGCCTCAAGATGTCAGAAGAGACTTGTATTATCAACTTGATGGTGCCCCGGCTCATAACGTTGCAAGGGATTGGTTATAAGATAATTTTACAGGTAGATGAATAGATTTAAGAAGTCGAGTGCGTGAGTTTCCCCCGGGGTCTCCGGACCTGACACCACTTGATTTCTATTTGTGGGGTCGTCTAAAAAATATAATGTATAAGTATAGACCACGTAGCCCAGATGAGTTAATGATCAGAATTAGACAAGCATGTGTTGAGATCACTCCAGCTGAGGTTAGAAAAGTTGTACGCCATGTAAGAAAACTGATTGAGCAATGTATTCGGAATGATGGTACTTACATAGAAACGCAAAGAATTATGTAATTAAATTATTTGTGTAGATTATTTGTTAGAAATATAGTAGGTATGTACAAATTGGAATTTTTGCTTTATTAAATAAATTGTAATTTTGTTGTAGAATCATTTCATACTAGTACAATACGTTATTCTGAACAAAAAATAAAGAATACATACATACAACGATGTAATTTTGTACAAATGGGTTTCTCAAGGTGCTGATTAAGAATATCTTACTAATTTCTCTCTAAAAAAATCTCTAATACGTTGATTATAGGGAACTTGATATAGGAAAATAAAAAAAAATTGTGTATGGTAGTCTTTTGAAAGAATTAGATGACATTTGTCCAAAAAAAGAGGTCATAATTCGAAATACATATGAGGAGTGGTTCAATGCTAGGGTATTAGAGGCTATTAAGGATAGGGACAGGAAATACAAACAATTTTAAAATAAGTAATAATGAAAATGATTGTTTAAAATATTGTTATAAAACTAGTAAAAACAAAGTTGTCACGATACTCAGACAAGAAAAATGTAATTATTAGAGGAAAAAATTAATAAATCTTTAGTATCGAGTAAACATGAAGAATCTTTTAAATAAATTCAATTCCAAAATGAAGTGTAAAAACCCAAAATTATTGCCTGAAAAAGTAATGAATTCTATATATCTAGTATTAATGACATAGAGCATAGTATACCTCATAGCTACTATCTCTGTACTTGTCGAGTTAGGAGGAGCAAAAATGCAAAGTTGCTGACAAAAACTGAATTAAAAAAAATCGTACTTGATCTAGTCCGGATGAAATTGCTATAGCTTTCTATAAGGATAATTTTGTCACTCTGTCTGATCAATCGATTCACATAATTAATGGCCCATTAGAGCGTGGTATTGTGCCAAATTCTTTAAGAGTCGACAATAATTCCTGTAAAAAAAGTACCTAAAACTATTAAAGCTGAAGATTGTAGAACTATAAATAAGCTACCAGATTTTGAAAAATATTAGAGAAAGTAGTATATCTGCAATTATTAAGTTTTATAATAGAGAAAAAAATACTTAGTGAATATCAGTCTGGCTTTAGAGAAGGTTTTAGTTGTGAAAGTACATTACAATGTGTTGTTAGTGAGTGGAAAGAAGCTAAGAACAAAGGAAGAATGCCAGGAGTAATATTTTTAGATTTGAAAAGAGCATTTGAGACAATTCATAGAGAGATTTTATTAGATAAGCTAAGCAAGTATGGAACTGATGGTGCAGTATGGAAGTGGTTTGAATGTTATTTAAAAAACAGAAGGCAAAGGGTGAAATGTGAAAATGTGTTATCAAGTGATCTGTCTATACACATGGGAGTGCCTCAGGAGGGCATACTTCGCCCTCTATTATTTGTAATATATATTAATGATATGTCAAGAAACTTTAAAAATTGCAAATATCTCTTTCTTGCTGATGACACTCTTGTCTACTTTGATGAACATGACCCTAGAGGGTTGGTACGGAAAATAAATCACGATTTAAAACTTGTTTCTAAATGATTGGAAACAAAGAAATTAAAACTAAATACCACAGAAACTAAAACTATGCTCATAAGTAATCAGCAGAATTTCAAATGGTTAAGCTTCAAGATGTAAATCTGTCATTGGTCTCGGAAACCAAATATCTAGTTATTGCTGATTGCAACTTAAATGTTAAAAGTCATGTGGATTTTACATGTAAAAAACGTGCCAGTTGGTACCTATCAGTAAGAGCAAAAAAAAACTGTTTATAATGCTATAATACAGCGTTTTAACTATTCTAGCACAATCCTGTATATGGCTAATCAGACCTATCTAGAACGATTTCAAAGGTTACAAAACAGAGCGAACGAGTTATATTAAAATGCAGTATATACACCACGATAGATGATATGTTAAAATGTATTAGTTGGATGAATATAAAGAGCTTTTTAAAGCATAACGTTTTAATTTTCATACATTAAATTAACAACGACCTAATTCCAGATTATATACAAAATATTTTAACAAAATTACGAGAAGTACATGACTATAACACCCGAGGAAAGGGAAAGTCGGGAGACAATTTTGGACCACCTGGCATATATTTTAACATAACTTTAATTTTCAATAATAAAAAACACTTTTTTAATAAATTTGATCATATTCGCTGTGTTAAAAAGTAGATTCAAAATTGTTTACAAAAATATATAAATTGCCGAAAATTAATATTTTTCAATGAAATTTTTGTTACTTTTATACTCAAATATTTTTTATTATGCTCAATCCTAAAAAAATCACTTTCCATTAAATACCATTAGAGAAAAAAATCCGTATAAATTAATTATAATTATTTAATATAAATATTTGAGTTCGCCAGTCAGAATATTTCTGATTTCAAATTACGTATTATAAGAAAAAGTTTTTTAAAACAATTTATACAAATATGACTTGCTTCTGAGAATTCCAAAGTGAAAACCTTCATTAATATGGCTATAGCGGATTTGAAATTTATTGATCCAATAGTTTTTGAGTTAAAATGGAACAGACAGACATACAACGGCCTTTTAAATTTTATTCTGCACTTAGTAATCATGAAGTAGTCAAATACGATGCCTTAGATAATAATAATACAATGAATGGCCAAATAATACTTGAAAATCGGAGTGAAAATCACACTACCAAACGATATATTAGCATCATGGGCTTTGATTAGTACATGAAATAAAAGGGCAAAACAAAATTAGATTGCCAGTCATCAAAATACAATTAAAATTCCTTCATTAAATAATTACATTAAAATAAACAATTAATTAATCTAAATACTAAACAGCAAGTACCATTTGGTGCTGAGTCATACTGAACGAATAGGACGAAATAATTGCGGAATAATTCTAAAAATGCCGTTCTTCCAACTTACCATTACTTGCTGTAAGTCATTCTTGAAAGACTAACATTGCTAACATTGTTATGTATTAAGCAACGCAGAGAACTTGACATGCTTAAGAGAACCATAATTAAAAATTTCTTCATTGTGCTTATACAAAATAAGTGATGTAGATATTGACGTAGATTAAAGATGTTTCTAAACCCCGTCAGAGGCGTAGATATACCCAAAAATTATTTCTTATGCATTATTGGGGAAGCAAAGATAATTTAGATATATTACACAATATCTTCTATACACAAATAAAAACAACTAGCTGCTTCTGGAGATAGATTAATGAAAAAAGAAACTTATCCAGAATTTCCAATAATATAACCTATAAGAAAACCGATGTTCTCACTATAATTATTATAAACAAGTTTTCGGAATACTTTTGAAAAGTCTTACATCCTATCTCAAACACAGACAAACTATATATTAAACAGCAAATCCAATATTGCACTTTATTTGTCAATAAATAAAGTTTTTGAAAAGGATGTCTTAAAATATTTCAAAAACAAGCCCAAATGTAATTCGGGCCCAATGTAATCGCAAGTTTTATTTTAAAGTCTCGTCGATAGCCGCGTGGGTTAAGGCGCGAGGTGGCAATCGCGATTAATCACACGGGTATCGCACCACCGGGTTCGAATCCTGGCTCCGGCACTGTCGGAGGAAATGGTTGTATGTCCGCGTTTTTTTAATGTGCAACCCCCTTCCGCACAAGCCCCTGACTTCTGGAATTGGGGGTTTTGTCTAATTTCAATTTCTGTGGTGTTTATTTTAAGGACTTCTCATCAATATTACTCATTTGCTGATCTATTAATAATATTTACCTAGTTAAGTTCTAAGAAATTTCCTGATGTATGAAAGCTGTCAAGAATATGTTGTATATACAAGAGTAATGACACAGATTTGCAGAGTTATGTTGAACAACTTTTGTAAGGTTTTTAAAATGACGTTGTACAATATAATTTTCCTCATGCTCAGCATCTAATTTCCCTTGGTTTTATCAGATGGATTTAGGTAAAATAGATCCACGACTACCAATTTTCTGCATTACACAGTACTTGACAGCAAGAATTGACAGTGGAGATCAGATCGGTGTTGACTATAAAGACTTCTCTGAAGCTTTTGGCTGTCTGGACTAGGGAATGTTTTTGAGTAACTTAAGTTCATTTGGTTTTACTTTTTACTTGCGGTGTTCCACAGGGGTCGGTTCTTGGCCCAACTCTGTGGAACCGCATAATACCACGATGATTCGGTGCGCAGCTGACCTGGCGGTAACGGTCACAGATACCTTCGTGGCACTTATAGTGGATGAGGCAAATACTACAATAAGGAAAATTGGGGAGTGGTTTTCGGGACATAGGTTGGAACTCGCCCCGGAGAAGACAGAGGTGGTGGTAATAACGAGAAAGAGAAATCTCTCTCATGGTAAGAGTGGGACAGCTCGAAGTCGGTCCCAGCCCAGCTATAAAATACTTGGGAGTGTGGCTGGACTCAAAGCTTAATTATGCGGAAAATGCAAAAAAATCCACCGAGAAAGCAGGAAAGGCTAACACAGCAATTGGAAGGTTGATGTGTAACACCAGCGGACCGAAAGCGAGTAAAAGAGAGATTGCTGAGCTGTGTAGTGAACTCGATACTCCTATACGCGGGCCCGGTGTGGGTGCAGGCAGTAGAGAAGGTGGTACGAACTAGGAGCAGGCTGAGTAAGGTACAGCGGAAAGTGGCATTAAGGGTGTGTAGCGCATACCGTACCGTCTCGTACGAGGGGATACTAGTGGTCGCGGGGATTCCTCCAATAGACCTCCTTGCCAAGGAGCGAAAGGAGACGTATAATGGAGCGGCTAAAGGAGTGGCTAGGGAAGCCCTACTTATGAGATGGCAAAGTAGGTGGGAAGTAGGTACAAAAGGAAGGTGGACATTCAGGCCGATTCCGAGTATAAGAGTGTGGATAGATAGAAGCCACGGGGAAGTGGGCTACTAACTCACGCAGGTGCTTACGGGACACGGAAGTTTCGCCGATTACCTCTTAGGTATAGAAAAGAGGGAAACTAGGGCATGCGTCTGCGGTGAGAGGGACGATGCCGAGCACACGATATTCTATTATAATAGATGGAATGAGGAAAGAGAGATAGTAGGAAGACTCAGACCAAAAGATCTGGTCAACTTCATGATGCAGTCTGAGGAGAACTGTAATGTGATAGAGGTGATGATGAATAGAATTATGAGGAAGAAAGAGGAGGACGAAAGGGATCCTGATTTGGAGTACATTTGAAGGGAGAGGAATGAAAATGAAAGAAGGAAAAAAAATGATTGACCATGTACTCTGATGGGAAGCGCAAGCAGTGCCAGAGTGAACACTGAGAAGGAAAGGTTTTAGTTGGTGAAAGTCCAACACTACCCGGGAAATGACATCTTCTCGCGGGTGTCCGAAAAGGATTTCCCCTCCACCAAAAAAAAAGGCATGTAATAAAAACCTTGGTTTTCGTATCCGATATGTACAATACCCTATATGATATTTACACTTTAACACTAATACAAAATCTTCGAAAGGATAAATTTAACCACAAATAATATGTAATATGCAAAACATTGCGTGGGGTACCAACGTAGATATTCATCCGACAGTATTCTGTGTGTGTATTTTAGATAATGCAAATGTCCTCATTCCTTCTTTACTCTCCTATTACGCATTGGCAGCAATAAAATTACTATATTTATTACATTAATAAATTTAGCAATTAATTAACAATAAAAATCAAACAAATATTTTTAGGTCACCATTGAACTTCTTTCACAATCAAATTTCGAGATAGTAATGTCAATGTCCAGTCGGTACGCCACTGCCAACAGGTAAATAATTAAGGTTCTCAAGGAAATTAATACCTACATGATGTAATCCTTCGCGGCACGTGAAGCTTCTAACTTCTGTTTATAAAATAATAAAACGTCCATAATAAAAAACATCTGTTAATTATGTAAAGGTCAACGTACACACATTAACTTACAATTTGCTAGTAATTCAGTCAGGCATTGTAATCAACCGAGATTTTAAACGAAGGCATACAGAGTGGATAATTTTGTTTAGAACCAGAAATGAGAAGTGGGTAAAATGTTCTCTTAACATAGCACATCACAGTATTAACTCCGACTTCTAATACTGTGATTCGATTAACCAATTAAACAATACAAATGGCGCAATTGGAATTGATTGGAAGGGTGGCCAAAGAAAAACATTGCACCATAGCACTTAGGCCCCATTGAGCCCCTTGTACTTCCTTCCTATAGGCAGACCCTCGTATAGATCCCCAAACAACCTCCCTTAAACCGTCCAAAGTAGGCCAACGTTCTTCCAAAATGGATTCTCTGATTGATGAGATGACAGAACAGTCACAGGATACATGATGGACCGTCTCATCTTCTTGTTCACAACCTCTACAGAGAGGCGGTTCACTTAATCTCATATTGTGTAGATGTTTCCTTAATGGACAGTGTCCAGTCTAGATTCGAGTTATTAAACCTTCTGGATATTTCCAGGTAGTCCATTGCTGTACTCTTGCTGGGATATTTTAGTATAGTCCAAGTAAGGACTTCCTGAGAAAAAAAACTAAGCAAAAACTTTACGGCATAATTATTATCGCCGCGGGCCATGGCGCTAAGTTCAAGTAAATAGATCCCAGTAAATAAAAAATGCAAACAAAAACTTTACAACATAATTATATTGCTGCGGGCCATGCCACCAAGCCTGACATGAAATATTTTCGACGCACATTAAAAACTTATAAAGGTAAGCGAGTCAATTTGCGAACAGCACAAAGAGTACCGGTATTTTAACGAGGTCGTAAAGTTTTTGTTTGGTTTTTTATGTCTCACTTTATTCTTACTTGAACATTAGTTCCCTAGCAAACTGACAGCTGTTATTTTCATCTTACAGCTTCTTGAATTAATTCATTTAATTACTTACGTTATCGCCTTGATCGGTAACAGACTGGCCAGGCCTGGTCCAAAGATACTTAGGCCTGCTGCCTTCTTGGCCACTCTGCCAATCTACTTTGTTGCCACTACACTGTGCATGCCCTTCATTCAGCATACCAGTATGTTATTCATGCTTGAGACACCCACAAGTGCTTGGTGACATTCCCATACGGCTCCTGTGGTAATTTTTTAACTTCTCAGGGCTAGTAATGATTGTCTACAATCTGCGTAGATCCTCATTGTTTTGCCCGTAATTTGTCTACGCACATCTCTTTTGCAGCTATGGTTATGCCATGCCATGGCAGTTCCGTCTGTACTACGCTGACTTGCCCATCCATAGCCCACTTATATTAGATTTGCAGACTTCTGGAGTATATTCCACATCCTGTCCTATCCTTCCTTTTTGATCCCTCTGCCAAGCTGTTGATCAAACCTTTGCCTACTTCTCACTATTCGTTTGTATTATGTGGGGTCTGCCGAAGACAAACCGGGGGAAATACCATCTGTGCCTATCTGTAGTGAAAGCGTCTTTCTAACAGCCTCACTCCACAGGCGACATCTGACCCCTCCACAGCCTTGGTTGTATGCCAACGGATTTGAGGCGTACCATTGTTGTCAGAGCCACTTCTCGTAGGTATATATCTAGTGGTGGCAGACACAGCATTACCTCCGTAGCTCTCGTTGGCGTTGTTCGCATAACTCCGGTTATGCTTAGACAGGAAACTCTCTGCACTTGGCTGAGCTTGACCTTAGCTGGAGTCTGTTTGCTCTTAGGCCATCAAACCACAGAATTTTCCGCTAGGCATTATTATTAAATCATCTACGTAGGCAATTGTGTGGAATCATTTTGAATTGAGGCTCCACAAGAGACTATCAGATGGTACAACATTCTCTACAAGTTCCTATGGTGGATTAAGGTCCGATGAATTTGGTAGCCAAAAGTCAAAAATATTTCACCCATTTTACTCAAAATATTATTTTTTACTCGATTAAAAATTATTTTATCAACAAGATCATATACCACGAATTGAGAAAACAATTAAAAAGATCCCATTAATTCTTTTATTGGATTTAATTTAGATGGACATACGCTTTTTCAGAAGTATTGTCCATGTCGCTGATAATTTCTATCTATATATTAAAAGTGCAGGCATCCTTAAATATATGCAAAGGAAGATATCATATAGGCGAGATATATGAGTATTATTTGCAGCACACTAAATTTAAAGAAGGTTCCTTGTAAAACATGTTGAAAATAAGTAGTAACATTTATTTTAAGATCAACTTTAGATATTTCCAAACAATTTATTTGGAATGCTCAACACATTTTTCAACTTGTTAGGATTACACGATTAATGACTAAAGTTACAGAGTGGTTATTCCAAATGTATAACTTAATACTTAATTTCTAAAACTTGCAGGCTGTTAGACTTAGCCTGGTTATGTATTTCAACGAAAAATTATTCACATGTTATCTGTTATGGATAAAGATCGGAACACAGGGATAAATTCTAGGGACGACGATGATTACGTCCAAATAACTATATAATGCAGACATGTGTGAAACCTTTTCCAAACAGTATTAAAACAGTGAAATGGTGGAATATTTGTATATATTGTTTGAAAGTTATTTGTGGCACTCTACGAATATTCTTTAATATTATTTGGGTTTTCTACCACATGTATTATTATCCTCTTCAAAACAAATCACCGAATCTACAAAATAATAGAATTATTGGAAAAAAGCCTCTGCGCCCGTGACGTTTACGCCAAAGGAAAAGTCAAAGGTTATGTTTTGCAAATAATATAAATCGGAATAAACACAGAAATAATGTATTTTGCTGACTTTTCGGAAAGTAATCTCTTTCTGTTTTCGAAGCTATTTTTTGGAAGAACTCTTATTTTGCTGTGTATGTCAAATATTAAATGATAATAATTTGGAAACTAGAACTAAATTAAGTGTAAATAACATAATGGAACTCTTAACACTGTGTATAAAAACAACCTATTTTCAATTGGACAATGAGTTCTATCAGCAGGATTTTGGTATGGCTATGGGGTCTGCATTATCACCAATTTTAAGCAACATATTTATGGAGAACTTTGAGAACACACATATTCAAAATTGTATAAACAAACCGGTTGTACGGTGGAGATATGTTGACGACATCTTTGCAATTTGGCCTCATGGCGTCGATTTACTAGATAGTTTTTTAGAAAATATAAATAGTAAGGAACCGTCTATTAAATTCACTTTAGAAGTAGAAAGTAGGAATGAACTACCGCTTTTAGATGTTTTAATTAGAAGGGTAAATAATACAATTGAAACAAGCGTTTATAGAAAACCAACACATACTAATAGACATCTAAATTTTAACTCAAATCAGTCAATAAATGTTAAAAGGGGTGTTGTAAAATGTTTATACGATAGGGCCAAAATAATTTCATCTAATAATGAAATATTAAATAATGAGAAAAAATTTATCAAAGAGGTTCTAGTACAAAATCAATATCCTGAAGCCTTTGTTGATAGAGTTTTCATAAATGTTGAAAATAGGGACAATCAGATACGACAAAAACCTGAACGTCATTATACAGCAATAATTCCTTATGTATACGGACTATCGGAAAAGCTACGCCGTATAGGTGACAAATTTGATGTTAGGACGATATTTCAAACGGGGAACACTTTAAGATCTATTTTAACAAAAACAAAACCAATAAACAGGGAGCAGAATTCAAAAAACTGTATTTACAATATCCCGTGCGAATGTGATAAATGTTATGTGGGTGAGTCATCCAGACCTTTCAGTGTGAGGTTGGATGAGCACAAGAATTACATTAGAAAGAATGAAATTCAGAAATCAAAGATTTGTGAACATGCTTGGGAAAACGCACATAGAATAAACTGGGACTCGGCAAAAATTTTAACAAAAGAAACAGATACCAAAAAAAAGAAAAATTAAAGAATCAGCAATAATCTTATTAAATGAAGATAAGTGCGTATCGAATTGTTCTGTAGATATTTGTACAACCTGGCTACCAATGTTAAAAGAAGAACTTAACAAACTCAACATTATCTAAAAGAAAATATCATCAGTTCTATGTTCTGTGTAAGTAGTAAGTATCTATAGAAATAACATAAACATAATCTAAAGCTGTGTATTTGACATACACAGCAAAATAAGAGTTCTTCCAAAAAATAGCGTGGAAAACGGAAAGAGATTACTTTCCGAAACGTCAGCAAAATACATTATTTCTGTGTTTATTCCGATTTATATTATTTGCAAAACATAACCTCTGACTTTTTCTTTGGCATAAACGTCACGGGCGCAGAGGCTTTTTTTCCAATAATTCTATTATTTTGTAGATTCGGTGATTTGTTTTGAAGAGGATAATAATACATGTGGTAGAAAACCCAAATAATAGGAAAGAATAAATTTGTATATACTTTTCAATAAATCTGTTTTCGGAATAAAAAAACTAAAAGCTTTTTTATTAGCTAACTCGACGGCATGCAGCTATAAAAACAATTAGGTACTTCCGGCCAGCGAACAGGTAGTTGTTTACTTATTGGTTTACAACTTCTTTACGGAGACGAAAGTTTAAAGCCTTTCGATTTTCTTCTATGTTTATATATTTACCAAATGGATCCCTCCCCATTCCGTGCGGCATTTCAAAAGTTCACGTTACTGAACTCGACAAAATAACCACAAGATATTGGTCATACATGCTTGAAAGTTTCCAAACCTTTTCACATCACCTAGAGCCAATTATGGTTTTGACGTAATTTGTAGCTACGTTTCGATCTCTAATTATAGGGATGCGTAAGAAATTGTGCTGGTGGTCAGTGACAGAAAGATTGTTCTTGGAGAATTCTTTAAAATTTTTTAATGTTTCAAGGTTTAAACTTTTAATCTTTTCTCTCTGCATAAAGTAAATTTATATTATCTGCTTCTATTCTTATGACACTACTATTTAAAATTGATTTTTATGTCCTTTTATTCTGTTACGTATACTTCTATTGCTCTGACTAATATAGATAACATTAATTCTTTCATATCACATCAGGTTTGTTATTTATTTTTCTTTTTACTGGCCACTATTTTTCCTAAAATTGCTTTATTTACACTTATTGTAGAAATAACCAAATTATTTAATTTCTTAGAAATTTTATCACCGTAATATAGATTAATTTATTATGTTTATGTGTAAAATATTTGAAGTAATGATGGCTTCTGGCAGAGAAAAAGAAAATTCACTACGTTTGTGTATGTGCAAAACACTGATATTATAATTTTATTCAGATAAAATGCAATTTATAAATATTAAGTACTCTTCAATAGTCACTAAATGCTAATTAAGAGTAGCATGTTTTGCAAAAAGTAATAACCTAAATGGAAACGTCCTCGTCCAAATTCCACCTTGTAGAAGAGAGTTCCTTGTTGGATTAAAATTACTGTAATTAACGAAGTACTTAAGCACATGTGCTGATTTTACATCTTTGTGTTTGGATTCTGGCTAGCAAAAAAAACGCGGATGTGCGCGATAATTACATCAAGAGATTTGCTTGGGGATCTCTACGTGATTTGAAATTTCTAAAGCTGAAATGTAATTTACAACTCCATGTTTGCATTTTTAATGACTGCCAATTAAGTAGTTTGTTGTATATTAACGACATATCATGAATCAGACAAAATTAATTTACGAAGAAGATATCACTTAAGTATCTCTAGAACACAGGGTCGTGCGAAGATGTTCTTATGACGTTTTACGTATTATAAAATTGCATTGAAGAAAATTCCGGAATTAACGTTAGATTCGTAGTATATTCTTTGGTCCTTCGAGCCGGATGGTCAATTTTTTATTACATTTTATCACACATTCATATCATTCAGTTTCGTTGATGTAGATAAATAAACGCCCCTTTATGTTCTTTATGAGTAGAAAATATGCAGTGAGTTCCATAGCGGATACATTCATTATCTACGCAATTAACAATGTATGAGTAAAATCCTAAAACAAATCAATTTTTAATTCTAGAATGACATTTTTTATAGCATAATTTTATACTTCCCTCTTCAACCCTCCTGAAGTGACAACCACCCATTTAAAATTTTTAAGTGTAACGAGGGTGCGTGTGGTAGCTCATTTAAAAGAATTTTTAATACTCTATCCAGCAATATAAGATTATTTGAATTTCTCTAATCGGTTTTAAATAACCCCACAAAGAACCGTCAACCGGGGTCAAATCGGGAGGACGGACAGGCCACTCTATCACCTATTGGTAAAAAAGAGGTAGCTGTCACTCCAGGGGGATTGAAGGGGAGGGGGGGTATAAAATTATGTTCGAAAAATGTCATTTTAGAGTTAAAGATTGACGTGTTTTAGGATTTTACTCATCAATTGTTAATTACGTAGATAATGAATTTATCCGCTACTCATGGACCTCATTTAGTTTCTTGAGTAACAAATATTTATAATCCTTTAATTACGAATAATTTATACCATTGATTATCTTTAACATCATATTGTTAAATACATTTAAACTATTTTGCTTATATAAATATTTTATGATTCAAATTCTTTCGTCTTCTGGTATTAACACAGCTGAATTTTCATTAGGAATTTTTTATTGAAAATAATTATTTATATTATTTTATCAATATATTTGATACACCACTAATGTGCCCACTTCCTGCTGTTCAATTTAACTATCCATTCTTCTTATAGAGGGCAACAGCATAAGCTACTGCAAACTGCCTACCAAATAGTGGGAAAAATTGATGAATTTATATTAAAATATCCCTGATTAAAGTCACAATAGCAAATAAACATAAGTAAATAAAGTATATAATTAAATACACAAAGTGTAATCAAAATATCTTGGGTAATTCTGACAAACATTAATTTAGTTCAAATGTGCTTTTAGAGGGCGGAATATTAGGCACAATATTTTTAGTCGCAAACTCCTCTATAAATCCTTATTTTACTATAAGGAAAATAACCAGGCTGCAACCAAAGTTACAAGTCTGGCGCGTTAAGTGTAATAATTGCATATTACCATCAAAACGCTAATGCTTCGATTGCAACAAACACCAGCCGAAAGACTGATCCTACTTAAAGGAGCTCTCTTGCCAGTCGTCACACACCACTTGCAGACTGCAGCTTCGAGCTGTTGGCTCTCGTCAGTGCAAGGTAGGCATGCGACGACCGGCACGAGAATCCTTTGACTATTTAGTACATCCCGCTATTTCTATAATAGCGACATGTAAAATAGCCAGCAGGCGCCATCCAGCGGTCCAGTGTCTGTTGCAATCGAAAAATAAATAGCCCGACTTGGCTTAGCATAGTTCAAATGTGCTTTTAGAGGGCGGAATATTAGACACAATATTTTTAGTCGCAAACTCCTCTATAAATCCTTATTTTACTATAAGGAAAATAACCAGGCTGCAACCAAAGTTACAAGTCTGGCGCGTTAAGTGTAATAATTGCATATTACCATCAAAACGCTAATGCTTCGCTTGCAACAAACACCAGCCGAAAGACTGATCCTACTTAAAGGAGCTCTCTTGCCAGTCGTCACACACCAGACCAGACTTGTAACTTTGGTTGCAGCCTGGTTATTTTCCTTATAGTAAAATAAGGATTTATAGAGGAGTTTGCGACTAAAAATATTGTGTCTAATATTCCGCCCTCTAAAAGCACATTTGAACTATGCTAAGCCAAGTCAGGCTATTTATTTTTCGATTGCAACAGACACTGGACCGCTGGATGGCGCCTGCTGGCTATTTTACATGTCGCTATTGTAGAAATAGCGGGATGTACTAAATAGTCAAAGGATTCTCGTGCCGGTCGTCGCATGCCTACCTTGCACTGACGAGAGCCAACAGCTCGAAACTGCAGTCTGCAAGTGGTGTGTGACGACTGGCAAGAGAGCTCCTTTAAGTAGGATCAGTCTTTCGGCTGGTGTTTGTTGCAATCGAAGCATTAGCGTTTTGATGGTAATATGCAATTATTACACTTAACTCGCCAGACTTGTAACTTTGGTTGCAGCCTGGTTATTTTCCTTATAGTAAAATAAGGATTTATAGAGGAGTTTGCGACAAAAATATTGTGTCAAACATTAATTTGTTTGTAATTACCAAAACTGGAATATTTTATTTATTTACGAAACAACTAACAATCAGATTCCAGATATTACCTCTAGTTTTGTTTGAAATGTTTTTCAGGACAATTTGCTATTTTTGGCATTCCATTATTGGACGCAAACATATTGCTACGATATTTCCCTGCAATGCAGTTAGAATATCACAGAAAATAATTTCTGAGTTAAAATTCTCAGTCGTAATTTCGGAATCATTAAAAGAAACACAAATAAACAATAAAACAAATTCAAATCGAACTGAACAGTATATTGTGAGAACAGTATTTCATACAACTAAAAGATAAAACTCCCTGTCTAGCTAAATAAGATATAAAATAAATACGATACTAAAATAGAATAATTTGGGGATGATTAAGATTAAAATATTTGTTAATAAAAATGAAATTAATTGTCAAAATTTGTAATTTAAAATATTCTCAATTATTTCCAAACGATAAAATGGCGAACAAGAAATTTATAAAAGTTTATTTACAACCTTTGAACCTTTTAAGTCCGTGTAGCTCAATATAACTTCCAGCCGCACAGTATCACTTATTTGCGATTTCAGTTGCTATCTCCAAAGCTCCTTTACCTTTTAAATAGTATAACGTTTCCACCAGGAATCGTGTTCAGGACCTTAAAATAAATTATGACTATACTCCTTTCTCCTACTTGTCAAAAACTCGATTTTCTGTTTCTTCCTTTCAAATTCTTAAGCTGGTTGTCTTCCTTTGATTTACTTTTCTTCAATTGAACCAACAACAGTTTATTTTCTTTATTTTACTCCAATATTTTAATTTCTCCAAAATTTTTCAATTGTCACAATTTTCTTGTTATCTTTTCATATCCCCTAGCAACCTCCAATTTTCAATTTTTTCACAAACTTCTTTATATTTTTCAAAATATAAAATCGCAGATACCAACTTAAATCATTCGTGATCAACTTAACAAAATGAATTAGTTCTCATCACGTGATATTGAGCCCTTTTAACAAATTAAATAAAAATCTTACATCTGCATGAACATATTAAATGCGTAAACAGTTCGAAATGTTTGAAACATTTTAATAATCAATATAACAATAATAAAGTACATTTAAATAAAATAACTGATCCTATTTACCATTAAATTATGTTATAAACATCTATATCTATCTCTAGTGGCTAAAATATAAAAATTACATGCATTTATAGGAAATATCTGTATTCTGTAAAATACTTCGGTATTTCATCAAACAGAACAAATAAAAACAGAAAACATGCATGCAACTCTCTACTCAGAATAAAACAGGGGCGAGCGTAGGTGCGTCTTTACTATGTACATACTTCGGTATGCGATGTAAAGCAACGACAGGCGCAGTTAGTACTTGGATGGGTGACCATTCCAACGGAAACCGCGTCCTCGCCTCACACATCTTCCAGCGGCTTGTATATCAGTGTATGCGCGGAAGCTATACAACCTTAGGCGAGGGTTGTATAGGAGATATACCGTCCTTCGGAGGGGATGTAAAGCCGTCGGTCTCTTGACTATTAAATGTTAGGCAAGTAAAAGATCCCTACTCTTCTTAAGGGAAGAGGTTCGGCAAAATTCCTGGTTGGGGGTAGCTCGTCTACAGGCATCGGTGTTAGGCCTCAGTAACGGAAATAGGCCGACGTTAAATAAATGTATATAAAAAAAAATAATAATAACATGCATTTTATTCACAATACATATCTCAAGTTGACTCGAACATGTTCTTTAGCTTAAGTACAAGTAAAAATCATATCAATATTTACTAATTACAGCAGAAAATTGCAACTTTCCAAAAAAAGCTGTTAAAAAAATATGTTCCCGACAGATTCCATTTTATAAAACTTAGCTGTGAACTTATATTGATGTTCTCAGCAAGTGGTAAAAAAACAGACCTGTTGCCTCCATAATACAAAGTAAAATTACTAGATTTTAGAAACACTATACCAAAATTTTAATATTTCTAGCAAACCCATAATTAAAGGTCAAATCTGAGAATAACCCTGACCTTACATTATTGATGTAGGTTCTTTCATACCTTCTTTTTATACATCTTGAACTTCTAATTCAAATCTGTGGCTACACTTTTTTCGATTACTATAATTACGTTAGAGTCATTCACATTAATCCGCAGATTTCTCGTACATCAATCACATAACGTCTAAATTTTTTTGTTTATCTACTAATAACACTAAATCGTCTGGAAAATATTTATTTCTGCGGTATCATCAAAACTCTTTTAGTTGGGCTGTATATTATTAACTACTATCCAGTTTTTGCATAATTATGAGCAGTAAAAATTCTTGTTTTTGTATTTATATACAGAATTTGTTGATTTATGAAGATTGTTTCATTGGCCACGGTAATAACATTTTAGATGCGGTAATGAGGAAGCTTCAGCCGGTCATCACGATGGGAATAGAATAAGTGGTAAAATTCAATAAAAAAATAGACGGCGCCGGCGGCCAGGGAACGAGTTTGAGCACCATTCCACACATCCTTTGGTTCTGTATAATTAACAAGCGATTACGAGTGTAAAGTTCTGAATATTTTGGAGTCAAACTTTGGCATCTTTCATTAAAAACTAATTTGGCTTGAAAGCGAGAAGAACGTTGAACACATACTGGGTGTCTCAATACTGCATCAAAGTCCAGTATCGGCCGTATTAGAAGACTTTGGACTTAATTTTCACATATTGCCTTCTGCAATTGATTACCCAATTGGTATTTTCCTCTACCCAAAATCTACAATTCTGTGAGGAAACCACATCGTTTGTGATGAATGTAGCCTCATCAGCATAAAAGTTATTTTTTTAATCTGGGTCATTCAAATACTCTCCTTGAGCCCACAAGCAATACTCAAACCTTCTTTCTTCGTCACCTTCTGGCAAAGTATGCCAAAAAGTAGGTTTATATGGTTTTCGGTTATGATTTTTAAGGCACCTCCAAATGGTATTTTGAAGCTTAAGCGAGGGTTTTCGTCAAAATATGCCAAAATAGCGAAACCATTAAGCCTCTGGTGGTCAGATTCTCTGGAATTTGTTTTTGAAACACTACCGGAAGAATTAAAACAATTTATTATTTTTCGAACGATGATGTCGTTAAGTGGCGGCCCTCGATTTGGAGTTCTTCTATTAAATTCTCGGACAGCTTCTCTTGGCAATGGTACATTATGACACAAAATTATTATGAAAATAAAATAGATAATTTAAATCATAATCCAAAATTAATGTGGCGGACGCTGAAAAATATAATAAAACCAAAAGACAATCATAATATAATAATAATAAACACCACAGAAATTAGACGATCCCCAATTTCAGAAGCCAGAGGCTTGTGCGGAAGGGAGTTGCATATTGAAAAAACGCGGACATACAACCATTTCCTCCGACAGTGCCAGTGCCGTAGCCGGGATTCGAACCCGGTAGCGCGATACCCGTGTGATTAATCGTGATTGCCACCTCGCGCTTTACCCAACGCGGCTATCCTTCCTTATAATAGGAGGAGTTGAAAAAAATGAGCATTTAGAAAAAGAGCTTAATATATATTTTATTTCTAGTGTTGATCTAATTGTAGATAAGTAAGTTAAAAATAATAGGTATTACCTTAATAGATATGCTTTATTTGAGAAAAGAGCATTGCAGCCAGATATATATTTTAAAGAATTTAATATTATAAATCTGACTAAATTACGTAAAATTGTTTTTAAACAGCAAAATATATTTTCTGATGATGAAATTGACTTTAAATTAATAAAAAATACGTTTGATGTCATTGGCTATCCATTATTACATATTATTAATACATCACTAAATAGTAGAACATTTTCAGACATATTGAAAACATCAATAATAACTCCTGTAGCAAAAGTTCCAGGTACAAAATTAGCGGAAGAGCATAGACCCATAAATACATTACCTTCGCTGGAAATTTTAGAAGTAGTAGTTCATGACCAACTCACTGAATTTATAGGCAATAACAAATTATTACATGAAAACCAATCAGGATTTAGAGAAAATCATTCGTGTGAAACGGCTTTAGAAAAAATAATTAATGATGTCAAATATTCCATAGATAAAGGTGAAGTTGTGATAACCGTCTTCCTCGATTTAAAAAGAGCATTCGAAGTTGTCAACAGAGAGATTATATTTAAAAAAAACTATGCCAATATTTTGGGATTATTGACACGGCGTACGAATGGTTTAAGTCGTATCTGAAGGAGTCAGCAAGCCAAAATAAATAAAATTAAATCTGAAAAACTTTTTAATAATAATGGAGTTCCACAAGGTAGTGTACTAGGGCCTATGATTTTCAAGACATTTATTAATAATTTACTTCTAATCAACTCAGAGGAGTGCAGAATACATCTCTTTGCAGACGATACTATAATATATTTATCTGGAACTAATGTGAAGCAAGTTATCCAAGAAATTAACACGACACTGGAATTAATTAATGAATGGTTTACAACGAACGGATTAATGGTAAACGCCAAAAAATCCAAATATATGATAATAGGTTCCAACAAATATTTAAATCAAAACATTGATAATATGTGTGCAAAATACAACGGAGAGAATCTTGAAACGGTCATGACGATGAGATATTTAGAGATAATCATAAATAACAAACTAACATTTAACGACCATATAAACTACATGTGTAAAAAGATATTAAAAAAAACTGGGATTTGCCTACCGTTTAACTTCAAATACAAGGAAAACTATTTATAACACAATAATGAAGCCACTCTTCGAGTACCGTCCAAGTATATTATATATGTGTAACGACACCAATATATCTAAACTGCAGCTACTTCAAAATAGATGTATGCGTTATATTTTAAAATGTAATAGATATACTAATATAAATACAATGCAATGTACACTTAAATGGTTTTCAGTAAAAGACAATATAAAATACAGGACATTAATATTCTTATACAAACTTCACAATAACTTACTACCAACATATTTGTCAACAAATGTACAACATCGTAAGGATATTCATAATTACAATACACGGTAAAGGAATCATATAAATATTAATTACTCAAATTTAATGAAAACAAAGTCCGACAAGGGAACGACCGAATTTAACAAATTACCAGAATTTATAAAGCAAGCTAAGAATGTCTTTCTGTTTAAAAAATATTTATATAAATTCATGTATAAATAACTTAGTTCTATTTTACTCATAAGGCTTATTATAGGTATGTTGTATAAATTATTAGTATTGTTAAATATAGGTAAATGTACTGTACTACACATGTATGTTACACCTATGTAATAGCTGCTTGTGCTAAATAAAAATTGTTATTATTATTAACATCAACAATTTTAATAATCTCTATTTATTCTTTCTTTTCTTGGACATATTTATGATAATAAGCAGGAATATAAATAAGCAATGTGTACTCATCGACAATGAATCATTTATATGACAGTTATTTCAGTAAAGGCACTCTTCATAATGCAACAGTTAAATTTCTTCGGCAATTTTTTAATTTTTATTTCTCTCAGGAAAAATCCAAAAACGCGACTTTTTCAACGAAATTTGGTAAAAACATATTTGGGTGATTGTTGAATCCAGTGGCGCACTCAGATTTTAAATAAAAAAATCGCTAATAAGATTTCATCATTTTCTGACCCGAAGAAAATCATAATAGACCACGCTATTATGTTTTATAAAATTTAACACAAAGATGTGTTTTTTAAAGATCTATATTTAAAAAATATATCTAAATCGGACATTAAATAAACTTTTTATAGGGGTAGTTTCAACCAAAATAGAACACGCTGTATAAGTGATAAAACAAATGAAAAGCCTTCAATCCGAAAGATTTTACAATAATTTCAAGATATGAAACAATCGTATTACAATATTTTTATAATTACACCCAACTCGAGGACACGTGTTTTTTCTTTTAGTAAAGTGAAAGCGAAAAGTGCAATTATTTTTAATTTTAATAGCGATCTTTTTGCCGGTTTTACAATAAATTTATAAAGTGACAGTAATAACAATATTTCAAGTACGCATAAAGAAATTATGAACATAATTTAACAATTGTTTTAAAGAACAATTAGAGAAAGCGACTACTAAAAGTTCTTTGTGTGGTTATTATGATCGTTTCGTTGAAGGGAGACAATGCTGAGTCAATATATGAATTTCGAGGCGTTGTTGTTACGGAAGTTAATTTGCCCATACATTAAGCCGTTTTTGTGTTGGTGGGTATGTAAATAATGTAATAATATCCATAGAAAGTTCAGTTTTATTGATCAATTAGACTAACAACTATTGCAGTTAAGTAATATTGCTAAAGTTTTTGAAAAATCAGGAATGAGGAGATTAAAACTGTGCTTGGAATGGCACAAATTTTTGCTTGTTAATTTTATTCTAAACAAAATACATCTACTGAAATGTACTCTCAATAATCTAACTAAAATATTTTTTTCAGTGCTCTTAGATCTACATAGTCTAAGGATATATTAAGTCCGATCACTCGTGAAATGCAATAAAAATCCCCCTCCTGCCGACACCAATCTCTCGCCCAGAGATTCGCTTGCTCGGCAAGCAGCCTCTCTCTACAGCACTGAACACTGAACATAATGTTTAAAAAATCTATTAATAGGTATTTAAATAACACCACACCACAGCACAGAAATTAGACAACCCCCAATTCCAGAAGCCACGGCTTGTGCGGAAGGGGGTTACACATTGGAAAAACGCGGACATACAACCATTTCCTCTGACAGTGCCGGAACCAGGATTCGAACCCAGTGGTGCGATGTCCGTATGATTAATCGCGATTGCCATCTCGCGCCTTAACCCACTAGGCTATCGACCAGATTTTGAAAGTATTAATTTTAAATATTAATGATTTGTAAATAAACTATTAGCCGGATACATTTTTTTTGGTGTCGGCGATGGAAAAGTATTTTAGATTTTATTGAAGGGCATAAATCTACAAAATTGACAATCAAACAAGAATATGTAGTACACATTTCGATGACCAATCGTTCACTTCGTTCGGAAAACGTTTACCAGCAAAATTGAATGGTAAAATATTTTACTACACTTATAAAATATATGTATAGTTGAGCAAAATAAAAAATATTTCAGATTACAACATGCAACAAGATGAAATGAAAACATTCAGCAATCTCTCAAATGAGTAAATCCCAAGTTTCATGAAAAAATATTGACAGATTTAAAACAAAATAAATGTAGGCAGTTATTTTGTACAATGTGTTCCAAAAGAAATGCATAAAATTCATAATTTTTCTTCTGTTTTTTGTGCAAAAAAATGTCAAATCATTAAATTTGTTAAATTTTGACATTGAAAAAAAGTCATAACGAATTAAAAGAATGATTGTCATAGAATGTAACTTCAAAGTCCAGTGTTAATTTGGAAAGAAATCAAAGGAAATGAGAAGAACCCAGAGGAAATCAGAAGAAATCAGGGGAATAATACAAGACTTCCCCAAAAAGGGATATCAGGTGTACAAATTGGGCCTAACGGTTTACCCCTCGAACTGTTATTTCTCCGACACTTCGTCTGACCGGCTTACTTAGTCTCTTATTGTCTCTAACGAGCTCTGAGCGGCAGTAAAAATCTTTCATGTTTTCCCTAAAGTGACGAATGTCACGACCAAAAAATAATGAGATAAAGCAATGAATTAGGATTAAGAATTTTAAATTTAAGAATCACCGGCTCCTTCGCCATTTCATCAAAAACAAAATGCGAATACAACCTCATAGAACTTAGGCCTCCTTGTGGCATTCAATGGGACCGGTATCAAATGATTCTTCATGATAAGTAGACCGAAGCTGTCCACATGTACTGCCACAAAAATTGCAAGAGCGTGAATAGTTAGTTGTTGAGCTCATATTATGAAGTTGTTAAAACGAATTTCTACCAAATAAATGGTGTTATAACTTTTGATATACTCGACATGGGGAAGTACATAACGAGCCGCGTGGAAGCCGTTTCTAGCGCGTTTCTTTCTTACAATACCCTGATGACCACTTTTTAGAGAATTCGTATCTGATAAGATTTGTCTTTACCAATTAGAGTATACGTCTTAATCAAAGAAACAGTTTTAAAAAGCTTCGTCAAAAAATGTAAGAGGCAAATCAATCGTCATTAAGATCAAATTATTCATCAACCTATTCATTCTATTCGAAAATGTTGCCTATCTCTTCCGACTTTAAAATCGCATGTAATTAAATAATTTATATTCAGCGATTGTTTCTATATTTTATTATTACATAATAATAAGTAATAATAATAATTGTGTATTGCATAGCGTAAATAAATGCATGCACATAATAAAAATTCCTACCTTGTTGCCATGTCCTCCACTCGTCCTGAACCTACCTGTTTAAATAAGATAAAATTAATAAAACAATTATATTAATTAAACTGCTAACCAAAGCTACCTGTAGTTCCCTTTCCCTACAGCATGTCTCCATTTCATAGTAACGTGGAACCTGAAACAAAACACATACCGTCACTCATAATAATCATGGGAACGTTCTGAAAAATTCATATAGGTATAATCGAGTACAGTTTTGCTGGGCAGTCAAAAAACGCAACAAAAACTTTACGACCCCATTATTATCGCCGTTGGACCGTGCGGCATATTGTCATCAAATAAGCAGACGCACATTAAAAACTCATAAAAGTAAGCTAGTCGATTTGCGAATAAAATAGTACAGAGCTGTACTTAAAATGAATTCGTATATATTAGAATGTACATATTAATAATATTAGATTTAAAAGTATTATCTTCGATAAATAGATATTTGATACCTTTTCTGGTAAATTTAATAATCTTACCCAATTTTGTTTGTGTAAAGATAGGAATATCTTATATATTGGTGAAACATTGATTAATTTTGGTACTCTAAATTAAAATTAATATTCTCTTGTTGCTCAGATCTGCCAATAATAATATAATATATCCTCGAATATATATTATATTATTATTGTTGCCCAGCAAGGACCGCGAGGAGGTATGAGCATTTCCTTGTCAAAAATGTGTGTACAGAGTCAAGATTTTCGATATTGAAATAGTTAAAGTAAATAAAGCAGATCTAAATTCTATAAATAAATAAAATGTTACATTTATATCGACAATTCTAACTTGATCTAATCGACCCAGGTTACTTAAATAAATTCAATTCTGGAAAACAAATAAATAATTATCATATAAAATATAAACAATAATAATAATGATAATAATAATACTAATTAAATAATATATACTTATATATAAAAATAATGTTAATTGTACTTGCGCAATTATGCAAAACATTGATAACACAATATATTCACACTACACTAAATCACGTAACTTTTTATGCAAAGCATTAACTTCTACTTACTAAACCCTTTACTCGGTATTTGTATCTACATATATTATTAGACGCTTTCGATTAGGGCTGATGCTTTTTCCTAAGTCAATCTATCCATCTTCAGTTTTAATCACATGCTGAATACATTTTTGCCAATAACTTGGAGTTATTTCTCTCACTTCAGCTTTAATGAGATCGATTACTTTGGCATCACATTTGGGAAGGTGTTATTTTTTCGAATGCTTCTTTTCAGCTGACTCCATATTAGTTCGATCGGGTTGAAAATACAAAAACTGGGAGCCACAGTAAAACTGTATGTCCTTGAGCTTCGGCCATTTTATCAATTACATATTGTTTTGAGAAATTTTGCTTCTTAAAAACATCCAAAAGATTTATTTTTTTAAATTTTCTTGAAATGTCACATTGTGTTTTCAAAGAAATTCCTGAATATCTTTTTCTTTGTTCCAGTATTTGGTATTTTTTCGATTTGTCGCGAATGATATGAAGCAGTATCTAAAACAATTACACCATTTTTTTTTTATATTTGGTAGCAATGAAGTCTGAAATCATTCTTTAAAAATATCCGCAGTCATGTTTTGGTGATAGTCAACGTTTGAATTTTCCAGTTTTTTCCGCTTAATTTGAGGCTGGTATGCACCCATCCAGTTTCTGATCCACAATGTAGAATTATTAATCTGGTTCTTTTATTTGCAGGAATATCAACTTTACATTTCTTTGAGCCATCTGTCCAACTTTTTCTCACTGTATCATGAGTATCATACCAAGTTCCATCTAAATATATTTTTTTATAGCATCCAAATATTTCATACGCCACCGTACAATTCTGCTGCTTTCCATAAGACGTGCTCTTTTATTAATCTTTTTGAACTTAAATCCTATCTTCAATAGCCATCTCCGAAGTGTTTTTTCATTAACTGACACCAGACCTTTTCTCCTTAGTTCTATATGTATTGATTGTACAGTCGATATTTCATTTTCTTTATACTGCTATAAATTGCATCTCTTAACAATTTCACCATAGACGAATCTAATGTCTGTGATGTTCCTTTGTCCGATCTAACTTTTCGTTTCTCTACCCTTTTCTTAATTAATTTATAAACAGTTAGTTCTGGAATTTCTGTTAAGTAGACCGATTTTTCCACGGTTATTTTTTCTCCTTCACTTTTTTTTATATTTTTATACACTTTTAAAACCATTTAAGGTGTAAATATAGTGCGAAAACTTTCTTCGTAATTTGTGAACCATTACCATCCACCACAACTTCCTGACATTTTCTGCTGGTGCTTGGTTGTGGATCTTCCCAACGCCTAAACATTTTCACAATATTATTTTACCACACCCACTAGTAAACAAAAACCTCCAAATATTCACTACCCGCCAAACTATTTATAAAAACACAACTGTATAAAATACGTTTAAACACAATAAAATTTCACATATCTATAAAAGTACTGTATATAACTTCACTGAATGAAATGAAATGTAAACAAAAACACAGACCGTAACGTTAAACGACTGAGTTGCTGATCTAAATTTTTCAAGTACGTACCTGGCCGCAATTACTTTTGCGGCTAGTTTAACGATATTTTAATGAAGTCGTAAAGCTTTTGTTGCGTTTTTTGAATGCCTAGAAGCGCTGATCTCGACTATATAGCTTTAAAGCCGATTATTTGGAAAGGATAATATCTTACCAGAGTCAAAAATTTTAATTATTTAATTTGGTTATTATGAACATTTGATCAGACCGATTTTCGATTTGACGTTATCAATGGATTTGTCGTGGAAATTAGTACTTAACTACTGGGTGTCTAAAAGTTGTTGCCATTTAAAAAAATTGACTTAATTACAAATTAGACATTTCGGACATTTTGGTTGGACGTAGGTAGTAAACCAATTCCAAAAACGTAGTGTAGTGTGGTAGTTATGACACAAAAGTCAGATTTGACAGATATTTGGTACATAAAACAGTTTAGGATACATTTAGTCGAGTCAGTGAAGGGGAGAATAAAAAAATGAAAGTACAGTTAGCCCCAAATATTTCTTTATGGTAACATGTTAGTTATACCCTCAGCCATGCCTTTTGTTAACCATCCGTTGATCGTATTTCGATCCTTTCGCAATTTAAAGATATTAGTTCAAGTTATGTATCGTTTTTTATGTTTTCTAATACACCGATTGCGAATTTTAACATAAATAATCGAAAATTTTGACATATCCCTGGGAAATTGTGGAATATTCCTGGAAAACGCAGAAAACTGTCATTACAAGACCGTGTATATGTCGTTTTCGAGGTTTCTTTGGTCACTGATGACAAATGAGATATTCAGAACGATTAAATTTTTTTTATTTTCCCGGAATATTGTGGAAAATTTCTCTATATAATTATATGAAGTTAAAATGCAAGGAAATCTTGAGAAAATTTCGGAAAATATGAAGAAAATGCAAATATAAAAATCTCAAATGATTATGTAACATATCAAATGTTATGTATTTTTAGTCGCTTATGACGTACTAGACATTATAAATGAAAAGAAAATTTAAACATTTAGAAAAATTACGGAAAATTTAATTTCATTACAAGATTTTAAATGTGTAACATATTAAATGTTGAATGATTACAAATTTAAGCTCGGAAAAATAGAGATATAAATAAAAAAACATAATTAAGCAATTTTTTCCTTTTTTTATAACTTCATTTATAACATCATCAGGTAAAACAGGTGTAATTTTTCCTTCTCCGAAAAAATCAGATAATAAGCAATATTTTTGTAGATCGCCCATGCTTGTAAGAACTTTCGACTGCAACATTGCAACAAAAGCAACATGATATAATATACTTACATTAAATATACAGGGTGTTAGAAAAGTATGGGAACGGTGGAAAACAGTTTGCATCAAATCGAAAAATAAAAAAATACGTGTCAAAAATTTTTCAAAAAACTATCTACTGATACCAAAATGACCTCCCCACCCACCACCCTGTGGGTGGGGGGAGGGGCAACTTTAAAATATCAAACGGAAACCCCTATTTTTTATTGCGGAATCGGATTTTACGGCAAAAAATACGTAAATTTTATTCCGGACATTTTTTTCGATTCTTGCATTGTGTCGCTGTAATCGTAAAAAATGAAAAGAAAACATTACTGTTTCAAGAGTAGCGTATTGTGCCCATAAAAAAACGTCCAATTCAAAAACTGAAAAACACGTATTTGTTACTTTTACGAAATCTATCCAATGACATTGGATTCGACTCTCCCACCCCTAACCCAGTGGGTGGATTCGGATTCTACGGCCAAAAATACGTGAATTTTATATCGAGTATTTTTTTCGATTCTCACAAGGTGTCGCTGCAATCGCAAAAAAATTTAGTGGAAACATGAAAATTTTGAACGCATACTTAAAAAAATACGAAAAGTAAAACTACAGATTCCAGAGAATGATTTCCCGAGCTGTTTTGAGAACAGTGATTTTACACGGTCGTGCGGAAATTACAACAACATTCTGTAAATTTATTAGCAGCTAGTAATTTTCAATTTACATTTTTTACAGGGCAATAAAAAACTCGATTTAAAAAATACTAACAGTGGTTTTACCTCTTAATTCAGCCACTTCAGACAAGTTCTTGACTCCAGCCAATGAAGGCAAAGAGGTAACTCAGCCATTTAAGGCAAGGTGAGGACTTCGGCCAGTTGAGGCAATTAGTTCACAGCTTAACTGCTACACTAGCAGGTTATAATTTCAAGATTATAGCAGTTGTTCAAAATGATGCCCATTGACTTCTTGGCATTGTCTGAGACGAACGTAAAAATTTTCAATAGCACTTCTTATCATTTGAGGTGGTTTTTCTGCAAAAATGTTTATTATGCGTTGCTTCAGCTCTTCTAAATCACTAGGTTTAGTGAAATAAACCTTACCCTTCACGTAGCCCCAAACAAAATAATCAAGTGGCGCGAGGTCGGGAGATCTTGCTGGCCATTCAATAGTTCCCCTTCGACCTCTCCATCGATTTTCGAAAGTACCATTCAAATAGTCCCTAACAATATCCCGACAGTGTGGAGAAGCCCCATCTTGCTGGAACCAAACATTATGGAACTCATCACCAGCAATCTCTTGTATTGCGGGAACTATTTGATTTGTCAACATTTCCAGGTATTTTTCTCCATTCAAACTTCCATCTATGAAAAACGGTCCTATGATGCGATCCATGAAAACTCCTGCCCAAACATTTAATTTTTGTGGATACTGCATATGTGTTTCAAGCATCCAGTGAGGGTTTTCGTCACTCCAACATCTGAAATTATGGCGATTAACTTTTCCACTGAGTTCGAAAGTTGCTTCATCTGAGAAGACAAGTAGAGGTGACAAAAAATTTGGGTTTTGGTTACTTCTTTCCATCATTAATTCACTAAATTCAAGTCACCGATCAAAATCATCTTCATTTAACTCTTGGTGAACGTGAATTTTGTAAGGATGAAATTTCAAAAGTTTCAAATTCTTATGAACTGAAAATGCACTCATATCAAGCTGTTGACTGGCTTTTCTGATTGATAACCTTCGATTTTCAACAAATGCCTTGGCCACTTCCATTTGTCGAGCTTCCGATGTTTCAGATTTTGGTCTTCCAGATTTTGGACGATTTTTAATTTGTCCTTGTGTCTAGGAATCGTTTGATGGTACGGGACACAGTAGATTTCGAAATCCCCAATTGATGTACATCGAAAGTTTCGTTGAATAAAATGACAACTTCATCATAGGACCTTTCTTTATCGCCCCACTCTCGCATCATTAAAAGAGAAGCTCTCTCTTCCTCTGTTAAAGTAGCCATTATGCAGAAAAAAACGCGAGAACTAATGAAAAGTGAAATAACTTTGCCTCTACGAAAGTTGGAAGGAACTGAACGTTCTCGTAGAAATTTCACAAAACAAATACTGTTATTAAGAACACTTTAAAAAAAACATACATAAAAATCAAGATATCACAGATATTGTTTTTTAAACTGAATGTTTTTTTTGTCAACACGAGTAGCTTGAGTTTGTAAATATTTCCAAACTTATGGACGCTTAAGGTTTATTTCGATTTTGTGCGATTGCAGCCACACCTTGCGAGAATCGAAAAAAATGCCTGATATAAAATTCACGTATTTTTGGCCGTAGAATCCGAATCCGCTATAAAAAATAGGGATTTTCATTACAAATTTCAAAGTTGCCCCCGCCCCACCCATTGGGTTAGGGATGGGAAAGTCGAATCCAATGTCATTGGATAGATTTCGTAAAAATAACAAATACGTGTTTTTCAGTTTTTGAATTGGACGTTTTTTTATGGGCACAAGACGCTACTCTTGAAACAGTAATGTTTTCTTTTCATTTTTTGCGATTACAGCGACACCATGCAAGAATCGACAAAAATGTCCGGAATAAAATTTGCGTATTTTTTTCCGTAGAATCCGATTCCGCAATAAAAAAATAGCGGTTTCCATTTGAAATTTTAAAGTTGCCCCTCCCCCCACCCACAGGGTGGTGGGTGGTGAGGTCATTTTGGTATCAGTAGATAGTTTTTTGAAAAAATTTTTATACGTATTTTTTTATTTTTTGATTTGATGCAAACTGTTCGAGATTTTCCACCGTTCCCATACTTTTCTTACACCCGGTATAAGTAACCACTTAGGGACATACGGTATGCTTTCATTAAAATTTTTAAAATACATAAAATTAAACAAAAAAGTAGATTTTTTAACACTGATTGTAAAAATGTTATAGCTAGTAACAAAATTGCTATTTTTTTTCATATAATAAGAATAATATGAAATATAAATGTTACACCTTCAAAATATTCAAAATTAAATTTTCCGTGTGATTTTTCTAAAAGTTTAAATTTTCTTTTCGTTTATAATGTCCAATACGTCATCAGCGACTAAAAAAACATAACATTTGATATGTTAATGAAGTAGTTTCTTTCGGGTCTTGCCGTGGTCGTCGAACTTGACTTGACGTTTCGCTGATCATCCTGTCACCTTCTTCAGTCTTTAGGATCCTTCTGAAGAAGCTGACAGGATGATCAGCGAAACGTCAAGTCAAGTTTGACGACCACGGCAAGACCCGGAAGAAACTACTTCATTGGACCACGGCCGTGAAAACCTGCATTCTACTATTTGATATGTTGCACAGTAAATTCAGTTTTTATATTTGCATTTCTTAATATTTTCCTAAATTTTCCATTTTAATATATTTATTATATTATAGAGAAATTGTCCACAATTTTCCGGGAAAATCAAAAATTTTTCATCGTTTTGAATATCTCATTCGTGACCAAAAAAAAACTCGAAAAAACATATTACACGGTCTTATAATGACAGTTTTCCGCATTTTCCAAGAATGTTTCACAATTTCCTTGGGATATTTCAAGATTCTCACTTATTTATGTTAAAATTCGTAATTGGCGTATTAAAAAACATAAAAAATGATATAAAACTTGAACTAATACCTTTAAATTGCGAAAGGGTCGAAATACGATCAATTTTTTACGATTTTCCGCTTTTTACGTTAATTCCTCGGAAAACTGACCGCAGATTTGTAATCAGTGACCCAAAAAACCTACAGAAACCAATTTTTGGGCCAAAATATTTATTTTCTTATGAATTAGAAATAAAAAATAATGCTACCCGGGCTGGCCAGAAACGGGTGGTTAAAAAAAAGAGCATGGCCAGCAGCCATTACTTCAGTTGGCTGACTGATCCTGAGGGTATAACTAACATATTACCATAAAAAAATATTTGGGGCTAATTGTATTTGCATTTTTTTTTATTCAGGCCTTTTCCCCCCTTCATCGACTCGACTAATTTGATTGTATACATTTCAAAATTTTCAAATTTAATTTTCTTGATGAAGAATATACAAAATTCAAAAAACCTTATATTGATCGATAGAGAATTAAAAACCCTTTCAAATGAGCTATCACACGCACCCTCGTTAAATTAAAAATTTTTAAAGGGATAGCTGACATTCCAAGGGGGTTGAAGGGGGAGGTTTAAAATTATGCTCAATAAATGTCATTTTAGAATTGGAAATTGACCTGTTTCAGTAATCACAATGTTCTATTGGTCAGTGTATTGTTAAATAAATAAATCAATATGCAGTGATGATGTCTGTAAAATAATATTTAATGCATAACCACAAAACGTACGGTTTAACAATCATTCAGGGAACGGACGGTCCTGGACGAGCAATGAATATCCTAGGCACGTATTTTTAAATTGCACAATAAGTACTTAGAAAGAATGAATCTGTGCAATTTATATGTTAATTGAAAAGGTACCGATATTGTGGTTTTTTAGTTATAAATAAATGCTAAAACATTTTGTTCTATAAATAATATCACTTCTCAGTTCTCAGTACGAATATTAATTTCATAATAAATAACAGTGAGTTATGTAAAATAAAAATAAATAAGAAGAGAATGTCGTTATCTCACATTCATTGATTTTTCTTGCCATAAATTACCCAGCCACCATCAATACTGGTTTAGCCAGCTTGTTCTCTTAATGCATTGACTAATTTATAAAAGTAGAATTTTATTATTACAAACTATGAGCATATCCATCTACGATACACTGGCGCCACAATATGTAAAGTGACATGTCTAACTACATTCAGTCTTGCTAATGTAAAACCCTGATAAATACACATAAAACACATGTTTTTAACACCTTATTCAGGTCCTGGCGGAGTTTAGCATTAGCTATTCCACCACTCAACTAGGACACATACACACAGACAATTATACAACGACCATTCCCTACGGCATTGCCATCTGCCGCAGCTGAGAGTCGAACTCAGGAGCGGTACAGCAACTATGGCCGTGTTGTCTCTCACACGACCTCGTTTAGTCCACTGCTACCAACTCGGTAACACATGAAAAACACCACTAAATATCCATACTCTAGCCAGGATTCGATCCCGGGTTTCCTAGATTGCAAGCCTAACACGTAGGCGTTGAGCCACTGGGCGAAAAACGAAAAATCCATCAAATGCCCCATACTGTATATATTTATCTCAATTACAGCTTTAAACTGCAAAAAGCAAAAACTCTATTTTCACAAAAATTACTTTTAGTCTGGCTGATAGCCGCATTGATTAAGGCGCGAGGTGGCAATCGCGGTTAATCACACGGGTATCGCGCCACCCTGTTTGAATCCCGGCTCCGGCACTGGCACTATTGGAGGAAACGGTTGTATGTCCGCGTTTTTTTTCAATGTGTAGCCCCCTTCCGCACAAGCCTCTGGCTTCTGGAATTGGGGTTTGTCTAATTTGTGTGGTGTTATTTAATGAGAATTTTGAATTATAGGGACTAGTGCAGGTGTGTCTTTATTATACACATATAGTCGAGTATATTTTAAATTGGCGGCTCCAAAGGTCGCTTCGTTTTCTGAACCAAGAATGTATTCGATGGGTCAGAAATAACAGTGACACTCATACAGTTCACGAATGATTATATACCTGTAATGGTCGCTAATAATAATGAAATATAAATAAAAAATAAAATCCGTGGATATTCTTCTGACAACCAAGTCACTAAACATCCGAAGGTCGGTTTTATTTACTCAGATATTAACTCGCGCAGAATAGTAAAAAAAATTTTGAACACTATCAAATTTGTGTTATGTCACTCAGTTGCACAAGGACAACAATTCTGCTATAAAACGTGTAATATGTAGGTACTAGAAAATTGTAATATCTTTAGTGGTGTCACGACCGCATCCTGTATATATATTTAAGTTTATGTTAAAGTTCAAAATTCTTTATTCTTTTCATATATCTTTCCTAGTATAATTTTATTACTAAATATCTTTAATTTAAATATTCGTGCGACATCTGTGAGCTGGAGAGCAGAGTCACGAAGTTCAGCAGCTCAATAAACCACTAAAATATTCTTATTTTTCGTTATTTTTTAACATGTGTCTTCGAGTTCTTTCCATTTTTTTCTACTCTACTGAAGGCAATACAGTCCATCGCGCATCGCTCAACAACGAGTGAAAACCGCAGAGGAAAAGGTAAGTCAATACTACTTTCCAGCTCTCGCGATTACTCTCTGTTCTTGCTCATTCAAGTGGTTTGACAACGTCCACTTGTTGGATGAATATCCACTATTTACTACTGAAAATAACTTAAATATGTCATATAAAGATGGCTTGAATGTTAATATGAAATGACTTTTAACCCTAATAAATAATAGTCCCCAATAACGATTGACATACCTTCAGAGTTTGAGAATCGCTGATATTGAAAATATAGATTACTTGTCTCACTCTTCAGTATATATTTTATAGTTCCATCTCAAAAGAGGTAAAAGAGAAGCTCGGTGGACATATATGAGCAATATTTTTGGGATATTGCTTTAACTTTGTGTGCAGGATAAAATGAAATCATATGCGTAATGTCGATTCATACACACGCCAAGTTAATATACTAGACTTTATTTCGATATGTAATGTAAAGCCACGTTAAGCACTGTTAGTACTTGGTCGGGTGATCCTTTCAAGGGGTGTCCTTGCCCCATCTTCTAGCGGTTTGTACATCAGTGTATGCGCTAAATCTATGTAATCTTAGGCCAAGATTGCGTAGTGGATATACCATCCTTTGGAGGAAATGTAAAGCTCTGGGTCCTTTATCTATTAAATATTAGACAAACAACACAACACAAAGATGTTTAATAATAGAAAAAATGTTATGATTATTTTAAATAAAGAATGTCTATGTGTATGTACGTAATTGTGTATGTGTGTGTCCATGGACCGTTTTTTGGAAACACAATAACTTCTGTTAAACCTAAATGCCAAACTTGTATATGTAGAGAATCAACCGATTGTGGATAATTCTCCACCACTTTCTGTGACGTCATAGAAGGCGCGGTCTAAACTACGCCACGAAAAGTGGTGGGAATGGTCTGCGTCCGGTTTGATTCTCTACTGATATAGTCTAAAAGCTAGTGCTGCCTTATTTTGAAACAAAGCGCAGTTCAGCCTTTAATTTAACTCCTATGAGCTTATTTTAATCTAGTTCATATCTGAAATAATTATTATTTAAGCTTTTTCGGGGCTTGACAGACTCGTAGAATTTGTATGAACTGTATTTCTCAATTGATTTTTTGGAACTTTTCTTTAATCAATTTATTAAATCAGCTATCTTCTTCTAAAAATTTATATTACAGAACACAGACTTCTACGGTTTGCTAAGATGTCAGCGGCCTAATTCTCGAGCATAAAAGAATGTTCAAATCAATGAACTGATCATTCGTATCGGGCAAAGTGGGGTCAAATCATGGGCAAACAGATAAGGCTGCTTTAGTTTTAACCATCTCCCGATGATGGTAACATTGTATGGTAAATTGTATAACCTGTACGTCTCCGACTTTTCAGAGTTCCCGAATACGAAGCTGGCCAAGTACGCCGATGACACGGCCATGTATGCTCATCCGCACAATGCACAAATATGCTGCCGAAGACGTACATGGCTCATGCTACGGCTTATTGCGACTAGTGGAAGATTCGGGTCAACGTTGAAAAATCGGAGGCGAGAGTCTTCACGCGCCGTTTCACAGAAAATAAAATGCTAACACCAATCTCGATCAGGGGAAACAAAATTCATACCAAGAGGTGCGTGAATTACTTGGTGGTGAGACTGGACCAACGACTGACGTTTAACATCCATATCAATGAGACAATGTGGACGGTCAACTCCCTGTCCAGGAATCTGTATCCGCTCGTGGTTAGGGGTAGCAGATTTAACTAACAGAATAAAATATTGTTGTACACAATGATGGTCAGGCCGTCCATCACATACGCGGCGCCAGTGTTACCGACCACAACAATGAAAAAGCTAAAAGTACTTGAGCACAAATTTATGCACCTCATCTCTAATTCTGGAAGGTACACCTTCCTCAGAGACCTATACGCACTTTGCAACGACATAACCCCTATAGCGGATTACGTCCAGAAGATTTCTCAAAACTTCAACTCTTCCAAGCTGGGTGATAGTCCGCTAACAAGACACATAACACAAATTAGACAGCATAATGCCCCATTTCGGATTAAATACCCCTTACCGTACCAGACCGATTTTCCGGCAACTCCTCTAGCCAAACTTCACCAACTATAACTTTCGCTTACCCTATCCACATATAGTAATATTCCATACCTTTCGTATCTTTAAATCTTTCCTGCCCCCCTCTTTTTTATGTCTGTAACCTTTTTTGTCGCGTTTGTTGTCTTGTTTTTCTTTCTGTACATTTTTGTCTTTAAATTAATTTCTCATCGCAACCTTTTTACAAAATCGAAACCTTGTGGAATTAAAATTTTTTAAATCAAACTTTAGGCCAGCCTTTGCGCAGCCCAGCATTAACGTATCTCGCGGAAGGCCCCTCACTCGAATTGAGGCACCTGCGTCAGGTACCAAATTTAAAAGTGTAAATGCGCGAGTTCCTAGTTAATGTTTAATTTTAAATTTAGTTTAATCTGTTCTTAGATATAGTTGAATTTTACTACCTTCTTTTATATATTTTTATAGAACAAGTCTGATTTAGTGTTTTTAATTGTCGTTTTTAACCTAGCCTGGCGTACTCCGCCCGATCCTGCAATTCGCCACCACAGTCAATGCAGTGGTTGCACGATCGGTCCTGGGATAGGTCCTGGGTAGGTACTTTTTGTAATGTTAAAGTTAATAAGGCAGTTTTGAATTGAATTGGTCTTTATTCTCTAGACGCATTTACATTTTGCACTTCAATTAAACTATTAATGCTATTACGATTACTCTTTCTTGTTTTTGCAATGTTTCATGTCATATTTTACGACATTTCATTTCATTCCATACAGTTTCCTCGTGTTATATTGTACATTTTCACGGCTGAGTAACTCCGAAATCGAAACCAATTAACGTAATAACATTACTACCGTTCATGAAACAACATCGCACTTTCTCGCAAAACCATAACTGTAGTATGATACACACTTTTATTTTCAGTCTGTCATAGACCACGAATTAGACCACGTGTCTGTCTGAGAATATCGTAACGGTTACTGAATCACAAACAACTTTTGCTTTCGTTAAACTTAAACTACTTTGCGATAGACGTCATGTTACGGTGTGAGATTCTAATGAGATACTGTTATTATAATTTTCCTTTCATTTTATCCTTATTCAGATAGATGCTTTATGAAAGTGCATCGAAGAGGCTTCTACGACATTTCTGTTACAAATTTTATAATGCATCCGGCGGCGCTCAGAATTATAGAGAATAGTCTGCCTTGTGAAAATTAGGATAATTAATTAAAATATTTCAAACGGAATAAATTCCCAGTCACTTTTTTCACAGGTATTTAACTTATTGTTAAATCTTCTAATAACCTATACAATTATATCTAAAACATTTTTGCAATACAATTTTGCAACCGGTCTTGCCAAAAATTATATGTAACAAGTAGAAATAATTGTAGTACAATACTCCGGCAAATAATGCATGATTTTGAAATTGCCTAATTAAATGAAACCGTACGTTCGTGTATAACAAGCTAATAGCTTGTTCTTTTACATCGCCTTAAATTAATATTATACCCACGACCTTATTAGAGAACATAAAAAATGTTATTGTCTATTTATTTGATCATATTTAAATATGCTGAATCTGTTTTAAAACTAATATTGCGACGTCTTTAAATCTATTCAAGGATTTTAATCATATACCGAGTGTCAACTAGATTACTCTCCGGTCGCCATATTTTTATTTTTCGACATATCGAGATGAAACTTGGCACGAGTCATATGTTACCAAAACCACATTTTTTGGCTCATCTGTAAATTGGTACGACCTCCGCTTTCACCAGAAGTGATCCTGTCAAAGAACCTACCAAAACGCATCTAAACTCGTCACACTTGAAATGATCAAAAAATCTCATCGAAGAAATTTTGCGTGTCGCACCGTCGGAAGATATTTTTGGAAGTTCAAGGAAAAAGGACTTTCAATTTTAAACAAAATTTTATTTTCCGTAACTGCCATGAAAATCCAATATTTTGCAAACTGCCATAAAAATCAATTACGCGAGAATAATTATTGTAACTGCAAAAAACGACGTCCCGTCATTCCGGATATGTTAACAAACACAACTTTTGCTACTGGAAAATCCTCTGCAATTACAGGAAGTGCCGCTTCATAGCGGCACTTCCTGCAATTGCGAATCACAACGTTATCAACAGGTATTGAATAGCTTTCAACAACAACTTTGTAACGTTGGTGTGTATATTCGAAGAATATGGTTTCAGCATGGCGGAATCACTTCCCACACTGTATTTTTTGTAATTTATCGTAGAGTAGAGGTGTCGAAGTCGAACGCACTATTGTCCCACCTTGTATAGTAGACGGAAAACATATAGTACAGCTGTGCAGTGGCGATCTTTGTCGGCTTTGGTTACTTTATCGGCAACTTCTTCAACGACCCGTCTTACCTTACTGCCTCTCCTGCTATATCTATCTTTGTATCGGTAAATACAAAGTATTTGCAGAAGTAGATTAAGCAAATAAAAATTCTTCTTCTTCCTGTAGTACGACAGCCCTATTAAGCCTTTACCTCCTCTAATTTTCGTCTCCACACCGCCCTGTTTCTAGCGGCGACTTGCCAATTCCTCAGCCTCAGTAATGCCTGGGCATTCTTGTGAACGTTGTCTTGCCAATGGATCCTCGGACGTCCTCGTTTTCTGTTGCCTGCAATATGCCCTTAAGATTCTCTTTGGTACGCGCTGTTCGTCCATTCTCTCTACATGGCCTGTCCATCTCAGTCGTTGAATTTTAACATAGTCCACTATTTTTACGTCTTTATATAACTTTCTAGTTTGTAATTGTATCTAATACGCCATAGACCATCTTCATTTACAGGTCCATGAATTTTCCTCAGTATTTTTCTTTCGAATATGGCTAACATTTTTCGGTTCTGTTTGTTAACATCTACGTTTCGCAGCCGTATGTCACCACCTTTCTTATTAGTGTTTTATATAAGTATTAGCGTTTTGGCATCCTTATTCGCTAGTTTAGATTTTAATATGTTGTTCAGTGCATAAATTGCTTTGTTACCTTTTATTAGTCTGTCCCGTATTTCTTGAGAAATGTTAATTGTTAATTGCACTTCCGAAGTATGAATAATCATTAACTACCTCTATGTTGTCATCTTCAATTGACCAATTTTGTCCAATCCTTCTCCCTGTCTTGATTCCATCGCTTTTGTTTTTGTTGTATTTATGTCAAGTCCTACCATCTTTCCATTTTCTTTCAATGTCTCATAGTTTTCTCTCATAGGCCGTTTCGTTCTTCCAATTATGTTAATGTCGTCCGCATACGCAATTACTTGGATTTCCTTATTAATAATGGTTCCATTCTCATCTATTGCCATTTCTCTTATAATTTTGTGCAGAGCAATATTGAACAATACTGGAGCTAATACATCCCTTTGCCGGAGCCCTTGGTTTACATCAAAGGTTTCCGATAGCCTCTGCTGAATTTTGACTTTCGCTTTAGTATCGCTCATTGTCGTTTTTACCAGGTTTATCAATAATCCTTAAATTTAGATCACATTATCAATTTAGTACCTTTTATAGATATTTTAGGATGTAAGTGTACATTAAGAAACATATCTGTGTACATCTTTGTAATATACATAGCACCCAGAGTAACAAGTGCGGAATTGGAGATATTTTTCGAATACTTTAAACAAGCTATTATTCGTAAAGAAAATGTGATTTTTTATGGGTGATTTTAATGTCACGAACTTTGTAAATAGAGATCTCACCGATCCAAAATATAGAACTTTGGATAGTTTCATTAACTTTTCCAACTTAAATCAACAAAATACAATACGTAACATATATGGGAGAATATTAGACCTGGTTATTACTGATGTTAACTGTACAATTAATCGTGATTATGTACCTTTAATTAAAGAGGATGACCACCATCCATCTTTAATAATTAATTTTAAGTTAGATTCTGATGAACTAGTCAACTTTCCAGCTAACCGAGAAAACAAAAGCTATAATTTCAGGAAAGCTAATTACTTAGGTCTTTATAACGATATACTAAACACTGACTGGTCATTTTTAGACAATTATAATGACGTAAATATTGCATGCGAGGAA
This sequence comes from Leptura quadrifasciata, assembly GCA_963675555.1. Taxonomy (NCBI): domain Eukaryota; kingdom Metazoa; phylum Arthropoda; class Insecta; order Coleoptera; family Cerambycidae; genus Leptura; species Leptura quadrifasciata. Next base: position 15,097,457 of record OY776679.1, read on the forward strand.
TTTTATGGAAAGCTATATTCTCTGTTAGACGTACACGTCCCTCTGTATAGAAATAATAGACCCAACAAGTACCCCAAATAAAAAGTACTCCCGTAATAAAAAAACAATATTAAATTAAAAGATCACTACCGTAAAAAATACAAAAAGTCTGGCAATATCCTATATTTTCAGGAATTCTCAAGGCTTCGTATACTTATTGAAAATCAAACATCTGTAGCCTATAACAATTATCTCGCTTTGGTTGAGAGCAATATTTCCACCGACCCAAAGAACTTTTGGTCTTACATACAAGACAAAAAAACTAGTACTAAAATTCCAGGGAAAATGCACAACGATACATCAAGTTACGATGATCCTAGGGGCATAGTAAATGGTTTTGCTGATTATTTTAGCAGTGTGTATACACCCGTGGATGCATCTAATATTACTTCGAATGCTGAAGATTTCGGAAATTTTCCATGCATAAATGTCACGAGCTTTAATGAAACTGACATATTAGCAGTTATAAAGAAACTAGCAAACAAAATGACGTTTGGCCACGATCGAGTTCCAAGCTTTTTCGTCAAAGACTGCGCGCGTGCCTTAGCCCCACCGTTGTTAGCTATATTTAATTTAATTCTAAAATCTTATACATTTCCAGATGTCTGGAAATTATCAAGAGTGTGACAAAGCCGACAACATACAGAACTATCGATCAATTGTAATACTATGTAATTTTGCAAAAGTCTTTGAAATTTGTCTGTATACACACATATTTCCACAAGTAAAACCCCTAATCTCACCACAACAGCATGGTTTAATTGAAAAACGATCAACGGTTTCAAATTTAGTAGAAATTACTCAAGTCATATCGAATACGCTAGATAACCGGGGCCAAGTAGATGTAATATATACAGACTTTTCAAAGGCTTTTGATAAAATAGTACACTCTATATTACTGAATAAATTAGACTATTACGGTTTTAGCAATCCCCTAGTTTCCCTAATGACATCTTACCTTGATGACAGAAAACTTTACGTTAGCTACAATGGCCACAATTCTAATCTATATATATAGCAACATCTGGTGTCCCGCAAGGGTCCAATCTGGGTCCTCTGCTATTCATATTATTTATTAACGACTTAACAACACAGATTAAATGTGGAAGCCTCCTTTTCGCGGATGTTTTAAAATTGTATGCCGCTGTAAGTAGCGTAAATGACTGCCTTGAATTACAGCTAAATATCGATCTCGCAGAAATCTGGTGCAACCAAAATAAACTATTTATGAACGTATCAAAATGTAAGGTTTGTTCTTATACTAGGAAAAGTAATCCTATTTATTACCACTATTCTTTTAACGTTTCTCAACTCACACGTTGTAGTTCGACGCGTGATTTAGGTATTTATTTTGATTGTAAGCTCGCCTTCGATGAACATATTATTTTAACTTCCACATCTGCGCTTAAGACTCTAGGATTTATTATACGTAACTGTCGAACTTTTACAGATATAAAGGCTCTCAAGACGTTATTTGTTTCTCTTGTACGTTCTAAGCTGGAATATGGTGACTTGATATGGTATCCTCACTACAATAATCACATAAATTTGTTAGAACGTGTGCAAAGGCGCTTCTTGAAATTTTTAGCTTTTAAAGTCGATGGCATATATCCAACGCGTGGTATTGCACATGGTGTATTGACTTCCAGATTTGACATTCAAACTCTGGACCACAGAAGATTATTATCCAGTCTCACGTTCCTGTACAAACTATTACACAATACTGTGGATGCACCAATCTTACTATCCATGATCAATTTCCACATTCCTAGGCAGAACTTAAGAATTAATCAAACATTCTATTGCAATAATGCCAGAACTAACACGCTAGTCAAATCTCCTATATATGTTATGAGTGATAATTTTAACAAAATAGCACACTTATGTGATATTAATTATTGTTTATTACCCGAATTAGTGAGTGTAGCTAATAATTACTTTTCGTAAAGTTAGAAATTTATATATTTGTATGTGTATGTGTGTACAATATATGTATGTATATGTGTGTATATATGTGTATGTGTGCATATGTGTATATATATATATATATATATATATATATGTATATATTTATTTAAGTGTAGTTACGCAGTTATACTTCTCCACTGTTCTCCGTTTTATCTGTGTACTGTACCCTAATTACTATTAATTAGTTAATAAGATCTTAGTTTATAATTTTAATGTTTAGTATGTTTATGTTTTTGCGCTATATTAGCGTTTTGCATTTTTTCTTTATATTGTCCTGTAATTGGATTTCTCTGTTGGGTAATAAATAAATAAATAACAAATAAAAATACTGTAATTAAATAACAAAATTAGTAATTTTACAGTAAGTTATTCTAAACATTTTTCAATTTTCTTTACGGTTAAGGTCGTTATAATTATAAGTACACTCTAATTGCCACTAATGACCACTTTATATTCAGCAGCTATTATCTAATAAACAATAAAACTAAATAATATATATTAGCAGGCGGGTGAAGGTGGAATCGCTGTGACATAAATTTGTTGCCTGATTATGCATATCAACGGATGGGTTATGTACGGGGTAGTGAAGCGCAAGTTATAGCCTCTCCTACTCAATTGTTAACCTCACCTTCGCGATGAGTTCAATTTGAACTTGGTGCACCCTGTTTTCACTAACGAGGCTCTAACGGCCGAGTAAGGGCGGAATAACCCTTACCTTTTGCCGTGAGCACATGCACCTTCTCACGAAGAGTGCGGTAAAAATAACCCACCGCACACAAAGGTTGCTTTTGGAATCGTTTGGTTACCCCATCGTCGCAGTCTCCTTCTGTGCCATGGGACCACACCACTCGCCTTCCGCAACCGAGCTGGTCAGTTGCATACCTGCTCCAGCTAAAACTTCAAATGCAGCTTCGTTTTCAGTCGATTAAGGCTTTTAAAAAATGATGGAGCGTTCAAGTGGGACAAAATCATCCGGAGGTAAAATACCCTCCCGATCGGATCTCCGGGGGAGGGTGCCCACAGGGACACCTCATCGAATGTCGAAAAAACACCGACAAGTTAAATCCAACAAAACTAATTCTTTCATCTACGGCGCTTGGAATGTTCGTACTTTGAACGACAGCACTCGCACCGATCGGCCTGAAAGAAGAACTGCTCTAATAGATAGAGAACTTCACCGACTCAATGTTGACGTTGCAGCTCTCAGCGAAACTCGATTTTTGGAGGAAGGCTCTCTCACAGAAAAGTATTACACCTTCTATTGGAAAGGTCTTCCCACCAATTCAAGAAGACAACATGGAGTAGGATTTGCCGTTCGGAATCAACTTGTATCCAACTTAACACAAGTACCACAAGGCCTATCCGAGCGTCTAATGCTGCTACGCTATGAGCTATCAGATGGCAACGCGGTAAATCTAATAAGCGCCTACGCTCCCACTCTGGATGCAAGTCACGAAACCAAGGAAAGCTTCTATCAACAGCTGGAAGAAACCCTCTGTAGAATACCTAAAACGGAACGACTCGTTATTCTTGGCGATTTTAACGCTAGAGTAGGGAGAGATGCAGACACCTGGCCAGGCATCATAGGCAAGAACGGTTTGGGCAACATGAACGCTAACGGTCAACTACTCCTAACTAAATGCGCCGAACATGATCTAGTTATAACAAACACCATTTTCCGACAAAAGGATAAATTTAAAGGCACCTGGCGTCACCCCAGATCAGGTCACTGGCATCTACTGGACTATGTTATCGTACGTAGGAAGCATCTCAAGGACGTCCAAATTACAAAGGCGCGCATTGATAGCGAATGTTGGACCGATCATCGTCCTGTTGTCTCTAAAATGAAAATTGTTATGAGACCCAAACACCGAAGAACTCAAGTAAAACGTAGACTCCGTCTCTGTATTAGTAAATTGCGTGACCAACAAACCGTCGAACAGCTAAAGCAAAAAGTTCAAGAGAATTTGAGTGCACTAGAAGAAACCAATTCTGTAGATGTCGCTGCTACCTGGACACAAATTAAAGACAGTTTAAAAAGTGCGAGTGAGGAAATTCTTGGCACTGCAGAAAGTAAAAAACAGGAGGACTGGTTCAATGATAATGAAGCTTTTATACAAGAACTTCTTGACCGCAAACATATTGCCTTCTAAAACGCTATCAACCACCCCAACGACTCATCAAAAGCAGAAGCTTTTACCCAATCTAAGTATGAAACGCAACGCGAAATCAGAAGAATAAAGAACGAGTGGTGGGCAAGCAAGGCCAGAGAAATTCAAAGGTACGCCGATTCACACGACTACAGGAATTTCTTTCAAGGAGTAAAAGCAGTGTACGGCCTCAGTCGGAAAAATATGTGCCCTATTAAAGATTTAAATGGAAATCTCCTCAAAGAAGACCAGGAAATAAGAGCCCGATGGAAAGAACACTACTCTAACATTCTTAACCAGCAAAGTCAAGCCGATCACGATATTATAAATCTTATCCCTCAATATGACACCTTCGAAGACTTAGATAAACCACTAACAACGGAAGAGATCTTAACCGCCATTGGGCAGCTAAAAAATAACAAATCTCCCGGCGCCGACTCACTCCCAGCTGAGATCTTTAAAGCTGTGTCGTCAGAGCTCATACCCTACCTCAAAAAACTGTTTGATGTCGTGTGGGAAAGTGGTCAAGCTCCGCAGGAGTTTCGTGATACACTTTTAATCAACCTCTTCAAAAACAAAGGGAGCGCTGCGGACTGTGGAAATTACAGGGGTATAGCTCTCCTGGCTGTTGGAGGGAAGATACTCACTAAAGCGATGGCAAATAGGCTAACACCTGTTATGGAAAAGTTACTTCCTGAAACACAGAGTGGCTTTAGACCAAACCGAGGCACATCGGACCTAATCTTCACACTTAAACAGCTTCAAGAAAAAGCACTCGAACATCAAGGAGAAATTCACATGGCCTTCATTGATTTAACCAAGGCGTTTGACTCGGTGGACAGGGAAGTGCTCTGGAAAATTATGCTCCGCTTAGGTATCCCTAGAAAATTTGTGGAAGTATGTCGCAGTCTACATACAAACAACAACGCCCAGGTTATGTATAATAATGAGGCAACCGAACCTTTCCAAACCCTCACTGGAGTTAGGCAGGGATGTGTCCTGGCACCCCTACTCTTTAATTTGTTTACCACTGCTCTAACAATTATTGTTGACAACAAACTGACAGTCAGAGGAATAGGTCTCAGATACCGTTTTGATGGCGGTCTTTTTAACATAGGGCGCTTCAGAGCTTTCACGAAGACACGCACACGATTCATTTGTGATCTCCAGTATGCGGATGACTGTGCACTTTTAGCCTCTACGCCGGAAGAGCTTCAAGAACTTTTAGATGTGTATGCCCAGAGCTACGATTCCTTAGGACTTAAAATCAACATTGGAAAGACTAAGATTATGTCAACTCCTCATCAAGTGAACCAAATAGACATTACACTTAACGGAAATTCTCTTGAAGTGGTGGATCAGTTCAATTACTTAGGCAACGTTGTTAATGACAAAGCAAACATGGACAGCGAGATTCGCAATAGAATTAACGCTGCATCTAGAGCACTCTGGGGACTTAGAGAGAGAGTATTTGACAACCACGACCTTGCTTTGTCAACGAAAATGGCTGTCTACAGAGCAGTTATCATTCCAACACTGCTATATGGATGTGAAAGCTGGGTTACTTACCGTCGTCATGTGAAAGAATTAGAACGTTTTCAGCAAAGACACCTCAGAAGTATGATGAAAATCCGTTGGTTCCATCACATATCAAACGTGGAAGTACTCAGGAGAGCAAACAGCCTTCCAATTGAGGTGCTTATTTCAAGAGCACGCCTAAGATGGGCAGGTCACGTTCATCGTATGCATGATAACCGCCTTCCTAAATGTACACTTTATGGTGAATTGCTAAGCGGTAGAAGAAGGCGTGGCGGTCAACGAAAGAGGTTCAAAGACACTCTCCATGAAAATCTAAAATCCTGCGGTATTGCAGACGAGCAATGGGAACAACTTGCAGCGGACAGAACCGAATGGCGAGGGGTTGTGGCCAGCTATCAAGGAAATGTTGCTGCAAGAAGGCCGAATCCAAGACCTAACCAGGTCTATGTTTGTCCTGACTGCGGTCGACATGTGCTCTCCCGAATTGGCCTCTATAGCCATAGTCGTGTGCACCGTAGATGAATGGGAATTACAATGGACTACACCTTTTGCTTGTTTTTTATTGTACACAATTTATCGACTGTAACATTTTTATACTCGGACTCGAGTAACGGCTAATAAATAAATATGTACGGAGTATGACTAGTTGGCACATTAATATAAAGTGAGATGTAAATAAAGTTGAAAATTGATCTACGACTTTAAAATAATACTTTTTTAAAAAGGGGTAGATAATTTTTTAAATAAAAGTATGACAAGACATTCTTGGAGCCGATTCGAAAATAACAAAATACTGAGAGTTTTGAAATAATAATAATGCAAGTGTAGTATTTTTTGACATTTAACATTTCTATTAAACCTATGATAAATACATCCTTACAGTATTAAAGTGAAATATTTATTGCTACTGTGGCAAAAATAAATTTGTAAGAAAAATAATTCATTTAGAGGAAATATTGTAAGTCTTGTTTTAGTATATTCCATAAATAGAAGATAGGAAAAATTTCAAAAATCTCAAAATTTGTCAAAAAATCAACTCTTTCACCCCACGTAGTCAAACTATAATAAAAAAGTCCTTAAGACACTTAATTTCATGAAAGCCTACAAATTTTTAAGAAGAAATCTGAAAAAATTCACAAACCAACGATAATTCTCAAACAACCCAAACTCATCAACAGAAACACAATCTTTCAAATTAGTCATTTTACAGCTCAACCATTACAAATTAATGCTCTAAAGAATACCGCCCTCACATGAGCTTAAAATATATCAAAACTTCTTTCCACATCCCCAGTCAAAATGTTTTATTTCAGTCACACAAACTTTTTATAAATTATTCTTTCTTTCGATTCCAACGTTCTTTCGATTTCGCGTCTTAAATATCAACATATAATCAATCTCCATTCATAATGTTTCAATAGAGTACCGGTATTTTCGTCTGCCATAAATATCAAAACTTACTTCCATTCAGTCTCTCATTGCTATCAAAACTTACTTCCATTCGTTCACCGTAAACATATCAGCACAACTTCATATTATTTCGAGACGACTTTACGGGGTCGTTTCAAATTTAATAAATATTTTCAATCAATTTTTGTTAATGACTTCCGAAATCAAATCTATTCAAACCCCGTTCATATATCAATAAATTTTCCATTTTAATGCTGAGACGGTCGTATAATTTTCATGCCCGAATTTTCCATTTTTACATTTTCTGATGCAATATTGTGAAATATTGCGCGATCGATCCCGCACGGGATGGACGGGGACATTTCCAGACCTCCGCATGCCACGTCCCCGACGAACCATATAAAAAGCCGAGGACGATGAGCTCGAGCAAGTCCAGTTCGATACGTGCGCCGCGCCAATATCCATTGGCTGGATGTCGGTCTCGATAACTAGGGCCGAGTAGGACTACTACTCTTTGCTCCTAGATTATCTCTGTAGACCTGGACCGGCCTTCGTGATAGGTGGGCCCGCTTACTTCTACCAGACCCAGCTCGCGAATGCGAGATGTGTCGTGGTATTTTCTGCTGACCTCCCCTGGTCCTGGCTGTTGAACCTCGCTGGCTGAGGTCTCTTCTGGCGCTCTTCTTGTCTTGATATTTTGTCTCTGGTAGTAGTGGTCCGTCCTGGGGTATCTGAAACAGATCAGTTAGCGGGAAATATAAGTTATACTCACCCGTTGTCCAGTAGCTGTACCCTCGGCCGTTTATGCCTCGGGGCGTCGGCAGGGTCATAATCAGTGGCCTGTCTGATCAGCGGGTTTCCATGCTCCTCGGCTTGGGTGTACAGCTTCTTCGCTCGTTCCCGGATGACTTCAGTGACCGTGGTGTACTCCAGGTCACTGACGATATCTGCGGTTCTCACGTACCATGGGGCGTCGACTGCCGTCCTGAGGGCGATGTTTTCCACTGCCTGGATTTTCTTCATGTAGGACTTTGCCTGTTAGCCCCACGCTACCGAGGCGTACGTCAGCTGCGGCCTGATGAGGGTCTTGATAAGCGTGAGCTTATTCCTCAAGTTGAGACGGCTCCCGTTTCCGGGTAGATGAGGGCTCTCGTGCGCCGGGCCTTGGCTGTGATAGCGTCCGTGTTCTGTCTCCACGTTAGGCTTCTGTCCATGACCACGCCAAGGTACTTGACGGTGTCGTGCCATTGGCGCCGTTCATGGAGACGTGTCCTGTGGGAATTCGCGATCGTTGAATCTACAACCGTGCCACTGCAGCTGCTTCCTTGGCTGTACCAAGTAAAACTTTGTGAATTAAATATTTAACTTAAAATCGTTTTACCAAACCTGTTCAGTTATATTAAATAAATTATTCTTGTTCGTTTTAAATAAAGTGTTTTAATCCAAGAAAAGCATATGCAGGGTGAAGCTTTAGACCCTGCCATAGACAACAAATTAAATCAAAGTGATAAATAATCTATTTCAAGTGCATCAATCAAGTCCAGGGCTTATACAGGGTGTAGCATTTGACCCTATCCGACGTTTTACCGGTGACCTCCCAAACTTCTCCAACTCAAAATTAAGTGCATAAAGGGCACCCAGAGTCTCTACAAGCTCTAACACTCAAAGCTCAGTCCAATTTTTTTATTTTTCAAAACTGGGGAGCTTATTCGTGTTCAATATCAACAGAAAACCCGTTAGTTCTAAATGCGAATTTGAAGGTAAATAATTACCGTCATGGATATTTTAGGTAGTGCATCTATTTAATTTTTAGATGCATTATAGTGAACGTTGATATTCCATGCTTTATCTTTGTGTATATTGACCAAATATTCCCAAAAAAATAATATCAGTATATCTGACAACGTTACATTTCCTACAACATATTCCTTTCACATTATTTCAACCATCGCTGTTTCCTTGTAGTGTAGCTTTTTTGGGAGTCACTCTGTAAAGTCTTTATTTATTGCGCGATTTTCACCGGTTGTTTTTTTAATTGCAGAGATTGTTGAACTGCATTTTCTTAGCAAAGAGTGCCAAATTTCTACAAAAACCAAAGCCTGCATCAGTTTTTAGGAATAAAATATGAATTAACTCACACTACCGATTTTTAAAGAAATAATCTATGTACGCCACTGGATTCACTCGAAACAGTTCCGTCCTGAATTTTCTCGAATTTTTTTAGTAATAACATATTTGCAGACATTATTAAAAATGCACAATACATCATTTTCATAAATTTATTCTAAAAGTTAAGTTATCCATGAGAAAAAAAATGAAATAAAATTAAACTCTAGTAACATAGTATTATTATTATCTTTATGCCTAGTTTTAACAAAAAACAGAATTCCGTTAAAAAAACCGCAACCCACCATTTATTTCAATACTTTACAATCCTTTTACGCACATTCATAGTAACCTTTCGTATTTGTTCTGGAGCAATTTCTGCACAGGCTTATATTATCCTAGCACTTACTACGTGTACAGTTTTGGCCTTGATTTGTAAAGTTCTTGTTTCATTAAACCCCCAAAAGAAAAAAATCGAGTTGCATCAAGTCTGGGGATCTCAGCGGTCACTCAATGAAATGCCTGTTTCGTCATATCCAACGAATTTCAAAATGTTTTCATGGATTTTCTCGATTTTTCTTCTTCTCGACATTTTCTTTATAATAATATTACAGTGAACACCATAGTTAATACGGCACCGAAAGCGCACGAGGTACCTTGTGTAGAAGAGGGCTACATTTACAGAGACAAGGGATACAATATACTAGATTCAATTTCTTTAGAAATGCCACAGCCAGGAACAAAACCCGGTGCCTGCACGAGAATCATGTGTGTTTGTTTTAATACACTGTTTAAAATACATTTTAATACTTTAAATAAATTATGATGTACAATTATGTGTCCCCTCTTACGGTCTTCGGACGCCATTCATCTAAGCGAACCATTATTTTTATCGCCGCCTTCTGATGTAAAACACGAAATGTTACCTTAGCTATAAATAATATTTATGTTAATCCTAGAATGTGTCATTGCCATCAAATTGTCCATTGTTATGTTAACGCATTGCTGTCATTTTCTCTAATAATTGCTGTGCAGTTTATAATGTTGGTATTGAAGTTTCTTATAAAGATGTTCGCTGATGTAACAAATAGTATAATATATAACTACCTAACCATTTATTACTCGATACACGGTCCATTGAACAGCATATGAATATGTTGATTAGCTTTAGAAAGACGTTGCTATTAAGTTTTACATTCAGCAGTAACATATAATACACCAGTTGCCAGAGATGTGGAAGAAAAGAATTGTCCCAAATAAGCCACTTTTCTCTCTTTAGTCGGAGTGAAAATCTCGCCAATATAAATATTATAGCGAGAACGAACTACCGAATGTTTGCCCCCCCCCCCATTTCGGGCGCTGAATCCGGCAACCCCCTCAAATTGCCCAAGAACCACACCCAAAGTCCTTTTTTCCGTGAACCCGTTTATTTTCCCCAGTTTTTCGACTAATTGTTGTTCCCTCAAGTAGAACGGAAGGTCCCTCAAGGGGTTTGACCTTAGCTACCCCTATCTCAGGCTTCCAACCCTTGTAGGGGTAGGGGGGGGATATTTTATAGGTGTTTCTTTGAGGAAGATGGTAGGTGACCAGGATTGTGTAACCACCCCCGGGAGTTATTTTCACCCTTCAAGGCAGTGAAAATTTGTTTCATCTATAATTGAAAAATATTATAAAACATACGGTTATTAAAGTATTTTTATAAATTGATTTTCCACGCCTTTGAAGGGTGAAAATAACCCCCAGGACCGGTTACACCACCCTGATCATCTACCATGTTCCTCAAAGAAACACCTCCCATAAAATATAAATTTTTTTCTCATCAATGTTCCGCCCCCTACAAGGGTTGCAAGCCTGGGGTAGGGATGGTTGAAGACAAAATCCGTTCTATTCGAAGGAACAACTATTCAGCAGCCCAGCCTCGAAAACGGGGGGGGGGGCATTGTCTAATCCTAGGCGCAAAAATTCGGTAATTTCGTCATAAATCCCGACTCTTTAAATGGACTAGATGTTTTTATAAGGTTTCCGAACAACCAGGCGGACAACTGGGTTTCTCTCATAAATATACAAATATAAAATAAGACATCTTTAGGAGACCAGAACAAATTCGTGTATAAAAATCTAGTCAAAAGTGCAATTCGATAGTTTTTGTCGCTAATTAGACCTTCATACCGGCACCAATTGCACAAGCTACAAACTGCGATTTCCGCAAAGCACAAAAATTGTAAAATGCAGGCACCGGCATTAAAAATATTCGCCATAATTATATGTAACTTCACTCATTTAATTATCACCGGTACTTTGAATATACGGAAATTTAGCAATCATCCAATTTTCAATTTGTTATAGAAGAGGAGCTCTTGTAAATGTGAAGGATATGTTGAAAATATTTATCTTAATTACATGAATTTTCAACACAAGATATTTCTTTGTATTTAATGCAAGCTGAAACCGTCAAGGTCTCTAAAGGTTTCTTAAAATTACATTGGTTGCTTGTAGACGATAAACGTAACATTAAAAGATCATTTTTGGTTCATAAAATTAATTATTTACAAAATACAAACAAACGGAATGTCACAATGCAAATATTATAAATTGTATGTTATGAAAATTTTAGAAAAAAGTACAGAAGATCTCATTTTGTCTAAAACTCTTTCAAAATTTTGAGAGAAACATAAGACAGAAATTTGTTGTTTTCGAGCAAAATTGAAAATCACATCACTCGCGGTTGACTCGATAAGTTGTTTGATAAGTGTAGAGAAACACTGATTTAATTTTAATTTTTAGAGTCTGAAGGGATTTGCCCACGTGGCTACTCCGCTCAGGGCCGTACTCAGACCGGTTTTCTCGGGTCATTTGTCCGGGGCCCGGACACATAGAGATACAAAATTCCATAAAAAAAAATTAAATGGCAGAATTTCATTTAAAAAATAATTTTATATTATTCATCGAGCGGTAATGTAGGTAATAACTCACGCAGATGAAATTTGCAACACGAGCCGCAGACGAGTGCTGTAATTCATCGAGTGAGCATTATCGCAAGTTGAATACTATACTTTATCTTCGATTATATCATAAATATTAAATTGCAAAGGGGGTGAGGATCACCCCTTTGAGACAAAAAACGGTCGCAACTGATTTTTAGTGCAATGTAACTAAAGAAAAGTCGAGGGGGATGAAGGAGGCAAAATTCAACCACCCACCTCTTATATCCAGTTAAGGGGGTGAAAACTACCCCCTGTAGGGATTACGGCCACCCTCAATTTTTTCGATTGGTAAGTGGTGATCCTGGCAGGGGGTAGTTTTCATCCTCTTGACTAGAAATGAGGGGTGGATGAATTTTACTTCCTTCATCTATTTTGACTCCTAATCGAATTCCTTCTGGAAAACCGGCAGAAAAATTGAGGGGGACCCGTGGTCCCTGCAGCGGGTAGTTTTCACCCCCTTGACTGGAAATAAGGGCTGGGTGGTTGATTTTACTTCCCTCATCCTCCTCGATCTTTTTTTAGTTACATTCCTTCCAAGCAGCGCGAAAAAATCAGCTACGACAGTTTCTTGCTTCGAAGGGGTGACTTTCGCCCTCTTTGATCAACCCTCTCGGTGGCCTCGTATTAAAAATCATTTTTACAGAAAAAATTCTGACAAAAACTGCGCCTCCACTTGCTACACCTTTTGGGGGTTGGTTATTGGCCAATAGGGGATGAAGGCAGGTGTTTTTCACCCTCGAACCTACCACAATCAACGCTCCGCCCCAAAAAACGGAGGGAGAAATGTCTTTTAGCCCTGAGTAGTTTTCACCCCCTTGACTAGAAATAAGGGATAGGTGGTTGATTTTACCTCACTTATCCTCCTTGATCTTTTATTAGTTACATTCCCTCCAAACAGCGCGAAAAAATCAGTTACGGCCGTATTTTACTTCAAAGGGGTGGCTTTTACTCCCTTTGATCAACCCTCGGTGGCCCCGTATCAAAAATCATTTTTACAGTAAAAATTGCCCCTCCACTTGCTACACCTTTTGGAGGTGGTTTTTGGCCAACAGGGGATGAAGGCAGGTTTTCTTCACCCTCTGACCTACCACAATCGATTCTCCGCCCCAAAACATGAGGGGGGAGGGGGGGATTTACCCATGGCCCAGAAGTATTCAACTTTTCCGTTTATTTACCTAGACAGAAGGTATAGGAGATTGGCACTGTATCTAGTGAGTTATTATAACTCGCGCTTATAACTCACGCTATTTGTTTATGGATACTATTGTTCAAAAGCAGTTTATTAATGAATATATAATCTAATATGAGTAGATAATAGTTATTTATCTACGATCGTGTAAAAAGTAACAGTTTTTTACATCATTTCCAGTATAAAAGTGGCCTTTTATAAGAAACTGTGCAATAAAAAAATTTATTGCAAGTTTTTATTGCACGATTTCTAAAAACTTCAAAAACTACGCCAGTTTATTTATAATATCGTTTTATCACAGATTTTCTGTCACGACCATGAAGTAACATAATTAGAATGGAGACTTCAACTACAATTCGAATAATACTAACCGTCAAAATGACATTCACGGAAAAGTTGATACAATTTTACAAATATTCCGTAATTGGAACGATCGAAGATAAAACGTTGTAAGACACACTTGTAAAAAGCCTCTTTATTGCACTCATGGCTTTTAAAAACACTCGCTTCGCTAGTATTTCTAATCTAGTCATACGTGCAATAAAGAATGGCTTTTTATACTTGTATCTTAATAGTTATTTTAGATACAAGTGTAAAAAGCTATTCTTTATTGCACGAATGGCTCGATTAAAAATTATAGTTTAAAAGACTAAAAAAACACGCTTTAATAACAAACCGATGATGATAGTAACTAAAGAAACGATATTATAAATAATCTAACGTAGTTTTTAATTTTTTTAGAAATCGTGCAATAAAAGCGTGCAATAAAATTTTTTATTGCACAGTTTCTTATAAAAGGCCACTTTTTACATGCAAACGATGTAAAAAAACTGTTACTTTTCACACGGTCGTAAATAAATAAATAAATTGATACGACAATTCATTATATTTTTTATAATTTCAAGATTGAAATAAAAACCACACTAGATATTAAAAATATATTATTTCGTCTTGTTCTGTATTTACATTTATTCGTAGCACAGCCTAGTAAAATAATAAAAATATTTTATAATAACTGTGTAATTAATAAATTCAACAAAATGACAAATAATAAAAAATTAATAATTACCTAATTATGACATAAGCAATCAAGTAAATTACAAAAAGCAGAAATGAAAATAATTATTTCCAAATATTATATAAACCTTTTCCTCTTTTGTTGCAGGTTGCCGTTTTGCACAGCCTTCATCCTCATCTTTCTGACAAATGCCCATTTCACCATAAATCCCTATGAGTACAGCATAACTTCATACACCAGGACCTTGCCCGAAGAAATTAGGCCCGTTGTGAGAAGAGCTCTAAAAATGGAACTAGAAGCCACCCATCCAAATGCCGGTTCTAGAGTGCCTTGCACGCCCGACGAATTAATATCTTGTCCGCCGATGAAATTTAGAAAACCGTCAGGGGAGTGTAATAACGTCAGACATGCAAAGTGGGGGAACAGGGGGGCGCCGTTCCTCAGGCTCCTGCCACCCAGTTACGCTGACGGTAAGTAAATATTGTCTTGTATTCGCATTATAGTTGTGATTTTTCCAAAGAGCTCCAGAACATGCGACTTGAAATCAGCAGCAGTGATCGTATAGCAAAAATTGGAGTCGGAGGAAATAACTTCCTTCAATGCAACTCTTTATTTCGGCGTCCAAAAAAAATACCCAAGGTTGTGTAATGATTGTGGCCCCAGTGTATTAATTAGTAATAAATCCTGGTCACGGCACCAATGTAATGGTTATGGGGTACCCTGTTTAATTACTAAAAGAAATCCCGGTAATTTTGTAATCAATAAATTTAATTACTATTTATTTATCTGAAGGATAAACAAATAAGATTGGTCATTTGCGTGATCGTCTAGTTTTGGTTAGTGTAGGACCCAAATTTTGTTGTGTGTGTAGTAACCCTTTTTTAATTTACCCCAGGTTCTTTTATATAAAGTTTAATATTACTTGCTTCTGTCCGATATTATATACCTTAGAAAATTAATCACTCCGTTAATTGAAATACCTGGTAAACTTGAACACACTGTCTATTAATTGAGAGACCTAGTTAATTAGATATGTTATTTATGTAGTATCTTATTACTCAAGAGCGCACTGTACGTTTATAGTTGAAGTTTGTTTTCTATTTTGCTTTTGAAATTAAAACATTTATTTGGTTTATTACTTATATGACAAAAAGGTAAAGGTGAAAGAATAAGACAATAATTGATGGGAAAAAATAGTAAAAAAAACCATTTTATATTATATAAATTGATGCAACAATAGTTGAACATGAAATCAAAAGTAATACAAATATTTGAGACAATTGTCTAAATACTATAATAGGAAAACTTGCGCTGCTATGGTAATGACCATACTATAGATATGCTGAGTGTTTTGATGCAATAACAAGAACTTATACAAAAGTATGCTGTGTTATTTTAATAGTAATTAGAGTTGTGGCAATGGCCTAATAATGATAATTTATAATAGAGCTGTTAGCAATCGCTAGGTAATAATGGTTTATAATTAAAGAAAGTTGTTAGCAATCGCTAGATAATAATAATTTATAATTAAAGTTGTTAGCAATAGTCAAATAATGAATCGAATGCAAAACAAAGGACAAGAATCATGTCATGTTTATACATTGTCAAAATTAAGTTGAGAAATAAACATTAAATATTCATGTAAAAGATCATAGAGTGTTGAGGAAATACCCTTTAATTATATACAGTTTAGTGATTGAAATTAGAGTAGGAACAATCGTTCAGATAATCATATTAATCTTGCAGAGGTGAGAATTTACACTCACATAAAATCCTTTAGAATGCTGCTGGGGAAATCTCCCTATAGTAATTAAATAGAAAAGCAACCAGAAGATTGCCTATGATTGTCAAACATACGAAGACGCGAATCCGCGAAGGTAAGAAAGTGCGGTTGCATCACCCTTCAATCGAAACAAGTGACCAGACAACTGCCTGAAATATTGACATATCCCTCGTTGTAACTGAACCCAATTGGAGAACAGAACCAGCCAATTGGCCGTAGTCAATGTTTCAAACCTTTGTTAACGCCAAGTACGCCGAATTCATGTAACTATAATATTTTATTATAGGTAAATGTCCAACAATCAAAAAACCTTGTGGTTACAGTAGAAAAATATTCCTCGTGTATTTTAAATATAAAGCATTCTTGAAAAACCTTACATGAGATCTGTTGGAAACGAAAGTCCACTATTTGTTTTATAAAAACTGCAGAATAATGATAGACATGAAGTTTGGCTAGTCTGTGATAAAGTACCTTGTTATTGCATAGCTCTAAATATATAGTTTCTTGGATATAAACTTGTTACTTTGCAAACGCAAATTTCCCTAGTAAAACATTCAGAAAATGAAATTTTATGAATTAAAATCGTGAATAAAATCATAACTGAATAACCGTTAATATAATATTATGATAGTTAAAAATCAAAGCTAATATTCCATTTAAAATATTAATCTAATATTCTTTTGGTACCACAAATGCGTCAATTTCCCCTATTAACTCCTGTCGAACCACAATATGAATGAAATTGCAAATAATAAAGTAGAGTCTGGAAATAAGAAAGTAATCACCTTTAAAATTTATGCCTGCGGAATTTCTGTGCGCCCTGTATAGTGTTATATCGCTTGTGAAAGCTCTCCCCCAGGTTCTATATATTTAACGTCCTCGTAGAGAATGTCGGTGATTGAGAAGAATTCGTTAAAATAAGATGTAAGTTATAATATTGTTTGGCTAGTAGTTTAGACGGCTGACTTAATGAAAAATATCCCAAAATAATTTGTTAGACTCGGCGAGAAACTCGCGACGTAGCTTGGAATGACTTCAAAGGCAAATATAAAGTTCGGCGAAAATATCGCGACGTAGCTTAAAAGGTGTTGTCTTCAGATGCCGTCTATCTTCTCTCCTTTTCAATACCACGCCGTCTTTCTTTTATATTGTTCCTGATGCCACCCTTATTATAATAATCGACACTGTGCAACACTTTAGAGTAACGCTCGACTTTCTATCTTTTTCTATAGTTAAGCTAGAAACGTGTAGGCGATTCCATATGGGAATACACGAAGTACTTGACGTTTATCTGAATATACGATAAACAAACCCTGCGACTCGACTAGATTTTATGTAAATTCTGTCTCAAAATTGTAGCGTTTAACTTTGCTTTAAAATAATATAATTTTAAAATGCATTCTGGTAACTTTACTTTGTTCAAATTTAAATGAATAAATAAATGTAAAATAAAATGAATTAACTGCAATAATTACTTGAATTTGGAAATATAAATAGGAAAAAACTAAATTTATATATGGGGTACATACGGGATGTTTCAGTTGTGACTGTTAATCCGGCTTGCAATACATTTTATTTTGAGAAAGGATTAAAAAATACCAAATTTACGTCTAAAATAGTCCAATAAAAAACATATTCTATAGAATTATATGAAAAACTAAAATAAATGTTTAAGCCCTAATTCCCAAAATACAATTTCCAAAAAAAACATGTTCTTAACTTTTACCAGTAAATAACATTTTTCATATTTCCTCAAATACCAATGATGAATAGTTTCCACACACACCAAATACTACACTTCAATATTATACTCAAGGCGCGTTTCGTCAACCATTCTGGCACCATCTAGAGATGGTTAGAAATCCCTGACAATCATATGCAAAAATAGTATACAGTTCAGATAAAACATACTCCTTCCTATAAATAAAAAAAAAGACATAAATTATCTATCGATCATATACCGTAAGCTATAGCCTTTCATTGTATTGCATAAGAAGGAATAAAGCAGGGGTCTACAGAATAGGCAAATCAATATACTAACATATACACAGGCGTCCCTAATGGCACCGTCAAACCCAAAGCTGACATCCAAACTGCTATGGGAATGGTGACAAGAACGAAATGAACTAAGGGAGCCTTTATCGGCCACAATAAGATAACATTAGTGTGGATTCCAGCACACTTAAGTATCGGAGCCAACGAAAACTGAGGAATATCAGCTGTATATATTGTCCTAAGTGGTTAAAACCATTATAAGGTATCAAGTAAGGGAATGGGCCAAAAATCAGTACCAGGAATACTGGGAAAATATAATGGGCTACAGATGGACAAACCTTTATTAAAAGACCATCTCAGAGGAAGACTGAAGAATTTATGTCACTAAGCGACCTGAAAGGGCACCTGTAGAAAATAGGTATGTATATTGGAGATCTAAAATGCAGACAATGAAGTAGATCAATGCAGGCAGCATACCAGATTCTGTGCCAATGTGAGCCTGTTAGTAATCACTTTAAAAAAGGGGCGTTGTACCTTGGACTATTATTTTCTCGTGTCCTAAAATTACCCCAACATGCGTCTGATTTCTATCAGGGACATAATAATGATAGTGACGATTAATTATACCCTATCAGAGCCTAAAATTGCCTATACGGGGCATTGAAGAACAACTGTACCAAACCTCAGATATCTGAAAAATAATATACATAGTACATGTGTAGGCGTACATCTACCGGGTGTTAGAAAAGTGGAACGGTGGAAAATTTTTCAAAAAACTATCTACTGATACCAGAATGACCTCCCCACCCACCACCGCGGCGAGGAGCAACTTTAAAATTTCAAATGGAACCCCTATTTCTTATTGCGGAATCGGATTCTACGGCAAAAAGTACGTAAATTTTATTCCGGACATTTTTTTCGATTCTTGCATGGTGTCGCTGTAATCGCAAAAAATGAAAAGAAAACATTACTGTTTCAAGAGTAGCGTCTTATGCCCATAAAAAAACGTTCAATTCAAAAACTTAAAAACACGTATTTGTTATTTTTACGAAATCTATCCAATGACATTGGATTCGACTCTCCCTCCCCTAACCCAGTGGGTGGGATCAACTTTGAAGTTTGTAATGAAAATCCCTATTTTTTATAGCGGATTCTGATTCTACGGCCAAAAATACGTGAATTTTATATCGGGCATTTTCTTCGATTCTCGCAAGGTGTCGCTGCAATCGCAAAAAATTGAGTGGAAACATGAAAGTTTTGAACGCATACTTAAAAAAATCCCAAAAGTAAAACTACTGATCTCAGAGTGAATGATTTCTTGAACTGTTTTGAGAATAGTGATTTTACACGGTCGTGCGAAAATTACAACTATTAACATTCTGTAAATTTATTAGCAGCTAGTAATTTTCAATTTACATTTTTTACAGGACAATAAAAAACTCGATTTAAAAAAAACTAACAGTGGTTTTACCTCTTAATTCAGCCACTTCAGACAAGTTCTTGATCCCAGTCAGTGAAGGCAAGGAGGTAACTCAGCCATTTAAGGCAAGGTGAGGATTTCGGCCAGTTGAGACAATTAGTTTATAGCTTAACTGCTACACTAGCGGGTTTTAATTTCAAGATTATAGCAGGTGTTCAAAATGGTGCTCATTGACTTCTTGACGTTGTCCGAGACGAACGTAAAAATTTTCAATAGCACTTCTTATCATTTGAGGTGGTATTTCTGCAAAAATGTTTGTTATACGTTGCCTCAGCTCTTCCAAATCACGAAGTTTAGTGACATAAACCTTATCCTTCACGTAGCCCCAAACAAAATAATCAAATGACGCGAGGTCGGGAGATCTTGCTGGCCATTCAATAGTTCCTCTTCGACCTATCCATCGATTTTCGAAAGTGCCATTCAAATAGTTCCTAACAATATCCCGATAGTGTGGAGGAGCCCCATCTTGCTGGAATCAAACATTATCGAACTCATCACCAGCAATCTCTTGTATTGCGGGAATTATTTGATTTGTCAACATTTCCAGATATTTTTCTCCATTCAAATTTCCATCTATGAAAAACGGTCCTATGATTCGATCCCTGAAAACTCCTGCCCAAACATTTAATTTTTGTGGATACTGCATGTGTGTTTCAAGCATCCAGTGAGGGTTTTCGTCACTCCAATATCTGAAATTATGGCGATTAACTTTTCCACTGAGTTCGAAAGTTGCTTCATCTGAAAAGACAAGTAGAGATGACAAAAAATTTGGGTTTTGGTTACTCCTTTCCATCATTAATTCACAAAATTCAAGTCGCCAATCAAAATCATCTTCATTTAACTCTTGGTGAAGGTTAATTTTGTAAGGATGAAATTTCAAAAGTTTCAAATTCTTATGAACTGAAAATGCACTCATATCAAGCTGTTGACTGGCTTTTCTGATTGATAACCTTCGATTTTCAACAAATGCCTGGGCCACTTCCATTTGTCGAGCTTCCGATGATTCAGATTTTGGTCTTCCAGATTTGGGGCGATTTTTATTTGTCCTTGTGTCTAGGAATCGTTTGATGGTAAGGGACACAGTAAAATTCGAAATTCCAACTTGATCTACGCGGAAAGTTTCGTTGAATAAAATCACAACTTCATCATAGGACCTTTCTTTATCGCCCCACCCTCGCATCATTAAAAGAGAAACTCTCTCTTCCTGTTAAAGTAGCCATATGCAGAAAAAAACGCGAGAGCTAATGAAAAATGAAATAACTTTTTCCGTACAAAATGCGCTCCTGCCTCTACAAAAGTTATAAGGAACTGAACGTTCTCGTAGAAATTTCACAAAACAAATACTGTTATTAAGAACACTTTAAAAAAAACATTCATAAAAACCAAGATATCACAGATATTGTTTTTTAAACTGAATGTTTTTTTGTCAACACGAGTAGCTAGAGTTTGTAAATATTTACAAACTTATGGACGCTTAAGGCTTAGTTCAATTTTGTACGATTGCAGCGACACCTTGCGAGAATCGAAAAAAATGCCCGATATAAAATTCACGTATTTTTGGCCGTAGCATCCGAATCTGCTATAAAAAATAGGGACTTTCATTACAAATTTCAAAGTTGCCCCACCCACTGGGTTAGAGGTGGGAGAGTCGAATCCAATGTCATTGGATAGATTTCGTAAAAATAACAAATACGTGTTTTTCAGTTTTTGAATTGGACGTATTTTTATGGGCACAAGACGCTACTTTTGAAACAGTAATATTTTCTTTTCATTTTTTGCGATTACAGCGACACTATGCAAGAATTTTAAAAAATGTCCGCAATAAAATTTACGTATTTTTTGCAGTAAAATCCGATTCCGCAATAAAAAAATAGAGGTTTCCATTTGAAACATTAAAGTTGCCCCTCCCACAGGGTGGTGGGTGGTGAGGTCATTTTGGTATCAGTAGATAGTTTTTTGAAAAATTTTTGACAAGTATTTTTTATTTTTCGATTTGATGCAAACTGTTCGAGATTTTCCACCATTCCCATACTTTTCTAACACCCGGTATGTGTAATTGGGTTTGAACCTATGAACGTGTATAATATTATATGTGTGAACCTGTGAGCGTGTATAAAATTGTATACAGAAGAAACAACAATACGCACACGAGAAAATACACACAATTGCAACATTGGAGGCATGACAGACAGAACAAATAAAAAACAGAACTGGCTCTTGGACAAACCACCATTAAAAGATTAACTGCTGATGGTCAGAGTTTAGAACCAAAGAAAATACTACACCTGGAATAGAAAAATTAACAACGAATGCATGCGCTATGGACCGAATAGACACATTTACTGAAGAAAGCGCTAATACTTGAACAGCAAAAACTAGAAATATAGCAAAAGACGCAACACATAGAACACAAAGAAAAAGTAAAGGAACTCCATAATGAACGCACGTTGATATATGCACGGCAGGTATAAAAAATGCACGCTGACTATTTTTCAACCTTCGACGTCTCCAATGTTATAACTATAAGCATTCAAATGCTGATATCACGGGAGCAGTCACCACCATCTAAAATACTGTCATGTTTGTCATCTCCGACGCTGTCACTTTATGAGACCATATCGTAGGCAAGGTAGGTGCAGGCAACTTACCACCGGACCACCTGTGTTTGCAGATGATGAATGCCAGATTTGAATTAAGGATATATAGACTCAAGAACGCTTCTAAGCGCCAGATTAGACATGCGGCAGTTTGAACATATGTCAGATGCTATCAGGCGAGTAACCGAAGCCTAATAGATCTACTGAACTCTTAGGGTTCGGCCACGCTGGCGAGCGATTTATCACGAGCGATAAGTCGTGGGCGATATAGCGACAAAAATGTATTTCAAACATATACAATTCAATTGAAATGGCTACAGTAACCACAAAATATGAGCGACAAATCTCTTAGCGTGTAAGCGTATCGCTCTGAATTCAATATTGTTTGATTTCTAAACGACTTAACTTAACATATAACAGTATATAGGTTAAGTCCACCAAGGGCTGAAGGTCACCGCTCTCGGTACTTGCAAAATGGCAAGTCGCTATACATCATGGAGACATCTATGATGTCTGGTGTATAGTAGCATTAGACCACATGAGAGGATTCACTTACCTCTCACCACTACACCATTTACATTAGTCTGTATAAGACTAGCAGGTTGGCCACTGTCATTTGTCTATTCCACGACCTGTGGCATACTGATGAGAACTAATAAGTTCGAAACCGGTCTATGTCTGGTCGGGGAATTGACAAATGACATTGGCTACCAAATGATGTGTAAGGTATAATTCAATGCAGGTCGGGGTATTTGCCCGCTGAGTAGTTGTTTCCTGTAAATCATTTATAATAACAATATATATATATATATATATATATATATATATATATATATATATTGACTAGTTCTATATTACTGTTTCTGATAAAATTCCCTGTTTTACGATAACACCTATGTATTTTCATTATTCTCTTTCTTTGGTAAGCTTTCATTTTCTTGTTAGATGGTTAGACGAGAAGTCGTAGTAAATTTCCTCACGCTTATTGAAAATTTTGTAATTCATTTCATATAAAGTGAAGCTTTATATTGTTATTATCGTTATTATCATTTGGGTGTGCAACTACTTTTGCAAGGTGGCTTTTCTTTTCCGAGAAAGTGTGCGTTTTTAGTTGCTACTCGCGATTATTTTACGATAGCCCGTGAAATAAACAAAATAATTGACGTCACAGTTGGAATGCCGGTCATGTGAGGTTCACTTTCTCCATGCCCAACAGTCTCCTCGGAGAAATTACAATTTTATTCCATTACTTTTTACAAGCCAAGTTCATTTCCTCATCTGTTTGTCAAGAAAGTAAAAGAATATTTCGCAGAAACCGGTTTATATTTATCGTTTTTTTCTCTCTTTCGATTAGGTAACTTGCACGCTGCCTTGTGGTAATTAAAAACACTTTGGTTAACAGCTCTTTCACCTTCGTGACTTGATAAGATGTAATTAACAGTTATATGTTGAATACGAATGCAAAAAAATGACTTAAAATTGTCATATTTAAAAAAGATCCGTTGAGGAAATAAACGCCATTGTTGTTTTCACTACTTTTTTTTATTAATGCATACTGAGTGAGAAAAATATTCAAAAACATCCTAATTCTCCCGCCCCTTTGAAACCGCTCTAACTAACTTTTCTCAACTAGCACCTCCGTATTATTGAGGAATATACTTTATTCTGAATTTATTTTACGGACTCGTTGTTTTCATATATCTTGACATATTCCCAGAGAGATGGATAGGCAGAAGAGGGTCTATTGACTGGCCGACACGTTAGCCTGATTTAATCCCATTAGATTTCTTCTTGTGCGGTTTTCTTAAAAGCAGAGCATACGTAAATACACCATATACATTTTTCATAGTAAAACAGTCTGATTTTGATAATAATGAAACTGTACAGTACATGTTCATGAAAAATGAATGAAAATATTATTTTGCGTATCTTTTCAAGTGTTTTCAACTGCAACACACACCTTATATTATTATATATATTCTTGATAAGTTAAAGTTTGTTAAAACAGGTGAATTTTATGATTATTATACAAAACACGGAAACAATTTACAATACGACTTACATAGAATGGAACCTCTATAAGGCGAATCCTTATTACACCGGTGCCGTCTTCTATTACCGGATAGAATTGAAAACGAAAGTTTAAACAAACTTACTTTATCCATGAAGAAATATTACCAAATCATGCTTTCCACTCCGTTGATTTATTACTCATTAACACTAATTCTAATAGCTACTAGTTCTGTATAAGAATTTGTTCTATGTTGCATTTGATATTTTCATTTTGCGATGGTAGGTTACCAAATGCATAAATATGTTCGCGATCAGTACGCCGCAAAGTGGATCGATCGTCAAGAGAATGGGGACCGGACATAAGACCAAAACATGACACCTTACCCCAACATTTTTCAGTGAAATATCATACAGTGTTTATGGAAAACGAATTTTTATATTTCGGCTCCCGTTTTGGAGCCATTTTCAAGAGAAAAAGTGGGTCAAGAAAAAATTTGTCAAAGAAAATAATGCTAGGAGTTCGTGGAACTGATTCGATTCCGGGGTCTCATCTGCCTACTCCCCAGATCTCACCACGATCCGTCTCTAAGGCCTCAATCTGCCTACTCCAAGTTCGCTCCATATACCTATATGATATGTTTATAAATGTTTTGATTATTTATATCACGTATCTAATATTTATCGCACATTTTTACCTATATAGTGTGACCTACTTGAAAGCGGGACACTCCCACAAAATTATTATTTACCATCCAATATTGACAATTTTTTTTTTTTAGTGTAAAGCGTGGGAAACTGCACTTTAGGATAAATAGTCACACCTCAGGGAAGTACGTTCGGACCACTGTTATTCCTGCTGTACATAAATGCTTTACCACTTTATAAGGTAGTGGTACCTTTATCAGTTTAAGCGCTGAGACCTCGATAAGCGAAGTTAAGCAGCGTTGGTCGAGTCCGTCGCTTGGATAGGTAAACGGCTTATCATTTCGCCGTTCTGGTTGAGTGGAAGAGTAGCTGTAGCTAAACTCCGCCAGGACGTAAATATAAACAAGGCGTTAAAATAAAAATAAATAAAAAAATATAAAGCACGACAAGTTGTTTATGTATGCAGGTGATACTACCATAATATCTGCATTGTGTTGATGCAGATTTCGTCCTTAAGACGGACGTCGTCAGGAGCTCGGTACGAAGATAGGTATGTGGGCGCCAGTACCGACTCCAGGGGTTTGTAGAAGCACCAGTTTCGAGCTGCGTTGTATCTCAGGGTGTTTTCCCTTTGGATCAGGTTCATGGGATTTGTTTTATGTAGAGAGAGTTTATTTGTGCCCAACTTGCGCGTAGTCACTTAGATTTTAGATATTGTTTTTAGATTTTGGACAGGGAAGGAGTCCATGATGATACCTACTTTATATTCAGTTAAGTTGGCCCTGCTAGGGAAGGTGTCCCTACGTTGATAATGCTAATTCTTTATCAGATATTCAGAGAGGGAGTGTCTGCTAGAGTAGGTGTCCCTAGATGTAGGCAACTTTATAGTTGGATTTTAGCAAGCACTTTTTTGTAGCTAAGACGCGTTACTAGTTAGGATGTGATGGTTAAATGATCGCGGCGGACTGATAATGGTAGGTTAAGTCGCTAGGGACAGAAGTTGACACGTTGAACGAGCGCGGTAGACTGTTCGCACTTCATTTTTTGTTAAATACGCGATGACAAAATAGTTTTGAGCGCACTGAGTTCGACATTTTATATGTTTCGTAAGAGAATTAAGCTCGCACAGGTCTGAAAAGGTCTGGAAAAGGTCTCCCGACATTCATCTCGACACGATTGCGCAACACTGCGCAATATTTCATTAAAAAAATGTTAAAATGTGAAAATTTGGAAATGGAAATTTATGACTGTTTCGTCCTTAAAATGAAAAATTGTTTGATGTACGATCTAAGTTTAAATCGAATAAATTAATTAACTTTGAAATGACCCCGTAAAGTCGTCCCGAAGGTTCTGCACGTGAAGTTGATGTGATATGAGAATGTTCCGATAGGTCCGCGGTGAACGAAATGGAAGTAAGTTTTGATGACAATGGGGAACGAAAGTACCGGTACTCTATTAGAACATTATGACTGGAGATTGATTGAATTTTGATATCTAAAGCGCGAAATTGAATGAGTGCTGGAATTGGAAGGAAAGATAATTTATAAAAAGTTTGTGCGAGTGAAATAAAATATTTTGACTGCGGGTATGGAAAGTAGTTTTGATGTATTTTAAGCTCATGAGGGGACGGTATTTTTAGGACGTTATTTGATAATTTTTGAGCTGTATAATGATTTGTTTGAATGTTTGAGTGATGTTATTGATGGATTTGGGTTATTTGAGAATTATCGGTGATTAGTTATTTTCTTCTAGATTTAAAATAAATAATGTTTGTTGACACTGTCACCAAAAATGAGCTAGTGGAAAAAGCGCAGAGTACTTTGCCAAATTGCGCTGAATGATGCCAGATGAATTACTTAATTGTAATTGTAAATGCTAGCAAAACTGTAGTTGTGGAACTCACAAGTAAACATCGAAACTAAATTAATAAATTGAACATTAACTTAACACCTAATGAGCTAGAAACGCTACTCTCCACTAAATTCTTAGGTATCTCTATCAATAACAAATTAAGCTGACATGAACAAATCGACCATTTATGGAAAAGGCACTTCCTACTAAGCTACATTCATACTTAAGCAAACATTAAATACAGGTTCACTTTTAAATATGCATTATGCCAAATATTTACTCGGTAATTAGTTATAATATTATCGTAGGGCAGAAACTGTAGGAAGGGCCCGGGTACTAATAACACAAAAACGAATTGTGCCGGAAAAGTATAAAACCCACCTCATTTTTTTTTTGTCTGATCAAATAATGTATTGTATTTTTATCCTTTCAGGTAAATCTCAGCCAAAGCGGTCGGTATCTTCTCGCAGCTTACCCAGCCCTTTGGACGTGGCGTCGACCCTTCAAAACAATCCGGCGGCCACACACGAATCGGTGACGGCTCTTCTGGGTGCCTGGAGCGAACTGCTGTTGCACGACTTGGCCAGCACCGGAAATTTGAAAAGCCAGGACTGCTGCAGCGAAAACGCCAAGAACAACGAGGAATGTTACGGAATGGTCGGTCATGGACAGTGCAGGGAGTACATGAGGACGCTGCCAGCTGTCGATATGGACGCATGCAATTTTGGTAAGGCCTACTGTCTTCCAAAGCATTTTCCTTGTTAATAAAGTGACAAAACTTTATTCAAAATCACGCATAACAGTTATAATGTGAATGATCCATCGTAATGTGAACGATTCATCTTTTGGAGTCTGAAGGACTTTATATATATTTCAAAAATGAATGTTACCGTTCACAAAATTAGGGTTCAAGATGACTGTTTCAGACGGAGAATAATATGAAAATTTATACTTACTGTTCGTTTTTGCTTAACTGCTGCTCTAATGGTATCTATTGGATGTCGTAAAACTATAAACCTAAACTGGATGTACTAACACTTTCTTAAAATTATACCTGAAAGGGAATTTTGTTAGAAAACACAATTAAAAGACAATATAAAGTTCAAAAATATATATTGAATCTCTTCAAAATTTATGTTTTTACAACAGCTTTTAAGAAATATGTTTAACAGACACTAGTCTGGCCCGTGTGCAACACATGGTGAGGAACGGAACGATTTATAATGTACCAACTACCATCCAATACGCAGTTTTGTGAGCTAACGATTACACAAAAAGATTATTATTATACACGTATTTGTATTTCAATATCAATTTTGGTCGCTCCTCAGAGCTTGAAAATGCTTGAAGCGCTACTACTTCGAATTGTATACTGCAATTACAATTTTATACGTTCAGGCAAGGCGGTCCCATGCACATATAAGTACACATGGTAAAGATACTTTTCTGACACCGAATCACTGAGGAACCGGTTTAGGGCAAATCCCGTTAAAACTCATCATTTCCCCGTCAAAATCGACTGCTAGGAAATGATGGGGGTCCCATGTCGCTAAGGGCTATTTTCGCTAAAACTCACGATATACTTTGAATAGAAGCTGGATTAATTTGTCCTCATATTTAATACCGTGTATGAGTTGCAGTGCTTAACAACGTGGATTCGTAAAAGGGTTTTTAATTCTGAAATTTCCGAAATTGAAGTCAAATTTTGTTATAGTTTCTAAATTTTAGTGGTCGGGGAGACATTACGTCCCTGTGCAGCGACATTTACTACACTTTCTAAGCTCCTTGAGGAGTTATGAAAATGTTTGCATAAAAATCGCTCCGTAGAGCGAAAATATGATTAAGAATATTAAAAACTTCTTCCACAATATTTTTACGTGAAGCACGCTTTTCATGCGAAGTATTTCATAAGTCGGATTTTGTTACAACGTCGAAAAGTATACCGAGGGTTTTACCGTGTTCTTTAACAGTAACATGGCTGAAGGACTTTTTACTACCCTTCCTAAAAGGATATTAAAGTGTTCACCTAAAAGGTTCGA
The DNA here is from genome assembly GCA_963675555.1 of Leptura quadrifasciata. Classification (NCBI taxonomy): domain Eukaryota; kingdom Metazoa; phylum Arthropoda; class Insecta; order Coleoptera; family Cerambycidae; genus Leptura; species Leptura quadrifasciata. The sequence goes on from OY776679.1 coordinate 15,126,263, forward strand.
AGCAACTGATTCAGACGAAAAATACAAAATTTATACTTACTGTTTCTTTTACTTAACTGCTGTCACTGAATGGTATCAATTGGACATCATGGCACTGTCTTAAATCTCTAACATTGTAAACAACTAACGCTCTCTTAATTAACTTGAAAGGGAATTTTGAAGCACAAGGAAAAGACGATATTTAAAATTAAAAAAATATAAGGTTAACAAATTTTGGTCAGTCCGACTCTGGACTTATCTGCAGATACTTGTATTTTTTTAGTTTTAATGGTTTAATAATCCCTAATCAATTGTTGTTTTATTCAATAGGATTAATAAGATATAGTATTTCTGTGACATTAAAAATCAATTTTTTTAATTTTTCATATTACTCCCTATAAGAAAATCTATTTACGCTCTATTGGTCCTTAATTAATGTGTTTGAGGTCGTGGACTTCTCTAGGAAAGAATGTGGAGTAAAATTCTTCCTGATTTTAACGTCCTTTTCTCCTAGTTCGACCATTTGTCCAGAGTCTGTCGTCTATTTTAATTTTCGAAATATCTTTTACCTTATAAACAAATCTGTAAAATGTACTGTGTGAAAGTATATACAGGCTTTCTATTTTTTAAAACATATAAATGTTATGAATTAACATTTTTATTACAGATACTTTGCATTTTGAGGTAAAAGGTAACAGACACCGTCTGGCGTTCCATGTTATACAATAATGCAAATATATCTTATTTTTTTTGTAATTATAAACATTTCTTTATATAAGAAATGAAAAAAAATTATATAGTTGCATGGAGTGTTTATTAAGTTATTACATATGACTTAGTGGAGAAATTGATATAATAAAAATTAATTTAATGTGTTTATCTGTAATCGGTCGAAGGAAGTTTGGACTAATTTATGTAATAATTATGTGATTTCTCTTCAATCCGGCACTATTTAGATAAAGTTCTAAAATATGCATATACAGTGTGTTTTCGAATTAGGTAGAATCATTTTAAGTTCATTTTGAGTTATGTTTCGTTGTCGAGGGTTGCTGCTAAACTTTAGGCATAGAATTAATCCATTTAATTTTAGTAGGTAATAAAAACTTTAATACTGTGATGAAACAAAACAAAATTAAATTAATTGAAAAAAATATGAGAACCGCTAAAATAAAATACTATTTATAATCTATTTTAATCACATTAACTAAATCACAAACAGATTAAAAGTACATTAATTTGAAACAATGAGTAGGTACTTTTCAGTCCGTATATGTTTTAGTACAAAGGAATAGGGATCTCATTCGTCTTAGGGCCGAGACTAGGAAAGCTTTTAATAGAGCTAAAAGTTCTGGACACTGGGAGGATTACAAAAAGGCCCTTACGGAATACAATAAATAATTGAGAAGGTCTAAAAGAAGATCATGAAGACGATTTTGTGAAGGGATAGATGAACTAGCCCCAGCAGTCCGCCTACAAAAAATTCTTACAATAGACCACTCAAATGGAATAGGGCTACTCAAAAAGCCTTATGACGAATATACAGAGAATCAGCAGGAAAATATAAGAATACTTTTAAGTACTCACTTTCCATCGTATATTTAAAAGTGAATTTCCACAGGATTATCCGGACGAGGATGCTCATCGTCCTACCAGAGAAGGAAGACGCCTGGTTGGAAAAATATTCACCTCCAACAAAATTAAATGGGCAGTATCCACCTTCAAGCCCTTTAAATCACCGGGCAGAGATGCCATTTTTCCTGCCCTACTGCAACGCGGAATTGAGGAGCTTATCCCACTCCTGAGAAGTATATTTATAGCAAGCTGTATACTTGGGTATATTCCCCAAGCTTGGAGGGAATTTAAGGTGGCGTTTATTCCCAAAATAGGCAGACGTCCACCAGACGAGCCTAAATCCTATCGCCCCATTAGTTCAACCTCATTTCTCCTGAAAACAATGTAGAAACTATCAGATCAACATATCAGAAGCGAAATCCTTACAGGAATACCGCTTCATTCTAAAAATTTGTTTTTCAACCTGGCAACCAACAATAAATACTCTACATTGCATGATCCAAAGCATTGAAAAGACATTCATGGCTAAAGAAGCGGCTATATGTGCTTTCGTAAACATAGAGGGAGCTTCACCTCTTATGAATCCATACAAAAAGCCGCCTAAAAAAGGGAAATACAGTCACCTACAATTAAATGAATACAATCCATGCTCAGAAGCAAAATAATTATCTCAAGTTTGGGGGATGAGTCGGCAACGGTGACTGCAGTCAGGGGTTGTCCACAAGGTGGAGTTCTATCACACTGCTGTGGTCAATGGTGGTCTATGATATCCTCCATAAAATGAGTAATTCTGGTTTAACATATAGGGTTATGCAGATGACCTGGTCGTAACTGTGAGAGGCGGAAATGAGGTTATGATCTCAAACCTCATGTAAATTACCTTAAATATAATGGTGCTCGTCAAAGGGGCTTAATATCAATCCGAGCAAAACAGTTATTGTTCCGTTCACCAAAAGGAGAAAACTTAATCTTAGAACTCCTATGCTGAATGGAACGATGCTAAACTTTTCCAGTGAAGTCTAGTATCTAGGAGTAATCCTGGATCAAAAATTTACCTGAAACTCACATCTGGAACGGATACTTACTAAATCAACAGCGGCAATATGGACGATAGGCTTTTTGGTAAGACTTGGGGTCTGAGGCCGAAAATGACAGATCGGCCTTATCAGACCTACGATGATCAACGCATCATGTGTATGATGGCCAAAAACAGGGAAAGTTGCAAAATCTGCAACGACTTGCCTGTTTAGGGACTACAGGAACAATGTACTCGTGTCCCACAGCAGCTATGTAGGCAATGTTTGACCTATTTACTTTGCACTTGCATTTGAGGAAGGAGGCAGCACTTAGTGCCCTACAACTGCATCAAGCACATAAATTTAAACCAGGCGATCTGGTTGGTCACTTAAGGATTCTGGACTTTGTCCATTTGGAGTTCAAAACCAAACTCACTGACTCAACGCCAATCAAACAGGATTTTCGCTGTCCTTTTGACGTGCTGATCTAAAACCGTCAGACGAGCAAGATGGAGGCACTGCGATTAGAACAAGGGTCACTCATCTCGTATACAGATGAATCTAAGATGACTGAAAGGGTACGAGTGAGCGTAACAGGGCCTACATGTGGGCTATGCAGAGCCCTCGGTAACACCCCAACCATCTTCCTGGCATAAATTCATGCTATAGATCTGTGTGCTCAGGAACGCTTAAATAAAGGCATTCGAAGGGCAAAGATCTAATACTATCGGATAGTCAGGCAGCATTAAAAGCTTCTTCTAGTCCTTCTTATGCCTCTAGTCCAAAATTGCCTGGGAATGTAGATAATCCCTGAAGCAACTGGCTAACAACAACAGGGTTACCTTGATGTGGATGCCAGTGCATAAGGGAATACAAGGTAATGAACTTGCTGACATATTTGCGAAAAAAAGAGCTGAAGCGCAATTAACTGGACCTGAACCGTTTTGTGGAGTTTCTCGAACTTGAAAAGTCCGAATTAAGGTTGATAAGAGGCCATCTAACTAGCCACTGCCCCTTGAGATATCATCTCAAGAACATGGACAAGACAGTAGACGACAAATGCAGATATTATGATACTGCAACTGAAACTACGGAACGTATACTTTGTGAATGCAATGTATTGATCAGCACTAGACTAAAGTTCGTAGACTAGGCGGAATTAATGCCTGAAGACATAGAGAAATGAGCCCCCAGGAAAATCACAAGTTTTGTGAAAAATCTTTGAATCCTGGGCAACAACTAGATGTAGTTTAAATCACAAAATATCTTTTAGGTTAAAGTAAAGTAAGGCTACTCAGAGCCAAGCGACCCCTGAAACAACCTACAATTTAGTACAAAGGACACATTTTATACTGTTATGGAGCTGACAGTGCAGTGCTGAAAGGTCTAGCAAATGATTAATGCTTAGCTCTAACTACACCGAGGTTACTTGAGCCTGGGACTTACATCAATTTGTTGCGCACTTCTGCAGAACATCTTTAGCTATTTTAAGTTATTTCAGGCGTGTTGATGTGTAGATATATTTTTATTAAATTGAATTTGATATACCTGTAAATCTCTTCTAAAAATACATTTAACCCATACAAAGTATAAATAAATATTTAATATTACTTATGAGCACCCCAACTACATTGTTAGATGATTTGAATTTATTATGAGCTTTTCCAGCAGGGTATGTTTGAAAAAAAGCATTAAAACTGGAATAAGCAACTGTCTCACAGTATACCCGAAATAGTGTTTAATGTCGTACTTCTGTTTAACACCCTGTGCAATATACTATTGTACAATACAGACAAATCTGACACAATTCAAACTTTAATTTTTGATAAGTTTCGTAACTTGTTACATAATTTTATGAAATATTAGCATCATCGCGGTACGTATTCACTGACGTATGTTCAAATAATTTAAATATTACAAGCCTTTGTTTCTATAAAATTACACAATGTAAAGATGTGCAGTGAGTTATTTACCTTGAAATCACCCGCATTTTAATCTAAAACTAGATTGAAATGCCAAATGGGGCAATACGGATGCTAAATCTGTGTTGCTCTCGACTTAAATGAAATTCATATCCTAGCGATTGTATTCGTTATTTAAAAAAGCTCTTAGTGACGATGGCTGCAATACTACAGCTTCCAGGGAAGGTTCATTTAAAATTGTACAATTTTCACATTTAGCTGTTTTTTTTTTATTCTGCTACCTTATTTAAATTAAACTTCCTAGCGAGGTTTAGCCACAGCTATTCCACCATTTAGCAAGCTCATACGCACAGGGACAATTACACAGCAACCGCATCCGCTGCGGCTGAGACTCGAACTCAGTAGAGGTAATAGCGACTAGTTGTGTTGTCTCTCACGCAACCGTGTCTAGTCCACTACAACGGTTTCGGTAATACAATAAAAACGTCACTGAACATCTATACCCTAACGAGGCATCAAACCAAGGAATCCTTATTCCGAAGCCTAGCAAGTAAGCACAGAGGCACTGGATCAGTCTAACTCTTGTGTATACAACTCAACATGTATCAACAATGCATTTGATTATTTTTTCAACATATTCTTTTATTACTTTGATATAAATTTTCCATTAAGAAAATATATTATTAATAACGATGATATTAACTGTGACCACTGGATAAATGATGAGGTAATAGCACTTAAACGCCAATTATCTATCTCAAAAATAATAAAAGTGTAGTAAAGTAAAAGTATACCTACTACGAGAGTCCAGTATTCCACTATTTCCTATGAAAGGAAATCGATTCATTGCCACCAATCAAGGTGCACAATGTGCGTTTCCAAATCAAATGAAAATAATGTCTAATTTGCACTCCTCTGCCATTCATAGTTAATCTAATGTTTCAACAAGAAATTTTTCCGTCCAAACTAAAATTAGCAATTGTAAACCCATTACATAAAAAGAGTGATACAACTACAATTTCTAACTATAGATCCGTTAGCCTTCTCTCGAATTTCTCCAAAGTTCTAGAAGTTACACTAAATGATCAGTTAACTTTATACTTATGGAATAATTTCCCCAAATCAACATGGATATATTAAAAAAAAAACTGGTTCAGCGGTTACTAACTTTGCCTTTGAAATATTTAAAGCAATTGATAGCAAATTACCAGCTTTGGGACTTTTTATTGATTTCGGTAAAGCATTTGATAATGTTGATCATGATTTATTACTTACAAAACTGTTTAGATATGGTATTAAAGGCCTAATTTTAGAGTTACTTAAATCATACCTTTAGGGACGAACACAAAAAGTTCTATTGTCAAATGGCAGAATAGCACAGCATGCGACATATTAGCTAGTGTGCCTCAGGACTCAATCTTGGGCCCCATACTTTTATATATTTTTGCAAACGACCTATTTAAGTAAGGCATCCTCAACAATTATACAATATGCCGATGACACGAACATCTTGATAACAGCTGAAAGTGTAGAAATTCTTATGGCACTCTCTTGTAGAGTGTATGATATGGCCAAAGCATGGGCTCAGAAAAATTATTTACTAATAAACCACGACAAAACACAGTGTGTACTATTCACATAATAAAGATCCATATATACTTTGAACAATAACTTCTCTTTGCAAACCAGTGATAATGTTAAGATGCGAGATATCACCTTAGATTAGACATTGGAATTTACACATTCAAATCCTTTGTGGAAAATTAAGTAGAACCTGTTTTGGCCTACGGTTCCTTAAAAGCTTCTGTGATATCCATATTCTCAAAACCCTGTATTTTGCTTCCTTTCACTCTCATTTAAGAAACGATATTATAAACTGGGGAAGCAGCTCGCAGAACCAACGTATTTTCATTTTACATAAAGTTGCCGTTAGGATATTAGCAGATTTAGGTTATCACGATTCCTTTAGCGATGCTTTTCCCCATCTTCAAATTCTAACCGTTGCTGACACTTTCATTTATGAAATATGCTGCTTTGTTTTTAAAGACAGACCTATATTTACACAGAATACAGCCTCTCACGATCATAATACTCGTCATAAATCGGAACTTCGACCTGACCCTCATGTCACATATTTACACCCAAAAAGTGTTCAATATAATAGCTGTAAATTATTGAATCACTTACCACAACAAATTAAAGAATCACCATACCAGCATATCTTCAACAGGACACTTAAAAAAAATGTTAGAGAAATCTTGTTATACATTGAATGAATCTTCTTTTACAACGTCTACTAACTTTGGTATGGAAGCCACTGACTCAAATAGTGATGTATCACATCTCGCTATTCCAATAATTAATGAAGTAGACGTATTAAATGCGCTTAAATTGGTCAAACCGAAATTAACTACTGGTCCGGATAGAATACCCGCATTTCTTTTGAAAGATTGTGCTGTGCTATTTGCTTTTCCTTTGTCAGTTATTTTCAATTTATCTCTTCAAACCGCTACGTTTCCTAACCTATGGAAACAAGCTAAAATTTGTCCCGTTTATAAAAAGGATGACAAGGCTGCAGTTGAAAGCTATAGACCAATTACCATTTTATGTAACTTCAGCAAATTATTTGAAAGTATCTTTTATAATATTTTATTTTCCCATGTTAAATCCCGAATTTGCTTTAATCAGCACGGGTTTCTCGCTGATAGATCGACTGCTACAAATTTGGCTTGCATAACTCAATTTATTGCGGAGACGTTAGATGGAGGAGGTCAAGTTGACGTCATATATACAGATTTCTCTAAAGCCTTTGACACACTCGATCATGGTATCTTGTTACAAAAATTGTTCAACTTCGGCCTTACCGAAACATTTACTAACTTTTTTTACTCATATCTATCTGACAGGAAACTTACTGTCCAATACCATGGATTTAAGTCTGATGAAATACCAGCAACGTCTGGCGTTCCTCAAGGGTCCGTTCTTGGAACCTTGTTATTCATAATATTTATAAATGACATTAACTGTGAACTTCTAAATAGCACTCTGCTGTACGCTGACGATTGCAAGCTGTATTCGGCCATCAACAATTTAAATGACTGCTTTAACTTGCAAAAAGACTTGCAACAAATTAGTACGTGGTGTGACAAAAATAAACTGCATCTAAATATTAATAAATGTAAATACATGACTTTCACAAAAAAGCTTAATCCAACTGAGTTTACTTATTCTTTAAAAGATATTCAGCTATCTAGATGTAGTCAATTTAAAGATCTTGGGGTCATCTTCGACAGTAAGTTAACCTTTAATAATCACATAAATGCTATCGTGGCCAGTTCTTACAGAAACTTAGGTTTCATAATCAGAAATACCAAAGACTTTGTGGATAATAACGCCTTGATATTGCTGTTTAATGCATTTGTCAGATCAAAATTAGAGTATGCCTCCATAATCTGGAGTCCAGAATATGCCGTGCATAAACTTAGCGTTGAGAAAACGCAAAGAATCTTCAGTAAATATCTTTGGTATAGAAATGACGGAATTTATCCAGCAAGAGGTACACCTCAATGTGATCGATTAAACAGATATCAAATACATGATTTGGAATCCCGCCGTAAGTATTCTTCGATTGTGTTTTTATATAAAATTTTGAATAGTGTGATTGATTGCCCTGAGTTATGTAGTTATGTCAAATTACATGTACCATCAGTTCATACACGCTCAAATAATCCTTTTTATCTAAATACGCCTCGTACAAATTTACTTAAATCTTCATCCTTGCATATGATGTGTTCAAACTATGCATATATATAGGACGATGTTGATATATTTTGTACTACTGTTAAAAAAATTAAGCAATCTGTATTGCATTGAAACTAAAAATATTTACTAGTCCTATGTACAAATATTTTATGTAATTATACTTAAGTTTTTCATATGTATTTATCGTACAAAATTCCGTATCAATGTTTTGTTCTTTCCTACCCTGTAATTGGATTTCTTATCTGTTTGGGTAGTTGTATTCTAAATAAATAAAATAAATAAATAAATTCTTTTTCTGTATAGTAGTTTTGGATTTGTTACCCATTTTATATTACTTTTGTTTTGGACTTTTTTTAAACTGTATTGACGTATTTCTTCAGATATATATGTATGTTGTCTTTCTGATGTATATATGTATGAGTTGAAATAAAGGTATCTATGTATTTATTTACATATTAATGTATTATATACAACATACAGAAATAGATCAATATTTCAAATAGATCAGAGACACCTCTTCTACGTTTTTGTTTACTATTGAAAAATGGAGTGGATCTTGGAAAGAATGCGGTTTATTTTTATCCGCCCTGTATTACAGCGACTTTACAAGCAGTATGAATGTAGGATTTTAATAACAGTATTTTATTGCAGCTTTCCGCAACCAAATGAACTTGGCGACTTCGTATTTGGACGCTTCAGCGGTATACGGAAACACTGAACAACAAGTGCAAACACTGAGAACATACGACGCCGGTCTGGTCAACGTTTCCGCCTGCTCTTCTTGTCAGTCGAACGCGCTCTATTCGGCCATATTAAAAGAGCACAATAGAGTAGCCATCAACCTTGCTCAACTCAACAGACACTGGACTGATGACATCTTGTTCTTAGAAAGTAAAAGAATCGTCACTGCCGAAATACAGCACATCACATACAACGAGTACCTGCCCACTGTCTTGGGAGAGGTGAGGAATTATATAGATTTACAGCTCTCATAATAGAAGGTAATTCTTAAGGTGATACTTTCTTTTGACAATAGCAAACGCAGTTGATCGACAAGACACTCAACAGGTATGGTAACGTGCGGATTTACGGTGCAGATAAAAAAATCATTAAAAACTTTACGAGCTCATTATTAACATGTGTGAATGGTGTCATCAAACAAGCTGACATTATTAAAAATCTATAAAGGTAGGTGATTCAATTTGGGGGTGAAATAGTAAAGTCGCTTGCAAACTTTATGACCTCATTAAAATACCGTTGCTCTCTGTATTGTTTTGTCCCAAATTGAATCACTTACCTTAATAGGTACGTCGGCTTCTTTGATGACACCATACCGAATTCTTCACCGGCGTTAATAATGAGCTCGTAAAGTTTTTGCTGCACTTTTTACCTGCAGAGCAAAATTGTAAATGACTAGACACGCGTGTGCCTCATTAGAAAAAACGAAGGTAAACCAACTTTATCAGTACTTATTAAGTTTGCACAGGTCCGGACTGTAATTTCTATATAACAAAAATTTGTTTAGTTTGTACAGTTAAAAAAACATCAACTTAGGATACTTGAAAAATGCATGGTTTGTCCCAATGACTTTAGAATAGGATAGACAAAGCATGTCCTATACATTAACACATGAGTTGTTGTGTTTCCCTACTATCTCATACATTCTATTATTAAAAAAGGATGGAGATAGTTTTGTTTATGTTTTGGAACTCGTTGCCAGTGGCGTATATGTTAAATAGGGTGATGATTTCGTATAATTAAGATAATTCTAAAGGAGAACGGAAACCTCGAATTTTTGCGTGATTTTTTCAGGATACCCTATTTTGGGGTCATAGAACACGAATCTGAAATTAGTTTTGAGTGCATACGAACCGTTTGTCCAAAAAAAAATGTTCTATTACGCACTTTTTCATGCACCTATTTATACACCAACAGCTCTTGTATATCGTCTTTTCCTTATTAAGATCACACTTTGGCCTTTATAGACCAAACAAATAGTTTGTAAAACATCATAAAACAGCTACTGAAAATGTACAACTGTCAACCCGATGCGCATGCATTTTCAAATTTGTGTCTAAAGTATATATATACATATATATATATATATATATATATATATGAAAAATACTAGGTTCTCGGGTTGAACCGCGTCTGAGATTGTTAATGTCTCGACGTTTCGGCTCCCGTTTTGGAGCCATTTTCAAGAGAAAAAGTGAGTCAAGTAAAAATTGTCAAAGAAAATAATGCTAGGAGTTCGTGGAACTGGTTCGATTCCGGGGTCTCAATCTGCCTACTCCCCAGATCTCACCGCGATCCGTCTCTAAGGCCTCAACCTGCCTACTCCTTAGAGCGAACTCGCTGGCAGTATCGGACGAAGTGTTATTTATACGAAAGCTGTCTGTGGGTGGGAGAGTGGTGGGGGGTTGAGGGTCTGTTGATGGAGGCATCAGAGCAGAACGGCTGCTATCAGGATTATGAGGTGTGGATGAATATTGTGGGGCTAGCCTGGAGATCAATGATTTCCAAGCGACTGGAAGACGATGACCGTCATCCCTTTTATTTAGACAATTGGGACGTTTTTCAATCTCAATTGCTTCGCGGATGATTCGCGGTTTTTGGAAAAATGATGGTGCTATGGTTTTGGTGTTATCGAAGTCTATATTATGGCCTGTTAGAAGGCGGTGTTGGGCAAGTGATGATGTGGGATCGGATTTTCTAACTGCAAGACGATGTTCATATATTCTATTGTTAATCCGTCTGTTGGTTTGTCCAATGTAGGTTTGGGGACAGTTTGAGCAAGGTATTTCGTATACACCGTGGGAATCATTAGGTATTTGGTCTTTTGGGGTTCTGATTAAATTGGAAATTGTTTGGTGTGTTGTGAATATGGTTTTTATGTTATTGGATTTCAGGATTTTTGAAATTTTGTCTGTGACACCTTTGATGTAAGGTAGGAAAGCTTTTTGCTGAGGAGGAGTTTCTGTCTGATCAGTTTGGGAAGGATTTTGTGCTTTGTGTATGGATCGCGTTATATGTCCTTTGTCGTAACCGTTTTGTAGAAGTGCTTCTTGTAATGTTTGTAGTTCGGATTGTCTGTTGTGATTGTCTGTTAGTCTGAGGGATCTGGTTACAAGAGTGTTGACAACGGAATTTATTTGTGATGGATGGTGGTGTGATTTTGAGTTAAGGTAACGGTTGGTGTGGGTTGGTTTTCTATACACAGAGTAGGAGAGTTGATTGTTGTTTTGTTTTGTAATGAGGACGTCTAGGAAAGGGAGAGAACAATTGTTTTCGATTTCAATAGTGAACTGGATCTGAGGGTGTATATGATTAATGTGAGACAGAAAGTTGTTTAGAGAATCTCTACCATGTGGCCAGATAACGAAGATGTCATCTACGTATCTTAGCCAGCAAGATGGCTTCAGTTCGGATGAATTCAGGGCTTGGGTTTCGAAGTTGTCCATGTAGATGTTGGCTATGACAGGGGACAGAGGTGATCCCATTGGAGCTCCTCTCACTTGTTTGTAATAGTTGCCTTGAAAGAGAAAATAGGTGTTGGACAGACAATGTTCTAGAAGGGTCAGAGTGCTGGGAGAAATATTGTGTTTAGTTTTGAGAACATTTAGGGCTTCAGTGAGTGGGATATTGGTGAATAGTGACACAATATCGAAACTGACTAGAATGTCGTTCTGGGAAATAGAGTAATTTTGAAGAAGATCAATGAAATTGGTGGAATTTTTGACATAAGAAGGGGCTTGTTCAGCAATGGGTTGTAGAGTATGGGCTAGATGTCTCGCTAATTTGTGAGTTGGGGAACGAAAAGCACTAACTATTGGTCGTAAAGGAATGTTGGTTTTGTGAATTTTAGGAAGACCGTATATTCTAGGAGTTCTAGACGATTTCTCTCGAGGAATGAGGGATTTTCGAATATCTGAATGGAGGTCAGAATTGTTGATGATGATTTTTGTTCTCTTTTCTAAGTATGTGGTGGGATCGCGCTGGATGCGTTTGTAGTCTGGGGTATTGAGTAAATCGTTCATTTTTGTTAAGTAATCGGAGGTGTTTAGTATGACAGTGGAGTTGCCTTTGTCGGCTGGGAGAATGATAAGGTCGTCATTGTTATATAGGTCTTTTAGGGCTTGTCTTTCTCTAGAAGGTAGGTTAGAAGTGGGAGGTTTGGCAGTTCGAAGTATTCTAGCGATATCTTGTCTGGTGTCCTCAGCTTGATTGTTTGGAAGGTGGGATATAGAATCTTCAACTTGGGAAATAATGGTTTCAACTGGAATAATTTTGGGAGAAACTGCAAAATTGAAACCTTTAGCTAAGCCTTGAAGGGCGGCATCGCTGATGGAGAAGTCAGAAAAGTTGTGAAAGACAAGCCCTAAAAGACCTATATAACAATGACGACCTTATCATTCTCCCAGCCGACAAAGGCAACTCCACTGTCATACTAAACACCTCCGATTACTTAACAAAAATGAACGATTTACTCAATACCCCAGACTACAAACGCATCCAGCGCGATCCCACCACATACTTAGAAAAGAGAACAAAAATCATCATCAACAATTCTGACCTCCATTCAGATATTCGAAAATCCCTCATTCCTCGAGAGAAATCGTCTAGAACTCCTAGAATATACGGTCTTCCTAAAATTCACAAAACCAACATTCCTTTACGACCAATAGTTAGTGCTTTTCGTTCCCCAACTCACAAATTAGCGAGACATCTAGCCCATACTCTACAACCCATTGCTGAACAAGCCCCTTCTTATGTCAAAAATTCCACCAATTTCATTGATCTTCTTCAAAATTACTCTATTTCCCAGAACGACATTCTAGTCAGTTTCGATATTGTGTCACTATTCACCAATATCCCACTCACTGAAGCCCTAAATGTTCTCAAAACTAAACACAATATTTCTCCCAGCACTCTGACCCTTCTAGAACATTGTCTGTCCAACACCTATTTTCTCTTTCAAGGCAACTATTACAAACAAGTGAGAGGAGCTCCAATGGGATCACCTCTGTCCCCTGTCATAGCCAACATCTACATGGACAACTTCGAAACCCAAGCCCTGAATTCATCCGAACTGAAGCCATCTTGCTGGCTAAGATACGTAGATGACATCTTCGTTATCTGGCCACATGGTAGAGATTCTCTAAACAACTTTCTGTCTCACATTAATCATATACACCCTCAGATCCAGTTCACTATTGAAATCGAAAACAATTGTTCTCTCCCTTTCCTAGACGTCCTCATTACAAAACAAAACAACAATCAACTCTCCTACTCTGTGTATAGAAAACCAACCCACACCAACCGTTACCTTAACTCAAAATCACACCACCATCCATCACAAATAAATTCCGTTGTCAACACTCTTGTAACCAGATCCCTCAGACTAACAGACAATCACAACAGACAATCCGAACTACAAACATTACAAGAAGCACTTCTACAAAACGGTTACGACAAAGGACATATAACGCGATCCATACACAAAGCACAAAATCCTTCCCAAACTGATCAGACAGAAACTCCTCCTCAGCAAAAAGCTTTCCTACCTTACATCAAAGGTGTCACAGACAAAATTTCAAAAATCCTGAAATCCAATAACATAAAAACCATATTCACAACACACCAAACAATTTCCAATTTAATCAGAACCCCAAAAGACCAAATACCTAATGATTCCCACGGTGTATACGAAATACCTTGCTCAAACTGTCCCCAAACCTACATTGGACAAACCAACAGACGGATTAACAATAGAATATATGAACATCGTCTTGCAGTTAGAAAATCCGATCCCACATCATCACTTGCCCAACACCGCCTTCTAACAGGCCATAATATAGACTTCGATAACACCAAAACCATAGCACCATCATTTTTCCAAAAACCGCGAATCATCCGCGAAGCAATTGAGATTGAAAAACGTCCCAATTGTCTAAATAAAAGGGATGACGGTCATCGTCTTCCAGTCGCTTGGAAATCATTGATCTCCAGGCTAGCCCCACAATATTCATCCACACCTCATAATCCTGATAGCAGCCGTTCTGCTCTGATGCCTCCATCAACAGACCCTCAACCCCCCACCACTCTCCCACCCACAGACAGCTTTCGTATAAATAACACTTCGTCCGATACTGCCAGCGAGTTCGCTCTAAGGAGTAGGCAGGTTGAGGCCTTAGAGACGGATCGCGGTGAGATCTGGGGAGTAGGCAGATTGAGACCCCGGAATCGAACCAGTTCCACGAACTCCTAGCATTATTTTCTTTGACAATTTTTACTTGACTCACTTTTTCTCTTGAAAATGGCTCCAAAACGGGAGCCGAAACGTCGAGACATTAACAATCTCAGACGCGGTTCAACCCGAGAACCTAGTATTTTTCATACCAACGACCGCGGAAGCTTCTCGGAACATATATATATATATATATATATATATCTTCTTTATTCTTCTTTATATATATATATATATATATATATATATATATAAAGAAGAAGGGTAGTCTTGACTGACTAGTTAAGAAAACCAAAATTAAACACACGTAGTGTATCTTGAGGTTGCAGTCAGAGGTGAAAAGTTTACGGCCACAAAACAGAAAAAGAAAAACTCTTTTGTTACTTTGTCAAGCTTTCGGAAATTATTTATTCCCTTTATCAAGACATTAACTTGAGGTTAAAAGTTAAGGTCACATGTATTATAAAATAGTCGCATTTTTTTAACTTAATGTAGACAAATTCATATACAAATTCCTTTACAGGTACACAATTTAATGTAAACAATTACTGATTATTTAAAATTAAGGATTAAAACCATGATTAAAATAGATATAACAAAATGCATTTTGTTATATCTATTTTAATCATATGATATATATATATATATATATATATATATATATATATATATATATAAATACTAATTAATAAATAATAATAATAATAATAATTAATAAATAATACTTAACGCCTCCTGTCCCAGATTTCATAAAGTGTTAAGTACAATTACATATTCCTTGCCCTTCAAGACACGTTCGCGCCCGTCGACGCTTCGAAATCCCTTGCTAAGCGTCGACCGGTCGCGAATGTGTTTGAAAAAATGACGTCGCATAACCAGACCCGTCGTGCCTTTAGATACCAAGCCTTAATATTGCATACATGCGTAAATAACGCATGCAAATATATGTAATCAAATGACAGAAGGAGGTTCATCTAATACAATTTCAGTGAATAAAATTCTGATTTTTATGCAAAAGAAAGTGAGTTTTCTGCCATAACTGAAGGGTTTATTGTTCTATAAAGGCCATAGTGTGATCTTAATAAGGAAAAAGGCGATATACAAGTGCTGTTGGTGTATAAATAGGTGCATGAAAAAGTGCGTGTCATAAGAAAAATTTTCAAAAAATTTTTTTGGACAAACGGTTCGTATGCACGCAAACCTAATTTGTAAAATGTAAATACACGTTGTTTTTTAAACATAAATTACTCGAGAACGGCTTGGATTATCGAAATGAGATAAGAATACCTTTCTTACTTTTAATGATCTGAAAATTAGAAATATGAAAAAATTAAAAAGTTATGAGGAAAATACTGACAGTCACCCCTAAACTACCCCTTAAGCAGTAGGGAGGGTTTGACTGATACTATGTAAAGAAGTGTCCGGATGGCCTATGACTGAGTTTAATATAAGAATTTGATATTTTAAGGGAGTCGGAAGATACTGCGAAAAAACTGAAATTTATTATCTCCCTTATTCATTTTCGAAAATAAGTTTCTATAAAAGACTATCATTATTTTTTGATGTACTATCAGCAGCAGTAATATCGGAATTTTGAACCACCTTGTATATCAATTGTTTAGCTTGACAAAAGACATTTTACTGTGGAGAGGTTAAAAATACGTTATTGTGGTGCTTGCACCTTACGTACATGCTACAGATCAGAAAATTTAAGTGGATATTTTTATATATTAGGAAGCCGTCGTACATTCCGAGTTGGAACTGAAAACACACGGACGTTTCTCAAAATATTCCAGCGCTAGAAGAGCTGGCGTTTATAATGAAGTGGCCATGACTGTACTGCCAGCCCTATTATCTATGTTGCCAAATAGTTTGGTAAGTAAGACAAAATTATCAATCTGTAACCCATTACTGATAAACTATTTCTGTTTCAGATGAACGAAACTGTCGAATCTTTTGCTGAGATGATAGACGTGTTGATACGAACGCCAGCTCAGTCGCCCAGCTTACACATGATGGTCCCTCTTAGGACTGACTGGGACACCGCATCGCTTTTCATTCACATGGGTAGAGATCATGGCCTTCCATCCTACCCCCAGTACGCACAATACTGCCACAACGTTACTTACGCAGTTCGCCTCACATTCGACGACTTAAAATCGAACGGAATAAAAGACGAGTACATTAAAGCTCTGAAATACATGTATAACAGTCCAGACGACGTGGACTTACTAGTTGGAGCCCTATTAGAAAATCCCATTCCTGGTGCAGTGATTGGGCCAACATTTAGTTGCCTTCTGAAGGAACAGTTCCAGCTACTTAAAGGAACTGATAGATTCTGGTACGAAAACGACCTCCCTCCTAGTTCCTTAACTACGGAACAACTAAAAGAGATAAAGAAGGTAACAGTTGCTGGTCTACTGTGCGCTAACACTGACGATTTAGACAGGATCCAGCCCAAAGCTTTCGTTCAAGAGGATACGTATTTAAATGCCAGAATTTCCTGCGACCAACATCCTTTGCCCCAAATGACTGAGTGGTTGGAGATGGACCGCATGACTGATGTATCCGAGGACATGTTGATGGATGCCTTAGCCAAGGCAGAACACGAACTCTTGGAGAGAAGGAAGATGGAGTACAACGTATGGAGCACAGGTAGAGTTTCTAAACCTTATAGATCGAGAACTACTGAAGTATTGATGAACTGTCTATCGGGCTCGAACACAGAACATCCCATTATAAACATCAATGCTTTTAAAGTCTGGGAATCAGTTAAAATCGGTAAAAAATCATTGGCTATCTAATGTAGAATTTGAGGCAAAATCCGACACCGCGAGCGTAGTGTGGGGACCATTATCAACTATGTGTAGAAAAATATTTTATTGCAAATTAAATGCTTTATTAGCAACAAAAACCAATAAGTTAAGTTTGTTTTTAGGTTACTAAAATAAGTTATAAGCGGTTTGAGACGCAAAGGATAATCATTCTTTGACTTCCTTTCGTACCCTCGAAAATGGGGTTTGCGGTAAATAAATTTACTGTATATCGTCCAGGTTCTCAAACCTTCAGCAACCATAGTTCTGTTTTATGTCCTTACAGCTTTTCACATACATATTTTTCTTCTAGTTGGAGGAGTTAACCCAAAATCTCCCCAAGGAATAGCCGCCTCGTTTAGCAAAGCCAACAAAAACGCCTTGAAACTGGCCAACTCCTCTCTACTTTTTGAGTTTGCCTCCAACGAAATCGTAAATTCTCTTTTGCACCGCAGAAGAAAGCGTCAACTTTTCGATAACCACGTAGTGGCATCCATTTTTAGAGATGATTTATCTGATGGGCTGCAACAAGTAGACATTGGCGCTTTAATACCAGCACAAACATTCGATGTAGATCTCCAGTGTGATGATTCAGGACCGTGTGATCCAAATCATCCTTTCAGAACGTACACTGGACATTGCAACAATTTGAGGCATCCTAACTATGCAAAAAGTCTAACGACTTTCAATAGGCTTCTACCGAGTGTGTACGATGACGGTAAGTAATTCCTATATAGTAATGTAAATAAATGTAAATACTACACAAATTTTGCAGGAATTTCGAAACCTAGATCCATCGGAGTGACAGGATCCGTGCTACCAAATCCAAGAGTAGTATCGAGAGTAATCCACCCAGATATAAGTAACCTACACTCAAGGTACACGCTCATGACCATGCAGTTTGCTCAATTTTTGGATCACGACCTGACCATGACTCCGATTCACAAGGGCTTCCACGAATCCATCCCCAACTGTAGGTCATGCGATAGTCCAAGGACTGTCCACCCTGAATGTAATCCAATTCCCGTTCCTCAAGGAGATCACTACTATCCCGAAATCAATATCACTTCAGGGGAACGGATGTGCTTTCCATTCATGAGATCTCTACCAGGCCAACAAAAATTAGGGCCCAGAGAGCAGGTTAATCAAAATACTGGATTTTTGGATGCGTCTCAAATTTATGGAGAAAATCATTGCGTATTGAGAGAACTTAAAGGCCAGCGCGGTAAAATGAACTTCACCACACATCCCATTAAAGGAAAAGATTTATTGCCTCAAAGTGACAAGCATCCAGAATGTAAATCAGCTTCAGGCTACTGCTTTATTGCTGGTAAGTTACTTGTTCGTTATCAGCTTGGCATTTCTGAATTACACTACACAATTGCATCACTTGTAATGTTTTTTTAGGTGATGGCCGAGCATCAGAGCAGCCGGGTCTAACAGCCATTCACACTATTTTCCTCCGTGAACACAACAGAGTATCAGATGGCCTGCGCCGCGTGAACCCACACTGGGATGAGGACAAGCTCTTTGAGCACGCCAGGAAAATAGTGGTTGCTGCCAATCAACACATAACCTACAACGAATTCTTGCCAAGATTACTTGGGTGGAACGCTATGAATCTCTACGGACTGAAACTGCTACCTCAGGGTTACTATAAAGATTACAGTCCCACTTGTAACCCTTCAGTTATCAACGAATTTGCATGCGCGGCTTTTAGATTTGGTCATTCCCTGCTGAGACCTCACATACCAAGATTGAGTCCAGACTACCAAATAATCGATCCTCCACTTTTACTCAGAGACGGTTTCTTTAAGACTGACATCATGATGAGAGAAAATATGGTTGATGAAATTGCTAGAGGCTTGGTTTCAACACCTATGGAAACACTGGACCAATTTATCACTGGCGAGGTTACGAATCATCTATTCGAAGATAGGAAAATTCCCTTCTCGGGGATAGATTTAGTTGCTTTGAATATTCAAAGGGCAAGAGACCATGGTGTCCCATCTTATAACAACTATAGAGCTTTGTGTAACCTCAAAAGGGCAACAAGTTTCGAAGATTTGGCGCGAGAAATTCCAACAGAAATTATAGCACGGCTGAAGAGGTTGTACGCCAGCGTGGATGACATAGATCTTTTCCCTGGAGGAATGAGCGAGAGACCACTGCAAGGAGGCCTTATCGGACCTACTTTTGCCTGTATCATCGCTATTCAGTTCAGACAATTAAGGAAATGTGACAGATTTTGGTAAGTTAAAAGATTATACGGAATTCATATAATTAGGCAGGGTTGCGTTTAATAATGTGATAATTTATTCATATTTGATGGTTCATATCGAATTGTTTGTTACAGGTATGAGAACGAGGACCCTGTAGTCCGATTTACTGAAACCCAACTAGCGGAAATTCGCAAGATAACCCTGGCCA
Source organism: Leptura quadrifasciata (assembly GCA_963675555.1). NCBI lineage: Eukaryota > Metazoa > Arthropoda > Insecta > Coleoptera > Cerambycidae > Leptura > Leptura quadrifasciata. The sequence continues at coordinate 15,146,007 of OY776679.1, forward strand.
AGTTGATTTGTGATAATTTGGACGTTCTGGGCGACATGCAAAGGGCGGCGTTCGACCTGCCATCTAGTTTCTTGAATCCGAGGGTGCCCTGCCAATCGTTGCCGTCGCTAAACTTCAACGCGTGGAAGGAGGCCGGAAATGGTAATGGATGTATTATTGGTAATAGAGAAGTTCAAGTAGGCGAGTCAGCCTTCCCCAGCCCTTGTACCAGTTGCGTGTGCACAGTTGAAGGCGTAAGTATACCAGTCCATTGATGCTGACTTATCTGTTCATATAATTTGTAATGACTTCTCAAAAGATTTTGATGCCTATTCTTGAAACATTTAGATTATATTTGCACTAAATTGACTTCAAGTACCTACATTTACATATCGCTTTGGGGTTCCACAAGGATCTATTCTAGGGCTTCTATGTTTCAGTGTAATTATTAACAACATTAAGCTGCCGTTTACTTGTCAGTCACTAGTATACGTTGACAATTTTTGACTTTAATATACTTCAATAGGATTTCAACAAAATTTAATGAGGTTAGGGTCTTGATAAATATATTTTCGAAAGGGTAATATGCTCCAAAATTGGGGTGACGTACATTGCTCCTTCGATTATTATTAGAGACAGAAGAACGGTTAAGGTTATATAGGAGAGCGTGTAGTTCAATATTAACGCGATGTCAAAAATATATCTAGGAACAAGAACGACATACTAACAATTCATTTAAGTTTCTTGTACTTATAGGCAAACTGAAAATAGCTGAGAATAGTACAATTTTTCATAGAGATTCCAATTTCGTAAAATTTTGGCATTGTAGCCAAACTAATGGAGCTTTAGACTTGAAATGTGGCAGGCTATTTGTAGGTATTATGAAACATCTTCAACCAAAATTTCATCTGATTCGGGCAAGATTTGCCCAAGTTATCCCAAAACCAATTTTTGGTTAAAAAAAACGCACATACATACGAATTACAGGAGGGGGGATGTAACATCATGAAAGTTTAAGTGGAGGTTCCTAGAACATTGACAATAAAAGGACCACATTTTCGTTGCTTAATTTATAGTTTAAGGGTTCCAAAAAAAATTTAAAATCAAAAATTGCCCAAAAAGAGGGTTAATTTACCTCTTTTTCGAGTTTAAAATAAATTTTTGACACTTGCAGAAGATAGATATTCTAGGAATATCTTATTTTTAAAACAACTACCCAAAGTTTGGAATCTCTACGAAAAATTGTATACTCCACTATTAGGTAGTTAAATACTTTTTACCTTATTCTTTCACTAAAAAAAATGTTTTTTTAAGTATGGTTTTTTTGGCTTTTTTCGAATCTTTTATCGACCTAATTTTAACTAATAATAACGTAAATATTAATTAAAGTTCTCCTAAACGCTTATTAAAGATTTCTTTTATAGGGTAACTGTGCTTCTCTGAGAGTAACCGACTGCAGGCAGTTACTCCGAGAATGGACGAAAGAAGCAATTCTCCGAGACGAGGTGTGCACAGCTCAATGTGGTTTTCTTTTGAGAGGCTCAACGCCTTCGGCTTCCTCACTGCACACCGAGTTGAACCCGCCTCCTCTGAGGAACGTGAGAGCAGGGCAAGGAAAGTCGAGATTCCCCAGCACCTTCGAGCCTTTCGGTGGATTTAAATTTCCCGACTTATCCCCATATATAACAAAATGAGTGTAGAAGAACGTCTAGTTGCTAAAGACTGTTTAATGAATTAGATGAGAGAACAGAGGTTCGATAAATTGTTCCAAAAATGGAAAAATGCCTTCCTCACTATTGCAGAATTTTGTGGGAAAATAGAAATGGTTTCTAAAGTTACGTTTGGACATCCCCTTTTGGACTAATATAAAAATTACTAGTCTAAACAGTGTTGTCATATTTATTTAATGTCTTTTATTTACCAGGGATGGATTTGGAACTTGTTTTTAGATAATCTTCCCAAATACAGAGTGTCGTATTATTAAACTTAAATTTGCATTTCGTTAAAATTTGAATATTCGTGTGACATCAACATCGAATTATTGGCCGGCTATTGTCAAGCAATGGTGAAACCATGAATTAATATATTTCTTAATCGATCATTACCTAGACACAGTGCAGTTATTGTATTGGAATCATGGATGTGTAAGTTAAAGAAATAGGATATTGCGTTGATGTGCTCTAAGGTCATTTATAGTAAATGCGTAGACAAAGAATAGAGTTAATTAAATTGCTGTTAAAAAGAGATGACAAAGATAAATTTAAAAAATTTCAAGATGGCGGATTGACCTCTGGATATCATTAAAATACTTATTTCAAAAACATTATTTTCAATTTATTTTTGTCCATGAAGCATAAAAAACTTTTCTTACGCAAAAACTGAATTCTTTATGTAAAATTATTGTTTAAACAATTTGTTTTTTAACAGCCCAATCCTCAAAGAGTTAATCAAAGTTCTTTTATTTGATAATACATTGAAATTACCATTTTCCATCACTCTCAACACTTGATTTCAATAAACAATGAAGAATTCGTGATATTTACGGAAAATCGATCTTGACAAAATCATTGTTTTGGTTTTTCACATTTTTGACAATGTTTTTCCACAGTAACAGATAATTTTGTTACACCATCTTGAAGCAGAGGTTTCAATGAACAAAAATCCGTTTTGAAATTTTCAAAAATCAAAATTTTGTTAATCAACATTTCTGATTGAAAATTAGGCCTTTCTTTCAAATTAAATTCGCATAAAATCAAAAAACGAGTATTTCGCTTTTTTGCAATATCTCAACTACTTTTGGAACTATCTTCTTCAAAATTGGTATGAACAAAATTTTTTCAATCTAAAAAAACAATAACTTATGCATCGCATCATTTTAGCCCGCGGAGTGCCGCCTCATGAGCTATACCTGATGATGAATGTTTTTTCTCTTTTATTTAAGAAAAGTTGTGGCAATTTTGACTAGAAAATCTCATGCGGGAGTCATTTCTAAGTAAAAAAAGATACACTTGATAGAACTTGATAATTCAAACCGTTTTCTAGAAAACTGCCGCAAAAGATTTCAATAATTCGTTGAAAACAAACTCAATTTGAAAAGGACAAATTGTATTTATTGAAAAGAGTACTTTGGTGACATCATAGTTCTGTCGTTGCATACAGTTTCATTATTATGACATTTTATTTTTTTCTTGTGTTCGTTAAATGTAGAAGTTTCTTTTACTTCTTTATTTGAAATACCTCGATATAATAATTTTTTCGATAGAGAAATGAGGGATATGATTTGTGTTTACGCAGAAAAAAAATTTCCCCGGACGTGCTGCAGCTGAGAAATATAATAAAATGTATCGAAATACATGCAGTCAGATCATAATAGTGGCATGGATCTGGTTGCATGATCGGTTCCGGGATGGGTTCTGGGTAGGCGCTATTGTATTTTAACATGAATAAAGCCTTATTGATTGATTGATTGATTGAAAAAAGCCCCGAAACGACAGTGTATTTTTCGAATTTTTTTTGTGAATATTATGTAGACGGACTCCTTCTATTATCTGGTCATGTTCATGCGTGAGAGGGGGGTGATGGAGGGGGGGAAATTTACATGTAAAAATAGGGAAAATCAGTTTTTCGGACATAACTCGCTTAGTTTGATTCGGGTCGAAAAAGTGTAAAATGGATAAAATGAAAGGCTCGCGAAAACACGTAAACTGAATTGTGACTCGTCGAAATCGGTCCAGCGCACAATGGGGCAGGAATTCGGATATGTGGCATTTAATCGGAAAATGAAACGAGCTAAAGGACTAATATATTGTTGACATATGGCAAGAGAAGTGTATTATTTGCACCACTATCTAGCTTCACTCAAGGCCACCTCGCCTACTACTACCTCCATGAAACTGTTGTTGTTAAGAGTTGTTCGGAGTGTATTAGTCATCCATGCTTCCAATTTTAATTGTAAATGACTTCACGTCAATAAAATGACGCAGCTGAATGTACGGTGTGCTTGGAAAGCGAGAGATAGAGATGTAGTAGAATATGACATTGGACAAATTTATTATAACTAATCTTTAAATTTCTCTGTGCATTTGAGGACATTAGGGCTAATTTTATTTTAGTTCTACAAAAGGGAAAATGTTTATTTTAATAATACCTATGTGGGATGACAAGAATTATTTTTGCAAATCGAAAATAGAAGAAAAAAAAATATTTTTTTATATATACTTTTTTCTCTCTCGTCATCCCACATTGTAACATGTTTTTAATGTTTTTTAGTGAAAGCCGTTTTTTAAAATAATGATTTATATGAGAGTAAATTGCACCCTCTTTCCGGCTTATATCCGGAGCGCTCTTAAGTAGTATTTGCGTATGATCGATGCGCTAAATTTGGTATGACTTTTAAGTGGATAAACTCATTTATATCTGTAGTTTTTGATTTAAACAACTATGGATCCAATACCATCAGGTATTTGCTCAATATAATACTTTACTATAATTATAATATTTTACTATAATTGTTTAAGTTATATAGTAATTATAATTTCAAAAACAAACCTATGCAAATAGAACAATACACTACAATATATTTTGTAACCATAGGAAAAGTTTACTTCCACATATGTCCACATTGTGTATTTGATTTATTATTATAGGTGAACTATTTTAGTTTAAAAATTAAAGGCAAACTAGTACTCATGTGTACTCCTTAATTTTTTTAATTAAAAATTCTGACATATGCAGTTTGAATTTGTCAAACGCAAAACCAGCGAAACCAGTGTGCCCGCTACTTACTTAATTTCCTCTAAAATTCATCAAATTTATAAATTAATACACCAATTACAAGCTTTAAAACAGTTAGTTATCAAAATTAGAAAAACGTTACATGAAACAGGTTAGGAAAGTCCACTCTCGTTATAAGGGCAACACAAAAATAACACAAATAAATATCATTGCTTTTAGATTTTATTAAATTAATATTAAGTGTTTTATTGATATTGGTTCATTCTTCTATATTTTTTTTTGCTTCTCCTTCCTGCCTTATCGGTTCCAATATCGACTCCCTTGCCTCTGAGTTGGTAATGTTAATTAGTTCTGACCTGGTGATCATTAGTTACAGACAATTTTTCAAAAAATCATTAAAACGTTTTCCTATAGAAGTTCTTGGGTTACTAATTGCTCCAAATATTTCAATATCAAACATTCCGAATACGGAAGATGATGATGTTTCTTCGTTAACAACATCAGATGATTAACAGTAGTTATTAAAGAATAGGTACTATTGCCCAAAAGTATTAAAATGTTACTTTCTTGTATATATGAATAAAAGTGAACAAGGTACCCGTAATTGCACATGACAAATTTGACAAAATGAAAATTTACATTGATATTTCAATGTTCATAGAATATAAGACAAAATAATAATTAAAACTGAAACTGTCCAGTTCATCTAATAAAATTTGGACTATGAATTGGGACACCATGTATAATATGCTAATAAAATTAAGATTAGGAGTATTATTTTGTACTTAGGGAGGCAACAAAATGTGAAATTAGCTAGAAATTATAGAAGAAACAACAGAAATACAAATAGTAGTTCAAAAATCCCACATACTTCAACCGCCATATTGGAATACGTCATTTTCAAATTTTTCTTTCATAACGCACAAACTTTTTTGTTTTCAGTAACACCTCAAACCTGTGTTTATTAAAAACGTTTAAATTAATTTCGAAGTAAATGTTTTACGCCGCCATATTGAAACCGCCATTTTTAATTTCTACATTTCAACGTCAGATTTAACATTTACACCCTCAAAAAAGGAACGAACGGAGTGGGATGTGTATTTGTGAGAGAGAAGGGAGAGTAGTGGAAACGCTAGGCTCCTCCACCGGCATCTCGCTGCACGGCTGCTGAATTGCCGCGCTCGTTTTCATAAATGTATCACGCGCGCGTGCAGGCCCTAATGAAGTTAGAGCTTCGGGGTAAAAAAATCTTGGAAAGAGAATTGATTATCCTTGAAAATGAGCCCAGCCCGAAGTCCCTAACCCTTTCCCTCGCCCTTCTACAGATCAAAATCGAAGAGAAGAAAATTCCACATTCGATGGCGAAAAAAAAATCTCCCCACCCCTTTCCTTCCTGGCGAAAAATGACTTTTTCTAAAAACAGTAACAACAATAAATTAGTTATTTCGCAACAATTTGTTTATTTATGGCGAAAATTGAAAATACATGAGCGGAACTCAAAGTATACACATTAGTATACAATCTCATGTTTGCTGCGCGATTTGCGGAAAATAAAAAACGTGAAAACTGCTCTCGGTACGTTCCCGCCGCAGCGAAAAATCCATATACAAATCCGTACCTTCAAATCGCAATATTTCGAGAACCGCTGGACCGATTTCGACGAGTCAAAATTCAATTTACGTGCTTTCGAGAGCCCTTTATTCTATCCATTTTACACTTTTTCGATTCGAATCAAACTAAGCGAGTTATGTCCGAAAACTGATTTTCCTTATCTTTACATGTGAATTTCCCCCGTCCACCACCCCCTCGCGCCCGCAAACATGACCAAATGATAAGGAGAGTATGACTACATACAAAAAAAAAATCAAAAACACTGTCGTTTCGAAACCCAGAACGGCCCCACTATGAGATTTTTAAAGATCTGTTTGGTCGTTTGTGGGAAAGTGGTTCATTTCGCCATAAAAATGCTGTAGGATGATCGAAACGAATTACTATAGACCTAGAAGAGCTAGAAGAAGAAAGTTTAGTTTAGTGCCAAAGAGAGAGAAAAATCAGGTATAGCTCATAAGGCGCCCCTCGCGAGCTAAAGTGATGCGATACATAAGTTATTGTTTTTCAGATTAAAAAATGTTTTCATGCCAATTTTGGGGCAGAGATAGGTCCAGAGGTAGTTTAGATATTGCAAAAAAAAGAAAATAAATTACAACTTTGACACCCTGTATCTTTTTCCAAGGCAACAATTTACTAAAGCATGTTTGGTTATATCCTCACCCGTGAACTATGGTTTATTATTAATGACCCCCCTGTATATCCATGATTAATGCAGATTTTAAGTCTATTGTCATTAACTCCGGACGAAATGGATTAATTAATGGTTTCTTCAATTTATAACAATAGACAAATTCGGAATAGTAGAATATTTTCTGCATTTAAATGATCATTGCGAAATAACGAGATGTATTATGTAGAAATTGGTGGTACACCAATAAAAACGGAAAATTCAAGAGATGAAAATACGATATCCTGTAAAAATTGTATATTTCTATCCCAGTTGTACCTATTTCGTTGATAGTAGATTTTTACAGAAAAATAAAAAAGATCTCCTTAATTCTATCGAAAAAAATGTTTTTACCTGTTGACTAATGTATAATTTAAATTAGTTTAAGTAAATTTAGAAAGAGCATATGTATATTTTAATATAGGATGTGATTTTTAAAATTATTTAAGGTTAGTGTGTTTATTACTGTTTATAGACGTAGGAAGTTTGACGCTGTTACCATCGGAAGCGCGCACAGAGACCTAGAAGTTGTAAGGAACTTTAATATATTTAAATAGAATTATCCATATCCTTTGAAGTACTTTCTGCGTGCGCCTCTGTACGAACCACCATTATCACATTTTACTACGAGTAGTGTATATATTATCTGTTATCTTAACAAAAATAGTATCTTCTTATTATCGTTTTTCACTGCCTATACCTAAAATGTTCAGATTTATGAGTTAGCCCGCGTTTAATTTCAAAAAATTAGAAAATGTCTTTAAACTCGTAGTTGCATGTTGCATCTACAACAAAATGTATATATTATATAGATGGAATTTTTAAAACGCCGACCAGTGATTATAAATCTGAACTAACACTATATTGTTAATACTTTGTTAATATTTTGTAATCGCTATTACTCTCACTTTTAATTAAAAAATTGTATTATATTACCATAACCGTGCTTTTCATTTCATAGTCTGCCGATCGATTTTTTTCTTTTTTCTTGGAAACAAGTTCCTCTCCTTTTTTAGGGGTGGCGCATAAAAAAAACGATTTTAATAGTATGTAAATAAGCTACTCTGTCTAAATTCCAGTGGAAAAGTCATTAGTTTTGCAGACGATACGGCTCTATTTTACACAGCTAATTCTTAGGCAGAGTTAAAAACTAAAGCAGAAATAGACTTAGGAAACGTAAATAACTTTTTCGACAAAAAGCTTTTAACGATAAATTTTTCAAAAACGAAATTTTTGCCATTTTCCTCGTATAGAAATACCCTGCCGACTTTTAACTGTCTACAGATTACGCAAGATCTAAACAAATTGGAAATAGAAAAAGCATTACAATTAAATGGTCTGGTCACCACCGGGTTCGAGGAAATGGTTGTATGTCCTCGTTTTTTCAATGTGTAACTCCCTTCCGCACAAGCCCTGGCTTCTGGAATTGGAGGTTGTCTAATTTCTGTGGCGTTTATTTATTTATTTAAATATCTAGGAGTTCACTTGGACTCTAATTTACATTGGAATACTCACATAGCTAGCGCAGAAAATAATTTAAGAGGTGTGCTATATACATTTAAATTTATGAAAGCTTTTCTCGATATAAAATCTTTAAATAAATAAAATTGGCCATTTTCGTGATCGTCAGTTTTACTAATTTAGGACCCAAATTTTGTTGTGTGTGTAGTATCCCCTTTAATTTACCCCAGGTTATTTTATATAAAGTTTGGTATTACTTGTTTCTGTCTGATACTACATACCTTAGAAAATTAATCACTCTTGTCAATTTAAATACTTGGTAAATTTGAACACACTGTTTATTACTTGAGAGGCCTAGTTAATTATCTATGTGATTATGTGGTATTTTATTACCCAGATTGTACTGTATATTGACAGTTGAAGTTTGTTTTTATTTTATTTGGTTTGAAATGAAACCATATAAGTAGTAGTTATTATTTGTATGACGAGAAAGGTAAAGGTGAAAGAAAAGACAATAATTGATGGGAAAAATAGTCATAAAACCCATTTTATTTTATAATAATTGATGCGGCAAATAGCCATACATGAAATCAAAAATAATACAAATAATTGAGACAATTGTTTAAATATTACGATAGGAAAACTTACGCTACTATAGTAATGACCATACTATAGGTATGCAGAGTGATTCGGTGCAATAACAAGAACTGAGTTATACAATAGTATTTCGTGTTATTTTAATAGTAATGAGAGTTGTGGCAACGGCCTGGTAATGATAATTTATAATTAGAGTTGTTAGCAATCGCTAGGTAATAATGGTTTGTAATTAAAGTTGTTAGCAATCGCTAAGTAATAATAATTTAAATTAGAGTTGTTAGCAATAGCTAAATAACGATAATTTGTAATTATAGTTGTTAGCAATAGCTATAATGAATCGCGTGCAAAACAGAGAACAAGAATCATGTCATGCTTGTACATTATCAAAATTAAGTTGAAAAATGAGCATTCAATACTCAAGTAAAATATCATAGAATGTTGAGGAAATATCATTTAACTAATTAAACAAGAGGTAACTGCTAAATGTTTATTTATTTATTTATTTATTTATTTATTTATTTATTTATTTATACTGCATACAAACAGACATGTTATATGACTGCATAACAACGAAACGTCGCTGGTTAAATAAAACAATAAACTCCGACGTCCCGGTTCAGCAAATGTGACCCCCTAAATCTAGACAAGTACCAGAGGCTAATTAGCCTCTACGTCTAGACTGACCGGTAGCTCGTAGTAGTTTCGTAGAGCGCATAATAATAATAGTGAAGGATTGTTATCAAGCAGTCATAGTAAATCAGGCATATTGCCGGTGAGAAACCTTACACAATCCTTAAAAATAAAACATACTTGTGATATCTTACAAAAAGGGCATACGGTAAGCCACTGGTAGTAATCTAATTAAAATACAATTGAACTTAAAAGGTCGCTTGTCATTGCATTACTCTGGCACATATATAGTTGTAAAATATAAACTTGTAAATTAGCCACGTAAATCTCCCTAGCTAAATATTCAGAAAGTGAAATTTACTTAGTTCAAATATAAGGCTAGAAACTGGAAAGATTGAAACATAATCGATACCCGCGTGGGTTAAGGCACTAGGTCGCAATCGCGATTAATCACACGGCTGTCGCGCCACCGGGTTCGAATCCTCGCTCCGGCACTGACACTGTCGGTGGAAATGGTTGTATGTCCGCGTTTTTTCAATGTGTAACCCCCTTCCGCACAAGCCTCTGGCTTCTGGAATTGGGGGTTGTCTAATTTCTGTGGTGTTTATTTTATTTATATATTATTTTAAAGTTATTTTAAATATTGTCTGAAAGTTAATAATAATAATAATAATAATAATAATTCCAATAATAATTCTATTGTAGATTCGGTGATTTGTTTTTGAAGAGGATAATAATACATGTGGTAGAAAACCCAAAAAATAGGAAAGAATATTTAAGTTACTTTACTTCCTAATCAAAACAAATCAAAGTATTTCGTAAAAAGCTGATAATTATTTTTCCCCCTGTAACCAGAATTCAGATTCAATGAGAATTAATCAAGTAAAAATGCTTTGCAAATTATGTTGGCGTTGTGTAAATACTGTAAATTGCGGGGTAAACAGTCAGATTAGTTTTTGTAGACGTAGAGTGCATTCTGTGTGGCATTACTTGGCAAAAATAACCATAAAATAATCTAGTGAGTCCGGTGAACAGTCTAAAGTCCTGCAGCGTAACTCAACTCTCCCCCAGCTCGGCGAATTATAAAAGGTCGCGACGTAGCTTAGGTGTGGTTCCAATGCTATCTACCCTGTGTCCACCGCGGTCTCTTTTTATATTGTACAGATAACGACACAGACTACCCGGAAACTCCGGGCTTTTACTCCGTTCCCTAGGTCACACGCTCGAAAATGTTTACATTAACAAAATTCCAATACTGGCTTCGTCGTAGTTTTGTAGCGTTTTTAGACTCAAAACTTTTATATTTCTGTCCTTTGCATGCTTAAGATAGAAAAAGGTAGGCGATTTCACCCTATGTGAAGCGACAGAAGTACTTGAAATTTATCGTGCCCATTGTAAATAATTAATATTCTTAGCATTAGGAGATATTTGTTATTTTTTGTGTTTAAATGCTCAATTCAAAATGTAATTAGGTATAGTCCAAGTAAGGACTTCCTTACACTCAAAAAAACGCAACAAAAACTTTACGACATAATTATATCGCCGCGGGCCATGGCGCCAAGTCTGTCAAACGAACCGACGGATGTCAGAAACCTATAGGTAAATGTAAGCGAGTCATTTTGCGAACAGCAGTACAAAGAGTACCGATATTTTAATGAGGTCGTAAAGTTTTTGTCGCGTTTTTTATTTGTCGGGAACTGTTTACTTCAACCATACCTGCATGCAAATTTTCGTCCAATTTAGGAATTAATGAAGGATTGTTGTTTTCTGTACCTCGAGCGACTGGACTATGTTCTATATTTAACAATTCAAGAAATGCAAATGCACACGTTAGCAAATAGTACATGAAACCCGTCGAGACAAGTTAAAGCTATTTTCACGTATTAATAATTATATCATACGTATGCAATCGACTGAATTTCCAGAAATGTGACCTTGATTTGCTATGGACATCAAATAATGTTACTGATTATTTCAAGCGACCAGACCAGTACCACAACACCATTCAGTGCAGTGTTGCCAATCGGTGGACAATAGTCCGATTTGTGGGTTTTATTAGATGTTACGGACATTTTTCGGACTCTAAAATATTTCGGACAATTTCGGATATTTTATCTGTTCTTGTAAAATATTTATAGTCTTACGTAGTAAAAGTAAAAGATATACACTGGTGTCGTATGTCTAGTAAAAACGGTTCATCGATTTAGCATAGAATAGATATCAGGCGACTCGCCATCTATCGTTAGATTCTAAAATTAAAATTTCCCATATAAAATCACTGAACTCTATTTACTGTAATAGAGTTCAGTGTATAAAATGCACGGTAGAATCTAATTGAATGCTGCCATCTATAGTTATTATCCCAAATATACATTCGGTTGACCAATATATCTGGTATAAACAAGGACATCGGAGATCACATAATTATCATTCAATTTATTTAACCTGGCTCGGTTGCAATGCTATTGGTAATGGTAATAGGTATATTGTAGCGTTTAGTTTGGGGTTCCCGGACGTGAGATTTGAGAGCGTAGTTAAGTGTATTTACGTTTGTTGTGTCTTACTTTACACGTTGATTATAAAACTTTTTAGTGTAAAATGGATAAATTTAAAAAGAAAACCTAATATACAGCAAAAGAGAGTGTGATACATTTTTGAAAAGTATTTTGTCATTTTACATTGAATTAGTGTCCAATATTAAAGCCAGATTTCAATTCGAAGATCTAATTTATAATATTCTGGAAATTATAGATTCCAACATAGCACAGTCATTCAACATATAGTCCTTTAATAATATTCTAGACAGGTTCCCTGTTTTAAAGGATCATGTAGATCCTCAAGCTTTGGACAATGAGTGGCGAAGACACGCCCTTTTAAATTTTGATAATTTGCAGTTGAATAATAACGAACCTGATAAATATTGGGCTAAAATATTTAGCCTAAAAAACGAAGCAAATGAATTGCTTTTTCCAAACTTAAAAAAAGTATTTTCACTACTTCTCGTACTACCCTTTTCAAACGCCAATGTAGAACGTATTTTCAGTGATGTTTTCAACATAAAAACTGATAAGAGAAATCTTTTAAATACCGAAACCGTACGATCCGTTTTGGCAACGAAAGAGGGTATTCACAATAGTGGTGGATGTGTTAAATTCACACCCTCGAAAAAAATTTTAGAAAGCAACATTTGGAAACAGAAATAATGACTCTGGTGGGCTGTTTTTAAGATTGTCATTTCTATGCTGTTTTGTTAATAGAATAATATTTTTTTTGTTATGTAGTTTTAGATTTTAGAACATATATATGACTATGTTGCATTTTTGTTATTATATAAAAGAAATGTAAAAAATAAAGCGATTACTTTCTCTATTTATTATATTATTTCCCAACAACAAACTACTTTAATTCGTCTCACTTTACAGTTCACTGTATATTTGTTTATGCTGGTCTTAAATAATATAAAATGAATCCTGCCTGCATTCTGCCCCTGTCCATAGATGGCACATAGGTACATAGTAAATAATTATGTATATAAAACTGATTGTGTATAATTTCCTCTCTCTCTATTGGACTCGGACAAAAACGGATAAAATCGGACTTTTTTCGGAACTCAGGCGGATAATTCGGGCTCACGCCATTGGCAACACTGATTCAGTGGGGTAGTGACTACCGACTAGTGTAGTGAGTGGTGCAGTAGTCGTTCTTGTGGAAACGGCTGTGATAATTTGTTATTTTAGGTGCTTAAATTCTCTACTACTTCTAAAATAATCGACGACCATGAGCAGCATGAACGGTTTTAGATTGTTAGGAGACGCCTGTCATGTCATTGCTATAATAATATTGCTCTTCAAATTACTTAGGTCGAAATCATGTGCAGGTTAGTAAACATTTTCTGAATTATAAATAACATAACCTAACTGGTGAATTATTATTAGATATTGACTTATTGATATCATTTATAATGAAAAAAATTAATTACAATTATATTTACACAAAGCGTATATACATTACAACATTTTATACGATCACTTGCACGGGGAGGTGGACATGTTACACTTTAGAAATAAAAATAACCTGGGAGTGGGGTTTACCATAGGTCAGCGTTGCGCAATGTGGTGAACAAATAGTAAATACTAACAAACTGTGAAGCAATGGAGCTGATATTCCAAAATTTGCGGATAGGGCTCTGCTGGGGTCCACATATCTACGAGACTGATTGAAATACAATTAAAATAAATTTAAATGAAGGCTTTCTTCAAAGGTTATCAAACGTTGTGCTGTTGTTCCTCTCTTCAAGCCAATTCCCTCAACATATTTGCATAAAAAATGTCTTCCTCATTTGCTACATTTATCTTTGGAACTTGAAAATACGACTCTTTCTTATTCTTACCCAACTAGCAAACTCTCTTTATAGTTTTATATTTTATTGTTACTGGTGGTTGCTTCTCAAATGCTAATTTTTTTAAATTAAAATTGCTGAAAACTATTTTTTCTTTTGACATTGAATTAACAATATTAAATTGATATTTGGGCAGTAAAATTATAAAACAAATATCGGCTTGTTATATTTTACGTGACTGTTACCACACGTTTAACATATTTATTTAAGGTTCTAAAATTAAATTGATTTAATAGACCGCTTTTTAGTAATCTGCCATGGTCTTTTGTAAGGTTTACATATACATGTATACTTTATACGAGGATAATTGGAACTGGTCAGTGTTAAAGCACAGGGCCGTGTGCACTGAACTTTATATTTTGTCATATATTTAGCAATGGTATCGAGATTCGAATGGTAGTTGAAACTGTGCAGGCGAGTCCGAGACTGGCAATGTAATCAGCCTGAATGAACCATCTACGACTGCATTGGTTTAAAGATAATAAAACGGACAGATCTACTAGCATAAAAAAAACTCGTAAATCGCTTCTCAATAGTCAAAGGTGGACCTCTGCTGTGCTGTTAATGTGCCAGTGCAGTGCGTAAATACCTGTTATAATATCAAGCCTAGGAGTTTGGTTAGTTATTGTTCATATCTATAAATATTTACTACTATATAAAAGGTAAAATATTTTAATTATTTACTAATTTACCATGGCTTTCTGGAGACCATTTGAAACAGAGGATAATATAATAACGCCCGAAAATCTTATTATTTTCTTACGACACACATTTCTATTTACTTCCGCCCATGTACAATAAAGAGATGTCGACTGTTTTTGCCGGTTTTTAGTTTTTATACGGTTTTAATTAAGTTCGTTTACACTTTATATACTGGTTCGTGAATCGTGGGGAGAGCCTCGTGTTCGAAATACAGGGTGGTTTTTGGAAAAATGTTCTTTTCGCTTATAGGTATCTGTAATGCGTAAATAGAATTTTGTATTTTGGTTACAGTATAACCAGTCACTATCTGATGTTTAGGATATCAATAAAGAATATCAAGACTGGAATAAAAATATTTTTTATAAAGTGTGGCCCATTTCAAACCTTAACACCCTAATAAAAGTTGTATTTATTACAACAACACCACAAACTGCACTTTTGGGCAAAACGTCATATTTTATTTTTTTAAATCATGGTCTACCGCGATTATTCTAGAGACTAAAATTTAAGAAATCGTATTAGCGATTTTTTTTACGCAAAATCTGAGTACATCCCTGCACTGTGAGAAAAATCTATTAGTCGTTATTAAAAATTTAATAATGTTTGCATAAAACTTCAATTAAATAGGGGACAGGCAGAGTCATTTCCTATGGTTATTAAAGTCATTTTCTTAAAAACATCTATTTACGGTTATTAAAGACCATGGAAATCTCTATATAAATATTTATATTACCATCAGTTTTTTATTTTCTTATGGTTATTAAATGTCTTACCTACTACTGCAAATTGAACAACTCGTCACTATTATTTTATTAGTTTCTTATAAGCACTACAAAATGAACTTTTAGTCAGTATTAGATAGGTTCATTGGTTTGGTTAAATTACAATTGAATACCTCCTTGGTGGGTGTCAAAGAATTTATTTCCGTTTATAGAAAACAGTGGAATATTTGGTTTTTCGTAGTATGTTTTTTACAACACGTTTATTTTTGTAATAATTAATTCACTCTCGTTGGCTTATATTTTGTTAATTTAATAGTAGTTGCACGACATAATTTCTGAGATATTGAGCTTATAGGATAGGTATAGTATCGTTCAAAGCTTCCCTGCAAATAAAAACGCAACAAAAACTTTACGACCTTATTAAAATACCGTTACTCTGTAGTATTCCGCCGGCAAATTGAATCACTTACCTTTATAGGTTTTAATGTATGTCGACCTGTTGGATTACACCATACTAACTGGTTCGCCGGCGTTAATTATGAGCTCGTAAAGTTTTTGTTGCATTTTTTAACTGCCCGGTAAAGTTGAAGATCACTGTATCTTCGAATGCATCTACTTATGGATCTAGGCCCCACTGCAATAGAAATAATTAGTAAGCCATCACTAATAACTTTAACTCCCGCATCCTGTGAGCACTGAAGATACAAGAACATACACGAAATATGATAACGATGATGTGATGTGATCATGTGATGGTCGCAACTCGCGAAAGCCGAGGCCTGTCTGTGCGCAATATCGCTACGTATGATTGTTTATACGATCAGTACCGAATATTATCGAGAATAAAAAATTAATTCGATGCTTATTTGGTACACGTAGTATTGCCAATTATTATAGGTAATCTTATCTTGTACTGCGCTTACATAAATTGACCTGTTCGAATATTTCTCACAAATCTCTAGAATACGGCCAAAAATAATTTTATTTCTTAAATTGTTATGACACAGTATAGTAATAAGCATGTATGGTTGGAATAAAGGTCCCCGCACATTTCTTATGGGAAATGGCCCCCGGTGAAACTCGTTGGAATCGATATATGTTATTAATCTTGAGCTCCTGATCAAAAATCCTCGGAGCCACAAGGTCGGAAAATGTAGTTTTTCAGACATGGAGACGGGGAAAGTCGATTTTTCTAGATTTTTTCACTAATAGTATAGAGCCATGGTCCTTTCAATGCGGCTTCGTTAGTGTTCTACGGGGGTTTTTCGAGTCGCTGATCAAATCCGATGTCAAAAGTTGCATTTGACAGTTGACAGCTGTCAGTCAACTCGCCTTATTTTCCGGAAAAGATCTGTCAAAATATATTCAAAGGGTTTTTTGGGTCGCTGATTTCCAATCCGATGTCGAAGGTGGCATTTGACAGTTGACAACTGTCATATTATTGGATTGTTCACATCTACTTTTAGCGTGACCCGGGAACACTGTCTTTCCGGATAATATAGCTAACACTGCTACTGATAGCTGTTTGTAGGATCTTTTGCAATACATTTCCTCCTCTGTTTTCGAGGGTGAAAAAAACGATGGTGATCAAGGAAAAACTACCCCTAATTCCGGATTCTCGGTCTTGAGTTTGCGGGGGATCGTCGGATCGAGTTTTTTTGGAAGAACAATAATAAATTCAGTTAATCTACATTAGATTACCACGGAGCGACCCCCAACCGTAATAGCAATATCTCAAAAAATAAGAAAATGCGGACTCGACAAGGTCTCTTATGGATTTTCGAGGGCAGAGATCATGATGGAGGTGATATTTTTCACCATACCCTCCTGCAACTACCCCCAACGTATAAGAACCACCCCCACTTCCATGCTGTCGGTCCAAGGCATGCGAGGATTCGTCGGATCCGGATTTTTATCTGAATATTTAGGGAAACTAGCCATTACTAAACCACAGTTGACCTATGCAGCCCCCGGGGGTTGAAACTACCCTGCTCGCAAAACCGAAATCATTCGAAAAACGGGAAAACGGGCTTCTTCCGGGTTTTCGAAGGCGGTAATCACAATGGTGGTATTTTTTTCACTCCACCCTCTCAAAACTACTTCACGTATAATACCATCCCCTCTTCCATGCTGTTGGTCCTAACCGTGCGTGAATGCGTCGTACCGGAGTTTTTATGGTGGGAATATCATAGAAACTAACCATTACTCAACCACAGTTGACCTAAGCAACCCTTGGGGGTTGAAACTATCCTGCTCGCAACACCGAAATCACTCATAGGTTTTCGAGGGAGAGAATCACGATGGTGGTGTTATTTTTCACCCTACCCTCCCGCAACTACCACCAATGTATAAAAATACCCTATTTTCTATAAACTATATGTATAAAAAAAGGTAAGTCGTAAAAAAGCTGCTTTACCAGGGTTCGATCGTAAGTAATACACGTGTATGCTATTAATAGACACTTAATAGAGTCCCTATAAATTATGTCACTCGTTAAGTGTCAAGTGAACATATAATGGCGGCTATAATTTCAGTGTGCGCGTGTGCGTCAGTGTGTTTACAACTTATCCTATTGGCGCCGCCATTATGTATCCACTTTTCATACGGACCAATCAGTGCCTCGACCTCGTATGGCCAAACTCTACTTTATAGGGACTCTAACACTTAAAGCAACACCAGCACCGTATACGTAACTCTTTGGAGTAAACGCAGAAATACATGTAAATCCATGTTACGGTGCATAGTCTTAAATTAAGATAAAGCACTGTTTGAAACGTAACGTACCTATCTACTGAACTAAATTTCAACGAAACTTATAAACATAACCGCTTAACCTAACACCTTTCATGGGTGTTTTTGTTTATTTATATTGCATAGTTTTGTATATAGGCCAAAAATAGGACAAATCGATGGTGGTTATGTGAATGTGGCGTCTTTGACAGTTACAATAATACAATATCGGTTGCAGTTGGTGGTCCCATCGCCATTACTCGGTTCGACACGATATGTTTTAGGTACACGCACGAACACCCAAGTTTACGTCAGGCGTAAGTACGAACGTACAACAATTCAATATTGCGCGCGCGTACCTGTCACTTTATACGTTTACGTCTACGTTCTTGTTGGCGCTTTAAGTGTCCAATGTTAAATGATTTTTACGTGCTCGCTCTATACGAATATCATGCACTGCTGAAATATTTTGGGGGATAATTTTTTTTGTGACCATGTGTTTTTCTTTTACACTTGTTATTTATTAAACTCTTAAATTTAACGGTGCTTACATAATTTATTTAAAATTTTAAACATTATCTTCATTTACTCATTTACCTTCTATGATAACGGGCATGATGCAGACCCGGCCACTATCAATTAAATGTAAATCGTTTCTAGGAACTCTTTTATCATCGGATTGTGGTTTTAAAATGAATCTACGTCGAATGTGCCCTTGAATTGACCTACGAATTATAACAAACGTAATAATAATGTGTTTTGCGAAGAAAATGTCCACAGGGTGTACGCCTTACTTAAAACTGGCCACTGGCCTGGCCCGCCCTGTTTTAGTATAAGTTAAATTAATTTAAAATTGTCGTAAATGAGAATTTAATCAGCGTTGTGAATAAAACTGCACGCAGTGTTGCCAAATTTACAATAGTAAGTAATGTATGTAACATTACGTAAAACTAAACTAGTTCAGTGTTATTATATTTTCATGCAAACATTTTTGTAGAATTTAACATTTCATTTGCGAGCTTTGACTCACATTGAATATTATATTAAATATACCGAAAGTACGTGTAAGAAATAAATTAGTCATGAAACTAAATTGTATACAGGGTGGATCATTAACAATAGGCCGTAGTTCAGAGGAAGATTCTTTGGGCCAAAATATAAGGATATAACCAAATATACTTTAGTAAAATGTTGCTGTGGAAAAAGATACAGGGTGTCAAAGTTCAAATTATTTTTTCGTTTTTTTGCAATAACTCAACAGCCTCTTGACTAATCTTCGCCAAATTTGCTAGAGGAACTTTTTTTATTCTAAGAAACAATAATGTATGTATTACATCACGTTAGATCATAGACGGCGCCACAGAACCTGTATCTGATGATGATTTTTTTTTTACAAAACGTTGTGGTACTTCGGACCAGAAAATCTGATGAGGGCATCATTTCCACGTATAAAAGGTACACTTCGTAGAGCTTGATAACTCCAACCGTTTTCGAGGAAAGTGCCGTTAATATTTCAATAATTTTTTGAAAAACAAATTCAAATTTAGTGAAACAAAGTGTATTTATTGAAAAGCGTGCTTTGGTTATGTTTTGGTTCTGTCATTTACGGCATTTAATCATTTTATTTTATTCTTGTGTTCCTCGAGCTAATTTGTTTAACTTCTTTATTCATTGCAATATCCAAATAGAATACAGCCAGACCCTAAGATTTTCAAAAATCTGTTTCGTCGCTTGGGAGAAACGGGTTCATTTCGCCATAAAAACGATGTAAGATGACCGAAACGAATTACTCCAGATCAAGAACTAGAAATTTTAGTTCGTGTGGATGAAGATCCTCAAGTCAGCTCAAGTCGTTTAGCAGCGGCAACAGAGGTGAGTAAACAATCTGTCCTAAGAGTCTTATATAAAGAACGCTATACGGTTACCGATATAAGGCATAAAGAGATGGCTTGGCGTACCTATAAAAAAAATCTAATAACACTGTCGATCTTAAGAACTTTAAACTATTAAGAGCTAAGTTGAAAAGAGATATCGACACATCTTACAAAAATTACTTACACCCAACTGAAAATAATCTATCCTCAAATCCAAAAAGTTTCTGGGCATATGTCAACAGTAAAAAAAATTCCATCTCGATGCCGAATGCCTTCACTAATAATGACAGTATCTTAGATAATCCCGAAGATATAGCGAATTACTTTGCTAACTTCTTTAGTTCAGCGTACATCCCCTCAAGTCGCAGTATAAACTTGTCGGCAGTAACTAGTGATAATATTAATATAGCAATGCCTAAGATAACTGAGATGCATGTGATTAATGCCTTCAAAAAAATTAAATCAAAATTTACGGCCAGACCCGATGGTTTACCAGCTTTCTTCTTAAAAGGCTGCTCAGGTATATTGGCTGCGCCGCTGAAACATATTTTTAACCTGTCCTTACAAACTTGTGCATATCCTGATAAATGGAAAGCATCTAAAATTTGTCCCATACACAAAAAAGGCAACAAATCGGATATAGAAAATTACCGCCCTATTACAATCATAAATAATTTTGGCAAAGTATTTGAAGTCGTCATGCATACTGCACTTTATCCCCAGATTCATCAACGTATATGCAACAACCAACATGGTTTTAAACCTACTTTGTATAACACAATACTTAGCTGAAGTTATGGATGACGGTGGACAAGTCGATGTTATCTATATGGACTTCTCTAAGGCCTTTGATAGGTTGGACCATGGTGTTTTGCTAACGAAATTAGTCTCGTTTGGTTTTAACCTTAGTCTAATAACTTTTTTGAATCCTATCTGATTAACAGAAGTCAGTTTGTACAATATCATGGTCATAGGTCTATCGAATTCTCAATCAGGAGTTCCACAATGGTCGGTCTTAGGCCTTTTACTGTTTATTATTTTCATTAATGATATCGTCATCGATATCAGTTGTAAATCTCTCTTATATGCTGACGACTTGAAGATATACTATAAGATTAACGACGAATCAGACTGCGAAAAGCTGCAGACAGACTTAAGCACAATTCACGAGTGGTGTAACAAATTCAGATTGTCTCTGAACATAAATAAATGCAATGTAGTCTCGTTTACGAGGAAATTAAATAAAATACAATATGAGTATACTATTAATAAGGCAAATCTGACGCGTCCTGATACCTTTAAAGGTCTAGGAGTAACATTTGACTCACATCTTTCGTTCAGAGAACACATAAGCAACACAGTGACATCATCTTTTAAATTGTTAGGATTTCTCATACGAAATGCTCGAGATTTTCAAAATACGCGTACCATAAAAACTCTATATAATACCTTGGTGCGACCCCGACTAGAATACGCGAGCGTGATATGGAACCCCCACTACGCCGTACATATTAACAATATTGAAGGCATTCAAAGACGTTTCTTAAAATTCCTGGCATTTACAATCGATCGTCAATATCCCCCTATAGGTTATGACCACTCATCACTACTTAATCGTTTTTCATACAATTCTATGAAGCAGCGGAGAGAGATGCAAAGTGTTATACTTTTATACAAACTTTCAAGCAACATGATCGACTGTCCGCAATTACTTGAACAAATCAACTTTAGAGCACCTACCAGGTCAACCAGATCTACATCCTTGTTTTACTTTCCTAATACACACACAAATGCTTTAACGTTTTCACCACTATATCGTATCTGTCGTAGCTACGAAATTATTGCACATGATGTCGACATTTTTAACACTAGATTAAGTCAAATTAAGTCAAGATTCTCTTAGATTAACAGTTTTTGTTTGTTTCTTTTTTAATGCTTTTCCCTATTCACTTTTCCTTTATTATTGTATATAATTGTATATCTGCGTGTATAGATAAATATGTATATATTAAATCACCAAATTCATTTATAGAATTTTGCAATAGTTATATTAGTATTAAGATTTAGGTTATAGTAAGCCATAATATATAACACACTAGCGTGTATTCTAGTTTTAATTTATATCACAAGTTTTGATAATATATATGTATGTTAGTTTCCGGCCCTGTAAATGGAATGTAAATTCTGTTGGGTTTGTGTATGTAAATAAATAAACGCTTCTACCCATATCATCTCCTGTACAAAACCTACTTCGAAGGAATCTTTCACCAAGGCTACAATTTTTTCAATTTGTTCTGAATAAACACAACAAGGAAGAAATTTTGTAAAGAACACTTTATTTACAGACTTTTACTCACCGAGGCGTTTTTAACTTGAGAAATACCCATTACTGGGAAGTAGAAAATCCTCATGCCGTTAAAGAAAGGCATTTTCAGCAAGAATTTATGGTTAACGTCTGGTGTAGTATCATCGGCGATTAATTATTGGGACCATTTGTCCTTCCTCCAAATTGAAATGGACTGTCTTATCTGTTTTTTCTTCAAAATACTCTTGCTGATATCTTACATACTTTCATGCTAGACATACGGAACAGAATGTGGTTCATGCATGATGGAGCTCCCCCTCATTTCTCCATTGAAATCAGGAATTAATGAGATTTTCCCACGTAGATGGATCGGTCGAGGAAGTGAGTTTGCTTGACCACCAAGGTGTCCTGATTATAATCCTTTGGATTATTATGTGTGGAGATATATGAAGTACTTAGTCTATGCAAATACTATCAACTCAAGAGTAGAACTGTGGGACAAGATACAAAACGCAGCGAATTTTATTAGAGGACAGGAAAATGTATTTTTCAATGTAAGAAAATCTTTTACGAATAGAATTAGAAAAGGCATAGAAATAGGTGGAGACCATACCGAACATTTACTCTCAGTTGCAGCAATGGCGTTTTTGCATGGGTGGGGGGGGGGGGTGCTTGTTAAGTTTAGAATGTAATTAAGTCAACTTTTATGTTATTTTTTGGTCTTCTAATAAGATTAGATCCTTATTTTAGACAATCTTTTGATTTATCTCGATGGCATGAAAATAATCCATTAGTTCATAAGAAAGTGAGAAAGAGTTTACGCTGTTATTACGATTTTGTTTTCCCTTGCCCCCCTATTGAAATGTTTAACGGCACCTAGGCATATATCATGGCATAGATAGACGGATTTCCTTTGATGCATGTAGTGTTGCGTATATACACAACTAAACGGCAAAACCAAGACAAAAAGAACGACCTAAAAGGCTCTTTAAATATAAATAAAACAAATCTACAGAGCATTAACTAATGTATGTATGTAAACTGTATTTCTAATATTTCTATGCGTAAGTAACGACGAGACTTTATTTGTCCTGCCATCTATTGCATTACACACAACTAAACACATACAAAGCCGTGTTTTAAATTGCATGAGTGGAGTGTATGAAGCTAACTAACCCCATTCTCCCCGCTGATCCACATTATTGCAAACATTGCAAATACGCCATACAGTCGCCTTACTGCTGAAATGTTTTGTCTACGAAAGATATGTCACTTCTTGCTGAGACGGTTAAATACTTTTTAACATACGGGGGGAAAATAGACACGATACAAAATTTTTCGATATTTACATACAAAAACATTTTCCGGTGCATACAATAATTATACAAAATAATTCTGCAGTTTATCCACTTCTCGATTTTTGAGTTTTTTATGGAATAGGGGTGCTGGGTGTTTAAACACGAGTGAAAATATAACGTTTGCAGGTCATTTGAAACGATTAGCAACGAAAAAGTCATTCTAGGACAGGAGTATTGTTCGCCCAGGCAGAGAATGAAGTTTGATGGAATGTGTAAAGAAAATACTGTAGGAAGTGCATTGTTGTCAGGTTTGCTGAAATCATTTCTTTGTAAATATTTAATGTAGGATATAAACAAAGAGAAAATATGAATATCAACAATGACCTTAATGCACAGATATCCCTTAAATTCCCTTAAAATCCCCATAACGATGGTTATTTACTTTCAGCTTCATATTCAGAATTAACCTTGGTTCTCTGCTGAAATTTTCTATAAATGAGATACCAGTATGGATGGGGAATAATGAAACTATTAAATGGCCACCGAATAGTCCCGATCTTACTCCACTAGATCCATTCATATGGGAAATTTTAAAGGACATAATTCATAAACAATAATCGCAGTATTCCTGCTATTAAAGAAACGATTCAGAATGAAATAAATAGTCTAAACTTTTTCAATAACGATATCATCTTGAGTACTTTTCGGAATTTTAGAAGACAATATGAACTCTGCATCCAAAATAATGGTGGCCATATCGAACAACTTTTATAGTTTACTATTTGTATGTTGTTGTTTTATTAATATTATATGTTTGTAATTAACTAAAGTGGAATCACCGTATCACAAACACTGTTAAAAAACTAAGATCTTTACTATACAGATTTAAAAAACTAAGAGAAACACTGAACGAAAAACATATTAAAATCATATACTATGGAATGATAGAATCGATTCTGAAATATGGTATAATAGCCTGGGGAGGAGCAAATAAAACTAATATTAACCCATTAATAATAATCCAAAAAATGTATCAAAAAATTTTATACGGAAAACCCAACCTTTACCCTTCGGAACTACTTTACAAAGAGTCGGAAATGCTAAATATACGCGAGTTATATTCGCATTGTATATTAATCCAACAATACAAAGCTCACTCGGAATCAACACTCGTGGATCATATTTACAACACAAGAGGGAAAGGTAGAAAACAAGTAAAGGTTACAGTTGCACAAAAAACTATAGGAACTAAATGTTTTACCTACTTAACTTAAAATACACTCTAATAGATATATTTATACATACTGGAAATTTTCTAAACTTTTAGGTTATAAATAATTTTTTATCTCTCATAAAATTTTATTTTTTATGAAACTACTTAAACAAATAAAAATTATATAACACGGGTCTATTATCCTTTGCATTCAGGTACCTAGGAACCTTCGCAAAGGAAAATGGATCTCCTTAGCTATCTACAGTAGCACGTACACATTTATTTTCATATTAGTGAAACTACCCATTGCTCACAGACTCGACTGAGTCTATGCAATTACCCATTTATTTATTTATATGATTACACTTATTAAAATTAAAACTAATTATTGTAATTCTCTGTTAAACCGTATAAATAAATAAATATTCTATTCTATTCTATTCTAAAAATATTCTATTCTATTTTAGATACATGAGTTTTGTAGTTTTTTTAACTTATTAGTTTTCAATGTTCAATAACTCTAAAATGGTTAAAGATAGGACTGTCCTATGTCATATTTTTGAAATCAGAAAAAAAAATATTTCAAAAATTCAACAATATACGTTCCATTAAAAAAATATTGCTTCTTGTAACCCTCAATTCCTGCACGCCACTGCACTTCCATTAACTTATTAACGGTGTTCAGTTACAGCCCAACAACTTTTATTCAAAACTATTTTTTTATCTTCAATGATAACGATGATAAAGGGTGACCTAAATGAATACTCTGTACCTATATGGGATATTTTTTCATTTTTACAAACTTTTGCAGAAAATTGTATTTCAGGCCTTGGACGGTCACTTGGTACGCCTCCTCATAAATAAGAATGTCATCGAAATCATTGGAGGCCCAAAATCGTAAAAAATAAATGATAGCTCTGAAGGAGGCCATAAAAGATTCGGCATTAAGTTAAAACTTGTAGAAACTATAATATTTTAATAGAAAAACAGCTAAATTTTACTGATAGTGAATAATATACAGTGTGACCCATTTCAAATGGAAACCTCTCTGTAAAAAATGTATTTATAATCCTATGTTAACGCTTTTTTTTTTAATGATAAACCATCGAAAACTCCACTTTATGACAAAAATTTAGAGATAAATTTCAATCTTCAAAGCCTTCTATGATTTATTTTTAATGTCGAAAATGAACAAATTTGATTAGCGATTTTTTTATTGAAATTTTAACTACACCACCGGGTTCAGTAACCTCTCAAATGGGTAAATCCCAAGTTTCATGAAAAAATATTGAAAAATGACAGAGCTATGACAAAATTAATGTAGGCAGTTGTGCGACCCATTTTGAATGGAAACACTCCTGTAAAAAATGTGTCTATTATCTGATTTTGACGTGACTTTTTTTAAAAGATACACCATCAAAAACTCCACTTTATGACAAAAATTTAGAGATAAATTTCAATTTTCAAGGCTTTATTTATTTTCAATGTCGAAAATGGACAAATTTGATTTTTTTATTGAAATTTTAACTACATCATTGGATTCAGTAACCTCTCAAAAGGGTAAATCCCAAGTTCCATGAAAAAATATTGAAAAATGACAGATTTATGACAAAATTAATGTAGGCAGTTGTGCGACCCATTTTGAATGGAAACACCCCTGTAAAAAATGTGTCTATTATCTGATTTTGACGTGACTTTTTTTAAAAGATACACCATCAAAAACTCCACTTTATGACAAAAATTTAGAGATAAATTTCAATTTTCAAGGCTTTATTTATTTTCAATGTCGAAAATGGACAAATTTGATTTTTTTATTGAAATTTTAACTACACCATTGGATTCAGTAACCTCTCAAAAGGGTAAATCCCAAGTTCCATGAAAAAATATTGAAAAATGACAGATTTATGACAAAATCAATGTAGGCTCATAGCAACTTTTACTTGATTTTTTCTAAACATCGAAGTAGACGATGAAAAATAAACAAAAGAAAGGTAAATTAAGTGAATAGTTTTAATAAATATTACATTTTTATTGAGTAATGGCAGATAATAATAGGGTGCCGTGGAAAACGTCAAATCTTTAAAATTTGCATATTCTCATATTCATTGTTATTGAATTATAAAATTAATCGATAGTTATTATCAAGTATTAGTTTATTAGTTTGTATTTAATTATGGATAATCTAAATGTACAGGAAAAAATTGAACTTGTGCGCCTTAGAGGAGATAATGACAGAACTTTGAAAGAGGTATGCGAGATATTCAACAATAGGCATCCGAATAGGCCCAACATTACTAAAAGTACTGTTTATAAAATAAACAAAATTTTTAATGAGCGTGGCGCTGTGACACGGCGTATTATAAGAACAGATAATATACAAAGAAGAACCAGGTACGAGCAGACAGTTTTAAATTATTTTAACAACAATCCAAACGCCAGTGTAAGAGTAGCTAGCTTAGATTTGAATTTACCTAGAGAAAATATTCGCCGATGCCTTAAGAAGAATTTGGTAAAACCATTCAAACCCAAATTTTTACACACGTTGGAAACTGGCGATGATAACAGATGGATGGAGTTTTCCTTGTGGGCTGAAGGAGAGTATCTTAATAACAGAAATTTTAATAAAAATATTTTATTCAGCGATGAAGCAACTTTTACAACAAACGGGATAGTATCGTCACAAAATTCTAGGTTTTGGGCTATAGAAAACCCACAGTTTGTCATTAATTGTAAAAGACAATATTCCCAAAAAGTTAATGTTTGGTGTGGGTTGCTCAATGAAACAATCATTGGCCTTTTCTTTTTTGAAGGTAATATGAATAGCATGCAGTTTTTACAGTTCCTAAGAAATGAATTTTGGAATATTCTACATGAACTTCCAATACAAGAGTAAATCTACATTTTCAATTAGATGGAAGCCCTGTCCATAATGCCAGAGTGGTTACTAGATGGCTGAATGCTAACTTTCCTAATCGATGGATAGGTCGTGGTAGCCCGTTAATTGAATGGCCACCCCGATCTTCGGACTTAACACCGATGGACTTTTTTTATGGGGTTTAAAAAAATCTAAAGTTTACAGGTCACGCCCGAGTAATAGAGAAGATTTGTGTGCAAGAATAAGACAAGCTTGTGCAGAAGTTACCCGGCAACAATTACAGAATGTCGTAAAAAATATTAAAAAGCAATTCGACAAGTGCATCGAAATAAACGGCGGCCTTGTAGAGACTACAAAAATTTAAGAAGTTTTAGTGTAATGTTGTACAATGTGCTATTTTTTTTATTTAATAGGTATCTAATTATTATTACTTTTAATTGTTCATACTTATGTTTTTAAGTCCAATATGATTAAGTTTGTTTAAATGACAATATTTATTAAAACTATTCACTTAATTTATCTTTCTTTTGTTTATTTTTCATGGGCTACTTCGATTTTTAGAAAAAATCAAGTAAAAGTTACTATGAGCCTACATTAATTTTGTCATAAATCTGTCATTTTTCAATATTTTTTCATGAAACTTGGGATTTACCCATTTGAGAGGTTACTGAATCCAGTTAAAATTTCAGTAAAAAAATCGCTAATCAAATTTGTCCATTTTCGGCATTGAAAATAAATCATAGAAGGCTTTGAAAATTGAAATTTATCTCTAAATTTTTGTCATAAAGTGGAGTTTTCGATGGTTTATCATTTAAAAAAAAAGCGTTAACATAGGATTATAAATACATTTTTTACAGAGAGGTTTTCATTTGAAATGGGTCACACTGTACTTTACCAGATGAATTGATGAATGCTGAGGGGAGGATGAAAGCGGGAGGTCGGGCGCAAATTTTATTTGGGGCCTGGGGCACAAAATTCTATCGGGCTCAGTACGATACATTATTTTTCTATCAAGATAGTCCACTTTACCATCTAAAACGTTAAAGAGAACAATCGACATTTCTAATTAACCCTATTTTTATTTCAGGCATATCTGCAAGAAGTCAAATACTCTTTGCTTTGGTCTATACGACTAGATATTTGGACTTGGGCATCACCTACAACTCCTTATACCTCACTTTAATGAAAGCAATGTATATCACCTGCTCGTATCTTATAGTGGCACTCATTATCTGGGTATACAATAAAACGTACGAGCGAAAAAAGGACGTATTTCTAACAGAGTTCCTGATAACTCCCTGCCTTATGATGGCAATTTATTTCAACCACGAATTTACACCTTTGGAGGTAAGTGAAGAATTATATCGTTAAACCAATCAGAAATTTGCTACGAAATCAAAAAAATATATATAAATAAAACTAGTAATACACTTCTACTTTAAACGAGAATAATTGAAACTGGTCAGTGTTAAAGCACAAGACCGTGCGCACTGAACTTGATATTTTGTCCTATACATTTAGCAATGGTATCGA
Source organism: Leptura quadrifasciata (assembly GCA_963675555.1). Lineage (NCBI taxonomy): Eukaryota > Metazoa > Arthropoda > Insecta > Coleoptera > Cerambycidae > Leptura > Leptura quadrifasciata. The sequence continues at coordinate 15,175,337 of OY776679.1, forward strand.
GATTCGAATGGTAGTTGAAACTGTGCAGGCGAGTCCGAGACTGGCAATGTAATCAGCCTGAATGACAGTGGCGGCCCGTGGCTTTTAGCTCTGGGTGGGCAGGATGGGATGGGGGATATAACCGAATAATAATGACACTTCTCCACAGAAATTTAGTGGGTGTAAAAATCACGCAAAAAACATTCAATGATGGCTCTGTCCATTTCAATCGCCTTGTATAACGCTTTTAAATTATCTATCCGTGTTGAATTCCACGGATTTTTACTATTTTTACTGAATAACATGCAAGGCCAGTAATAAAGTTTATTTTTTATTTCACTTCCAGAAACATTTCTGATACCCTGTGACACAAAATTTTCTATTGACGAATTTGAATTTACATTAGTGAGATTCCCCATAGTCGGGCGAGGTCGCTCTAATTTAGTTACAAAAAATTTGTCGTCGTATGTTAGGGACGCAAAAGTATTTTCTAATAAAAAAATGTATAATATCAGAATTACCGATTACCGTTTGTCTTACGTCGGCCATATTTTAATATTAATAGTTTGTCAGTTCTCCATTCACTACACTTTTTCTGTTAAAGTAGACACTTACTATTTACTAAATATCGACAAAGATCACAGATTACAAATTACAAAAACATAACATTGAGAGACTAAAACATTACACAATCCTAACCAAAAACCAAAATCTTCCCATTCTAAAACAGTAGCAACAATTTCCAACGTTTGAGATTCGCGAATACTGACTTGACTTGACTCCACACGCCCGAAAATGAAACGATTCTCGACGAAAGATCAGGACACTGTAAAAGAAGGGAAGGGATGAGGGTGGCAGTGTCCACATCCCACCGAGCGCGATATCCCATATTTGAATATTATACATTTATTTCATTTACATTACTTATATTAATTTCACATCTAAAACTGCTAAAATATAATTAAACATTATTTTAGTACTTTCATAAGGAATTGATTAATCAATTTCAACATATTAGTTATTTTTTGGGTTTGATATATTTTCAATTGTGAACATATTCTATTCAATGTTCATAGTTTATTACAAGTTTTGCTCAGGGATGGCATGCCCACTCTAGGTTGTAAATAGCTTAAGCATGTAAGACGTACATCTCGTTTTGATATGCATTACAGGCATAAGATCGAAGTGGATAAAAAAATCACGATTTCTGAGCTATGCTTGCCCGCCCTGGCTTGGCGCATGACACTTTCGACAGTACTACGCCAGGTTTCTAAACGGATTCATAAGTGTACCTATATGAGCATTAATATGTAGTAAAAAGAATATTACAAATAAAACTAACATTTTAATTTTAATATTGCAAATAATTAACCACAAAATTTTACTTGTTAATTTAACTACAAAAATATCTAAAAATATAAATATGCCTTTATAACTACCGCTTATGTAATTAGATGGGCACTGCCTATCCTGCCATCCCTGACGGGCCGCCACTGGAATGAACCATCTACGACTGCACTGGTTTAAAGATAATAAAACGGACAGGCCTATTGGCATAAAAAAAACTCGTAAATAATTTCAACGGCGGACTTAGAGATGTGCTGTCTGTGCCAGTGCAGTGCGTAAATATCTGTTATAATATCAAGCGTAGGAGTTTAGTTAGTTATTGTTCATATTTATAAATATTTACTACTATATAAAAGGTAAAATATTTTAATTATTTACTAATTTATCATGGCTTTCTGGAGACCATTTGAAACAGATGATAATATAATAACGCCCGAAAATCTTATCATTTTCTTATGACAAGCATTTCTATTTACCTCGGCCCATGTACAATAAAGAGATGCCGACTGTTTTTGCTGGCTTTTAGTTTTTATACGGTTTTAAGAATTCTAACTTCTTTTTCAAATTTAACCCTATTTAAGTTTAGAGATAATAGTCTGTGTACATAGCTATGAAACGGTGACATTTTTATCTTCCAAGATTGATTACAATTTGCATGTGTAAGAGTGTCAGTAAAAGTTGGCTTTCTGTAAATATCAACTTTTACTGACACTCTTACACATGCAAATTGTAATCAATCTTGGAAGATAAAAATGTCATCATAGCTATGTACACAGACTATTATCTCTAAACTTAAATAGGGTTAACTTTGAAAAAGAAGTTAGAATTCTTAAAACCTCGCTTAAAACGCTAGCAAAAAACAATGGCTATGATGAGTCACTTATTGCCAAATTAATAAAAAATAAACAAAGAAAATTATTACAAAACATTTTTATAACGTACCAAATATATAAAACAAAAAATGGCATAGTATAAATTATGTAAATAAGGTTAGCAACTCAGTATGTAATAGATTAAATAAATTAGGTATTAATACAATATCAACGAATAGAAGTAATTTAGGTCGCTTGTTGGCTAATAATAAAGAAAAGACAGAAGATATTAAAAAATCGGGGGTATATGAAATAAAGTGTGATGACTGTGATGCCGTATATATAGGTCAGAGTGGCCGTAGCATAGATGTGAGGTTAAGAGAACAGAAACAGTCTATTTTATATAATAAAAAATCAACTGGTTTCACCGAACATTGCATTGAGCAAAATCACGTTTTTAACGGTAGTAGTGTTAAAATTTTGCATAATGCAAACAAAGGAAAAATCCTAGACATGCTTGAAATTTTAGAAATTAAGAAGGCCCTAAGAAACCATAAAAACTTTACAAATACACAAACATTTATAAACAATCCTGTACTAGATACAGTAATAAAATTAAGTTCGTAGTTCCGGCCTGTATTGTTAAATTTTAAGAAATAGCAAATCAAGTTATTATCCCCCTCTAGGTGGGTAGAGATTAGATAGATAAGATAGATTTGTAAGATATATACTGTGAACCACCACTTTCAGGTCAGTTTTTAAGACTCTTTGATAATGGTCCCAAGGCCGAAACATATGTCAGAGAAACCTGAGAAAATAACTAATGAAACAATAAACCAAGTGCGTATTGTAACTATTCTTTTGAATATTTATAATTATTCTATTAACAGAGTATATAGTACAACTTAAAAGTATTTAAAACCACCTGGTGATTCCTTCACTGGCTCCAGGATAAATGAATTTAAGTTTGAAAACCAAATGAGACCGTTTTATTGGATGAGTCATTTATACCTACACATTTTTTTTTTTTTTAGATTCTCTGGACCTTTAGCATTTATCTAGAAGCTGTAGCAATCCTGCCACAATTCTACATGATATACAAAAAAAAGGAAATGGAAAGAAGTTTGTTCTTTTACTTGTTAGCACTGGGACTCTATAGAGGATTTTACGTTATCAACTGGATATACCGATATTTCACCGAAAATCATACTGATATTATAGCTGATGGGGCTGGAGTTCTGTATACATTTTTGTACGTCATGGGCGCTGGAGAAATAATATTTAATGGAGTTAAGATTACTAACGAAGAAAGGGGAACTTTATTAAGGAACAATATTTTCTTTATAAGTAATAATGGTCCATTGGAAGAACGGTTGAATCTGACTTATGAACAGGATGTTGAAATAAGTAAGGTGGATAACCAGCCAAAAATTGAAAAAGTCTAGAGGAAAGTTAAATCCTTAATTAATAATCGAATATGAAATTGACAACAGCAAACAAAAGTCAATTTATACATTGAAAAGTTCAAACTATGTTCAAGCAATGGTGTCATATAAAAACAAAATATTCTCTCTTAATCAAAATGTGTTATATTGTATTTATCACAAATTAAATTGATTTTTTTGTAATACACAACGTATTTTATTTTATGGGATCACAGCAGAAAATCAGCAATCCGAAACTGAGTTAAATACCTGTGATGCTAATAACTTGTTAGGTGTCACTTTTGACAAATACCTGCAATGGGCTCATCACATTGAAAATCTGTGTATAAAGCTACGAAAAAGTTGTTTTGCTCTAAAATTTATGTCTAAGCATTGTAGCCAGGATATCCTTAAAACCCTTTATTTTGCCAATTTTGATTCTCATCTGAGGTTTGGAATTGTAAACTGGGGTAATAGTACTAATGTAGCCAGGGTATTTTTACTGCAAAAATATGCAATTCGTATAATGTTAAATTTGAGTTACAGAGAAACTTATAGAGATGCTTTTAATAATAAATGCCTTTATTTAACCTGGCGAGATGTCAGCGTAAAGCTGCTATTAACTCCAACCAGGATACAAACAAATTAATCATAAAATACCATATTTACAAAAACTAAAAGGAATGAGGAAAAACCGGAGGAAACATCAATCACATTTGAATTACTTAAATAAAAATATGAGTAATATATATATAATATATATAACATATTAAATTTAATGGCAGTAACATTATTATATTATATGAAGAGAGTCCTACCATTTATTGTAAAATCTAATAATAACAATAAATAAATAGAAATAAACCATGTATACAATATATTTTGCTTCAGTTTACTTTTAAATTATAATTTATGTATTAATTTTCTTTAAGTATTTTTTTTTAATTATTAAATTCAATTTAAAAGATCTCTTAGGAGCTGCTCTTTGATTTTTTTCTAAAGACGTTATATGACAATGCTTGAACGTTCTCTTGAATTTTATTATAATAATATGTGGCACCATAACAGAAAGCTGACTTAAATGACGTGGTTCTATGCTTAGGTATGTGCAATATATTACTTACGTGTCTAAGGTTATTATCATGTATATCTGATCTAAATTTAAGTTTTTCTCGAAGATAGGTGGGGACGTTACTTATTAAAAGGGAATGCACCAGACAACATAAGTGAAGAATCCATCTTTTTTTAATGTTTAATATTCTGTTCTCAACCATTATCGGCGTTATGTGATCTCGCCTCCCAGCTAAGCTGGCAAATCGAATGCATGAATTCTGCAGTTTTTGGATTTTGAATAGGACAATGTTTTAAAAATTTTGACTGTTGCTAGCCTATACATTCTGGAAGTATGTTCATATGTCCACAAACACAAATCCACTTTTTTAAATAATCAAGTTGGACATTCACATGATACTCGATCTAAATATCTCCTACTGCCTGACTGTCATAGAACTACTATGTATCAGAGAAGTTTTCTGTATCAAGGGTGTAAATTCTATAATTTATTAGACGAAGATATTAAATCCTCTGGTAGTAGGTATACATGTTTTTAAAGGAAAACTTAAAAAATTGTTGCTAAACAAAAACTGTTACACAGTCAATGATTTTTTAAAATTAATTGTATTTTAATATCTCCTTTTTCCATATTACTGTTTTTTCCTCTCTTTAAATCCATATGACATAAATCTAATCTATTTTTATAATTATTCTAGGGTCTGACTAAGTCCAAAAATGTTTTATATATTTTAGCCACATTATTATATAGTGTATTGTTTTCTATTTCTGGTACTGTTTTTTTAATTATTTATGTGACATTTTCTTCATCGACCTTATGTTTACCTTTTTGTGTACATATGTTTTTTTCAATGGAGAAATAAAGATTATTATTATTATTATTATTATTTCAGGTGATACAATAAATAATATATTTTTTAAATGGGATACCCTGTATACACTGTGTCCCAAATTGGGGGTGCATGCATTGATATCTCTGTTATTATCAGAGATAGAGAAACGGTTAAATAGGGACTTTTTTGAAGAATTTCATGACCGTTTCCATGCAGTTTTTAAATTTGGCCTAGCTCTCTTCGTTTCCGAAATATTTTTAAAAAACTGAAAAGGTGCATTTTAGAAACCTTCCCGTATCTGCCTAATTTGATGATTGGTGATATTTTAATAAGTACATTGTTAGGACACCTTTTTAAGGTGCTTTCGTTCACGTTACCAAAAATTTTCTACCGCCATTTTTCTCTCAGTTAATGCCACTAACTTTGTTTTTCTTATGGACGCCATATTGGATTTTTTGTATGTTCAATAGTGCTCTTAATTCCCCTTTCAATGATGTATCACAATGTCAGGAAAAAATTATTTCCTGGTGTAAAATATGAAAAAAATAAGTTTTCTAAGTAGGCTATGAAGAAAATTTATTTTAAAATAATCTGGTTTTATTAGCTTCAACTTAAAATGAAAACAAATTAATTATAACACATTCAAATGAGTTGTTGAATTGACTTGCACCGTCCAAATAAAAGAAAATAATGGTATTAATGTTTCTAATAGTAGGATCTTGTTACCATGACAATAGACAAAAAAATGTTTAATTGACATTTGTTGCCATAATTGCTGTTTTTCTTGTTACTAGTGCTTCACTGTGATCTACCATTACTTTGTAATAACTTATTTTGTGCGTTTCTTTTATTAAGATCTTTTCTTGAATTTGTTATGGCTTTGAGATATACAAACGAAGAAAAGTTATATACAGGCTGTCCATTTTATCAGGGCACTCGAGAATATCTCACTTAATATCGGTCGTGCAAAAAAAATTATTTTTACGAAAATTGTGCCGATTTATATAACCTACAAACTGGTTTAAAAACATTCGAAATCCATGGCCTACTTTAAGAGTTATGGCGGAATTTATCGAAAATGCGGAAAACGTCTAGGCCAAATATCTCCGTTATTTGAAGAGATACGAGAAAAATTCTAAGGCGAAAATTTTTTGCAAAACATAGTGTTTCAACGAGGTTTTATCTAATTTTTTTCAAAACCGCTGTATTTTGAGATTTACTCTTCAGGCTGTTAAAAAAATTATTTTGAAACGGGCGGGAAATGAAGCCATTAAATAGAGTATTTTCCTTCCTTTTCAACGATATATCACATGCCATATTTATTCATTGGTAATACGTTAGTAATAATAAAAACATTTTTTTAAAACCAATAATTTTTTTTTAACAGGCATTATACTTGCCGTGGAGAAGTACGATTAAATAAAACAATAAAATAATTCAATAAGTTATGCAAATCTTTGCTATAATAAAACATTAACACAATTAAGAAGAATAAAGTAAATTCAGGTAACAAAAACAAATTAATAATAAAAATAATATAGCACACAGAACATTAATATTTATCTAATCCTCAAAATATTTTTTAAGATATCATATCAAGTGTTCAAAGTGTCCACCGCGATTTCTTATGCACAATCGAGCGCGGCGAGGCACTGCATTTAAAACATTACTCAGCATTTCGGGGGTAACTGTAAAACATGCCTGTTGAATTCCAGCTTTTGGGTCCTCTACATGTTGCGGTGTCGTTGAAAACACTTTAACTTTAATATACCCCCATAGAAAAAAATCCATTAATCCATTAGGGTTATATCTGGAGAACGAGGGTGCCATCGAATAAATCCATTGGTACCTATCCAATGTTGAGGCAAAATTTCGTCTAAATAATCTAGGCAAATCTGGGAATTGTGGGGACGAGCTCCATCTTGTTGAAAATATTGAAAGTTGTATGGATTCTCTAAAGGTAGGTCATCTAAGAATTCATTAAATTCATTTCTCAAAAAGTTTAGGTACCTTTGACCACTGAGGTGACCATCATAAAAATAAGGACCTATTAAATTGGTGCCTAAAATACCTATCCACACATTTATTAAAAAACGATTTTGAAACCCAGTCGGTCTATGCCAGTGCGTATTTTCAGAATTCCATTTGTAATGAATATTGCAATTAAAAAATCCACTATTGGAAAAATTTGCCTCGTCGGACTAAACTATTTTACTACCTACATATTAATGGATCAGCACGCTTCTTTTCCAACAGCCACCTACAAAAAGTCGTCCTCCTTGGTTTGTCCCCCGCTTGTAAATTGTGAACTTTTTTGACTTTATAACACCGGTAACCATTTTTCTATAAAATTTGTCTAGCGCTTGTTTTATTTATATGACAAGCAATTTGAATTTCTCTTAATAATGTTTCTAAATTTTCTGTATTTTTATTTCTTACATAATTTATAACTCGGTTTACCTTATTTATATTATCAGTAACACTGTTCAACCTTGTCTTCTTCTTTAAAAATGAACCATTATTTTTCAGTTTCGTAGCTAATTTTCTGAACAGAATTTTATTCGGCTGTAGTGCTTGTGGAAATCTGTTTCTATATTCTACTTGAGCTAATCCAGAGTTAAAATTGCATTGGCAATATGTAACGAACATATTATAACGATCAATGTGAGTGAGAATCATTGAAAATTCTAAATTCTTAAACGAGTATGATTGAGTGAGAGTTTAAGTATTAACTGAGATGATCTGTCAAAAAATTAAATTGTCAAGTTTGTTCATAGCCAACTATTTTAAAATAAATGAAATAACAGTGAAATCATGAAATACAAACAAATGGATATTATACTTAAATTAATTGGTAAAGACATTTTAACTTTCTGAGCAAGGAGTGACGCTTTTATGGAGGACCTCTATACATTGGCATAACTGCGAATACTCTTTCCATAATTGCTCCATGTTGCTTTCTTGATTATTATTTTGTTTTTGTTACCTGAATTTACTTTATTCTTCTTAATTGTGTTAATGTTTTATTATAGCAAAGATTTGAACAACTTATTGAATTATTTTATCGTTTTATTTAATCATACTTCTCCACGGCAAGTATAATGCTTGTTAAAAAACAATTTATTGGTTTTAAAAAACTGTTTTTATAATTACTAACGTAGTACCAATGAATAAATATGGCATGTTATATATCGTTGAAAAGGGAGGAAAATACTCTATTTAATGGCGCCATTGCCCATCTGTTTCAAAATAATTTTTTTAACAGCCTGAAGAGTAAATCTCATAGGTTTTGAAAAAAAAATAGATAAAACCTCGTTGAAACACTGTTTTATGAAAAATTTTCGCCTTAGAATTTTTCTCATATCTCTTCAAATAACGGAGATATTTGGCCTAGACGTTTTCCGCATTTTCGATATTTTCCGCCATAACTCTTAAAGTAGGCCATGGATTTCAAATGTCTTTAAACCTTTGTAGGTTATATAAATCGGCACAATTTTCGTAGAAATAATTTTTTTCCTACGACCGGCATTAAGTGAGATATTCTCGAGGGCCCTTATAAAATGGACAGCCTGTATGCTAGAGATTTATTTTAAATCAAATAGAAATACTGATGAGGCATCAAGAATTTATGAGGATAACTTTCCAGAACGTGTGCAACCGAATCAGAAGTATTTTAGGACTCTTATTATAATTTATTAAATTATGGACCGTTTAATGGAAAAAGAAATTGTACTTATGAGATAGATAACAAAAAGCGAAATAATGTTGTATTCGAATACGTAGAAGACAATGCTACAGCATCTGTAAGACAAATTTCAAATCAGGTAAATGTTGCCAAGACAACTGCGCATAACATTTTAAAGAGAACTCATTATCACCCATACAAATCAACCATCATTCAAGGTTTACAAGAAAATGACTATGAGAGAAGAGTAACATACTGTCATTGGTTTGTACAAAAATGTCTACAGAACCTAGACTTTCATTCAAAAGTATTATGGATAGACGAGACTGGATTCACTAATTGTGGTGTATTCAAGAGACATAACACACACTACTGGAGTATCCAGAACCCTCACATAATTGGGCAAAGAAGGTTTCAAATCAAATTTGGATTCAATGTCTGGTGTGGTATTATAGCTAAACTTATTTAAATCGTTCATTGATAATAATTCATTATAAAAAAATACTTTCCAGGTAATCGCATTATTGGACCATTTATTTAGCATGTTAATTTGAACGGTGCAAATTATTTGCAAATGTTGCAAATGTTGCAAGAACAAATAATACCAGCTCTTAGACTTGCTGTAGAAGATATTATCCAGATTTGGCTTCATCACGATGGTTGTCCAGCGTCCAGCATATAATACCGGCATAGTAACAAAATTCTTAAGATCAACTTTTGATAATAAAATAATTGCAAATAATAGCAACGTTCTATGGCCAACCAGGTCTCCTGATCTCACTCCGTTGGACTATTTTCTTTGGGGGCATATAAAAAACGAAGTTTATTCAATTGAACCACCAGAAAATATTCAAATTTTAGAAGAACGGCTGCTGTTAACAGAAACACTTTAAGGAGAGCGTGTAGTTCAATATTAAAGCAATGTCAAAAGTGCATAATGAACAAGGACGACATTTTGAACAATTTCTTTAAGTTTTTAATTAATTTGTTTTAATTTTAAGTTGAAGCTAATAAAACCGGATTATTTTAAAATAAATTTTCTTCATAGCCTACTTAGCGTGACGCACTTTTTCTCGTACAGTGCGAGAACTCTGTCACTTTGACACTCGAGCTTTCTTACTTGTTACTCGGGCGCCAGTTCAAGTTTCGAGTGGTTGAACAACACCACCCAAAAGTCGATGAGCGAGACTGAGCAACTCAGTGAAGACACAGTCAATTCCAGTGGGTCAATAAGGGAACTTAGACTTTCACAAACACAACAGTAACGCAGAAATTTGATAATATTTAAATATATTACAGTAATCCTATGGTTAACAGTCCTAAATAAGACAGAAAATCAAAATTAACACAAATCTCTATATACATAGGTTTAGGCAGTAGAGGGAGAGTAGCAAGCAATATTGTAATATTAGCGACAAAAGCGTATAAGCGGCGAAATTAGCAAGTTTATGATAAACCGATTGTTAAGCAGACAGTGTACGGATACCAGAAAATGCGAAGCAATCAGAATTATTTACTGTAATAAAAACAGATTATAAAACAGACCGGAAATTTGGCTAATGCTTAATGACGTTAATCGTACGGGGAATTAAGTATCGGCAGAATGAGCAAATATTCTTGTCATAAACTCAGTATACTGTGCAAAAAAAGCTTAATTAAATCTGTCCTTTTATTAAGGTTCAGCCCGGAACAAACAATAAGGTGACTATATAAAAAGGTGAGAACCCTGTAGGGGCACAGGTCCTAAAATACAGGGGGCAAGTAGGAACTTGTAGGAACACAGGTCCTAAATACAAGTAAGGGAACAGCCCGACACAGGTCCTAATGCATAGTAAGTAGGAACTTGTAGGGACACAGGTCCTTAAAAATACAAGTAAGGGTAAGAGGTAGTCACCAGTTGAAAATATTAAAGTAAAACGTTCAAATAGTTAAATATGAGTTGGAAGCGAATTATATGTAACAGACTTCTGGATGCACAGTATAAAATTTTCAATCATAAAATAAACAGTGAAATTTACTATGCTAAGTATAAAAATTTTAATCAGTAAATATGAAGTAATAAAATAAATATCAAGAATATTCAAACAGTGTAAAAATTTCAATCAGAATAACGGCAGTAAAATTTCGGTAACTAAGTATAAAATTATCAATCAGTAAATATGAAATAAATACCAAAAATATTCAGACAGGATAAAAATTTCAATCAGTAAATACGGAATAATAAATGCACTAGCCAAATATATATCTAAGTTTTCTTACTATTTACAATCGCAGCGGTGGACCCTGAGCAGATGGTAGACGTCTGGTAGCTTCGAGAATTGGAACAAATTCTGATTTTACAGGTCTTTACGGTCAGTTTTATAGCCAGATTCCCACTCAGGGTATCGCGAGGAACCCCACGTGCTTTAGTATCGCGCATGGCCCACTGTATTGAACAAAATCTAGCGAGGACGGCTATATTAAGTTATTAGACGTACTGGTAAATTATTATTACGTGCGTTGGTTAATGTAAATAAAGTATTCTAACTTTTGTAATGTATGAAATCGGTTTCAAATAATTATTCTAACCAACTACGAAAAAGAAACGGATTTAATTGGCCACAGATAACTTATTATTGAATTAATTACGTCAAATAATAAACAATAATTCTGTTTACAAATATTTGCCGCATTAGATAAATATTCAGGTATTCAAATAGTGAATATTTTCGAATAATATACAGTGAATCGCTTAAGGCGGTACAGAAAACAAGAAACATAATTATATAGAGTACAGTTAAATATAAGTTTTATGCAGATTTCCGTAACGAAAAATGCTTAGTTACATTAGAAAACTTAATTTTTTTATATTTTACACCAGTGAATAATTTTTTCCTGACATTGTAAACCATCATTGAAAGGGGAATTAAGAGCACTATTGAACATACAAAAAATCCAATATGGCGTCCAAAAGAAAAAACAAAGTTAGTGACATTAACTGAGAAACAAATGACGGTAGAAAATGTTTGGTAACGTCAACGCAAGCACCTTGAAAAAGTGTCCTAACAATGTACTTATTAAAATATCACCAGTCATCAAATAAGGCAGATACGGGAAGTTTTTTAAAATGCACCTTTTCAGTTTTTTGAAAATATTCCGGAAACGAAGATAGCTAGGCCAAATTTAAAAACGGCATCGAAACGGTCACAAAATTCTTCAAAAAAGTCCCCATTTAACCGGTTCTCTATCTCTAATAATAACAGAGATAGCAATGCATGCACCCCCAATTTGGGACACAGTGTATTATTAAATTTTTGGAATGATCCTTTTTTCCTGATTTCAAAAATATACCATATATTACCCCTACCATATACCGTTTTTGAGATATTAAGAGTCGGTTTAGCAATGCAAGGATAAGTGTTCAGCAAGGATATTATCTTCTAGATAGCGTTAACCCTGCATTGATAAACCAGTGCTAAACGTCGAATATCTTATTTCATGTAATTACTGTAAATATGGAAAAGTTAACATTATTAAAGTGAGATATGGAACTGACGAGTATTGTTGAATTGAATCGAATTGAATTGTTGATTTAGTGTTAATATACTTATACAGTATTTACACGGGTCAGCAGTGAATAATTCTAAAACTTAAAATATAAAGAAATACAAGTGATAAGTATAAATAACACACAACATAAAAATATAAATATAAAAATGACAACAAATTATGTACTGACATACTTAAGTAACACAAACAATATAAAATAGCATCATGGTTAAAAAAAAAACAAATTTTACATGTCAGAGAAATCAGAGAAACTTAGATTTAAATTGATGCCTAAACACCTCATGGCTTCTGGCAGCGCATTAAAAAAATTTATTCCTCGTTTTATTCCCATAAAATTAGGACTATTTTGGCGTTTCTTTAACCTTAAAAATTCTGGATAAAGCTTTTTTTTATTTCTAGTTAGATAATTGTGAACATCTTGATGGGATTGTATTTATCCTGATGTGTTTTTACAAAATTTAAACAGTTCAGATGTGCTTTTAGAGGGCGGAATATTAAACATAATATTTTTAGTCGCAAACTCCTCTATAAATCCTTATTTTACTATAAGGAAAGTAACCAGACTGCAACCAAAGTTACAAATCTGGCGCGTTAAGTGTAATAATTGCATATTACCATCAAAACGCTAATGCTTCGATTGCAACAAACACCAGCCGAAAGACTGATTCTACTTAAAGGAGCTCCCTTGCAAGTCGTCACACACCACTTGCAGACTGCAGTTTCGAGCTGTTGGCTCTCGTCAGTGCAAGGTAGGTATGCGACGACCGACATGAGAATCCTTTGACTATAGTACATCCCAGTATTTTCACAATAGCGACATGTAAAACAGCCAGCAGGCGCCATCTAGCTGCAAGTGGTGTGTGACGACTGGCAAGGGAGCTCCTTTAAGTAGGATCAGTCTTTCGGCTGGTGTTTGTTGCAATCGAAGCATTAGCGTTTTGATGGTAATATGCAATTATTACACTTAATGCGCCAGATTTGTAACTTTGGTTGCAGTCTGGTTACTTTCCTTATAATAAAATAAGGATTTATGGAGGAGTTTGCGACTAAAAATATTATATTTAATATTCCGCCCTCTAAAAGCACATCTGAACTATGCTAAAGCCAAGTCAGGCTATTTATTTTTCGATTGCAACAGACACTGGACCGCTAGATGGCGCCTGCTGGCTGTTTTACATGTCGCTATTGTGAAAATACCGGGATGTACTATAGTCAAAGAATTCTCATGTCGGTCGTCGCATACCTACCTTGCACTGACGAGAGCCAACAGCTCGAAACTGCAGTCTGCAAGTGGTGTGTGACGACTGGCAAGGGAGCTCCTTTAAGTAGGATCAGTATTTCGGCTGGTGTTTGTTGCAATCGAAGCATTAGCGTTTTGATGGTAATATGCAATTATTACACTTAACGCACCAGATTTGTAACTTTGGTTGCAGTCTGGTTACTTTCCTTATAGTAAAATAAGGATTTATAGAGGAGTTTGCGACTAAAAATATTATGTTTAAAATTTAAACAATTAAGTATACAGGGTGGACCTTTAATAATAGGCCATAGTTCAAGGGTATATTCTTTGGGTCAAAATATGAGAATATAACCTAACATGCTTTAGTAAAATGTTGCTGTGGAAAAGATACAGGGTATCAAAATTCAAATTATTTTTTCGTTTTTTTGCAATAACTCAACAGCCTCTTGATAGACCTTCGCCAAATTTGCTGGAGGAACTTTTTTTATTCTAAGAAACAATAATTCATGTATTACATCACGTCAGATCACAGAGGGCGCCGCAGGACCGGACCTGTATCTGTTGATGAATTTTTTTCATTTTTTTTTTTTTGACGACACGTTGTGGTACTTCTGACCAGAAAATCTGATGAGGGCGTAATTTCTACGTAAAAAAGGTACACTAGGTAGAACATGATAACTCCAACCGTTTTCGAGGAAAATACCGTTGAACATTTCAATAATTTTTTGAAAGACAAATTCAAATTTAATGAAACAAAGTGTATTTATTGAAAAAAATACAAAATGTAAGGGAAAATAAAATCGTAATAACAGCGTAAACTCTTTCTCACTTTCTTATGAACTAATGGATTATTTTCATGGCATCGAGATAAATATATAAATCAAAAATTGTCTAGAATAAGGATCTAATCTTATTAGAAGACCAAAAAATGACGTAAAAGTTGACTTAATGACATTATAAACTTTCCCCTCATGCAAAAACCCCATTGCTGCAACTTACAGTATATGGTATCCGCCTACTTCTATGCCTTTTCTAATTCTATTCATAAAAAAATTTCTTACATTGGAAAATACATCTTCCTGCCTCTAATAAAATTTGCGTATTGTATTTTGTCCCACAATTCTTCTCTTAAGTTGATAGTACAGACTAAGGACTTCATATGTCCCCACACATAATAATCCAAAGGATTATAATCAGGATTCCTTGGTGGCCAAGCAAACTCACTTCCTCGACCGATCCATCTACGTGGGAAAGGCTCATCAAGATAATTCCTGACTTCAATGGAGAAATGAACCACATTCTGTTCCGTATGTCTAGCATGAAAGCATGTAATATATCAGCAAGAGTATTTTAAACAAAAAACAGATAAGACTAACCATTTAAATTTGGAGGAAGGACAAATGATTCCAATAATAGATCGCCGATGATACCACACCAAACGTTAATCTTAAATTCTTGCTGAAATTCTTTATGACGATTTTCTACTTCCCAGTAATAGGTATTTCTCCAGTTAAAAGTGCCTCGATGAGTTAAAGTATTCTTAACAAAATTTCGATCCCTGTTGTGATTATTTAGAACAAATTGACAAAATTGTAGCCTTTGTGGAGGATCCCTTCGAACTAAGTTTTGTATAGTAGGAGTGAGATGCTATAGGTAGAAGCGTTTTACGTAAGACTCTTAGGACAGATTGTTTACTCATCCCTGTTGCTGCTGCTAAACGACTTAAGCTGACTTGAGGATTTTCATCCACACTAACTAAAATTTCTAATTCTTGATCTGGAGTAATTCGTTTCGATCGTCCTACATCGTTTTTATGGCGAAATGAAAGCGTTTCTTCCAAACAACAAAACAGGCCTTTGAAAATCTTATGGTCTGGCTGTATTCTATTTGGATATTACAATGAGTATCTCCTCGCTGCAGCACGTCCGCTAAAATTATTTTGTGCGTAAACACATATCATATCCCTCATTTCCCTATTTGAAAAATTATTATGTCTAGGCATTGTAAATAAAGAAGGAACACCCGAACACAAGAACAAAATGAAATGATTAAATGACTAAACTAAAACGTAACCAAAGCGTAAATTATTGTATACATGAACTGCATTTAAAAAGGCAAACATCAGCATAGTCTAGTCACGCTAATAATAACTCTAATTTATTTCAGCCTCCTAAGAAATTACAAAAATACCAAGGACAGTGTTGCACTATAATCATGCATTTAACCTTCTGATAAGACCAATGTGTACGTCACTGGCCTTTCTCCACTGTATCAAAATAGTGCCAAACATAAAGAACTAAAATATGGTTGTAAGACAGAGAGAGTGACTCATGCTATGCTAAAAATTAGAAACGGGAGTCTAAAGCACCACCTCTTGCGTCTGCGTGAACTCTAATAGGCGGGACATTTTGAATTATATAGGTTACTTCGGATCAAAGTCACTTCGGGTATCCAATGTTACTCAGTTCGATTTAAAAACTTGCTTCTACCCTGAAATAATAACGAATTACGAAAACAAAAAAATAGCATACAAAGACAATAAATTATTAAAATAAATAATACGAAAATATTAATACAAAATAACAAGCCGTTTTACAGACAGCATGCCATGCCTTTTGATATCTGGATTAATTAGGGTTTCCGAAAATTGGCTCATCGGAGCATTCAGATCACTATCTCTGTCTGTTATTTTTATAGTTTTAGAAAATGAGAATAATAGTTTCAAATCACTGCTAGTGAAATTTCGTAAACCCTTTATTTTGATGGTCGTTGATTTGATAACTTTCCCTACTAAATATGTAACCTAATAATAAACACTCTTATCAGCCAAATTTTGTTTCTCTATGGTGTCAAATTTACTTAGCATGTTGGCGGTACTGGAACTGCTTGTTGTTAGATAATGTCGCCATCTGGTGAGAGTGCAACGAATACAGCCACGTCACTCAAAAATTGGGTGTCGAAAAGCAAACTCAAACAAAAAGACTTGAAACATGAATATTTTTAGGCTTACCGGAGACTTGTCTCACTTAATAGCTATAATAATACTTTTACAAAAGATATGGCATACGAGGTCTTGCGCAGGTAAGTTTAATTTGATTAAATAACGAATTTATTGCCGGTTATCGAACTCGTATTCAGCGTCAATATTTTTTCTGTTTTCCAAGCTTTTAAGTGATATAGCCAACGTTACTGCTAATAAAACCGTAATATCGTGTACGGAATAGCATTTACTTTTGCGTTATCTCCAAAAATGTGTGATTTTCTCTTAAAAATCGTGTTGTCTACATAGAAATCCACATAACCTTCCACGTCAAGAAAATTCACCTGTAATTAACAACTCAACCTTAAAAGAATGTTTTTTTACATTACCTTTATATTAATTCATTACATTTAAGTTATTTATGATATTATCCGCTTAATTTTGTAACTGTGTATGAATGTATGTGTGCATACATATTAAACAACCTCTCAATACAAACCCAGGGCTGTCCAAAAAAGGGTTATACATTTTAATTTTATCGCTAACGTCTTAGCTGAGATTCGAATCCAGTATATGATATCCAGTTGCATGCTTGGCACACAACACGCAGCTGCACTACCCTGCCATGTGGTGTATATATATATTCTTTTTTTTAGGAATCTCGGGCAAAAGTCAACTTCTATTTGCCCTGGTCTACACGACGAGGTATCTTGACTTGGCCACAACGTATGTGTCATTGTACAATGCTGTCATGAAGTTTGTTTTTCTCGCCACTTCCTATGCAACCATTTATTTAATATATATCAAATTCAAAGCGACTTATGATCGCAATCAAGACACGTTCCGGATTGTTTTGTTGGTGGTGCCAGCGTTGGTACTGGCACTCTTGATTAACCACGAATTTACATTTTTAGAGGTAAGTGACGCGTTTGTTTGTACCACAACGTAAAGTAGGTTTCAAGAATGTTCTGTGTAGTACTTTTTATTTATTTACTGTATTTTCGGTGTTGAAATGGGAAAACTTTACCAGTAACTTTTTATAAAATTTACCTTTTTTTCTGCATCTGAATCCGTTAAGTTTTACGCTTCTTGAAATAATAAATCCGAATTTCGTTTTCTTTCTTGATTGTCATGCATTGAGGAATTTATGAACGATTTACAGCTTTTTTGCAGGATATCAGATGATAATGCAGCATTAGGAGGCGCATTTTTGAAGCAAGAATTTCAAATATTTAAATAATGATCTGAGTCAGTAAAATTATTTAAATCTATTTTAAATTCTTTTGCCTAACTGTAATGATAGCAATAATAAATCAAATACAGTTGACAGGGCCGGATTTAGGTCTGTGGGAAATAGGATTTGAGAAAATTATGGTAAAGGGCACGGTATCAGATAAGATGTGGAAGATATTACGGTAGTTATTAAAATTGATATAAGTTGTATTAAAAAAATTGATTAAAGGCAAAACTTTTGGTTAGAACACCAGAATTAGATAGTAAATATTTTTCTGATGGTTAAGTAGCATTCTTAAAACTAAAAACCGCAGTTCTTATTACTCAGTGAACACTGGATGTCTCCTGAGCAAGCAACAGTTACCACATTCCCAGGCTACAGAATTTTAGGGCATTTCTGCAGAACAGCGTCCATCCATGGAGGAGTTGCAATCTTCGGCCAGGATCATATACCATTCAAACCTATCAAACTGTCTAAACAATTTGTATGTGAATTCTTATGTGAATGTACAGGTATAAGTCTCAGTGTTAACAACGTTAAAATTGCTTTACTGGTGTTTTACCGCTTTCCGGACCTTAAATTTGACGTCAATGTATTTCTAAATTATTTCAATTCAATAATAAGTTCAGTCCTAAATAAACATAAATATATTGTAATATGTGGGGATTTTAACATAGACTATCTTACAGACAACATCACTACACGCCTATTATCTGATATATTGGATAGTTTCGGTCTAAATTCTAGCCTGCTGCTTGAACCAACCAGGTGTTTTAATAACTCTAATTCAGCAATAGATTATGTCATTTCCAACATGCCTAACATTAAAAGTCAAAATCTAGATTTAGACATATCAGATCACAAAGCACAACTATTTAGTTTGGCCATTTCTGAACCCTCTCTAACAACAACCACCAATTATAAGTATTGTTATAAAAGAATATTTTCGGACTTCAACCTTTTCAATCTTAAACATTTGCTTTCAACTCTCGATCTCAGTGACCTATATCGAATAAAGGAGGCCAATCAAGCATGGCAATACTTCTGGGGAAATTTACTCTACTGTCTTGATCAAACATGCCCAGTTAGGAAACTTAAAATCACAAATGAAGATAAGGAGAAAAATTGGATTGACGCAAGGATCATAGAAGAGAGTCAAAATCTAAAAAACTTATATTGGCTCGCAAGAAATATAAATGATAGCAAAATAAGCGAGGAATATAAAACTGCAAAAAAGAATTATTCGGACATGCTAAAATTACAAAAACAAAACTTTTATGAAAATGAAATAAAAAAGTCGGCCAATACTTCTCAAGAAATTTGGGCTATTGTTAATTCCAACCTGGGTAGGAATAAAAATGACACAAATATATCTCAAAAGTCCAAAGTGTGAAATTTTTAGGTCTATTTTTAGATGAACAACTCACCTGGTCAAACCATATTGAACATGTTGCAAAAAAACTAAACTCTGCCTATTTTGCTATTAGAAATCTAAGGAGCGTTATGGACAAAAAATATTTGTTGAACATATATTTTGCTTTGGCATACTCGCATATGAAATACTTAATAATATACTGGGGAACTAGCTGTGAATTTCAACGCATATTTATTCATCAAAAAAAAATTATTAGGTTAATATTTTCATTAAATCCTTTGCAATCATGTCGTCAAACTTTTATTCATAATAAAATTTTCTCCCTACCATGCCTGTTAATCTATGAGGCAGCTCTTTTTGTTAAACTTAACTTATCACACTTTCCTCAACACGATAGTGTGCATGATCACGACACAAGAGGATGTAGTAAAATTTATATTAATAAATTCAATCTAAGTACTTACAAGAAAGGACCTTTCTATCTATGTGGAACAGTCTACAACAAATTGCCTACTACAATAAAACAGGAAATAAACATAAATAAGTTCAAAAAAAAACTTCGTCTGTTCCTTTGTGAAAATTGTTTTTACTCTCTAAAAGAATTTTACAATTTCAATGTAGTCATTTAAATTTTATTATTGTAATGTTTTATCTTTATTAATGTATTATAATTTTATGTATATTTTGCCTTACTAATATGTCTAAAGTGTATGTATCATATATTTTAAAATTTATTCTCTAACAATGACTGTTCATATCCTGTAATAGGGCTTACATGAATAAATATATTATTATTAATATTATGCTTTTATTGTCAGTGGCGGATTTAGCAGTAGGCATAGTAGGCACGCGCCTAGGGCGGCAAAATTTAGGTCGGGAGCAATAGAAAATAACTATGACGATTGCAGCAGGTTCCGCGACATGATATATAACAGTGTTTTTATTAACCGTTTTTTATAAGCAAAGTAGTTTTATTTTATTGGTAGTATTGACTCTTCAGGGGCGGCAAATTTAGCCATGCCCTGGGCGGCACAACACCCAAATCCATCACTGTTCATTGTTAAAAAAGAAATGTCTTTCCTGATTGCTGGGGTCTTTGCCCTACCCTTGAATCCGGTTCTGAGAGCTGAATAAACTTAAGGCAAGATAAAGAGTACCATGAAGTGTACAGATAAAAGATAGTTTGAACAAACAAGAATGAGATGAAGATTATGAAAAACCAATTATTTTTTATCGTTTTATTGCATATAGATAAATATGATCAAAGTATATTTTGTGCTACTCGATATGCTCAGTTAATCCACTGTTTCTTTAGGTTAAGTAAGATAATCCTTATTATTTGATAATGGTCTGCAACGTTCATTGTTCATTTAAACATCAAAGCGGTTTTTAGATGTGAGCTGGATTTTAAAAATTCTGAAACTTTAAAACTGTACATGATACACACTTCTAAATTTGTAGTAAATGTGTTTAATGATTAGATCAAAGCCTTGATACTATCAAAATAGGAGATACACTCAGTATATGACTTCTGGTTTAAACCAGATGTGTATGTGATGTCACGCTGAAGTATTTCCAAATTGATTTCATGGCAGCTACTAAAACGGTGAAAAATGAATGAATTTTTCCTATATGGGTGTTTTTTATCATTTTTCCAATAAATACATTTTAAGAGTGCATTTGCATGCACCAGGCAATCACGAGTAAATTTGTAAGTAATCGAGTTACGTCGTCCTGCCGATAACACAGAAGTCACACCAGTCTAGGCGACACAATTTTATGTTTATATTATGTATAAGTTACAACAAATTTTTGAAAAAACACCGGTGACACTTTGAATTATTGTAGGTTGCACGTATTTAGTTGGCATAAAAAACGAAAAATTGGTAAATCACCGAATTTAGCTATCAGGAACACAAAACATATATATTTATCCATGATATAAGTATAGTTTGAATAATAAATACGTAGGTATTTAGAACACCAGGAAATATACAGATTTTATTCATGTTTATGTGTAATTAGTGAATTATTTAATAAAGAGGAAATTAGTGAGCCATGTTGAAACTTTTCTGTACACCCTTCATAAGAATCTGTACCACAATTTAAATTTGCTAGTTTACATAATGAAATCAATTCTGAATTCTGTTGGCTCGTTTTTAAGAATTGTATAAAATGAGAATGAGGATATTTAACATACTATTTGACCTTGGTAACGCACCCTTAATTTGATGAACTGCACGATGCAACTTTATACACTTTCTGTTGACATACAAAAGATAGGCATATGCCCTCACTGACTCTTTAAAAAAATTTAACTCTCAACATTTCTACAACTTTGTTCCAATAATTCTTTTCATATTTCATACCACTGTCACAGCATTTCGAGTTATATCTTAGTCGGTCCATTCCTTTTGCTGCGCCCTTATTTTCCATGAGCTAGATCCGAGCTAATATCCAAATAATCTACTCTCGCTGCTCAAGTTAACATTCTTGATCTTAGTTCCAGGCATTGCTCATTACTTGATTCTTTGGAAAACTGAAATATCATTTATATTCTTGCAGGGAGAAACCATCTTTTTTTTTGTGTTTGTGTTCTGTAACAACTAACATACAGTTCAAATGTGCTTTTAGAGGGCGGAATATTAGAACATAATATTTTTAGTCGCAAACTCCTCTATAAAATCCTTATTTTACTATAAGGAAAGTAACCAGACTGCAACCAATAGCTACTCTCCGGGTTATGTGCTCCGCCGAGCGCTGAATTACAAGTTACAAGCCTGGCACGCTAAGTGTAATAATTGTATATTACCATCAAAACGCTAATGCTTCGATGGCAACAAACACCAGTCGAAAGACTGACCCTACTTAAAGGAGCTCTCGTGCCAGTCGTCACACACCACTTGCAGACTGCATTTTCGAGCTGTTGGCTCTTGTCAGTGCAAGGTAGGGATGTGACGACCGACACGAGGATCACTTGACCATTTAGTACATTTCGGTATCTTTGAGATAACGACATGTAAAATTTACAATACAGAAAAGAACTCTAAGAAGCATACTTATGCGTCAAAGGGAATCTTGTCGTGGAAAATTTAAAGCAAATAAACTGTTAACTGTCACTGGTATATATATTCAGGAAATTTTACTTTTTACATTTAAGAACAAGACTTTTTTTAGTGAATTTTTACCTACAGATGTCTATTCCTATAATACGAGGAATTCAAATTACACATGCCCCACCCACAGATTGTCGCTAACGGAAAAAAATTCCATTATAGTTGTATATGGCTTTATAATAAACTTCCAAATAGTATTAAAATTATTGATAATTTTTCCATCTTTAAAAATATAATATATTTTTTTATATACATTTATTTAACATCGGCCTATTTCCGCTACTGAGGGCCTAACACCGACGCTTGTAGACGAGCTACCCCCAACCAGGAATTTTGCCGAGCCTCTTCCCTTAAAAGGAGTAGGGATCTTTTGCTTGCCTAACATTTAATAGACAAGGACCAACGGCTTTACATCCCCTCCGAAGGATGGTATATCTCTTATACAACCCTCACCTAAGGTTGTATAGCTTCCGCGCATACACTGATATACAAGCCGCTGGAAGATGTGTTTGGGCGCGGTCTTCGTTGGAATGGTCACCCATCCAACTACTAACTGCGCCTGACGTTGCTTTACATCTCATATCGAAGTATGTACATAGTAAAGACGCACCTACGCTCGTCCCAAAATAAAATATTTAATTTATTAATCTTGACCCTTATACTCTGTCAGAGTACCTGAGCCAGTAATTTTTCTCGTTTCTAGGATGATAATATAAAATAATTGTGATATGCTTTTGTTATGTAATTTAGGGTGTGTATTATTATTATTATGTTTCACGTCCTAGATGTAGCGTTGTTGTATACCCTGGTACGTGTAGGTCTCTCCGGCATCCAGATGATGTAGGATACTTCTTTCTTCAAGCTGCGCATCTTCAGCAAATATCCCCCTTCGTCCTCTCTTTAGATGCACGACTGCACACTTGTCCAATCTGAGCAATACAGGCTGTATTCTGCTGTAACAGCGGTCTATCAATAAGTTTTGTTTACAGCCTGCTACACCGTTCCTGCCACTACACTGCTCGTGTAATTGTTGGAAGAATGGCTCGACTGACCCCAATGTCCAGGCATACAAAATCGAGTAAATAGCTGGAGTTGAAGCAAATGATTGGTTTGTAGTTTTTCAGGTTGGACAGCATTCCCTTTTTTGGTCAGTTCGTCCTTCGCCAAACCAATGTGGAATTGACTGCCCCTCATTGAACCAAGAGTTGAAAACTCGACCCAGACAGAGGTGGATAGAAAAAATTTCTTTCACCACCAGTTGTTTGTCTGGACCTGGGCAGTGAAGTCCTTAGTTCCAACGAGAACTTGTTCGACTTCTTCCACACTAATCGCCGGGCAGGCTTTGTTTTGCTCTTCTAAAAGTGGGTGACAGAGGGCCCCGAAGTGTACTATTGCTGGAGTGTCGCTATCGAATGGGCTCGTAATTTTGTTGATTCTTTTCCAGAAGGTTTCTCAACAGACGGCAGATTTTCGACAATATACTGTGGCTCTTGGAACAGATGAGAGGGGCTTTGGGACAGATGGCTTTTTCTATGCTCCGCGTTTGTCTCACCAATGTTTTCTTAGTTATTATTATGATTAGAATATAATAATTCTATTGATATTATATAAAATCAAATTTATGTCGCATTATTTTATGAATAAGACAAACTAATTTAACACAGTTCTTCGTGGTAAATAATTTATTTGATCATATATATTTGTTTTATTTCAGGTTCTATGGACGTTTAGTATTTATTTAGAATCGGTAGCCATACTGCCGCAATTATTTATGGTCAGTAAGACGGGTGAAGCCGAAAGTATTACTTCCCATTACTTATTCGCCCTAGGATCCTACAGGGCATTGTATATTTTCAACTGGGTGTACCGTTACGTTACCGAAAGTCATTATGACCTTATCGCCATTGTAGCTGGTATCGTACAGACGGTTTTGTACTGTGATTTCTTCTATTTATACATAACAAGAGGTAAGCTTATAGTTGTTTTTTATAAATTTCAGATGTTGGAGCCTCATAAATGTAAATTACATGATGATGATGATGATGAATGGCGGGGAGCACACAAGAAAAAGTGTATATAAATATATAACTATATTCACCCGTTTCACTCCATTATGGATGAAAGCTGAGGTGGTGTATTTTTTTTGGGCAGGGGTAGATGTAGGCATTGCTTTGTAGAAAAAAAAGTTGATAAAGTTCCCTTTAAAATGGTGGTCTCAAACTTAGCCGTTTTTTTTTTCGATTTTTATCGCGTTTGATTTTGTTTTAAATCTTATTTTTTTATAACAAAATTGATTTTTACTCAATAAAACAATGTATTTCGAGTTAATTTGTTAATAATGAATAATAATTTTCACAAATGTATAAAATAACTGTGATGGTTTTTTTATACAATGTGACAATTAATTATACTAAAATATTGATTTTTGTATCTATTTGATATATAGAGATTTGTCTTTTTTTACAATAAAAATATTATAACTTTAGTAAATTTGTGGATTTTATTCAATAAAGCTTATTCAGGTAAGAATATTTTAGTAAATTGTTTGTAAATTATAAACATTTTATTCCATCTCTTTTTTTTTAATAATAATAATACATTTATTCAGTATAAAATGGTACAATGGTATAGAACATGTTTTTTTTTTACATTTAGTCATAGTAATAATAAACATTATACTATACCGGTTGTAACAGGATCCTGGTATACCCCCTTTTTCTCTTTAGTTTTGAAGATAATTTATTGAAATTTAGGATATACTACATACATAATAAGCGGCATTTTTTGAATTCTGCATAATTGTCTGAATCCAATGATGCCAAATAAGTGACATTTCAAACATCAATTTTGTTTATAATATAATTTTTAGTTTTCCATTTAAGTATGCCATGATGGTTCCAATTTATTCTAAATGACCCGTGTAATGCTACCAAAATCGAAATCCCGTTAAAAACACTAAATTACGGGAGCAAATTTATGAGTAAATAAAATTCACCAAAATTGTTTTTGGGGCAAAACTCAATTTTTTTCAAATGGAACCACATCGATACCGTGGTACCATATATTAGTACTATTAATAAGGAATTTATTCATATGTCATATTAAAATGTGTTATAAATATAAACAAAATTACAGCTAAAGGAAAATAAGAAAATACAATTTTGTACTAATTAAATGTTAAGAAGTAACTAAGATGGCTTTGAAAACAATGAAATATTTAGCTTGTCAAACATTTGTTGGTTTAACGGTGTTTTTATTGTGTCTTTAAAAATTGTTAATTGTGTTCAAAATGCCGCAAATTTATACAAGAGATAAAAAAGTGGATACGTTAATTATTTATGGGGAATGTAAAAGAAATGCAGTTGCAGCTACCGACCTTTATGCACAACGATATCCTGATAGACAATGTCCAGCGAAAAATTATTTTAAACGTTTTGAAAACCAATTCCGAAGAGAACCCAACAATGATCCCAAAGAAAACTTCATTATTGACGAAGAAACGGAAATTAATGTTTTGGCTTGAATAGAAGTTGATAAGACTGTTTCTTTAAGGCAAGTTGGGTTTGAATTGAACATCAGTCACCAAACAGTAAGACGAATTTTACACAAATACCACTAAACCTTTTAAATACCAATTGCACCGGTATTTGTACGAATCTGATTACGAACGTAGGATGGAATATTGCAATTGGATTTTGTATAATAACGTGCAGCCAAACAATGATTTTTTGGGACTAATTTTATTTTCAGACGAGTCTAGGTTTGCAAATTTGGGATTATTTAACCGACAAAATGCAAAGTATTGGTCATATGAAAATCAAAATTTATTACGGGAGGATAATTTTCAAGTGCGGTTCGGTTTCAATGTTTGGCTTGGAATAATCGGTAGTAGAATCATTGGTCCAATAATATTTGAAGGACCTTTGACTGGTGCCAGATACTTGAGATTTCTCTAAAATGAGATTGAGGACATTTTAGAGTTAGCTTTAGGACAGGGAATGTATTTTCAACAAGATGGCGCTCCTCCCCATAATCTAAGGATAGTAATTGATTACCTTCAACGGTGATTCGGAGAAAAGGTAATTTCGACGAATGGTCTTGTGAGGTGGCCTCCAAGATCACCTGATTTAACGCCCCTTGATTTCTTTGGGGTCATTTAAAAAATATTGTCTATGCAATTGCCGTTATAAGGCAGACCTGGAGCTACGAGTAAGACGAGCAATTAATAGCATAACGGTCCAGCAATTGGCGAACGTTCTTCAAGAAATAGCTATGCGAGTTCGGAAGTGCATTGACGTTAATAGACAGCATTTTGAACAACTGTTGTAATGTTTTGTGTTAGTTTTTTGTATTCCAAAACTACCTTATGTGTAAAAAGGTAATTAGAATAAAATTGTATTTTCTTATTTTCTTTTAGCTGTAATTTTATTTGTATTTATCACACATTTTAATACGGCATATGATAAATTCCTTATTAATAGTACTAATAAATGGTACCACGGACCCGATATGGTTCCATTTGAAAAAATTGAGTTTTGCCCCGAAAACAATTTTGGTGAATTTTATTTGCTCATTAATCACGTAATTTAGTGTTTTTAACAGGATTTCGATTTTTGTAGCTTTACACGGGTCATTTAGAATAAATTGGTACCGTCATGGCACACTTAAATGGAAAACTAAAAATTATGTTATAAAAAAAAATTGATGTTTGAAATGTCACTTATTTGGCATCGTTGGATTCAGAAAATTATGCAGAATTCAAAAATGCAATAATATGCAGGGTGTTCCATTTAAAAATCGAGAGTTAGTGTCACTTCCGGTGAACCCGGAAGTGAAAAAAAATCAATTGTATGTCAAAAAGTGCCGCTTATTATGTATGTCATATATCCTAAATTTCAATCAATTATCTTCAAAACTAAAGGAGAAAAGGGGGGTATACCATGATCCTGTTACACCCAGTATATAAAAACATAATGCTAAACAGCAATAGAGATGCTGGTATCAGAATATATAAAGATAAGTAACGCGAACCACGTGTGGATGAATCATGCACCCAGTGAGAGGGAAAAGAGAAAAAACAATTGATTTATAAAAAATTATGATAGATAGATATGTCTTTATTAGTTCATGTAAAATTATATAGAATAAACAAGGAGCGAAGAACAGCTTGAAGTTTGTGTAAATTTTCTGTTAGGTGAGTTTTTAAGTTTTTGAGGAAAATGTGGTAACTGGCTATGTCTTTGATTTGAGATGGTAACATATTATGTTTCTATACTTCTGATTATCGGGTTATTTAGTGCAATATTTGCTCTTAGTTTGTTAAGCATATATGTTATTTCTATGTCTTGTGTCATGTGGGTGTATCTCATTTACAAGTACAAAGGTTGAATGACATTTTTGCTGATTATTTGCTACCTCATATATGAACCATTAACTTACATTGTTCCAGTTCTAAAATTTTTTCCAATGGTGTGATTTTCGTTTCACTATACTTCAGTTCACAATACTTCAGTTGATGTTCTATATTCATAGCCGAATAATACTCTTATTACCCTATTTTGCAATATCTGAATTTTCAAGGGTCAAGTGATCCTCGTGTCGGTCGTCACATGCCTACCTTGCACTGACGAGAGCCAACAGCTCGAAACTGCAGTCTGCAAGTGGCGTGTGATGACTGGCATTTGTTACAATCGAAGCATTAGCGTTTTGATGGTAATATGCAATTATTACACTTAACGCACCAAGCTTGTAACTTGTAATTCAGCGCTCGACGGGGCACATAGCCCGGAGAGGTAGCTGTTGGTTGCAGTCTGGTTACGTTCCTTATAGTAAAATAAGGATTTTATAGAGGAGTTTGCGGCTAAAAATATTATGTTTTAATATTCCACCCTCTAAGAGCTACATTTGAACTATAGAACAAGTTAGTCCTAGTTTCCTGCAACCACAGCTTCTATGACAACCTGTGGTACATCCGCAAGTCATTTTTTTGAGCAAAATCTCTGGTGCAAGAGGTTCATTCGTGGAATTAGCTACCAATCCATATTTTGATTTTGTATGATGGATAAAAGAGCAATATTTAAGAATAATTTATTGTTAGTTACTTTCTTTAAAAAACCATCACAGTTTTATACATTTGCAAAGATAATTATTCGTTATTAACACATTAAATTAAAATATATTATTTTATTGAGTAAAAATCAATTTTGTTATAAAAGATAAGATTTAAAACAATATCAAGGTAAACGCGATAAAAATCGAAAAAAATGAAATAAATGTTTGAGCGACTATCTGTCAATTTTCATCGAAAAAACTTTTTGAGACCACAATTTTAAAGGAAATTTCATCAACTTTTGTTTCTACAAAGCAATGCCTATAACTATCTCTTTTGAAAAAAAAATCTAATTGAAATTAAATTCTCTTTACATCGATAACATTTCTAAGTTCCTCCATCCAAAGAATTCTTTGTAGGGCAGCGTCATCTACCCCTTAACATATTAAGAAGCTTTTTGTATTCAAAACTAAAGCCATTTTTATGCTATAGCAATGGGATTTTACAGAACTCAAATATCTAGTAGTGTCTGAAATATTTCACCTGGGAATTTTTATTAGCATACCCTGTACTTGGTATATTTACTGTTGACCATTAGTACAAATTAATTGAATGGCATTAAATATAATTAACCATTATTATATTATTAACTCTATGATTGTTTCTTGTTTCAGTTCTCAAAGGAAAGAAACTGCAGTTACCAGCTTAAAAAATTAGACTTAAGACTATGTTTTGTACAAACTGTTTGAATTTTAAACTACAAAGTTGTACAACTGTACTAATAATTAAATTTTTTAGTGTTTTTAAAACAACATGAATTATTTAGGTTTTCCCGTGTGGGAAATGTAAGATTAAAATTTTCATTTCTTTGTTAACTATATATTTTTTTATTAAATCGCTAGCTTATGTATGTGAATTAAAGTGCTTCAAAATTTGAACTTTTTCTAAAATCTAGCGTAAGGTGTGTTTTTATTTTTTATGTATTAGATAGGCACTATTTATACAAGTATTTTCCGTTATATTCCAAATAATCTGTATTAACGATTTGTAAATAGTATATTTGAAACCAAAAATTTTTCTGGTTGCGCTCATGTATTAAGTAACGTAGCCTTAGGGTTTGATGCCAATAAATATCATAATGTAATTTTTGCATTAAATGATTTATAATTCTCTTTTTGTTTGAGTCTTTTCAGATGTAATAATGTTTAATGTATAGATCTTCCTTTAAAAAAATACAGTTTTTATGTTTTAAACGAGGTTTCTTTGACTAACTTTAGTTCAACAAAACATTATACTTTGGATGGTTGAAGCAAGAGATTAGGGAAAACTTACCATTAAGGATCTTCGTAATTGAAATTTAACCACCACAAACTGGATGTGGTCACATTTACACGCACTAAACATAGTCTAACAACATTAAATTTTACCCACTACTATCTTGATTATTACTAAAATATATAAAAAAAACAAATTAAACACGGTGTAGTGATCTTAAAACTTAAAAACCGAAACTAGGGTATTTAGGAATTATTTCTTTACTGACATGCCTGCTGACTGCGTTTGTTGTAGTACCTCCGATATGATGAAATCTTGATCCGTGATTTGTTTATAATCTGATGTGCACTAATTTTTGTAGGGACTTTTGGATGACCAAGAGATGACAATATTGAGTAGAACAACATAGTAATACTCTAATTCAAATATCACAAAAACATAAACAATATGATGCACATTTTTTATAAGGCACCTCAATTTAAACGAGTAATCTGGCGTACATTATTTTCGTTTTCTTTGTAACTGAAGTACAGAAATATGTATAATTCAAAGATGCGTCATCAAACATTTTTTTGCTACTTCATAAGTAGGAGTTGAACAATCCATGCATTGAAAGTGCTGATAAAAATGGCCGATACCTACCCACTAGACAAACAGAAAACTTCTTATAATTTTGTTTAAAAAGTGGGATCAAACTTGGCCAATACGTAAATTTATTGCAGTCAATGGGGAACATTCTCTTTTATTTTATCAGCCAGAGTGCACCAGCTGTACTCGGTTGTTTATCCGTGAATGTCAATACGAAAAAATCTGTCTTCGTATAAACAAAGTTAATAATTAGGATATTTATTTCCTAAAAATGAGTTTCCGACAAACTATTTAAAGGTTATATATAATATAAGTTGAGAATGACATTAAACCGAGTACGCATGGCGTCATCTATTGGATGTATTAGGAACTGCCTTGGATTGTTCCTCCATGGTCGCATTGGCACAAAAATTGTTATTTCAGAGAACGTTCCAACGGTTTCGTAACAGTAGCGGTAGCAGAGTGTTTTATGCTACGTCCGCTGAATGCGATAATTCTTTTTACCAATTTGGTTCATTTCTACGAATAAGAAATTTAAACTATTTAAAGGTTATATATGATATACAAGTTGAGAATGAAATTAAACCGAGTACGCATAGCGTCATCTATTGGATATATTAGGAACTGGCTTGGATTGTTCCCCATTCCATTATCCATTTTGATGGGTAAAACAAATGAAATGTACAATGGTTATGTACTCACGCATTGTCACAAAAATAGTCAAATATTGGAGGAGTTGGAATGTGTTTTAAAATATATCTACTTTTCAGTATCTACTTCCGGCCGTAGCAAAACCAGAGGAGTATTTTTTCTCTATTATGGTTTATTAATAATAAATTACTGATAAATGACAGTAAAACAGTTTTTATGCAATTTTCCTCAAAATCTGCAAACTTGATGGAAAGCCTAGTGCTTAAAATAAATACCTAATAAATCTATTGAACAGGTGCATTCAACAAAGTTTTTAGGCGTTTATATAGATAGTACATTAAACTGGGAAATACATATAGACAATCTGTGTAAAAAACTTTCATCCGTTTGCTATGCACTGTAAAGACCAGACTAAATCAGGTTGCAAGCATAAATGTTGTGCTATCATATTACTATGCTCAATTTTATTCTCGGATAACATATGGTATTATTTTTTGAGGTTCTTCACATTTTGCTGCAAGAGTTTTTAAAATGCAGAAAAAACCATCCGTAATGTAGCAGGAGTGTCGGTGTTAACTTCTTGTAGAGATTTATTTAAAGTTTTGTGAAACAAAATATAACTGAGTTCTTATATAAGAAACA
The DNA here is from genome assembly GCA_963675555.1 of Leptura quadrifasciata. Classification (NCBI taxonomy): domain Eukaryota; kingdom Metazoa; phylum Arthropoda; class Insecta; order Coleoptera; family Cerambycidae; genus Leptura; species Leptura quadrifasciata. Next base: position 15,207,187 of record OY776679.1, read on the forward strand.
ATTTTCACCATAATTATGACACCAGAAGCCATTAGGATGAACTTCTATTACCATTACATTATCTTCCTCATTATGAAAGAAAATCCCCGTATTACATCGGTATCCGGCTATATAATAAATAAACTTCCCGATTCCATAAAAGATATAAATAGCAAAATTGTTTTTAAGAAGAAAGTTAAAGAACTGCCGTTAGATGGAAATTTCTACACTGTAGATACATATTTGGAATATTAACTGTTACAAATAGTTTTTAATGTGTATTTTGTTATATTTTTTATCTAGTTATGTTTCGTGTGTTAAGTATTTTTTGTATAAGAAATTATTAGTTATAAATGACACTATTTCGATCACGTCTGTCACTTGGACAAGACTAATGCCTTTAAAGTCAATAAATATTGTTATTATTATTATGGTACCAATTTTTTTGAAATTGCGGATAGTTACCAGCAATAAACAAACATCTTATACCCACCTAATCTGCAATGACACTGACGTCCATTTCTTAATTCCCCTTAGTCCCGCATTTCATCAAGCGCTACTATTAAATGTGTAGTTGATGCAGACGCGCAAGAGGATGCTGACTGCAAGTGGTCCACAAATGGTTTTTGAAGCATCTTACTAACGAATGTGTGTAGTGCAGTGTGTTTATTTGTCTATGATTGTGGTGCTGCCAACGATAAAAAGTAAAACTACCGTTCCTCCTTTACTCTACATAACCTCACCTAGTGGAGGTCAATCTTTTTATTGCGTATTTTCGTCACTAAAATGTCTCAACTCGAAAAGCCGATGAAGATATCCAAACAATTAAGATTAAAGGCACAAGAATTTTTAACTTCCAAGAAGAATTCAGAATGTTTAGCAGAAATAGTGAACCATTTCGAGAATGGGGCAGACCAACCTTCTTGTTTACTTGCTCTGGAATTAATATTTACAACCCTTTTAAAGGAAAAGCTTATGTTAATTGAAGTAGTGCCGCTGAAACCCGTGGAGAAGACACCGGAAAATCAGTATAAAGAATGGTTGAGGAATGCTTATGAAGAATGTTACACAAAAATTTTACAGAGCCTAGAAAATGGCTCTCATAAGATACAGATTCAAGGTAAGTTTAAAGTTAGAAGTCCTGGTTGGAAAAGTTTATTTTTGTAATTGGACGGATACGTAATTTGAAATGAATTTACTTCATTCTTTTGAAATGAAGCATTTGTAAAAAACTTATAAGCTGAGACTAACAAAGGAGAATTAATATCGTAATGAACTCTGGGACAGATAGGTATATATAGTAGTAATTACGAATAAATGTTCTAGCATTAAAAGACATTAGAGGAAGGTAATTAACAATGATATGAAATAATTTTTGCAGAGTCACTTCTATTGGTATAGTTAACTTAAGTCATTTATAATTATGGACTCATATATTTCCTCTTTAACGTGTCCTTACACTTGGAATATGGTGTTGAGTTCTCTTGTAGACCTTGAGACGAGTAGGTTGCCTGGCAACTTTTGAACAATGCGGAGTTAGAAGCTAAAGCACGGAAATACATCACCCAGATGAATCTATTTAAATCCCTCGGTCATTATGATGGACTTATAATCATTTTTTCACATTTAACCATTAATATTGTAAATAAACTATTTATTTTAGTAATGCTTAGGTTAATACATATGCAGATTACTTTTATTAAAATTAATTTTTTTTAAATCTAAAAGGAAAATAACCAAAAATTTAATTCTTATAAGTATCTGAAGCCAGCAAAACTAATTTATAAGTTTTAAAAGTGTTTAGGGAGCTTTTTTTTCAAATACACCTATGTGGTATTATTTACAAGTTATTGTCATTAAATTTGCTCCTATACGTGTACAAATCATGAATTTTGTCATTAACATCGTCAATATATGTACTTATCAACGACGTAAGTACAAACATAGGATGTAAATAACAGAAAGACACATCTGCAGGGATACGACAGAAGTTCCAAGTGTAACGATACGTTTTACAAATGTTTTTAGTATTTTTTACTGCGATGTTTTAAGTTTCCTGCAATTAGGGAAGTTGTTGTGTAAATAGTTTGCGAGTGCTTTAGTTTTACTGTTTGTAAAGAAACTAACCACAAAATACCGGGTTAAAAGACTGAATGCACATGGTAGTGAAATTAATTACGTACTTCAGCCAGGAAAAACGTAATGGAGGTCCCCGTTTACATTTGCAAGCAGTCCATGAAGTTAATTGTAAAATTAGATGCGGCAGTGGATGTTAAAATTAATTGTATTGCAGGCTATTATGGCCCATATATATTTTCATTACAAAGTACTTTTCTTGTGCAAACATTGATACGCCCATGCGTCTCATTCTGTTGTGACCTTGAATCCCATTCATCGCATGTTGTTAACATGGACTTTTATCTAGTATATCCTTCAGTTATCTATTTGTTTTTAGGACTATCTACTGCAATGAATATTTTGTCACATGAGGGTAAATTTCCACTAGAGCCTAAAGGATCCTTGGATAATTATGTACCTCTGTCTAAACTAAAATCTGTGCTTATGAAAATTCTTTCCAACAAACAGAATAATATGCAGCTGATCAATAAATATACCGAATATCTCCTCTTCGATGATATACTATTTTTCACTTGGAAGTTGTTGCCACCTCTGACAGCGAAATCGAATCCTAATGAGGTGTATATTATGAATTATTTGCTTTTATTAGAGAAACTGCAGGTGTATCAGAATAGCGAAAGTAAAATTTTATGTGGAAATGAGAACGGTAAGTGTTTCATATCAATCTTAAAATTAGCAGTAGTTCAACGATTCTTTAAAAAATAGATGCAAATATGTACGAAAATTATGTAGCAAAAAAACCCCGATGGCAGGGGCCAGTTGGAAAGGTAGATTTCGTCCTATATCGCATGTACATTATTGATTCGAAATGAAATTTTGAGGATTTTCGAAGAGTTTGAACCGCCGCCATCTTTTAAATTTTTCCTATGCGTTTTAGCAAAAAATGTTTTAGACAAGAGTTGTAGGTCTAGATGAGTACTAACCAACGATGTATCCCATGTACATATTTGATTCAAAAAAGAAATGTTGAGGATTTTTTAAGATTTTGAACCGCCGCTATTTTTTAAATAATAATAATAATAATTTTATTCACCACTAGTAGATATATTGTGTATATATGGTAAGTCAGTGTTAGACATATAACAATAATGTAAATAAATAACAATTGTATTAAATTAGAAGTAAATTAACAGTGAGTAAAAACGATTTAACATAGAATAAGTATAAGAACGGCTATTTAACAACAAACAACAAGAAATGTAAAATATGATCAATAAAAGAAATATATAAATAAAACAAATGAAGCTAATAACATAGATAAGTATAAGAATGGCTACTTAACAACAAACAACAAAAAATGTAATATATGAGTCGATAAAAGAAATAAATAAATAAAACAAATAAAGCTAATGTAAATGGTAAAAAAGAAACTTAAACATGTATTATAAATCATGATTTAGGAATTCCGAAATAGTATAGTAACCATTTTGAAGAAGTATGTTTTTTATAGCAACTTTATATTTTGAGAAGGCCATGTTCTCTATATTTATAGGCAATTTATTGTAAAATAATATACAGTTATATTGAACCGACTCTTTAAATTTAGATGTCCTATGCAAAGGAATTGATAACTTATTTTTATGCCTTGTATTATATACGTGATGTTCTGAGAGAGTTTCAAAATTTTTTATATTACATTTGACAAATCAAACATTTGTATATATAAATACATGGCGCTGTAAGAATTTTTTTGTCAATGAAAGCATTCCGCTTTCCCTGCGATCTAAGCCAAATAATAAACACACTATTCTTTTCTGTAAGATAAATGCCCTTCTTGAATTGAATGAGTGGCCCCAAATACATATATTTAAGGACAGATGCGAATAGGCTAAAGCATAATAAACACAGATAAGTCCTACTTCACTTAGTGTATATCTAAGTTGTAATAGAGCAAAGTAGGCTTGATTTAGCTTACTGCAAACAAATTCAATATGAGGTTCCCATGACAAAGAACTATCCACCACAGTGCCCAGAAACTTCGTGGAATCACACATTGAAATACCTGGTATGACAATTTGACGTCTTAGATTAAAATTTATGAAAACTGTCTTATTTTCATTTAATATTAATCTGTTTCGACCACACCATATATTCATTTCATCTAAGACAAGCTTAACTTTGGTATAAAGTTCTTCAGGATTAGTTGCCGATACAGTAATGGTAGCATCGTCCGTATACATTACAGTAACTCCATATTTGATGAATTTTGGGAGATCGTTGATATATATTAAAAACAGTAGTGGACCTAATACAGAACCTTGTGGGACTCCCAAAATAACATCATATATGTCGGACTGCGCTTTATTGCACCTTATACTGAGCCTTCTGTTTTGCATATAAGAAGTCAGACACTTTAGCAGATTACCTCTGATGTCAATCGTTTCTAATTTACCAGCTAAAATATTTTTATCAACAGAATCAAAAGTTTGAGAGAGGTCAAAGAGAATTGTTACAGTATACTTTCCATTATCTAACTCATTATAGATAAATTCGAACAGATTTGCAGATGCACTTTCAATGGACCTACCCTTTCTGAAACCATACTGGCAATTACTTAATATATTATATTTATCTAAAAATGATACTATTCTCTTACTTATAATAATTTCTATAATTTTAGCAATAACACTTAATAAAGAAATCTGCCGGTAATTGTCCATATCACTTTCACACCCTTTTTTAAAAATCGGAATAACAGAAGCAATCTTAAGTGCTTCAGGAAAGTGGCCATTTAAGATAGAAACATTAATAAGGTACAATAAAGGAACCAATATATTAGATGATATACTTTTCAATATTTGCGCCGTTAACCCATCTACTCCAGACGATTTTTTATTTTTCAGTTCACTAATAGCTTCAGCGAGTTCCAATTCAGTAAAAATTTTTCTTATGCATTTCAGCAAAAAATGTTTTAGACAAAAGTTGTAGGGCTAGATGAGCACTATCCAACGATGTATCGCATGTACATATTTGATTTGAAATAAAACTGAGAATTTTTTAAAAACTTTGAAACGAAGAAGACGATTTGGCTAGGTAGATGAGAAATCTACCTAAAAGTCTTCTCTCCAGCATGTCAAAAGTAGTTGAATTGGCTATAAAGGAATCTCTTATTCATCTTTTTTATATCAAAATGACTTGCTCTCTAACGCAAAACACGGCTTTACCTGTAATAAAAGCACAGAAACAGCATTATGCGTTTTAACGCATTAGATAACAAAAAGTTTATATTAGGACTACTCATAGATTTCTCTAGAGCTTTTGATTGTGTTGACCATGAGTTACTAGAAGCAAAACTATGTAGATATCGGAGTAAGAAGTACTTCTTTTACTTCTTTGAATTTGTTGTCCTCATATCTAAAGGATAGGAAACAATCTATACAAGTTCCCAGTGGTGCATCTAGCAATAGTCCAGAGATAAAACAGGGAGTTCCTCAGGGATCTATACTTGGGTCCCTCCTCTTTATGCTGTTTGCGAACGACTTAATTATGTCCTTGAATAAAATACCAAATCTTTTGATAATCTGTTTGTTACGCTGATGACACTAATATTCTTGTAGTAGAACGTAATTTAAATTAATTAAAACTCATCGCCGAAAAAGTATATAATGCAATCACTAAATGAACAGACAAAAGCGAATTATATTTAAACGAAAATAAGACCACTTTAACTTAAAGAGAAACCCGAATAAATTGCATTTCTCCTACAGAATCCATTGACCTATTAGGCAATGCTGTAGATATGCATCTACAGTGAAATCAATATCTACATGCAATACGCTATGTGGGAAACTAAGAAGCAGATGCCTCGAATTAAAATTTATATCCAATCTTATTATGCCAACTTTCATTTGAACCTAAAATATAGTATAGTTAACTGGGGAAATAACTCACAAGTAAATAGAGTTTTCATACTACATAAGTATGCAGTATCTCTAGTCTGGGGCCGTATTTTCGAGCTTGACCGAGGCGATGTCGTGCACGAAAATGTGAGATTGTCGAATGAAAATATACGTTTTTTATTTTCGAGCATCATGAACTTGTATGCGAACTTTCCGCATACGACTGATTTCGGGCGAGATACAACGGATGGGGGTTTAATACACGATAAAACGATTTCGTGTACGAATGTATTCAAAGTGATTGTTTCGGTTTGTTTTATTTCGTGTCACATAACCTCTATGTCTCAAGTTAGGTTTTTGCCGTGGTTTGTTTATTATTTTGGGACTTTAAAGTAGACTTATTTGAAGAAATTTTGGTGAGTGAAAATGGACAATGACAGCGTTAGATGACTTAATACATTTAGCTGCTATCGACGCCTTGGAACAGGCAGAAGTTTTGACAGAAAGCGATCATGGAAGACGAATCCATGCCTATGATAATCTATTTAAAGATTTAAGGGATGGCTAATTTGTAAAATTGTATCATTTGACAAAACCAATGACAGAGGGATTAGTTGACCACTGCTCCTGGGAGGGCATTCAGTTTCAGGGATAATTGTGCCCAGAGGGTTTAGTCCATGGAAGGAGTCGGACGAACTAACGAATATTAGCGCCTCGGACTAGACAATATCCCCCTACGTTTTCAAGGGTACTGAATCGATTCCTGGGGTCAAATTTTTCCACCTCGACAACCCTTCAAATTTGTCAAAAACCACCCCAAACTCCACTTTTCCCGTGAACCCGTTTATTTTTCCCAGTTTTTCGACTGATTGTTGTTCCCTCAAGTACGGAACGGAAGGTCCCTGGGTGGGGCAGGGGTGGCTGAGTTCAAATTCCTAAAGGGACTTTCCGTTCTACTCGAGGAAACAAACAACAATTAGTCGAAAACGGGTTCACGGAAAGGGGACTTTAGGGGTGGTTTGACCCCGGCAATAGATTCAGCACCCTCGAAAATGTGTGGGACACATTGTCTAAGTCCGAGGCGCAAATATTTGGTAACTTCGTCATAGATCCCGATTCTTTAAATGGACTAGCTTGGCCATTTTTTAATGTGAAATTTGAGATAAATTTACCACTCTACAATTCCGGGTGAGCTCCAAGAAAATTCACCATTTCCTTTTTCTGATCTGCACTAATATATCCCATCCGCTTATCCGCTGATTGCTGGTGCATTATAATATTCAGTCTTATAATATAATCAACACATATAACAGCCGATTAGTGACATTAGTGTTTTCTAGGGGTTTCAAGTCCATTTGGTTGCACAAAACAGCGTTGCCACATTTGCCATGCGACATTTTCACTATGCAAAAAACAAACCTCGGATGGTGTTCGAAAATACCACCTCAAAACTATAAGCATAATATTTTAAATGAGTCGGGTGCCTAGTATTTCGCATGCGACAAATATCGATTGAACTCGAAAATATGGCCCCAGGACTTATATTTTATATCTGTATGTATGTTTTCAAAATTAAGACTAGGTTTTTAAACAACCAAATCAGTCACGGGTATGAAACATGACATAAGGTACAATTATCAAACTAGTTCTTTTAGAACAGAATGTATCAAAAAAGTTTTATATAGTGTTATATAAATTAAAAAGTCAAGACGAGACTGTAGTCAATATATCAAAATTACATAACAATACAACCATCAGTACTACATCTTTCAAAAACAAGCCAAAGATTTTATACTACACATGTGATAGCTAATGAATTTGTTTTTTCTTTTCTTTTAATGTAAGATTATATCCAATATTTTATTTTATTACTTGATGTCATGTTATAGTATATACATGTAATATTTTATTCTTTTTTCTATTATTATCTCTTATAATATAGTAAGTAAATGTTGTTCAATGACATTTTATATACTGGGTGTTACTGAAAAAACGTCATGCGGTATCAGCTTTTGCTTGTAATTTATTTTCTTTTTTCCTGGCAATAAACGTGTATTTATTTATTTATTTATATAATGGCTGCAAGTGTTTCAATTGTTTAAATGATAAAATTAAATCGTTTCCAAATATTAATATTTGTAGAACAAAACTCTAGCATATCTTAAGACTGCGAATTGAACAGGTATCCAAACATAATGTAAATCGCTCTAAAAAAATTTGTGTGGTTTATAACTGAAAATGAAAATGATCAGCTTATTGTAAATAAAATGCAGGTTTAGTAAAAAAAAGTTACATGTCAAATGTTTGTCCATTTTCTTTTTTTGTACTAAATGGCATTTCGGTGATTTTTATTTAGTGTTTTTTATGAAAATTGTATTTTGCACATAAAAAGAAAATGGACGAACGTTTGACTTAAAACATCAAATCAAATCACTTTATTTATGCTATATACAAAAGTAGTATTTGCACAAGTCAATATTTACAATAAGAGAAAAAAAAAATAACAATATAAAAATATATATACAGATATCATATATACCACAATAAAACAGAAATATAAAACAAACTTCAGATTTAAACAAACATTTTTAATCATTTTAAATCATCATTGAATTTATATGATAAAAATTCATCATACGAGTAAAAAGCTTTTTCGAGCAAGATGGACCTTATTTTTTTCTTGAAACTCGGATCTGGTAAGCATTTTATATCGGCTGGTAGTTTATTGAATAATTTTGGGGCTAAAATTTGAATTCCCTTTTGACTTTTTGTTAGTCTTACGTAAGGTATTGTTAACATATTTTTGTGTCTTGTACTGTAATTATAGTCACGTTCTTTTCTGTTTAAACCCTGAGTATATAAATTCTTTCTAGCATACAAAAGCAACTCATATATATATATTGATGGAAATGTAAGTATATTTAACTCACGAAATTGTTCTCTACAATCAGCCCTATAATTTAAGTTGGCTACTATATGTATTGCTCGTCTTTGTAGAGCAAATATTCTGTTCCAATTTGACGCTTGTCCCCATACTAGAACAGCGTAGGAAAGCACAGAGTGGCATAGTGCAAAGTATGCATTTTTTAGAGCCTCTTAACCTACTTCATTAGCTAGATTTCTCAAAATAAATGTGTTTTTTGAGAATTTTTTTGATAAATTTTCTACATGTACATGCCAGGTCAATTTATTATCAACATAAATTCCCAAGAACTTTGTTGATTCCTGAGGATCAGGAACATTGTGTCCTATTTTATCACGCAGTGAGAAGATCATGTGCACTGTTTTATCTCGATTTAATGTGAGTTTATTTGCTTTGAACCAAAGCTCTGCCCTTGACTCTACCTCACACGCCACTGCTGAAAGTTGTTCAATGCTATTATTTCGAATCGAAATAGTTGTGTCATCTGCAAAAAGTATGTCACTAGAGTGTTCATTTGAATTTGGGAAATCATTAACATATATTAAAAAGAGAAGGGATCCAAGTACTGAACCTTGGGGTACCCCATGTATTATTTTTGTTTTATTTGAATATTCATTATTTATTTTAACGGTTTGATATCTATTGGTTAAATATGATCTTAATAGTGTAACACTGTTATGGCAAAACTTATATCTATTTAACTTTTCTAGCAGTATTTCATGTGAGACGCAGTCAAATGCTTTACTTAGGTCGAAAAATATAGTGCACACATGTTTCCGACCCTCAAAGGCTTCCACAATCATAAATATATTAAGACCAAAAATGTCTTTGCTGTATTTATTTTTTAAAGAATCAATAGGGTCTCTCACATTATTATGAGTTATAAGTTTAAAATGAAATAAGTTTGTATGGGATAATTCAGCATTATGCATTATATCTATAGGACTGATCCCATTATCACCCAACTCTTCCAAAAGATTACCAGCAACTTCACTAAAAAAAATGCTAAACTGATTTGGAGTTAAATTACTATCGTTCTGTATCTGTGAATACGCATTATTTCTTTTTTTATTTATAATTTGCCACATGGTTTTTATCGAATTTTGCGAATTTTTTATTAAGTTCTCATTATTAGATTTCTTGGCATTAATAATAACATTCTTATATTTGGTTTTGTAATCAGATAATTCCTTTTTGAGATAATTACTTTTATATTGTTTATATAGATCTGACAGAAACATTAATTTCGACCTCATGTCACGCAGGTCTTGGTTGAACCAATTTGAGTCATAAGTTGAATTTGGGTCATGTAATAACAACTTTACATCCCCTCCGAAGGATGGTATATCTCCTATACAACCCTCGCCTAAGGTTGTATAGCTTCCGCGCATACACTGATATACAAGCTGCTGGAAGATGTGTGAGGCAAGAACGCGGTTCCCGTTGGAATGGTCGCCCATCCAAGTACTAACTGCGCCTGTCGTTGCTTTACATCGCATACCGAAGTATGTACATAGTAAAGACGCACCTACGCTCGCCCCTGTAGGCCATAATGATCTGAAATACCTAAATCTATACATAATGATGAGCATAAATTACTATTAAAATTAATGAAAATAATATCAATACATTTTTTTTGTCGTGTATTTGAAGTTATCATCTGTTGGAAGTTATAAGTTAACAATAAATCTGTTAACATTATATTTTTAGTCGCAAACTCCTCTATGAAAGTCTTATTTTACTATAAGGAACGTAACCAGACTGCAAGCAACAGCTACTCTCCGGGCTATGTGCCCCGCCGAGCACTGAATTATAAGTTACAAGCCTGGCGTGTTAAGTGTAATAATTGCATATTACTGACAAAACACTAATGCTTCGATTGCAACAAACACCAGCCGAAAGACTGATCCTACTTTTAAGTAGGATCAGTCTTTCGGCAGTCTTTAGAAGCTCTTGTGCCAGTCGTCACACACCACTTGCAGACTGCAGTTTCGAGCTGTTGGTTTTTGTCAGTGCAAGTTAGGCATGTGAAGACGGACACGAGGATCATTTGACCATTTAGTACATTTCGGTATCTTTGGGATAGGGACATGTAAAATAGCAGGTGCCATCTAGCGGTCCAGTGTCTGTTGCAATCGAAAAATAAATAGCCTGACTGAGCTTAGCATAGCTCAAATGTGCTTTTGGTCGCAAACACCAACCGAAAGACTGATCCTAAAAGGAGCTCTTGTGTCAGTCGTCCCACTCCACTTTCAGACCAGTTGTTTTCAGTTATTTATTTATTTATTTTATTTATTTATTAGATACAACCACCCAACAGGTAACCAGTTACAGGGTGGGAACAATTACAATAATAATGTATATAAGGTACAAATATTACAGATCAGTAGAATATAATAAATACAATAAACAGCATGTAGAGTTATAGAAAACAGAATAGGTGAAAAAGACAGAGAAAAGATACAATTATCATACAAATAGTATTAAGCTTATTATACACTAATATTCATGTTACACAGATAATAGATTTTTTATCGAGGCAAGGCTACAATTAAATATATCAAGCTCATTTTGCAGCGAATTATAATTTTTACACATAAAATATATGGGTGAAGTTTTTAATAGATTAGTCCGAGGGGTAACGAGATAAAAAGTTTCACGATTTCTACTTTCTATACGAGGTACCCGAAAACATAGTTGTTCTAAAATAGATGAGCAATCAAAGATATTGTGAATAATTTTATATAAGAATACCACGGAGTGTGCCATTCTTCTGTTTTCTAGACTCGATATGCGAAACCTTTCTAACATAATGCTTTGTGGGTAACCGATTGTAGGATAGTTGCCATCTTCAACAAAACAAAGATACTTAACCAGACGACGCTGGATGTTCTCTATATTGTTTATGTATGTAGCATATCCCGGAGACCATATCAGTGAACAATATTCTAGTTTCGACCGCACAAAGGAAAAATATAACAGTTTCATAATGTCCGTATTATTAAAACCCTTACAATTCCTAATTACGAACCCTAAGTTTTTTAACGCTGACGATACAGTTAAGTTCATATGCTCATTGAAACTTAGATTTCTGTCAAAAGTAACACCAAGATCTTTAATGATATCAGGTCTTTGTAACTCTTGGTTATTTAAATGGTAATTGTAGGTGACATGAGTGCGGGCTCTACAAAATGTAAACGCGTTGCATTTAGATACATTAAGAGGCAATTGATTTAATATACACCAATGATTTATCTTATCCAAGTTATTCTGCAGCTTATCACAATCTGCCTCAGTTTCAATTACATGATAGATTTTCAAGTCATCTGCGTATAATAGACTTGAAACATCCAGGTCTATAACAATATCGTTAATAAAAATATTAAACAGTAGTGGTCCCAGTACCGATCCCTGAGGAACACCTGAGCTAGCTATAATATCAAAAGACTTGAAACCACGGTATTCTACATACTGTCGCCTGTTTGTTAAATATGAAGTAATTAAATCTAATAATGCTAACGATAATCCGAAATTATTTAGTTTCTGTATCAGAATACCGTGGTCTAAGCGATCAAAAGCTTTGGAAAAATCAGTATAGATAATGTCAACCTGTTTGTTGTCATCCAGTTTTTCGGAAAGATATTGTGTAACACAGGTTAGATTAGTTTCAGTGGATCTACCTGGTACAAATCCATGTTGATTTGTTACGATCTGATTTTGTACGTGCCTGGATAATGACGCATTCAAGGTAAACTCAAAGGCTTTTGCAAAATTACAAATTATTGTTATTGGCCTATAATTCTCAGCATTATATTTGTTATCTTTCTTATAAACAGGACATAAACGAGAGTATTTCCATACATCAGGGAATACCTGTAACTTCAGGGACAGATTAAAAATTATTTTAAGGGGCAGGGCGAAGACATGTGCACAGTCCTTAACTATAAATGCAGGTATATTGTCTGGACCTTTAGTAAATTTGGGTTTTATCTTCTTAAGCGATTTTAGCACGTCCGATTCCGAAAACGTCGTTATGCATAAATTATTACTGTTTACATCACCACAGGGGGGATATTTATTGCTGTTATTATTAGGATTAAGATAAGCCGATTGAAAAACGGTTCCATAAACCATACAAATTTTTTTAGAGCGATTTACACTTCGCAATTCGCAGCCTTAATAAATAAAATTTGTTATACTGTAGGTGAGTTGTTCGTGTAATACAAATATTACTTCTTTTTACCTACTTATTTTATATATTTCACTTATTATAATGTGTAACTTTTTGCTTGTTGACAATTGTAATGTTTACTGCTTTTTCATTTATACATTTTGATGTATTCTACATTTTTGTTGTACATTTGTTTACATTTTAAATGTGGAAATATATTATTACTTAGTGAAATCAAACAAGTGCTTTCTTTGTCTGTATTATTTAGAACTGTATCATTATCTGTCTCATATGCGTGTTTCTGGCAAAGGTCAATTTCTTCATAAAACATAAGAAAGTTGCATTTCGAACCATTCAGCGGTACTAAACCTAGAACTTTATAGAAAATAAAGTAATATTTTTGCTCACTTATTATCAATGTTTCATAATTATTTTGTTCTGTTTACTTTTTAGGGTCATTTTTTACGTATGAGGAATCGGTGACAATCAAATGCCTGAACAAAATATGGCACTGCGTGATGCTGTGGGAGCACACTCCTCAAACCCACAAGCAACTGTTGATAGTTCTTCTTGAAAGAGTACTGACGCATCTGGAAAAGCCCCTCCTTTTAACCGACTTTTTAATGGATTCCTTGGACGTAGGAGGTCCAGTAAGCCTCCTGGCCCTGCAAGGGATTTTTACAATGATCCAAGTCCACAATTTAGACTATCCGCACATCTTTGGTAAACTATATTCCATGTTCGAGCCAGAAATATTCCACACCAAGTACAAGGCCAGGCTGTTTTATTTGTCCGACTTGTTTTTGAGTTCTACGCATTTGCCGGAGATTTTGGTGGCCGCCTTCGCTAAAAGATTGGCAAGGCTGGCCCTGATAGCGCCTTCCGAGGATATAATAATCATATGTAATTTTATTGGCAATTTGATATTAAGGTAAGTGAAACATCTTTCTTTTAATTGAAATTTCTATAATTACACACACACGCAAAAAAAATTTCTTGGCCGGGGTACCCTGCTAGCATATTCCTATGCATTTTTGCCCGCTGAAACTGAGTCTGAGGTCAGAGTTTGCCAAATTTTCACATAACCTAAAAAAATAGCCTAAAAATACTAATGACAGGCATTATTATGTATTGCAAGGTGAGTCTCTCAGAATGAAACAATGGAAAGCATTTGATCATTAGTTTTTTTATCAACTAAACCCATATTTGACTGTAGATTTCAGGCTATCCACAGCCTTAAAAAAATGCTCAAAATCCCTCAACAATGAAAATTTCATATATCACTTTTGCAATAAATATTAAAGCCATACCATTTTTTAATAAAGAATGAGAAGAACTTTCAAAATCAAATGAGGTATCGCAAGCCCCTATTTACCATTAAAAATTCAGGGATGATATTTGTATGTTGCAGAATGCCATTTCAGAATCCAAAATCTACATATCTCGCGATGTTTTATAAATATGCACAATAATCGAGACACTGAATTTATTTATCATTTGACTGTTTCGCACTGTATAACCTGCATTGTTCTAAATGTTCTGTAAGTTGGTTTGAATCTATACCAGCAACAGCAGTAGCGGCGCATCTACTCTTCATTTACCATTTTATTTCAAACTTTTCGTTTTTAGGCATCCTGGGTTGAAATGCCTCCTGAACAATCCAGATTGTAGCACCGCCAGTACTGACCCGTACATCATGGAAGAGAGAGATCCTATAAAATCTAACGCCATCAACAGTTCCCTGTGGGAACTGCAAACATTACAACATCACGTCCTCCCTAGCGTCGCCACTGCAGCTAAGTTCATAAACAATCCCCTACCGAGTATAGAGTGGGACCTTAGCAAAATTTTAGATAACACCGGCGATGACATCTTCGACAAAGAAATAAAAAAATTCAGTAAACTAATAGTCTTACAATTTGCAACGCCCAATGCTGCTTCGCTGGTCAAGGACGATCGCATTATGCAGTATTGGAACTTGTAATTTTAAAAACATACTTTTGGTGTACGTTGAAGTCGTTTTTTGTTTTCATGTTAATAGAAATAGCCTTTACACAGGTTTTTACAGTTTTATATTTTTGTATTTTTTTAATCCAACCGGATTCTAAATCAGACTAGTAAAGTTGGTAGGATGTACCAATTCGATAGAAATCAAAATTACAGTTTTTGAATCTATACAGTCACAAATAATTATGACGTAACGTGTTCAGGGATGTGCTACTCTGTGCCCAGAGCAGAAGCGCTAGCCCCAATGGAATTTTCATTTGATTGTATATGGCGTCCTGCCTTGGCACGGGCCTGATTGTTCTACCTATACGTGCATTTTTTCAATAGCTAAAAACAACATTGACACAAAGGGTAAAGGTTTATTATCATATTTTAATAAATGTTCCAAAAAAATAATAATTCCATTTGGTGGATAAATTCATCTGTTGAATTACGTTCACGAAAATAACATTCCACGTTTCATACAATTATTCCTGTATGTAGTTTATTTTTTAATTATTTAACACCTTTCATGCTTTACATTTAGGATTAGAATACATTTTTCATTTTTCCACATTGTTTCATAAATTTTAATTTGTGTGTTTGGTTGTCAGATTTTTCTTACAAATATATCAATAAAAATAGAGGTTTTGCAAAAATAGTGAACATTTTAAACTTTAATAAAAACGTGCGGATTTAAATCAGAAAACAAATCAAGTATTCGTATTACCAGCTCTGCCACATAAAACTGTAATAACTTAATAAAAATGTCAATAAAAAATCTGTAGATGGATATACATAAGAAAAATCAAATTAAATGTTGAAAATGAATGTGCAGATGTTCACAAAAAAGTGAATGCTGTTTAAACGCCATAAAAAGGCTTAAAAATAATATTTGCAAAATTTTACAAAAATCAACAAATCCGTTCCACGGGAAAAACTCAAAAGAAACATCACTATTAGTTTGAATGCGCAAAACATGCAAGGATATAGCAGTTAGATTTTCACACCTGTGGTGTTTCTCGGCAATACTTTTGTGTGTAAATAGGTGGGCAACTGACAATTCAGAATATATGTTTAAGATTTTGTCTAGCAGCGTGGTCACTTAGGTATGGTTAGCGCAGGGTTGTTTTTTTGATTAACAATATACTAGCCAGCTACCATGAGCACTCCGTTTCGTTCATTTTACCTGAATCATGTTTTGGAGACACAGCACAGCAACATATTCTGACATTTCACCTGCTGTGCTAGAATATTCCAAGATGCCACTTCCATCCAGGTAATAATCCTAATTCAATGAATTATCTAAGGGGAAAAAGAAGAGGGGTCATTGTTGGAATAATTTCTTAAAAGTACGTTTCTTTTTAGGCTTTAAAATACCAATTTATTTCAACTTGAAATAAAAACTTTATTTAAACCTTAGATCAAACTATTTATATTTTGGGGTTCCTGTAGTTCATTTGGACAGGAATCTCTGGATGTTTTCATGGTAAAGTCGTACATGGTTAACTGAAGGGTCGAGACCGCCATTTGTAAATATGTTATTATATAATCTATATTAATCCATATATTATTATGCGATAAATTTATTGTGCATTTAAAATTATGTACATAAAATTTTTCTTATCAGAAGTTGGGAGTAATAATTTTTTTGTAAACTTAAGACGTATCTTACTAAATAAAGTTGTATATATTTCCCTTTTAATAAAATCTATATTAAATCAAATATCCTTCCTGGCATAAGGTTGCCGAGGAGAAGTTATATAATAAAAAGTCAGTGGCCTCCTGGATAAGTATAGGAGTCTAGCTAATGATTACATAACATCTTAATATCAAAAACTAAAATCATTTATAACTCACCCATTCTCCTCAAACATAAGAGCTGCCATTTGCCTTGCGTGTAAAAAGATAAATGTGGCCTGTAAACATTACAAACTAGAATTATTCTACGTTTACGTACCGTTGTGTCATTCTTCGTTTTGTGGATTATTTAATTTTAATTAAAGGAATATACCGTTATATGTTCACATCCTTTAGTAAACACCCCAAGTGTGGATTTAATAATTGCAACACGATTAATATTCTAGGCCGTGATTCTAGACGGGTTCCGTCTGATCTAGTATCTCTATGGTAGGAAGTACCAAACTTGGCAGCAGCGCCATCTCTGGGCTGGCCATCAAACTACCATTCTCTCTATGAAGGGGGATTACATAATAATACTTCTAAAATGGAAGAAGGTATTCAACATGCTGACGCACATAAACTGTGGACGTTACGGTGGTTTCAGAATTTTTGGCCAGTTGCATAGACTACAATTAACGTGGTGTAAAAGCAAAACGGTTTTATATAAATAAGTAGGGAGTACTATATAGTGCTAAACCTTTAATAGTTATATTAAATAGTGTGTTACAAGTGTATAAACGTGAGCAGATCACGAATTATTTGTTGAAACCAAAATTCAAGATGGCGGATGAATTTTCCCATCTGTGGTCGGATTCGGCTCAAAATTAATATATTGGCAACAGAAGTCGGTTTTAGGTTCATTTCAATTTTCTGTATTTGTAAACTTTGATTATTAAAATCAATTATTATTATTATTAATATCAAAGTAACTCGCACTACACCTATGTATTTATGATTATTTATCAAATAAGCTTGCAGGGGCATTACAAAAAATAAAGACAAAGTAATACCATCCGATATATTGTCACGTCTGCCGAAGTCCAACGTCTATGATATGTGATTTATTGACGAGCAAAAGGTGCCGACTGATGTTGCTCTACTTTGATTATCGAGCCTAAATTTTATGATTATGTAATAAGCAAAATTTGCTAAATAAAGTTTACTTGCTTACTAAATTTTATACTGTTACGTGTTTACAGTCTTCAGCAAACACTCTGTAGGTTCAAATAACTTGCAACAAGAATCTTCACTAACCACTATTTTATTAATCACTAAAATTACACTAGTAAATACTTAAAAATCACACAACTAATAATAACTTCATCTATTATAAATTCACTACTTTTAAAACACTATTTACTTTTCTTCTTAAACTTGTCAACTCTTGTCTAACCTAAAAACTCTCTGTCTGTATACTAGAACTGTACTGTATACTTCATTGAACTGAACTGAACTGTTCCTTCACTCAACTGAACTGTTTTTCCATCTGCTGGATTCACCTCTTTATATACACACCTGGAATCTTCCAGAATTCTATTCTAGAATCCTCCATAGTTTTCTACTATGTACTAGATGATTGTTCGTCAATTGGCTCATAGACGGCGCCACCCTACTAGTCAGGGAGTAACAGAATAACAGGTTTCCCTTCACCTTGAACAGGGACTTAATCACATCTTTCCTCGTTAGAGGGCAGCACATAGCAATACCATAAAAATGTTGTGTATACATGAAATAGAATAACAATAAATTGCCCAATAGTTAAAAACCAGATCATGATACGAAACTAATGTGATATTGTGGCGAGTAGTTTTTCGTCAGGGCGAATTATTACTTTTCACTTGTTTTATATTTTGCATATTATTATATAACATTTAGTATTGACATACGTGATTTAATTTCTGAGTTCAATAGTACATAGTGGAAAAAAAAGTCATCGTAACCACAGACGCTCAAAATCGTAAAAGAAAAATGGTAGCTCTGAAAGAGGCTGCAAAAAACTCAGCATTTGTTGAAATTTGTAAAAACTTCATCAAGTGTATCAATAGAAAAACACGTAAATTTGACAGAAACTGAAGTGTCAGGAAGGTGATAACATTTAGTGTGTGAAAACGAGAATGAGAACGTTGGCATGTACTACAAAATTATGAAATAGTAACTGGTACTATGAACAGTGCTGAGTATATAACCGAAAGAGACAAGAAAGAAGAGAATGCCGAAAATATAACTTTATAATGTATATTGGGTTACTGGAAATTAGCCAAGATATACATAACAGCTTCAATTAGAGACAAAATTTATTCGTTACCGAAAGTCGAGATATGCCGAATCGGTTTTAAAAACTCGAGAAGTTTGTGAAGGATTGGCAATCGAAACCAAATTTAAAGAATTACGGCCTAGAAAAACGAAAAGAAATGTTCAGTATGAACATGAAGATAAAATACCTTTAGATCCTGAACATCGCTATAAGACAACGGTGTTTTATCCATTGCTGGATCGGCTATTAATTGTATTACCGAGCAATTTACGTAGCTTCAGATTCATAGTGATAAATGGTCATTTCTGTACAACATGCGAAACATTTCTGATAATCGTGCTACATTACATAGACCCTAATAGAAATCTCCCTTGTAAGTTTTAAACCATTTGTCTAAAAACAACTTTCATGAAGCTATGCTGAATGTGTGAATAAGTTTGTGCCAAGTGGCGAATGATATTTCAGTAAGTTAAAATTGGTCAAAACTTACCTCAAATCTTCGATGGCTCAAGATCGGTTAACATCTCTAGCAATTACTGCTATAGAAAATGAACTTTTACATTCAATGGACATTAGTGAAGCCATTATAGTTCAATGAAATGGGAAAATTTGGATGAAATAATTCAGAGCGGGGTGAAATTTTGGGAACAGGCTTATTTTGTGGTAGTTTTTAACATATCAAAAGTCCCCACCCGTAGATGCTGGAGGAGGGTAGGGGGGGAGAAAATAGTTTTAAAAAAAATCGGTTTCTCGCAAAAACTCGAAAAGTATCAATTCTACTGTAAAATATGTACACATGTAAATTATAGGTAATAAAAATCCGCACAATTTCTTTTTTTTTTTTTAACTTCGAATGACCTATCAGAGCCGAGATAAATTTTTTTGAAAATTTGACCGTTTTGCGACGCAACGGAAACGCTAACGGTCTTCGCTAGAATCTCAAAAGTGGTCGTTCGGATCGCAAAATGTTTCAAATGAAAGTTGTAAAGAATTTGATTACGAACAATTTCCTTTTATTTTCCATTTCCATTCGATCAACATTGGCAGAAAGAAATATAAATTTTTAAATATCTTTATAGAGCGCTATCAGAAGGCTTGCTTCATGATAAAATCGATAAAAACTCGAAAACTATAGATCGTACGCATCTAGTGTATCTGATGAAAGTTAAAGAGAATCAAATTTTGAATATGTTGGTGTATGTATAAAATCATTTTGATAACGAGTGAATGGAGATAAAAGGAAATAATATGAAAAATTGTCATTTTCAAGTGCATTTTGACAAATAGCTATTTTTTTATTGGCTCTAGGCAATAATGACACTAAAGATTTTTTGAAGAGAATTAAGTTATCTGTAAAATGAGCTCCAAGTGACCTTCACATGATGAATGGTTCACGAGTTACAGCTGTTTAAAGCTATGAGCAAAAATTTTTTTTTTATTATAAATTAAGATTTTCCTGTAAGAACTTATTTTACAATGTCTCCTTTACGTTAAGAACAACTTAGACAAATATTCATTTCGCAATGAAGTACATTCCTACCATATAAGGAACAAACATAATATTCATAAAAATTTTCTTCGCCTTAATGAAACTAGGGATGGTACTGGATATTATGGCATCCAGCTGTACAACAGTACTGCCTCCTAATGTAAAACTCTTAAATGACTCCAATTTCAAAAATAGAATAAAAAACTATCTTATTACAAAATGCCTTTTATAGTATGAATGAATTCTTAACGAGCGATCTGACTAAAATTTAATTATAATTACTTATAAAGAATAATAAACTGTGTATGTTTATTTGTGGTCTTTCAGGAATATATTAATTTTTTTTACTAATCCGTGGGTAGTTACTAAGTAGCAGTAAAATTTTCATGTGTCTCTTTTTTTATTTTGTCGACTGTATTGTTCTAATGATTTTGTCTTATAC
This sequence comes from Leptura quadrifasciata, assembly GCA_963675555.1. Classification (NCBI taxonomy): domain Eukaryota; kingdom Metazoa; phylum Arthropoda; class Insecta; order Coleoptera; family Cerambycidae; genus Leptura; species Leptura quadrifasciata. Next base: position 15,228,092 of record OY776679.1, read on the forward strand.
AATTCTATGTCTTATCGTATTATGTGATTTAGAGAATAAATATACCTATTTTTATGACCTAATATGTATGTATTCTATTATAAAATTGCAATTTAGGGCATGTACGAAAGTCAAGATCTCAAAATTTTTTTTGACATCAGCCACCCCCCCACTATCACCCCCAATACCACCCCACACTATTATGAAAGAGGGAGTAAAAAAATTAAAATGTGATTTAGTGTATACAAGAATGAACCGTCTCAAAAATGTTTTTTTGGCGTTAGCTACCCCCTTTACCAACCCCATTGCCACCCCCACCCTATTATTAAAGGGAGTAAAAAATTAAATTTAGATTTAGTGTGTATGTGAGAACCAAGGGACTCTTAATTTTTTTTAGCATTAGCCACCCCCTCTACCACCCCCACCCTATTACTAAAGGGAATAAAACATTAAATTGAGATTTATTTATTTATTTATTTAATTAACGGGTAAACCCAATATTACATTAAAATTCATAGAAATACAATTAGCCTAGTATGACATTGCTAATAATAATAATTATTATAATAACAATTTATTTATAAATCTACTGAACGTAGCATGTGCTTTAGATTTAATTCAGAACAATGAAATAGATCGATATTAATTTTGTTTCGAAGCGATACTATCCTAGCCAATGGTGAATGTTTTCCATAATTACACCGATGAAATGCCACCGCAAAGGTTTGGTTATTGCGAGTAAACCTAGGTGGAACGTGAAAGCCAATTTTATTTAACAAGTTTGGACAATTGATGCCACCATTTATGATTTTATGCAAGAATTTTATATCTGCGTGAACTTAACTTAGGTAAATGAGTTATATCTCGAATGTCATCAAGTGAATATTCGTTTAAAGGCAAAGTTAATTTATATGCTATAGTGCGAAGTAATTTGTTTTGTACCTTTTCTAAGTGATATTTATGGTTTTCATATGTAGGAGACCAGACACAGCAGGAATACTCTAAAGTAGATCGTACAAGAGAATTATATAAAATTTTTATAGACTCAACATTAGTGAAGTCTCTTGTAGTTCTACATACAAACCCTAGCATTTTGGTAGCTTTATTTGCTATATATTCGAAATGCAAACGAAAGTCCAGCTTGTTATCCAATATAACACCCAAATCCTTTGCAGTGGTTGCATTCATGAGAGGTTCTCAACTCAATTTTGTCAAGACTACGATAAAAACACATGGTTTTGCATTTGTTCACGTTTACATCCATAAAATTTTCTGAACACCACTCAGTAAATGCATCCAGGTCTAGTTGAATCTTTAGGCAATCGCTAGTTGATGTAACAGAGTGGAACAATTTTAGATCATCAGCGAAAAGTAACATTCTTGAAAAGGTTATTTTTGTTTTTATGTCATTAATAAAAATATTGAAAAGAAATGGTCCTAAATGACTGCCCTGAGGCACACCAGAAGTTGCCCGAATTTCATATGATGTGAATCCTTTGATCCTGACAAATTGAGTTCTGTCAGAGAGATAGCTAGTGAGTAAATTTAGTAGGTTGCCATAGATTCCAATAGAACGTAATTTTTCACACAAGATAATATGATTTACTGAGTCAAATGCTTTGGAGAAGTCTGTGTATATGACATCAACTTGTTCTTTTTTCAAGACATTCAAGACGTAATGTGAAAAATTTAATAAATTAGTGGTTGTAGATCTACCCCTGCAAAAACCATGCTGTTCCTCTATAATAATTTGATTAAGCGGCTCTTTAATAGTGACAAATAATATCTTCAAAGACTTTTGGGATTGCACTTAAAATACTGATAGGCCTGTAATTAACTATGTCTGATTTATCCCCAGATTTATAAACAGGAGTTATAAAACTTGTTTTCCAATGAGTTGGAAATATACCAGAATTTAGTGACATAGAAAAAAGGATAAATAGTGGTTTTGCAAGAGTAAATCTACAGTTTTTTAATAGACTAGGTGGTATGCCATCAGGACTTGGTCCCTTGTTGGAATCTAGGCTATTTAACTTGTCTATGATGATTTCTAAACTAATATTACAAAAATTAAGATCAACTGTTTTATCATAATTAAAATTGGGAACATCGTTGATACCAGGTGGTTTATATACGGATTGAAATTGATTTGCAAAATTGTTTACTATATCAACACCACTGACACATTGTTGGTTTCCTAAGTGCATAGTCTCAGGTAATCCAAAATTTTCCCGTTTGCTGTTTACATAATTCCAAAAGCATTTGATGTCATTTTTCAGTCCGTTTTCAGAAAGTTCTACATACCTATTGTAACATATTTTAGTTAACTCTTTGCGCTGAGCCCTTAGATTGGAAAATAGTAAGTAATCATCCCAATTATTGGTTTCTTTGTATATTTTATGTGCTTATCGAAAATAAGTTGTTTTAACTCGGCCGTAAACCAGCGGGGAAATTTTGGATTTTTTGAACGTACATAAGGCACATATAATTGTATTGCTGTAAATAAAACCTGATTAAATATATCTACGCCTATGTTACAATCGTTAACATCAGTAAATAAATGGTCCCAATTGATTCCTGCTAAATAATAGTTAAGTTATAATAATCGGCTTTCTTAAAATTATAATAAAAAGTGTCATATGTGAGCTCAACATATTTATCACTAACATCAAATTTGATAACTATTGCAGGATGGTAGGCATCACAAGTTAATAAACATTCGTCAGCAAGTTCCACAACAGTTTTCGGATCATTACTGAATACTAAGTCTAAGATAACATTATAGCAGTCTCTAATACTATTCAATTGATAGAAATTTAAAAAAGCAAGACAGTCTCCCAAAATTTGTGCAGCATTGTTGTTATTGTAGGTCGCCGACAAACCATATTCATCGTTGCTCCATTCCACATTTGGCAAATTATAGTCACCAAGCATAAAGAACTTTTTGGATGGAAATCTATCACATATATCACTAATACTTGAGCTATGTTGTTCATACAGTTCAATATTTGATGCTGGAGGAAGATATACACCACCAATTATAAATTCCTCGTTTTGATATCTGACCATCTGATTTATTGTGTATACAACTCCAAGGGCCTCTAAAATTTTTTTGACATTAACCACTCCCTCTACCGCTCCCATTGCCACCCACTCCCACCCTATTATTAAAGGGAGTAAAATATTACATTGGGATTTAGTGTGTATTAGACTTGGATACAAAATCTGGATGTGGAAGTAATGATTCCTTGGGCAGCGGTTTTAATTGTAAATAAAACAAAACTGACGGATTTATTTTTCGACCAAAGGAAGAAAAAGAAAATAAGCATTTAAAAAATCAATATTTGAATGACGTGACATTTTGAAACAAAAAATTTGTGTTTTTCAAGAAATATACGAAAAATGTATAATTTCCCGGGAACGGCAATTTTTATTTTCCGATTCCCGGGAATGAAAAAAAGTCCGGAAATCAGAAAACCTAGTTCTGATAGCGCACTATAAAGATGTTTAAAAATTCATATCTCTGCCAATATTGATTGAATGGAAATGAAAAATAAAAGGAAATTGTTCGTAATCGAATTATCTACAACTTTCAATCAAAACATTTTGCAATTCGAATGACCATTTTTGAGATTTTAGCAAGGAAAGCTCGCGTTTCCGTTGTGTCGCAAAGCTTTTTTGTGCCTAAAAATAAATCTCTATCCATCGTTAGCATAACCAAACTTGCATTTTGTAACCATTTGCCTGTGTCAAGCTTTTATGTGTTCAGTTATGTTTAAGCAATGTATACCATTACCCGACATATTCAAAGTTGCTTATTGATTTTGTCCTTGGTACATTTATTTGATCGAATATGTACATACTCTCTTTTACTAGTCCATTTACTCAGACTTTGTCGAGGGGCTAGTGTCCCTTCTGATATTCACAAATAAAAAAAATTATTTCAGTTTAACACAAGATGGCCAAAAAAAAATTGTAAAAAATAAACAGTAAAAAATTGTGCTATACGAAAAATGGTGTTTGGGTTTGCTACTTCCCTTAAGTTGGGACTCGTTTCCCAACCGTATAAGAAGCAATCTGTGAAATTAGAATGTGATGATATGTGAACATATCTCTAATAATGGTATTTTGTCAATTTTTTACTTGTTAAAAACAAAAAAAAAACGTACTGAAAAATGCTAATCGTCTTGATATAATCTCTTAATATTATTATAATATTGGTATATTTCTAGCGATGTAATAATATAGCAAAGTGTGAATCGGAAGACATGAAGTAGGTTAATATTTTTTCGGCATAATGGTAAATTTTAAGTTTTTAATTACCGCATTAATAAATCCAATTATAACATTGTTATATGCATCAGTCTTGTGTTTTATCTATATGGTACATGCGTAATATATTAACTATATTATAATTTATTGTTTAAATGCTCAACTATACAGTGTGTCCCAAATTCAATGTCCACCATTGGGATATAACAATAAGAGATAGAGGGGCGGTTAAATCAAAAAAATAGACACTTTTAATGCTGATTTTGAATCCGTTTAGAAATTAGGGCTAACTGCGATCGTCTTCAAGTTATTTTCAAAAAACTGAAATTTTGTATTTTAGTTTTTGTAAAAATCTGAAAAATGAGCAATCATATGAAGATAAATCTTTAACCTTCCAAAGGCACTTTTTTATGAATGTTGTAGTAGTGTCGTTAGTTTTTTTGTAAAGGGTTTAGTTTCTGAAATATGATAATTTTCTTATGGGCGCCATATTGGATTTTTACAGATTTGAAATTTACATTAAACATGGAAATTTTTCTGTACCTCAGCACATTTATTGTTCCCATCGCTTAACCCTAGAGAACATTTTGAATATTGAAGGAATTATGAACGAAACAGCCACAATTTCTACTCGAGGATTAAATCGGAGAACTGTAGTGCCAAAAACAACTGTTCACAGACATTTACAAGAAAATAAGTACCACCCTTTTAATCCAGTGAACGAGTTCCTATTGTATGTTATGATTATTATCTGTAAATAAATAACATGAAAACAAGGATCGTTGTTTTTGTGTCCTAACTAACAGCATAAACCATTAGTATTACACATCAGGAGAATGAGAATTTAATGTAGATTTTAAGTCTGTAAGTCTAATACGGCGCCCATAAGAAAATTGAAAATTGTGGGTTGTATTGTGAACGATCCATGCTAACGTGTCTGAGGGACATTTTATTACCCTTCCTAAAATGAATACTAATGTATTCACCTAAAGAGTTCAATGCGACTGACTCAGACGAAAAATACAAAATTTATACTTACTGTTTCTTTTGCTTAACTGCTAGTACTGAATGGTATCGATTGGACGTCGCAGCACTGTCTTAAATCTAACACTCTCATAATTAACCTGAAAGAGAAATTTGAAACACAAGAAAAATATTATATTTATAATTCAAAAAATTTATTGTTCTTTTAAAAAATGTTTTTACAAAATTTCAAGATATGTGAATAAGGTTAACAAATTTTGGTCCATATACCACACATAGTGAGGAACAGGACGACTCAGACAATGTATCTAACTACCATCCAATGTTTTAGTTTTTTAGCAGACAATTGACAAAAAGATTTAATGTAAAAACGTAATATTTACGAATATGTGGGCTTTTGCTTGCCTGTCTTTATGCCTATTTAAAATACTACAATAATAATTTCGGGCGTACGTTCTAGAGCTTAAGAATGCTTGGATCACAACTATTCAGAATAATAATATTATTTATATATTCATACGTTCAGTCAAGGCAGCCCCATGCACTACGTACATGGTAATTATACTTTTTTGCCACCGAATCACCGAGGAACCACCTAAGGGCAAACACGTGGAAAATATATAATTTTTCAGCCAAAATCGACTGCAAAAAATGAAAATGTACCCTCAAAAATTTTGTCGTTCGCGCCAAATTTCGCCTTAAAATTTTGAATTCGGTAGTTTTAACTTATTCTCATATTTAATATAATGCATGAGTTGCAGTGCCACACAGCGTCGGTTCATAAAAATAAGATTTATTTGGAAGTAAAAGTCTGTTTTCATGATAGTTGCTAAAATGTTGGTGGCCGGCGCGACGTTATGTCCTGTGCAGCGACATTCTTGTTAGTTTCAAAAATTACACTCCGTGAAGCGGCAATTTTATTTTTGCATAAAAAACGCTCCATGAAGCGAATCTTTCTAATACTTCCGAAAACCATCTTCCGACAGCATTTTTACGTGGCGTGTTCTCTGACAATATCTCAGAAGCTAGGCGCTTTACAAGAAAACTAATGACAATACTAGAACGTCCATAAAAAAGTGCCTCTAGAGCAAGGTTTGTAAAGTAAGATAGGCATGGTAACTTGAATGGAATGGAGGGGCTACGATGAAGGCGGCCATCTTGCGCGTCATCGAGCCTGCTGAGACTTAATTGTACGTATGCATTTTTTGAGACGTTGCGCTTATTTGTTGAGTTATTTCGAAATATTTGTTGTTCTTGTGTTTATAATCGTGCAGTTATAGTTATGTTACATACAATTATTAGATGACTGGAGGAAAGGTTTGTAGTGTAGCTGTTTGCAAAAACAACTCAAAAAAGGCAAGAGAGAGTGGTGAGATGTTGATGTTTTTTCCTTCCTTAAAAATAATTACTTAATACAGGAAATTAAATTTATTTTCATATGATATAAAGAAATATTAGAAAAAACCAATGAGTGATTTTTTCTTATTAATTGCTGTGTCTAATATGACATGATAAAATTTAATGGCCCTCTTGTTAAATTTTATTAATAAATTATTGTATGCACATCTAATTCTAATAAAAAATTTGCATTAAAATTTTTTAATACTACATAATTGTAAAGGTTGGCCTGGGGAAAAATTTCTACTCAGTACGTCATAAAATAAGAAACTTTCTAAGTAACCCTTTTCGTTAGGGCAAAAATTAGTATCATTTATGTTTCTTCATCTATCTTATAACTTGTTAAATTCGCTAAGAATTATATAAAGCAATGAAATCAAGACTGAAGTCTCGGGCAAGAAATTGCACACAAGATTAAAAGAACCTACTTCAGTCTCTTGATATATTCCAAGGAAAACGTTATCAATGTTAATAATCATTAATCAAAAAAGTCAATTTATTAATTTGTGCTTGTACATTAAAAAATACAAAATACGGAATTCAAATTCATAACTAATTATACTTCTATACTAATGGTTTGAATGCCAGAAATTCGAATGAGCAGGCAGAGTGACACATTCCCGCATTTTAAATAGTGATCGGTCGAAAGTTACCATGCTACCTATCTTACTTTACAAACCTTGCCTCTAGAGGGTTAAAGGTTTATTTTCGTACGATTGCTCGTTTTTCAGATTTTTGACAAAAACTGAAATACAAAATTTCAGTTTTTTGAAGATAGATTCAAAATCAGCATTAAAATTGCCACAAATTTTCTAATTTAACTGCCTCTCTATCTCTTATAGTTTCCGATATCCCAATGGTGGGGATCGAATTTGGGACACACTGTATTCTAACAATATGTCGATTTGCCAATTTATGAAATTCTGATATACAGATTTTCTAAATTGCCTTTGCATTGAATATCAGTTTGTTAACATTGCTGCAGCAAATGTTTTAACAGTCCACGAGCATTGAGGGTAATATGAACCATGTGATGTTCCTTTAAAACATTTTTGAAGGACCCTTATACAAGGTGTTTCATTAAGTATGTACCAGCTGGCGCATGGTAATAGAGGACCTCAATACACATCGTTTTGACCGACATGTATATTAAGCAAAAAAATTTTAATTTAGGGAGTTATTTAGGTTTTGCGTATTTTTAGTTAAACTCCGGTTTTATCCACAAATTTACTTTACCATTAATGTTAGCATCATTTTTGACTGTCGATGTCGCTATTCCGAAGAAAAATATTTTATAACATCCTACTTACTACCTACCATAAATCTAATTTTCTGCTGTTTACGCAGAAAAATTTTTCATCATTACATCGCAATTCCTGAAATTATTTTTTATCCACAAAGGCATTGAATTCATTACAAACATAATGAATACAAGGATGAGTACGGCAGTAACGTTAATTCTAAATCTGTACCTGCAAATCTGTTTCTAGCATGATGATGATATCTGGTCTGTAATAATATGTTCAGAAACTGACGTGACCACTGCTGAAATATGGCCTAAAACATTAAAGGCATTTTATATATTATTTATATAACTTAACTTATTATGTTAAATTTTAAAATTTTAATAATAGTCACATTCTATTCATATTTTTGAATTTAATAAATGTGTGCTAAAATTGCTTCATCGTTTCCGATTCATCTTTGGAAAGTTATCTAATCAAATGTTAAATTTACTATTATTATTATTATTATTATTTTAATATTGTATTTTTACAAATTAGGACGTGATATTTATATGCCTAAAGTATGTAAAATCAACTTGCTGTGTTATTTTATATTTTATATATATGTACGTATAAATATAATGTTAGGTTAGAAATTATTATTTCACCTTTTTTTGTTACTTATCATTTTTCTGTTTAAATAAAATGTTGCTTTCCTAAATGCGTTTTTTTTTTCAAAAGTCCCTCAAAGCTGCTTTAGACATCATTTCATTCAGGAATATTCTTAAATAAAGATCAGATTAAATTAAAACATTTTTACTGGGGGATTCGATGCAGCAGATAAACACTCACATTTTAAATCTAGTACAGACATAAAAGTGTGAATAAATACTCAGAAGTTTATGAAGTTGCCTGTTCGTTGATCCGTCAAACGAAAACAATAGCGAATTTGACATATTCAAGTAAATTTCGAAGCTAAACCTTATTTTTTATTTTAAAATCGTTTACTTGTCTTGTATCTTAGAATGACAAAATATAACAAACTTTTTCAATTTAGTCTATTTTGCATGAATCAGTTAAACTCTGACACAGCACATATATTTATAGGGTGGGGCAATAGTGCGTCGGACCTCGATATCTCGACTTCTACGATACCTAGAAATTTTAAAAAAAATTGCAAGTAAACTAGATAAAAAAGTCTATAATTGGGAATTATTTTCGAACATACAGGACGAGCCATGACGAAATTACAGGACCAAGTGCCTTTTTTTTAAATGGAATGCTATGTATATCGGTACATTTTTCGAAGCCTCTTTCTAGGCTCTATTCATTCCTATATTAGCATTGAATGTCTCCCAACCACTTGGATGTAATGGATTTTTTTGTTAAAGTAATGCAATCTGCAGATAGATATTAAAAAAATCACCACAGTCACAATTATGGGTTTTAAAAAAAACTTATGTGAATACCTGTTACAAGATTCGCGACAATATAAATGACGAGTGGAAGAATGTGACTCACAAAAGAGGACGTAAACGAAATATGATTGTAGGAAATAATAAGGATATTTCTATAAAATGAGTACGAAAATCTGCAATTTTACATGTATACAGGATGGACACAAATACAACTGCGGATGATTTAAAATTATTATTACAAACCACTTTTCCTGAAGTAAGCTGCGAAGCCATTACACCAAAATACCCTAACGTTTATGCATCATTTAAGGTGAGCATTTAAGACAACTTTAAGGCGGCTATGAACCCAAACGTTTGGCCTGATGGTGCATGCGTAAGCAGGTTTTTTCAGCTACGGAAGACAATAGTTCCGGAAAAATGATGTTCAATCCGGACATTCTTTCGCTAAATGTCCAAAGTTTAAACCAGCAGTCTATAAATTTACTAGAAATTGACATTTGTAACTATACAAATATGAACTTTTTGTGTATAACTGAAACACATGCTAGAAGTGATTCAATTATTAATAAGCATATCAGCGGTTTTTGTTTGACGAGCAGTTACTGTAGAACTGTACATCAAAAAGGAGGGGTTGCCATATTCTCAAAGTCTGACCTAAATGTTAAAAAAATTGATCTTGATAGATTTTGTGTAGAAAAACATTTTGAGATCTGTGCTGTTTCATGGAAAGCAAATACTTCTTCCACAACGATAATTTTAACCTGTTATAGATCACCTAAGGGAGATCTAAATATTTTTTTCGAAAATATTTTTTATGTATTAGAGTTTGTGTTTGTAAATAATGTTAATATAATTTTAAATGGAGATTTTAATTTAGATTCATCTTTCAATTCCAATAATGGTTATGCTTTTAAAAAGTTATGTGATATTTTATTAGGATTTAATCTCATATCGATGATAAAATGGCCTACCTGTGTTACAGATTCTTCCTCAACTATTATTGATCACGTTTTTACCAATTTAATAGATAATAGTCTAGCATGCGTACTTGATAATGAAGTTTCTGATCATAGAACTGTTCTGTTCCAAATAAATTATGAACAAAAAAATATTCCTTCCCAAACTTCGGGCTACACGAGAAGTTATAGCGATAACGCTTTCAAAAATTTTCGGTTAGATCTTGTAAGTGAGGATTGGGGCCCTATCTATAACTCTAATGATATAAATGAAGCTTGCGAATATTTTCATAGAATATTTTTACATTATTTTAATACACATTTTCCATTGCGAAGGTTTCATAAACACAGTAATAACAGTGACAAGAAATGGGAAATGATGAGGTAAAGAGGTGTCAAGTATAAAGTTGAAAGACCTACACAGCCTGAAAAATACATATCCCGAACTTGATTCTCTCTATAAATTTCGCAAAAAAGAACATACTTTGCTGGTTAATAAAACTAAAAAAGAGTATTATCAAAATAAAATACTGAGTGCAGAAAATCCTGAAAGAGCTGCGTGGACAGTTATCTCTGAAATGTCAAATAGAGTTAAAAAATTTAAAAACACGAATGTAACAATTAATGGCGTATCATACAATGACCCACTGCTGGTAGCTTTCTCCTTCAATGATTATTTCATAAATGCACCTTACTAAATAATGAGCTATTTACCTCCGAATACTAATAAAAATAATACATTTGAACAACGTATTCCTATCCAAGAGCATTCTCTGTTCATAGAGCCTTTTGTCTCTGAAGAGCTATTAACCTTATTGAATAATAAGTTAAAAAATAAAAAGTCGGCTGGCCCTGACGAAATCCCGGTTTTTATAATAAAAAAGGAATCGCTTCCATAATACACCCACTCACATATTTAGTAAACCTATCTTTTTTAACAGGTAGTTTTCCACAGAGTTTAAAGGTAGGGAAAGTGGTACCTATCTTTAAAAAACTAGATCCACAGGACATGGAAAACTACAGACCAATTACTGTTCCATCTGGTTTTTCAAAAATATTTGAATATAGTTATCAAGATCGAATGCTACAATTTTTAAACAAAAATAATATCATCACACAAAATCAACACGGATTTCGGTCAGGTATGTCTACTAACACAGCCTTGCATTCCTTTTATGAGAGACTTATTGAATATATTGAGGCAGGCGAGTGCCCTGTTGGAGTCTTCTGTGATCTCAGCAGGGCATTCGACTGTGTCAATCACGCTATTTTATTGCGTAAACTATACTCATATGGTATAAGGGGAATCGCATTAGATTGGATTTCCTCATTTTTAAGACATCGAACCCAATATGTCAGTATAAGTCACTTATCAAATGGTGCTGTAAATATAGTTCAATCAGAATGTAAGGAAGTTAATATGGGAGTTCCACAGGGCTCAATATTGGGTCCTTTATTATTTTTGTTATATACTAATGAACTTGATACCCTTACTTCAGACGCATTTTTTGTCATGTATGCAGACGACAAATCCTTACTTCTATCTGACAAATCAGATGATATATTAGAGGCTAAATGTAATGATGTTATATGTAATATTGGTAACTGGTATTGTTTTAATTCATTGTTTCTCAATCCGCAGAAAACGCATTATATTAGATTTCACAATTGGCAAAAGAACTGTTTAAAATTAAATATTAAGGTAAAAGATGTTTCTCTCTCAAAGAAAGAAACAATCAAATTTTTAGGCTTAACAATTGATGAATGTTTGAGTTGGAAGGAACATTGTAATAATCTTGTAGCCAAATTAAATTCTTTGAGTTATTTGTTTAGGAATTTAAAAACAGTTCTCTTAACTGATCAACTCATAGGTCTGTATCATGCACAGGTAGGTTCAAGACTTAGATATGAGGTTTGCTTTTGGGGCAACTCCACACTATCTCCAGACGTGTTTGTTGCACAAAAACGCATATTGAGATGCATTGGTGGAATCCCAAGTAACCATACATGCAGGGATTTATTCAAAGAATATGGCATTTTGACGCTCGTGGGAGTATTTATTTTCGAATTATGTTTATACGTTTTTATTAACAAAAAAAAGTTCACTACAAATAAAGACTACTACGATATCAACACAAGGCAAGCAAAAAATTTTCACATACCTTTTTGTAAGTATAAGATAACAACAAATTCACCTACTTATATAGGTCTCAATGTATATAATCATTTGCCTGACGACTTGAAGCAATTGAAAGACCTCAACCATTTTAAAAAATGTTTAAAAATGTTTTTAATACACCAGTGTTATTACACTATGAATGAATTTTTTATAACTTAGATAATAAGTACATTAGACGATTCCTATACATAATGTACTGTGTCTGAAAGGAAAATAAATATTATTATTATTATAAGACATCTAATTAATGTTTTTGAATCATTTTCATTTCCTAAAAATGTACAGGGTGGCCAAAAAGTATTTTTCAATTAAGAACATTTTAAATTGAATTTTCTCAATTTTTTCAAATGGAACATCCTGTATATTTTTCGACGATGTAATGCAGAAATGAAAAATGAACATTTTTTGTAAGTACTTCCCTATGGCTAGTGCAACCATTTTCGTTTTATAAATAAATAAGTGTTTATTTTTCAATTAAGAACTTTTTAAATTGAATTTTCTCAATTTTTTCAACTGGAACACCCTGTATATTTTTCGACGATGTAATGCAGAAATGAAAAACCAACATTTTTTCCCTATGACTAATTGCAACCATTTTCGTTTTATAAATAAATAAGTGTCAAATTCAAGAATAAATTTAAAAAAGAGGTTCCCTCAAATAATTCATTAGAAAAATTTATAATAGGTGTTCGACGTGTTGCCCATTTTGATTGACACACGTCTTTATGCAATTTTAAAATGAGGCCATTTAGTGGGACCATTTCTTCCAATCTATTGAAATGAGTAAATAATATTTAACCGGTCCTTTACTGTAATATTTTTTTGTACATTTTTTTGCTGTTTTCGTTATTCGACAAGCAATAAAACCTGTTTGGGATAAATTGTCATGTACAAAGGAGCATTTATCACACTTATTGGTCGTTACAATTTGTATTGAATTTAAAATATTTGGAATTTTACAATATGAATTTTAATAAAGCGGAACTTGTAGACATGACTTTTGTTTTGGGCGAGTCAGACAGAAATTGTTTATTTGCCAATAGAATTTATCACCAACGTTATCCTGAATGAAGGATTCCTGATGTTAGCAGCTTCCAAAACATTCTCGATAGATTTCTGGAAACTGGAAATGTCGAATATAAAAAAAGTGAAAGAATAAAACGTGTTGTGAACGAAGAAAATTAGTTTTCTGTGGTGCTGGCAACGATTGGGAATCCCCATGTTAGTCAAAGATAAGTGAGTTCATTAGTCGGAATAAGTAGACGGTCTGTGGGTCGAATCTTAGAAACAAATAAGTTGCATGCATATCATATTCAAATGCACCAGAAATTATCTGATGACGATTTTCAAAAGCGCCTACAATTTTGTAATTGGGCCAGAGGTTAAATGCAACATGATGTCAATTTCTTCAATACTGTTTTATTCAGTAATGAGGCAACTTTTCATAAAAATGGATTTGTTAATAGGCACAATTTCCATTATTATGCTTCGGAAAATCATTACATCATCATTATTGTTTACACCAAACTGAATGAACTGGAGATCGCTGTTGCCATATTCTGCGATCTGTCAAAAGCCTTTAACTGTGTTCAACATGTAATATTGCTGCAAATATTGGAGCTCTATGGTTTCCAAGGCAGTACTCTTGAATGGTTTAAATCTAATCTTTCAAGCCGCAAGCAAATTGTAAAAAATCCAAATAGGTCCGATGTACTTAACATAAACTCTGGGGTATTTCAAGGCTCTGTTCTTGGCCCAATTCTATACTGTAGTGTATACTGTACTGTACTAGTACTGTTCTGTACTGTATATCAATGACCTAACTACAATTAATATCACAGAAAAGTTTACCCTATTCGCCGACGATACCACAATATTGTGGGATAGCAAGGAAAAAAATAAAATTTTACATTGCCAACCCCAAGAACTACACTTGTTCGGGATCAGGCGCGGACCGCGGGGTGGCATACAAAATATTAAGAGAAACTTACAAATAAAATATTATTATTGCTTCAAAAAATAAAACCAGATATAATTCCTACTTATTACACGAGTATTTTGTGTATTGCAACGTAAATAAACAATTTTTTAAATAATTATTATTATTATTATTGCCCAACAGTATAAACCATTTACGGAGCAATATAACGGAAAAATATTAAAATGCTAAAATATAAAGTACATAACAATTAGTACATTACAAATATAGAAACAACAAGTAAATATATAGGTATCTGTATGACTACGTAGGTTTCTCATCGACAATGACTGCCTTATTCAGTAACTCCTTTAAAGTACAGTTGTTAATATCACATAAATGAGAGATATTGTTAAAATTGTTAGACATTACATACACCGGGGTCCTTAATAACAAATTTGTTCTCCCAACGTTATTATAAAAAAAATACATTTTGTCCAGATACCTCTCTAGGTACATAAAAGTTAATCTGAGCTAATAACTCAGGACAATCAATTTTGTTGTGTAGTAGTTTGTATAAAAATGATAATGAGGCACATTTCCTCCTTGTGTCTAGGCTCATAATCTTAAACCTTGCTGTCAGGTACATATAATCAACTCCTCTTACAGGGTACTCACTATTCGGTTTAAATACCAAGTATCTTAGAAATCTTCTCTGTACCCGCTCAACTGCATCTTGGTGACAATTGTAGTGAGGGTACTAAACTAGAGACTATATTCCAGTTTAGTACGCATATATGAATAGTATAAAACTTTAAAAGCATTAATCTCCGTGAAATTTCGACAGTTTCTGACAGTTCTGATCGATAGCCCAGTAGGTTCAGGCGCGAGGTGGCAATCTCGATTAATCACACGGACATGGCAGAACCGGCTCCGACACTGGCGCTGTCGGAGGAAATGGTTGTATGTCCGCGTTTTTTCAATGTGTAACCTCCTTCCGCACAACCCCTGGCTTCTGGAATTGGAGGTTGTCTAATTTCTGTGGTGTTTATTTATTTATAGTCAAACATTTTCAGTGCTTCCGATATTTTCTCTATCGTGTGATCTCTAAAAGTAAATTGAGCATAAAATTTTATACCTAAATCTTTGTAAGTAGTGCAGCATGTTAGTAAATTACCGTCGATTTGATAGTGATATTCACAAACTGACTGTTTCCTTGAGAAACTTAAAAATTTACATTTCACAGGATTTAAATGTAACTTATTATTAACACACCAGACTTGAATACTATTCAAATCAGTTTGCAACTTCTGTCCATCATCTAAATTGTGTATTTCGGTGTATAGATTCAAATCATCGGCAAAAAAAAGGTGGTTACACTGAATTATAGAACTCAGGTCATTTATAAACAAAAGAAACAACAGTGGACCTAAATTCGACCCTTGTGGGACACCAGAGGTACCCACATATTTATCAGAATTATATCCATTATAAGAAACGTACTAGGCTTTCTCCTGCAGATAAGATTGATTTAAAGAATACTATCATGTGGTTGTTAAAACCAAACTGTCCCAGTTTACTAAGCAGTGTAACGTGGTGAATTCTATCAAAAGCCTTTGAAAAGTCTGTATAAACCACATCGACCTGTCCCCTATTATCTACAAAGTTCGAAATGAATTGAGAGATTACTGCCAAATTGGTCACTGTAGATCTCTTGCTCTTAAAGCTGTGTTGAGAGAAAGATATTAAATTATGGACTGATGGGTAGATGCGGTTATACAGAACGACTTGAAAAAGCTTGGAAAGTTAGATAAAATAGATATAGACCTATAATTAACGACATGAGTTTTATCACCACTTTTAAAGACAGGAATCACCTTGGCTTCCTTCCACTGATTCGGAAATATGGTTGTTTTTAAGGCCTGATTGAACAATATGCACATTGAAGTAACAAAGGCACCTATACAATCTTTAACAATAAATGATGGTATACCATCTGGACCCAAGTCATTTCATTCTTTAATTTTTTTACTGCGGTTAAAATCTCATTTTCTGTTATAGTTTCAATACTAATATTATTTAAATTGGTTCCAGTGACTCACAATCATTCAATTCTGATGGGAGAAAATTACCAAATACATTTACAATATCTTGAGGTTCCATATAGGCTTCAGTTTCATACAACACAATTCCTGGAATTCTAAATGAGCTATCCCTTGAGTTTATGAACGACCAAAAGTTCTGTGCATTACTATTGATAGATGATTGAGTATTTTTGACATAGTTATCATATGCTATTTTTATTTGTTATTTAACTGTGAGTCTTAACCTTTTGTATTCTTGTAAGCAATGAGGAAGGTGCATTATTTTTTTTATATCACAGATAGATAGACGACAGAAAAATATGCTTCCTCGCATTTTTTCTCTTTTGTTAAAATTGAGGGTGAAAATTTTTTTTAATTTCGGCTGAGAATTTAAAACCATTAAAACGCCCTATCCCTAACGAATAGCGTCATTCGTAACCTGTAGCGTCACGCCGTTATTGTTAAAACGTTGAAACATCTAAAAAAAAATGTTGTGGTTATAGATTAATACGTTAGGGATGTTATGAAATGATTATCCGTCATATTAACCAATAATTACTAACAAGATTAAGAATAACAACGTAAATTAGCAAATTCAGGCCCAATGAGTGACGTCAAAATGACGTCAAAGCAATATTATAGCGTTTTCAGTCGTGGTTTTGTTAACACAAAAGTTCAAATTTTAATGTGGCATATTTACAAAGCGAAATTTTTCTATGAGTTTCTTTTATTATATTATCAACTTATATAGTACATATTATAGAAAAATAATAAAATTAAGCATTTTTAAAATCCATGCATCTTCCTCATTGCTATTCCTATATTTCTTTAGAGTTTTAGCTTTTTTCTTAATATTTTTAATAATATCTGCAGTGTACCAATTTGGGAATTGACGCTTAAAAGTTTTGTAGATGGGAACATGTGCATCAAAGATTTGGTATAATCTTTTATAAAAATCATCAACAGCAAAATTTATGTCTTTAATGTGAGTTAAGCAGAATGACCAGTCAGTATGTAATATCGAATTGTATAATGATAGACAATACCGATTAGTCATTTAAAACCATATGTGCAACGCCGGGCGCCAGAAAAATTGGTCTTAGTTAATTTTTTTTAGCAAGGGGGCCACGGCCCCTCCCTGAACCCGCGCCTGTCCGGGATTCTCTTGTTTACAATGGTCACTTACTGAGCCATATTAGGGACATAGTTTCCAATCAAGATTTCAAAGTCGCAGTGAAAAATGTACTTATTGATAAACCCTATTATGAAATAATAGAATACTTGCTCTTGTGGTACATTCAAACATTCAAAAGATAAACCTTATCTGTAACATTTTATTAAAAATAAAATAAATTTTGCATACAATAAATTCAACAACAGTCGAGTATATTCCATTCACAAATACATCTGCATAAAATCAAAGGTTGCAACACCACCAAGACACCAATAAAAAAACAGTAAACTTAATAATCTTAGCTTAAATTTGTATGTATAAAAATAACATTTACCCCTGCTATAGTACACTATTTATCAGTTTCTTTAGAATGCTAACTTAGATCAAGACAGCAATCGCTCCTGTAATAATTTCCAAGCCCTGGCAACTTGCTCTTTGGTATATTCTGGGGGCCAAAGCGGGCAGAAGACTACATTGGCATGCTCTACGTAGTAGGTATTTGGCGACTGCAAATCAATTCTGTCTTTGGCCTGTTGTTCAGTAAGGCCATTTCTAGTTATCAGTCGATTTATAGCTTCATCTCTAGGGACTAGAGTCGTCCAAACCTGCATCATTTTTGGACATTAATTGTTACAACTAAATCAAATTTTTAAATAAATAAATATGGATTCTTCAAGCCAACATATTTTTACCACAAAATAGTTTATAGTCTAGGCAAATTTCTTCAAAAATGGTCCTCTTATTGAAAGTGTCGATAAATCATATAACATTTTGGCACACATAATGTTTTTCTGAATTACAAATGGTTTACTACCTCTATTCTGTAGAATAAATTATAATTTGCAAGCAATGAGCAGTACCACACCCTCTCCCGCATCCCCTGAAATGTTTTTTTTTTGGGCACCCGGCTTTTTTTTGTGTTCCCTAAGTATATAGACAAAATATTATGGCTGCCCTAATGTTATATGATTTGCAGACACAATTTCAAAATTAGTACTAAAACTCCCAAAGCACACTTTTCATCACGATTAGTGAATTGATATTGAATCATTTCTTAGAAAACTACTAACCTCATGACAATACTTGTCCCATCCAGCTGTCAAAAGGACTGCCGCCTCCACAACAACTACTTTTCTGTCAGTGTTTCTGATGATATTATTTACTTCTTCAGCTATGGCTGGCCATACCAAGGAATTTAATTTTTCTAGCTGAGTCTGAAAAAAAATTTGAATAAAACCTATTTTGAAGAGAAGTTTTAAAGTGTCGGATGGTAACGATTTTTTTTTTCATTTGATTTTAAATATCAAGACATATAAATTTTGAAAAGAATCTGTCCGAGGTTTAACTTTTAATATTTCTTATTGCAAAATAAGACATTCTTTTAAGTTAACGATAATATGTCACGTTTTATTATTCAGACTATGGTTATTCATAAAATGACGAATAAAATTAAAGTCAACAGAGCCCAAACTTTGTCAAAAATCCAATAATTTTTCTTAGTTTATATATATTTTTCCATTCTACGAAACATAATGAATTCATCATTTTTAGTTTTTTATGGCATAATTAGTATTCAATTTAGCCTCTTTTGATTTTAATTTTATGAGTCGTGCCCAAGAGATATGCTTCCTCAGAAGAGGGTTGACAGCAAGGTTTGTAAAGTAAGATAGGTAGCATGGTAACTTGAACGGAATGGAGGGGTTACGATGAAGGCGGCCATCTTGCGCGTCATCGTGCCTGCTGAAACTTAATTGTACGCATGCATTTTTTGAGACGTTGCGCTTATTTGTTGTTATTTCGAAATATTATCGGCAAAATATGATGTTGCACTTTTATTCTTAGATTTTTATATTTATCTCTTCAATTTACTAGGTAGGTATTATAAAAGTTTTAGCTTGCTAAGCAAGTTAATAACCCTCCTTTTTTGTAAAAAATAAAAAAGCTCTACTTATTTTTAATTATACTGCCCATTTATCTAAGCGGCAGATCTTTTATCCACATCAATTGAAAATTATAAGTATTTACTAAGTACATTTTTGAGAAAAACTCTTAATAAGACACTTTCGATTCGCATTTATTCAAAAACTAAAAAAAAATTGGGGTTTTCTTTGCATTTATATTATAAGATTTTTTTATTGGTTTTCTACGACTATGCACAAAATAAAAATATGTTGTATTATTGTAGGCCTAGCCAGAGTCCTTTGGGACGAAATGGAGAAGTCATAAAAATGGTTATTTTTTTAAAGCACGTTTGCTGAAAGCATCGGTGTGCTACATCTGGAATTTAAAATATTCTTGTATGTATCTACATCAGACAAATAGTAAACAAAAAAACTGTCACGTGCACTTATAAAGCCATATAATTTAATGAGACCTATTGTGGAGTTTATGGCATTACAGCACACCTTGCAAATATTCACAGACTATAAACCATTTGATTCCGTAATTAGGGACAATACTTATAAAACTAATTGTAAGTTCCAACCCCTGATATCGGGTTTAACAAGCTATAAAGTAAACAATAGAAATATTTTTTAAATGTTGGGCTCATAAGGATGACATCCAAAGCATTCAGGTAGCTGCCTAAAGATTTAAAATTTTATAACAGCACTTCCTTTAACGCTTTCATTTGCAAAATAGGATGTAAGTACTCACTTTTCTATAGTCTTTAAGGAGGTGGAGATTATTTATGCAATTCGCCTAACATTTTCTATATCTTCAAAATTTCGTATTTTTTCAAGGGTATGGCCCAAATTTCCCGTATATTTCCCGCATTTTCAAGGGCACTATAAAAATCCCGTATAATTCCCAGTCGCTAGACACCTGGTTGAGGGTTTCGACTGTAGTATATCGCTGAGAAGATATACATATCACTAATGCTTAGAATGAACGACATCTCTATATTATTCTCTCGAGAGTTGTACCTTTAGCGTATAAAACTCAAGAAATTTCAAATTTCTTACCTTATTTCCAAAAACGATTCCTCCCAACACTTTCCTATCAATTTCCCCATTTGCTGCCAAGACTGCGTCGCCGAAATGTGAAACAATCAATTTATGGCATGGCATTCCCGGCTTGTACAAGTCATGAGCAACAGTATCACAGTTAATTACCAGAGCATCCAGTTCGACAAGCCATTTCGCTACTCCAGATTTACCACTGGCAATTCCACCTTAAACAATAATGGTGATAATACCACACAGCTAAACTATTCTTAAATTTAAATATAGTCCAGTCCAGTTTAAGGATCAGAATCTACGTAGTCAGAAAGTGTGAGTCCTGAGTCCTCCTAATTGTTAAATAAACAATAGGATTGTTGACGTTAGCTAAGGAAAAATGATATAAATTTGAAAAAGAAAGGTATATATTTAGGTTTTGGGGACAAAATAAGGCCTTTACTATTGTGATTCTTTTTTATAATTTTTCGCGTATTTTTCGAGATTGAAATTTTCCAAAAATGGGGTAACTGAAATGAAAAGTTTATCCCATCAATCTCAAAACTTACAGGTGAAGTTCTAACAGAAATAAAAGACTTTTCATCTCTGTGAAACATTTCTCTAAAGTGATTAATTTCATAAATTTTCATTGTCAAGGACATGGAAAATAAGAAGTTTCAGAAAATGTTGAAAAATAAGCATTTAAATATCTGCAAAAATTCAGACGTATAGTTCAAGGTCAAATAAAAAAAATTTCATTCTTGTAAATTTTTTCTGAGGGGTAAACCCCTAGGCCCGATTTGTACACCTGATTCCCGTTTTGGGGAAATCTTGTATGATTTCCCCTGACTTCTGATTTCCTCGGATTTCGTCTCATTTCCTTTGTTTTTTTTTTCTGCATTAATACTGGACTTTTGAAGTTACATTTTATGACAATCATTCTTTTAATTCGTTATGACTTTTTCAATGTCAAAAATTAAAGCATTTGATTAAAGATTTTTTAAATTGAAATATTTACTATGCCACTGAATTCAAAACCTCTCAAATGGGAATATTCCAATCTCATATTACTAATTGACGTGTTTTTGTATTTTTTTTAACAGAAAACAGAAGAAAAATTATGAATTTTATGCATATCTTTTGGAACACACTGTATAAAATAACCGCCTACATTCATTTTGTTTTAAATTTGTCAATATTCAATATTTTTTCATGAAACTTGAGATTTACCCATTTGAGAGCTTACTGAATCTAGTGTTCTAATTACAATTTCAACAAAAAAAAATTGCGAATCAACTTTGTTAATGTTTGACATGAACATGAACAAAAATTGTAATAGGTCTTGAAAATTGAATCATATCTACATTTTTGTCAAAAGGTAAAGGTTTTGATGATTTATTAAAAAACCGGCCAAGTAAGTGCAGTACACACGTCAACTAAGGGTTACGTAGTGCTGCTATTAAAAACTGAAATTGTGGAAATTTAAAAAACTTGTTAAGATGTCTTATCGATTATCTTGTTTAAAATAATTTTCGTTCAAAGTATTTATAATGTGCTAGTATTTTGATTTTTTCAGATTTTTTAATCACATGATTGGAAAATTAGAGAGGGGGACACATTATTAACGACTTTAGGAGCTTATGTCTCGCAAATTATTCACCTAAGGAAAAAAGCCACTTAAAAAATGTTATTGGATTTTTAAAGACCTGTTCAACGATACCCCATGCAATGGAGTGTGCAGAAATAAAAATTTTCCTCCCTCAGTTATATGCAGGGAGAGCTAACCTTAAATTTTTTTTTTTTTTTGTAATTTTATTACACACGTATGGCAGTTCACATAAGGCACCTGTTTGTAAAATTTCATCAGAATCGATGGAAAGATGGCGGAGTTATAAGGCTCTAACATACCGATGGACGGACATGACGAAATTATAAGGGTTCTATCTTTTCACATTTGGCTGCAGAACCCTAAAAAAACCGTTAAAGTCGGTTAATAAACACATTTTATACAGCAATGTTTCCATTGAAAGTGGATCAACCCGTTATTTTCGTAATCTACATCATTTGAAACGTAAGAATACACTAAAATCTCGGAACGTGAACTCGAGCAAAAATGACCATCTTCTACTCAATGTTCAATGAAGAATATATCAATTTGAAATCTATGTCAGCACTTCATTTTCATAAGAAGGCCAACCGATCAAATCCTATACAATTGTATATTTTTGACACAAATGATATTTACTTGGCTTAACCAACGTTTCAGAAATACTTATGGCCTCGTGTATAGCAAAATAGTCACAGTAAAACAATAACACAAAAACGAGCACAATTAATAATAACAGTAAAGTGAAGTGAAATATTCAAAGTAAAACGAAGTGTCGTTCCAGAGGTTTATCCACTTAGTACTAGAAGAATTACGCTGTAGAGACTATTGACAGGGCATGTCATCGAGTATAACTCTTATTCTTCCAGAACTATCCAAAAACTCTTAAAATAATTAGAGAAGCATTTGAAGTAATTGGTTATAATAGATTTGTAGATGTCATTAATGTGTCACTTCAATCAGGTGTTTTCCCAAATGTATGGAAGCTGTCAACAATCATACCAATTGAAAAAATTAATAATACAATCATCTGCTCTGAGTTTAGACCAGTTAATTCTCTACCAATTCCCGAGAAACTATTAGAATTAGTCGTTAAAAACCAACTAATGAAATTTATTCAGGAGAATGATATCATTATAAGTGAACAATCTGGCTTTAGGAAAAACCATTCTTGTGAAACATCACTTCAGTATGTTTTGAACCCGTGGAAAATGGATATCTCTAATAACTTAATAATTGGGGTAGTATTTTTGGATTTCAAAAGAGCATTTGAAACTGTAAATAAAGATCTACTCATATTAAAACTAAAAAAGTATGGAATTGAGGGGACAGTATTACAATGGTTTACATCATACCTTGACAGCAGGGAACAGATAGTTAAATTTAATGACTTTTATTCAGAAAAATGAATATAAAACACGGAATACCACAAGGGTCAGTACTTGCTCCAATACTGTTTTTATTATACATTAATGATATTAGTAATTATTGTAAAAAATGTAAACTCAAACTGTTTGCGGATGATACAATGTTGTATGTGACAGGCAAAGTAGAAGATATTGAGAGTAAATTAAATGAGGACTTAACTCACTGTGAGTATATAAAAAATAAAATGGCAAAAAAGATTGGCCTGTTGTTTCGGTTATCTAATAAAATATCATTGTTCGCTAAATTAACTATTCATAAGTCTATGATTTCCCCACATATCGATTACTGTGGAACTACACTTATTTTCCTCAACAAACAACAAATTCAAACATTACAGAAAGTTCAGAATAGAGGCATGAGAGCCATACTGAGTTGTAGTAGATATACACCAATTAATACTATGCTGAGTGTTTTGAATTTAATGAATATCGAACAAAGAATTATGTATAATACATTGATGTTTATATTCAAAATGAAGTATGGAATGATGCCACCTTACTTGACCAATAAATTAGATTATGTAATTGACTTTCATTCGTATAAAACACGGGCCACAATAAATAATGATTTCTATGTGAAAATTGAATATATAAAATCCAATACCATGCTAGGAAAAGGTCTAATTTGGTTTAATGACTTACCATGTGAGATAAAAAAATGCAGGAATATATATATCTTTAAGAGGCTTTGCATAGAGCACATAAAGAATACCTTTTAAATATTTGTCTGTGTAATTTTAATATTAGGTTATGTAATGTATGTATGTTATGTAAGATTGTATTGTATTTTTGTTAAGAGCTCTGCTAATAAAGTATAAATATAAAAAATATATATAAAGAATAAGTAATATAACTATATGTCCAAAAGGCTTTAGAATGGAGCCAATTATGATTCTACTTTAATTTGTCAGTAAGATTTTCGGTACGCCACCACTATTTCATAAACCATAATCTTTTTTACATTACACCTTCGAGATCACGTTTCTAAGTGTAAGATTCAAGTAGGTATTAGGATATATTTACTTAGGCACTAAAATAACATCTAAAAATAGTTTAAAAATTCAAAACGAATAACTGAAACGGTGTGCTTTATTTTATCTTCTATTTGTATAATTTACGAAACAAGATGGGCGATATACTATGCGGTTTAACCGAACCCACGTTTCGCCGGAAAATCTAAAGCCTTATATTATCATTCGTACACTGCAGCCACATTAATTAGTATGCTATTATACGGTTTTTAATGTTGCGGTGAAATCCGGGTCCAGTTAAAATGAATGGTATGTCGCGGACCTTATGGTACTGAAAAATTGTTCAAAATACCCTTTTTTTCAAGCACAAGACAACTGAATTGCCCATGCGCATAATATATTTTAACAAAATGGCAGATTTCCCCCTAATTTCTCCTGATTTCCTACCGATTTCCCCCGATTGTACACCTGATATTTTTTATGAAATGCACATTTTTCAAGATATTGGTCATTTTTCCGGACAACCTAAGAAGTACGGTTTTACTGTCATTAAAGAGACACAAAAACTGTTAAAAATTATTTTTACCCAAAATTAACGTATATTTACTTTTAGAACCACACAAAGATTTTAGTTTGAATAAAAACAAAAAATCGAAATGATAAATCGGAAATTTACTTTGGAAAATACAGCTTTCCAAAAATATTAAAAAAATAAAAATTAAATGGTATAATCGGGTAATACTTGTTATTCCAAATTTTTTTGGAAAAACGCATATTTTCCGAGATATCGCAAGTTGAAATTTGAAAAATGAGCATTTTCAAAACGTCTAAAAATTGAGATGTGGAGACGTTGGAGACCGAACAAACACTTTTTTATTCTTGTAAATTTTTTGTAACAGTCCTGTACGTATGAATTTTTGCAGACTTTTTGCTTTTTTTATACATTTATTTAACGTCCGCCTATTTCCGCTACTGAGGCCTAACACCGGCGCCTGTAGACGAGCTACCCCCAACCAGGAATTTTGCCGAACTTCTTACCTTAAGAAGAGTAGGAATCTTTTACTTTCATAACATTCAATAGACAAGGAACCGACGGCTTTACATCCCCTCCGAACGATGGTATATCCCCTATACAACCCTCGCCTAAGGTTGTATAACTTCCGCACATACACTGATATACAAGCCGCTGGAAGATGTGTGAGGCGAGGACGCGATCTTCTTTGGAACGGTCACCCATCGAATTACTAACCGCGCCTCACATTGCTTTACATCGCATATCGAAGTATGTACATAGTAAAGACGCACCTACGCTCACCCCTAAAATTGTTTTCCAACACCCCTGATTTGTAATGTTTTTTAGGAAAACTTCGAGAAGTAATTGTTTTAGAGAAAATTGCAGAGGAAATTTTTTTATGACAAATTCACCTGTATATTCTGAGATTGATCAGATACATTTTTTTGTTTCACTTATGAGAAAAATTAAAAAATTCATAAAAGTAAAAAGTGTTATTTTTGGCTCCAAATGCCTTCTATATTACTTTTTTTTTTTTTATAGTCAACAAGTTTAGCATTTCACTTCGGAAAAATTTATACCGAGCTATAAATTGGTGTACATGTACCTCTCAGCTTCCCAAACAATCTGTGAAATGTCCCAAAGATTCCGGTGTATGCATAACTTTTGACAGCGGAAAAACGACCCACAAAAGTACCTTTTTTCGGTTTTTTGTCAATATCTTCGTTCCCATCGATCCTACGCCTATGAAGTGTACTTATAAAAAAGAAAGAACCGAAAACACTCTACAAAGAAGGTGATATAAAGTTTATTGATAAAACTAATAGTTTTTACGTAATCGGGCATTGAAACTCCGGTAAAAAATTTGTATGGATATTTCAATGCATGTAATGATCAAATTGTAGTTTTCTGTGTGTTATCTTCTAATTTTTACAAATAGGAATTGGAGTATGAAAACTGGTATATTTCAGTGATCAAAATTTATTACTTATTTATTTAAATTATTGCTTATTAACTTAACATTAATAATAACCACAAAAATTAGGTTTGCTAATGTAACTCAGTTTTGACTTATTTTCTGACATTTTTGTCTTATCCATCCTCGATTTATTCTTCATTTTACCACTGGACTGGTGGAAAATACCAGGATTTGGAATCATGAATAGAGGTTGTTTATGGATCATCGATGTTAATTATTTTTTCGAGATTATTGTCTTTGATTGGGGCAGCATTCAGGCAAGATGTCCCATGACAGTTACCACGAACTGCTGAACTTTGCAGTCCCAACTTTCGGCAGCCGCACAAAGCGCCACAGCCTTTGGAACAGTTACACGAAATCATGTTCAAAAGACAATCCGGGGCAGGAAGTTACAAGGTTTTCATTGGCTCCAATAAGCCATTTTTGAATACCCATCCCCAATCTTGAGGGTTCAGCTCATTTCCTAAACACTTCTGCGCCTGGTAGTAGAGACGAACGATATAGGTGTTCTGTAGCAGCATCGACTTTGGGGGGCAACATACTCAACTGAACCAACTTGTTTCTGCCTACAGCATTCATAAAGCACTAGTAACAGTATTTATTCTCCCAAGTCATCTTGGTTAACCGGAGTGCCATACACAGCTAGGAAAATGCGTTTTCCATCCGAAGAAACTGACTCCCGAGAAGCATCACTCTGGGTGAAAATTTGAGCTGCAGCATGTAAGTCTTGACATTTCATGAAAAGTTTCAAGGCTGCAGTTTTCCCTTTATGAAAAAGAGCAGATGTTCTGTCACATCAAGTGAAAGCGTGTAGGAGGAGAGGATTATCCCTGAGAAGAGTAGAGCTTTCGCTGAACTTTGCTTTTGCCTGGCTTAAGAAAGAAGGATCTCTTCATTCATCGGAGCGTGACCAACCAAATTGACCAAAAGGTCTACATCTTCCCCAACAACTGTTCTATTTGGGCGCGTACATTCCAGAGCTGTTTCAATGATTAAAATGTCAGCATCATCTTGCTCCTGTTTAACGACAAAATTCTTGGCTTCGGTGGAAATAATGGTGTTGCTTATGACGTCAGAGTTCTCAAGACTTCTAGTGGTTTCTGCAATGGCGGGAGAGCCCAGACTGACTGATTACAGCATCAAGCTTCCCGAGATGTTGACTATTTTCAGTATGGGTGCTAATACCCGTAGTTGCGATTAGGTTAAGTAAATAAAAGACGAAAATCCATAAAAAAAAATAACTAAAAGCAACTCAAACGGTGTTCTTATGTCAAAAATGGTATTTGTTTAATTATTTAGGCCCTAACTGTACTGAGCTAACACTGATTTTAATTTTCCCCACACTACTATGCACCTATGAAACGTTTATAAGTCGCGACAGTCGCTGTACGATGTTCGTATTCTTCTCCGCATCAATAGAGCCTTGGATTGTGCGTTGGCGGCAGACAAAGCATCGTATTGAGGGTTGGTTCGTCGAGTAGACACTGGTAGGCTGGACTGATTGCTTCTTGTTGATCTGCGTTCACTGGACTGATGGTTGTAGTTGATGTTGTAGCGCTGAGAACTTCGGAAGAACTGTCGCTGCAGAAACCTTGCTGCATATAATTAGACGTTGAGTCGGACGGGGCTCTGGACGTCAGGGCGGCTGGAGTATTGAACGTTGTGGATGACAATAATATCACCTTTTTTTGTAGAGAATTTTCCGTTCTTTTTTTATAAGTAAGTATATTTCTAAGCCATAAGATCGATGGGAAAGAAGATATTGGCAAAAAACCGAAAAAAGGTGCTTTTTTGGGCCATTTTTCCGCTGCCAAAAGTTATGCATACACCGGAATCTTTCGGACTATTCACAAACTGTTTGGGGAGCTGAAAGATACGTGTACACCAATTTATATCTCACTATAAACTTTTCCGAAGGTGAACCCATTTTGCGTCTAAAGTTACATTATACCATTTTTCCTTGGTTAGCAAATTGTTCACAATTTGGCATTTGACAATAAAACTCAGGAAAAAAATATATTATCAAAGTTACCATAACCCTCCCTATGTAAAAGCCTCATTTTATTAAGAAAATCCTCTGCTTCAACTTATCTTGATATCCTATTTTTCAAAATTGAAACGTTAATAAAGTACACTTTATTTTAAAAATAAAAAATCACACTGAAAACTCTACCTGTTAGCCCAATAACATATGGCGTCTTGGGAATATCATTATTAGGCTTAATTGGTTTTAAAACTGTTCCTAATAATCTAATACGAGTTGTACTGGAGCTTATTTTTGCTTCCTCAATGGGGTTCGGATTTGGCTCATCAACCAACTCCACTGAAACGATTACAAGTGGGTCCAACTTTTTCTGCAGTCTAACTAAAAAAACATAAATCAAATCAGTCCAAAATTAGGAATCACTACGAATTATAATAAACAATAAAAAAGAAAAGACATACATTTATTTATGTATTATTTGATATTCTCGTAAATAGATATGTTATTATTATTAACAAATAACTTTTTAATGGGATACTCAGAGGCTTCATACACAAATGTACAGAGTTGCGGGTTATTTAATATCATTTTAGTGCCACTCACTTTTAAAGGGTCGACAATTCATTTTCATGGAAGAGCTGACCAAATTATAAACATAAGTTATTAATCAAAATGAAAGAATGGAAAATATTGACATTACTTACTTTCATTAATTTTTTCACCACCTTTAATGGTTTCTTTGCTCACAACGATAAGGTCCATGCTAGAATCCACAATAGCGGGACCAAAAGGATCAGAAATTGGCACGATGCTATACTCCAACTCAGGGCAGACATCTTTTAAAAAGTTAGTGACATTTTTAATTCTCACATTTACATCTTCTATAAGTTCCCACAGTATTTTACTCTGTAGCATATTTTCATCGGTAATGCCTACTGTAACTTTTTCTTTAGCCCGCAGAGCAGCTTCACTTAATAAAAGCTTATGAGCTACATGGAGCCTGTCAAAAGTTCCGCCTAATACTGTATGATTGCAAACAGACTCGTCATCAGTAGTTTCTTCCATAACCTCTAAGTTGCCTGTATCTATCGTTATGACATCGTATTCTTTTGTGATGTTCTGTATTCTTGCTTTTATAAAGTTATCGATCTCCTGCTGGCTGTGTTGTTTATCAAAAATTATCAAATCTATGGGTTTCTGTGTTTGGATTTTGGGAATATTATATTTAATACCTGATAATAAGACTTTCACATCCAAATTGTGGCAGTGTGTCGCAGCCTAAAAATATTCTTAAAAATAAGTGTCCCATAAATTTAGTATTGTTTAGTGTTACCTGAGAATAAATGTTAAATATAGTTTTGCTCAGCTTGGGCCATGTGTTGTAGGTTTTTGGGTAAAAACTACCAAATGGATCACCTAATGCAGACAGAAATTGTATGTAAAGTGTGTTTTTTACATGTTTTTGAACGCATGATAGAATTTCTCCAATTTGCTTAGGATTAGACACTATTAGCAAACCAGTTTTAGGGAGCATCTTGAATGGACGATTGCCACTTTTTAATACAATATTTAGCAAAATAGATAAGAAATTGACACTAAAGTTTTAGGTTAGGAAAGATGTCATATCACAAATTAATCTTGATTTTATCTGTAATACATGTTTAAAAATAAAATAATTTCGCAAATTATGGAATTCTACAACCAACGATCGTCTCTCGTACCGTTGGTTGCCTAACGATCGCAAATACATATAATAATAATATACAGGGTTAGACTAGGACAAACCAGATGTTTCACTGACGAATTTTGGTTTACATGTGAATAAAATCGCAGGAGGTGTGATTCATGAAATGATCTGTGGAAGTTTGGTTCAGATGCGTCTTTTACGTATTTTACACAAGAGCCAATCAGAAGGCGATGATATACATAAACAAGAATACGCGATAAGCCCTCATTCATCAAAATCACAAATCTGCAGCTAAATTCAACCATGAACTTTTCTGCTGAGAATCCCGATAGATAGTCACAATAAAAAAATAAAACTGTTAACGTAGAAACGCTATTGTGAATTATCTGGTTTGTCCTAGAGTCCCTTTAAAGTAGTCTGGCCACTCGCCCTCACTCCACCAAAATGGATACATAATGGAAAATATATGAAAGTAGTAACGTTACCATTAATTGTTTCCTGACCAAATCAGTCATAACAGACATTACTATTACACATTACATTGAGTCTAATGACACTATGCTCGTCAAAACAAAAGCAACTCCTATTGGCGCCGCCATTATGCATCCACTTTTCATACGGACCAAATTAGTGCCTGCCACTTGAGTGGCCAAACTCTACTTGGAAGAAAAGATGCACATCACGAGTGATCTCATTAAAGAAATTTTAATACTAACATAATTTTTAATCATTAATTACGTAAAAAAGTAATTCTTGACATCCAGTTATTAAGCTTTTTTTATAAATAGGTACAGTTTAATGGCGCTTCATGATTCTTAGCAGTATTGACTTATTTATAGAATCGATCTGTGACGTGCATCGCTTGAATTCTTGCCTCGACTATAGCATATAACATCTCTTCAGTTTGCAACTAAAACAAATCAACGCTGCTAACGCCAAAGGCCAAAACGTTAGTAAATAGACAAATTCATGGAGAGCAATCTGATCAGGCGTAGTTCCGCTCAGATCAAATATTCAGATATTTTTCATAAATCCCGAATGGCCAACCTTTATTCTTAGATAGATACGTAACCTGACATCTCTTTCTCTCTGCAATCATCGCGGTATTATCAGAGCGTCATAAATAAATAATTGTTGGAAGTATATAGTTAGAAAGATCCTTTCTAATTGGCAACATTCTCCTTTATTTTATCCGCCAGAGTGCACCAGCTGTATTCGGTTGTTTGTCCGTCAATGGCAATACGAAAAAATATGTCTTTATATAAACAAAGTTAATAATTAGGATGTAAAATGAAAACTTGTTGCTGTGTACCAAAGTGCTTTAACAAGTAGGACATTTATTTCCTAAAAATGACCGTTTCCGACAAACTATTTAAAGGTTATATATAATACAAGTTGAGAATGACATTAAACCGAGTACGCATGGCGTCATCTATTGGATATATTAGGAACCTGGCTTGGATTGTTCCTCATTCTTTTTATCAATTTAGCTTATTTCTACGAATAAGAGATTGGGAAACTCTCAGAAATCGGAAAATTTAAAAGTTATAATATAACTTTTAAATTGTTATTTAATGTCATTTCCAATTTGTTTCATATTATGATACATAAAAATTTAGAATGACATTAAACCGAGAACGCATGGCGTCATCTATTGAATATATTAGGAACTGGCTTGGATCGTTCCTTATTGTTGGAAGCCTCGGTTATTATCCCCTGTACTTAACCAATAATTTGTCGAACTCGATAGGTCGTTACCATGCAAGGATTGTAGAGTCCTTGGTTACCATGAACTTGATTGTTACCAGTCCGCCCCTGATTTCCTTTGATTGCGTTTATTTTGTTTACTGTTTACTATTTACATACTAGCGCAGGTTGAAACCGTATTATTGAAATAGTTGTTGGACTTTGATTTCGTATACTAAATATTTTATTTGTGCAGTCAATTGATTGAGTATCTGTGGTATTTTACCTATCATATTTAGAATAAAAATGGTCATAAAATATTATTTTGATTTAATGTCACAGCCATCTAGGGCCTTGTACATTTTCCTTAAAATTACAAAAATACCCTTCGAGCCGAGTCCTGTAGCCTTAAGAAAAGGTAATGGTTTATTTTCTATATATTTTACACTATTTAATTAATTTTTAGGAGAACATTTAACAGAACAATTTAAAGAGAAGTCGAAGTTTCAAAAAGTTCCATTTATCCACGACGGCGATTTTAAGTTGGCCGAAAGGTAGATACAATACTATCTCAAATTAAATTACCTATTCTGATTACATTTTTTCCAGTATTGCAGTTGCTCGATACCTTTGTAGAGAATATCCTGTAAATGACCATTGGTATCCAAAAGACAGCCATCAACAAGCGAAAGTAGATGAATATTTAGAATGGCAACACCTCAACACAAGGCTTTTTTGTGCTTTATATTTCCAAACAAAAGTATGTAGTCAATAAATTCATTTTTATTTATTAGCAAATTTAAACATGTAGATATGCATGATGCACATCAGGGTGTCTTCAAAATAATGGGAAACTCTAAAGTGTACAACTAAAAATTCAATTAAAATAAGCAGATACCTACCTGCCTTCTGCATATAGTAAGTTATTTATATGTAATTAAAATGAAGATAGTCAACTATAGAAAGATTTTATTAAAAGAATATTAAACATCAACTAGGTATTTACTAAGGAAATTGAAAATTCAAGGCATTTGCTAGCTCTTTTTTAATATTACCAACTAGAAATGGCCTACGGCCATTTCTAGCTCTTGCAGAGGCATTCGCGCTTCGCGCTCATAGTGGCGCCTGCGGCGCCACGCGGGGATGCTCCCTCCGGTCGCATCCCCGCAGTTGAGGACGCATGAAAGTCGGAGATATGTTCAAAATTCTAGGATCGGTCCTCGGATTAGCCTCAAAATTCTAGGGAATTGTCCCTGAATGCGCCTCAATATTAATCATTATTATTATCAATATCAAATCGACATGAAAGGATGTCGAAATGAACATGAAAGAATATCAAAATCAACATCAAATTCAGTATCAAAGTCAATATTAAAATCAATATCAAAACCGTTATCAAAATAAATATCAAAGTCAATATTCAGTATTTCATTTTTCAGGATTTCATTTTTCAGTTTTTTATTTTTCAGTTTTTCATTTTTCAATATTAACCGAACATATATTTTAAGTTCGTATACGTTATAAAATATTGAAACGACATTCCCCGAATCGTTCGAGGCACGAATTCATGAAAGAAATATCGATAAAATGTAATGAAAGATGAGGAAAATCTATTTAAATTTTTTTCTACTCCCTTGCGTAAATTTCCGTCTATAGAATGGATATGAAATCAGTCAATCACAGCTAATCTTCCCAAAAAACAGTATATCACTGAAAATATTTTTTAAATCATTATACAGACAAAATTTTAGATGTACGGCAAAAAAAGGAGCTGTGGGTGAGGATGGAACCAATTATCAATTAAAAGCTTTTTTTATTGTTTTATAAGTACAATTCATTCTATTTATATTGATTTTTCCCTGAGCTAACGTTTTTATAAACCTGCACAATGTGCATACAAAAACTAATTATCCTGTTCTAAAATAGGTAGTTCCTCATAGATACAGGTTGGCTGGTGGTAGCCGAAATCAATATGGTTTAGATTTATTTATTGTTGTTTTAATTTATCATTTCTTAACATTTTATGATATTTTTTATTTTTTCTTTATGATTGATTATATTTTATCTATTATATTGTGTAGGAAAATTTATTCAAACCTACTTAAATTAATCATTAGTTCTAAAAATAAATAAAAGGGTATTCTATCTGTTATATACATAATAAGGTTAAAAATTTAAAAGACAGAAATAAAGATGAATTTTCAATTAAGATAAAATGTACGGCAAAAAAAAAAAAGAGCTGCTGTGGGTGAGAATGGAACCGGGGACCTGCCGCTTGGAACGCGTCGACTATAGCCGTCCGTCTACCGCGTCGCCTTTACGAAATGTTTCACGTACATCATGAGATTCAGAAGGAATTATTTGACGGCAACAAAATATTCCGTTTTACTATAAAGTCGCATTTTCTAAAGGCCACAACTTTCTTAATATTTATAGTAGAGAAATGAAACTCTGCATAGCGGTAGATAATTTATTTAGCTTTATTTTCGTTAGGTACGAACATTTTCGCCGAAAACGGCCTATTTGCCGAGATATTCGGCTTTTAACGAAAACGCTACGTATTTTGGCCACCCGACGTCGTTCCCTTCAAAACGCTCTAGCTCGAAAACGGTTCATCGAAGGTGAAATCTGAAAAATGGAAACGATTCCTCATTAAATAATCTTGTCCTTTGGGAGTTTTTATTTTTAAGAAATTTCCAGCGGTTTAGAAGTTATTGAAGGAAAACCGAAAATGTGCGTATTTCGCCAGAATCGTGAAAAACCACCAAACACGCAATTTTTAAACGCTCATATCTGGCAAAAAACACCTCGCAGACGGCCGTACGATGTCGATATGGAAAGTACGTGAATGGCAATGAAAGCAAATCGTAAATCCCACCGGCATAATCGAATTATAAGGCCGCCAGGAACGAAACAAAAACGGAAACTTTTGACGTTTACCAAAATAAGCGGGCGCCTACGTCAGCAAAAAGGAGCGACGCAAATTCATTTTGAGGGTCGTAAAAGCGTGTAGGGAAAGAGATAGCCGACATTATTAGCCTAATTAAAAATATCAACCCCGAAAGGCACTCGTCGCCAATACGAACTTGGGACGTAGTTCGGCCTCCCGCTTCCGCTCGTCCCGCTCCCGACCTCTGACTCTGCCGCAAACCGGAGAATATGCGCCAGCAAAATTGCAAAACGCAAGGGGCACGCACCAACACGATTTTAATATATATTGACTAGAAATGGCCTACGGCCATTTCTAGCTCTTGCAGAGGCACTCGCGCTTCGCGCTCGATGTGGCGCCTTCGGCGCCATGCGGTGATGCTCCCTCCGGTCGCATCCCCGCGGTTGAAGACGCATGGAAGTCGGAGATATGTTCAAAATTCTGGGATCGGTCCTCGGATTAGCCTCAAAATTCTAAGGCATCGTCCCTGAATGCGCCTCAATATTAATCATTATTATTATCAATATCAGAATTAAAAACAATATCAAAATCGACATGAAAGGATGTCGAAATGAACATGAAAGAATATCAAAATCAACATCAAATTCAGTATCAAAGTCAATATTAAAATCAATATCAAAGTCAATATTCAGTATTTCATTTTTCAGCATTTCATTTTTCAGGATTTCATTTTTCAGTTTTTTATTTTTCAGTACCTATTTCATTTTGCAGCATTTCATTTTTCAGTTTTTCATTTTTCAATATTAACCGAACATATATTTCAAGTTCGTATAGCCTAATGCCAAAAAAACGTTTGACATCTTAACTTTCAGTCCATGCCTTAAATTGTAATTTTATGGACTCTTATCTGCTTGCTTATTTACCCCATTTACCCCCGAACCCTTCAACGGAATCAGATCAAAATATACTTCAGATCCAGATCTCGTTACAAAACATAAGTGTACCGAATTTCAAGTCAATATCATAAACGGTTCTAGAGTAAACGTACGCAGAAAAAGTTGCAGACAGACAGACAGATAGGAAATTTATTTTCGTTCAAATTTAAAATCTCGAATTTCATGTCATTGTAAGCCTATTTCAATTTAAAAAAAATTTCGCGTTACTCTACCTCCACTGGACGTGGAAGTAAATTTTAATTTTGAATTATTATTATTGTATTTACAATAAACATTAGATATAGTAAATAAGGTGAAAATATCGATGTGATCTTGAGAAATGCTTTGTTAGGCGAAAATGTGTAAAAATGTTTACTTTTTATGGCCGCTATGTATCTTGCTTTTTTGAGACACCCTGATTGTATTTGATCAGATATAACATTTATGTACCTATTTAGGTAGGCAACCAAACATGCACACAAATGTATGGCATGTTGACATAACATAACATTTGACTGTTTGTCAAAATTAAATAAAATGTGAGGTTACTTTTTAGATTTTAATTATTATTAGTAGGGGTGAACTGTTGAAAATTCAGTACAGACTGGTGGCTTGTTTTTCGAGATTTCACTCATAGAAAACCGTAAAACTTTTGGATCAATAGAATGACGATTACAATTAATTTATTTCGATTTTCAATAATACAACACAATCCTTGTGTCCTTATATAGAGGTCATCGAATTTCAGTTATTTAAAACACTTTTGACTTTATTATAGATCGGTAATTTAACTTAATTTTTATATAAATAGAATCGTTCAACTGTTTCCTTTAAATTGCTGATCTTTTATGCACTTTGGGAGGTTTTAAAGTTATGAAAATTTAATTTCATAATCTACATCAAAACATTGAAAAGTAGAAATTTCAAGATAAGTTATGAATCTATGTCAGAAGTTGACCCGTATATCCTTTTATTACATTACTGAGGTCAGTTCGGGCTAGTTTGTAGTTGTGTGATTTGGTATATGAAATTTGCTTTTCGCTACCCGTTGAGTAATATATTATTATTTTATTGTTTATGGACATTGGAAATCTGTTCCATATTCATTGTTGCTTATACATATTATGATCTTTTAATCTCTATACCCTATGTTTTCTACCATACACATTCACTAATGTGATTTAAACCTCTTTCAAATCTGAAAGATGAACCCCTAGGCTGCTATTACTTGGCATTCGTATACGGGAAAGTAATTTTCCAGCTGCTAAATTTGTTTACTCATAAGTGTATTAAAAAAAGAAGGGAAAGGTTTTACAGATTAATTATTGCTAACAAATTGTTGCGTTTTCTCATTGGGAATATCTTTCGATAGGATTATTACATTTCAAATTTGAACTTATCATACACAATATAATACTGAATCTGTAATGTGTGCATATGAAAATTGAAATAGATAGGTTTATCACAGACAGTTTCACTTGACATGTTCGGAAGGTACATAATTTAAGACTCGTCATACCAAAATTGTATTTTAACTTTAATCGAACCGAGCCATGTGCAGTAACTACAGCTGTAATACTGAATCTGCATTTTATTTAAAGCCGAGCAAACAAAACTACTTGTGGCAATAATTGTAATTTATGTACCCCATGTAACAAAGGAGACGTGCCAAAATGTAAAAATTTCATAAAAGCACCTATCTGTTGGACGCTATGAATGGATAAATAGTAAAAAGTATCTAATCTATAGGTGCACACTAATTTTCAAAGATACACATTTCATATGTTCCCGAAACGTTACATAACACAGAAGGTTTAAAGTTTTGACATTTTAGTATAACGAATAAGAAAAATTACATCCTTTTCTTGCACTCATTTCTTCCACTATAATGTACACTTTAAATATAAAGAAGGAAAAAGAAAGCTGAATGATTTCAATTTGTTTTTAGTGTTTTTAGTTATCTAAACTAAATTTTGATGTAAATATCAAATGTCCATATTAGAATTTTTTATATGAACAGAAAAAACAACAACTTAAAATACATTATTAGGTAAGGCAAATATTTCCTTTTAATATTTCTGCAAATGTGGATATGAATAGTTATATATAATGTTATATTGTTAGACCTCTATATGATACCTTTACCTACTCTTCACGTCATACCCAGTTTATTTAATTTTTTTCATGTTACTGTCAACGTTAAACACCTTGGAGACCTTACCTTTTAGTCCATGCCATAAATTATAATTTTATGAACTCTTACCCACTTGCTTTGTCTATTTACCGTTATTTACCCCGTTCACCCTCGAATCTTTCAACGGAATTAGATTAAAATATGTTCCAGATCTAGATCTCGGTATAATATATAAGTTTACCAAATTTCAATTCAGTACCATAAACGGTTCCAGAGTGAACGTGCGCTCAATAAAAAAAAAAGTTACAAACCGGCAGACATAAATTTCTGTCTATTTGAGAAATGTATGAGAAACTATCTGTAACCGAACATATATTTTAAGTTTGTGTACGTTATAAAATATTGCAACGACATTCCTCGAATAGTTGGAGGTACGAATTCGTGAAGGAAATATCCATAAAATGTAATGAAAAATGAGGAAAACCTATTTAAATTTTCATGTTACTGTCAACGTTAAAGAATATGTAAATCCTGTACCTGTTCTTTATGTTCTCTGTGACCCAAGGGCCCAATATCAGTAAAAAGTAAATAAATATTCCCTTTTAATATTTCTGCAAATTAGGATATGAATTATATGCATACGATGGCCTTTACGTTGTATCTTTATGTTACCCCCAATTTATTTTCTTTTCAATAAGTTATTGTCGATGTAAAACAAATTAGAGTTTTGTCTGTACCTGTTTTATAAGCCTTTTGTGTTGTCACTGGGTCGGTTGGAGTTTTATCTTGGAAAATTATTTGGTTTTCACCCAGTCCCTCGAATATCAGCTCATGCCCTCCTGTGAATGTGACATCATTCGCAGAAGCACTTGTAAACTTTTTAAATACTATGTTTGCTGGACACAACCGATGGCAGCAATTAAAAATTAAGAAAAGAGGTTACATTTTAAGGAAGAAACAGCTAATGTCCTGATAACTGATTTTTATATATACTTTTATTTACCACAGGTATTTCTCTATTAATTTTAAGATTTATCTTTGCCGTTAAGCAAAGATTATGTGATATGTCACTTTATATTTGGATTGTTTTGAAATCCTGCCTTATGTTCATTTTACATAACTGTTAGTTTCTGTAAAGCCTTGTACACTGCGGAATGTCCATTTCATCGAAAGACGATTTGAGCCCTGTAAGATTATATTCACATAATAATATTGGAGATTTGGAAGTGAATGGTATCTGGCTATAATTTTTTAGAAAGTACACATAAATGTACACTTTACAGTAGCTAATATATGTTTTTTTGAAAACTAAAATCACTTGTGATACTTACTTGGAGTATCGACTGCACTTATTCGTTGAAATTCATAAATAAACATAAAATGTAAAACTTACCTTATGATAGATAGACCTGTTGATATGCAGCATTTCTTTGTAAATGTAAGAGATTTGTCGAAACAGAACTGAACCACCAAACCACTGATTGTACAATATATTTTCTTGATATTTATAGATGGTAGTACTTAATTTCTTGGTCACCAAAAATTTAAAGAAGCCTCATTACTTATATATAGGTTATGTCATCGTAAATATTGTCATTCACAGGGAAGACTGGTGTAATCGTAGAAAAATAACTGGGATGTTCCGAAATTGTGTCGAAGAAGAAATAATTCACATTCCTAACACTGAATTAGCACATAAATACAATGGGGCTGTCTACATTTGTTGAACAATAAAAATACTCGGTAGAGACTTAATGCATATTGCAATGGAAGTATTTTTATGCCTCTATCATCGTAGAACGTCTATTTCATTCAAAGACGATTCGGGGGCCCTCATTTCTAAGGTTATAATATTCACGTGAAATAAACAGCACACGTCTACACTTTACACTGGACATTTCGACATATATATCGTCGCACAATTTATGTTTATAGATGCACGTTTGGCTTTCAGCTGGGGCTTCGTTAACCATAACATGACAACATGTCAAATGCATTTTCACGCACGGATACACGGATACAATAGGAACATAGAAGGTATATTTTATTGAAATGCGGGTCGTCGGAAAGTGGGATAATAATGATTGCATATTAAGGAGATGTGCCACAATGTAACAATTTCATAAAATTACCTATTTGTTGGACTTCACTTGTAGAAAACCATAAAACTTTTGTAGCAAAAGTATCACGATTAATTTATTTCGATTTTTAATAATACAACATAATCCTGGTGTCCTACAGAGGTCATCGAGCTTCAGCTTTTTAAACTTTTTTGACGTTATTGTAATTTAGTAATTTAACTTAATTTTTACATAAATAGAATCATTGCTATAGGCACAGAGTGGCCGACCTACCTTATAATGTACATTACATATGTCAATGCGAAAGCAATTTCTTGCCGGGTAGCCAGACGCTACGTTTGCAGACGATGTGGGGCCCCCATTTGCAAGGTTATGTGCAGCCTGGGAAGCAAATGTTCAAGATTTTGCAAGTGGACAGTTGAGATATCACTGTTATGTAGATTGGAAACGTTTATAATTACTTTTGATTCGCTTCTGATAATTATTTAGTCTGTTTAAGAGTGCACTGTTATCAGTTGGACCTTGGAGGTGACTTTTTACAGACAGAAATGTATAAGTACAAAAGTTTCCTTTGGGTTACCTGATGTGGAGAGTGTGACGTTCCCGTTAGCATTATTCATAGGGCGTTTGCATACTTGTGGGGGGACGCGTTGTATAGACGACAGTAAGCACTCAATTTCTTTGTGTCTGCATTGCAGAACGACTTGTTGTGGGCCCCACTTTATTTCCACAGGTTAGGAACACATAAGAAAGAAAACACTTTACACTTACTTTACATTGGACTATTTCGTCAAAGTATATGGGTACTTATCGATGCAAGTAGAACGTATAATGTAGCCTTGTTGGTTTCTTCGGTGCGACTTAAGAAACTCGGTTGGGGCCTCGCCAAATGTCAAACTAATATCACAGAACAGGGCGGATGTTAGATGTTAGTAGAAGTTTCATTTCCGTGGTAGGTTACTACTTTTCATAGATATTGAATTTAATGAAATCCTTGATTATGGGAAAATGGAATGATAGTGGGATCACAGATTGAATAAAGTTTAATAAATAATCGGCGATGGTAGGCGAGAACGACCGATCTGTACTGTAATGCCGGGTGGGAACATTTTAGATTAATTTTTTATATTGTAACCGTAACCGATGAAATAGCGAGTGGAACTGCATAATTTCGGTATGTTTGAAAAGGAAGGATACCCGGTGGTCATTGGAGTAGCTAATTAAAGAGCCTATTTAATGAATGTAGTGCAGAAAAATGACTAATTAGGGGGAAACTCTTTTATTTTTCTCTTCCATAGATGAAATGGGGCACCGTAAGAATAGGATTTGTTGATTATAAACAGAAATTCTTGTAGTATGTCAGGAGGAATGGGCTGTGAGCTGCGATTCACGGCAGATGAAAGGTTAAAAAGACGTGATATGGAGACGATTTTCGAATTGCGTTTTACGCAAGGGCATGAATGTTTATTTTTGTTTGTAGGTAAATTGAGGCAAGCGATAACACCTGAACGGTGCATAAGACGACGACGGGGGGGCAATTTAGGGGGTACGAAACCCAAAAATATAGGTTAATATAGGAATATTAATTGTGTATTAACGCAAAATGCGAACGGATATTTAAAATGTCGCTTATTTAACGAAGGGGGCGCGTAGAAGGTCGCCCGATGCCTGGTTGGAAAGGGAAAAGATGTAATTTGACGTGGCAAGGGAGGCTTTTTGACAAATTGCGCGTTCTCGAGCGATAAATGTGCGAATTGAAGGTAATGAGAAACGATCGGAAAGGGTATTTTTGAATGCTTTTTTGGGAAATTTTAAGCGATGAGGGATGAAAATGAGTACCGATCATGGGAAACAAAAGTGAAAATGTCAGTACGCGATAACGTGGAAATCACAGACGGGCAATTACGCCCGTTACGTGGATTGGAAAAAGGGTGATTTTTTTACGACTACAAAATGGTCGATTTCACCGCAAAGCGGCATTTTCTAAAGCCCACAACTCGTTTAATATTTATAGTAGAGAAATGAAACTGTGCATAGAGGTAGATAATTTATTTAGCTATAATTTCGTTAGATACGAACATTTCGGCCCAAAACGGCCTATTTGCCGAGATATTCGGCTTTTAACGAAACAGCTACGTATTTTGGCCACCGAACGTCGTCTCCTTCGGAAGGCTCTAGCTCGGGAACGGCTCGTCGTGGGTGAGATCTGAAAGATGGAAACGATTCCTCATTAAAAAATCTTGTCCTTTGGGTGCGATTATTTTTGCGAAATTTCCAGCCGTTTAAAAGTTATTCGAGGAGAACCGAAAATGTGCGTGTTTCGCCGGAATAGCGAAAAGTCGCCAAACACGCAATCTTTAAACGCTCATATCTGGCGAAAAACACCCCGCAGACGGCCGTACGATGTCGATATGGAAAGTACATGAATGGCAATGAAAGCAAATCGTAAATTCAAAGGTCCAAATCGAATTTTAACCCCGCCAGGAACGGAAATAAATCGCAAATTTTTGACGTTTACCCGAATTCCGCCCGCTTCGACGTCATCGAAAAGGAGCAACGCAAAAGTCATTTGAGGGTCGTAAAAACGTGTGGGGAAAGAGATAGCCGACATTATTACGGAAATAAAAAATACCGACCCCCGCCCGCCCCCCATCCCTACGGTCTATACCAATGAGAAAGGCGTCCGCCTGCCGCCTGCGGCGGCAGGCGGACGCCGCGCGTCCCCCCAAAAAAGCCTTTAGTATTGCAAATTCCCAAAGTGCGAGGGGCTCGCACCTGTACGATTTTAATATATATAGATGAATAATCATTTAATGTAGAAATTACCAATGGAATCAAATCAACTTTGTAATGCCCAAAATATACATATCAGACAAACAAGTCTTGAGTTAATAGAAACTTTCCTAGAACCTATAAAAAAAAATTTAGTAATTACTTTTATTTTCTGCAGCCAGATGTCATCATTATGTTAGATCCCAATACATTCCCAGAAATATTGCATAATTTAATTGGTTTTTGTCCAGTAAAGTGAATGTAAACAGATAATGCTCAATTGTGAACTTTTAACTTTATATATTTTGGCCATTGCCAACGTCAGTCTATCAATCCAGAAGGAACAATCTTGATCGAGCATAAAAATAAAAATATACATAGGTATATAAATATATAAAACTATAAATATAAGACGACATAATACAAACAAATTACAAATCACTTTTTGCCGTCAAACATTAGAAACATATATACATCAGTATGTATCGTCACAGTATTCTTTAAATTCATAATAGGGTTTATCAATAAGTACATTTTTCACTGAGACTTTGAAACCCTGATTGCCCTATGCCCCTAATATGGCTTGGTATAGTTCAAGTAGGAATAAACTGAAACAAAAAAAAATGAAACAAAAACTTTATGGCATAATTATTATCGCCATGGGCCATGGCGTTAAGTTGAAGTAAATAGATCCCAGTAAATAAAAAATGCAAACAAAAACTTTAAAACATAATTATATCACTGGGGGCCATGGCGCCAAGCCTGACATGAAACATTCCCGACGCACCTATAAAGGCAAGCAAGTCAATTTGCGAACAGCACAAAAAAGAGTACCGGTATTTTAATGAAGTTGTAAAGTTTTTGTTGAGTTTCTTATGTCTCAGGATTTTCCTACTTGAACTATAAGTGATTGTACATTTTAGGACCATTGTAAACTAGAGAATTCCGGACAAATGTAGTCTTTGAGGTTGGCATTGTAACATTACCAACTTGTCGAGTGCTATATTTTGAGGTCATATAACATTATTTTTGTATTTATTAAGACTACTGTATTTAGTATAAAAATAGATATCACAGT
The DNA here is from genome assembly GCA_963675555.1 of Leptura quadrifasciata. Taxonomy (NCBI): domain Eukaryota; kingdom Metazoa; phylum Arthropoda; class Insecta; order Coleoptera; family Cerambycidae; genus Leptura; species Leptura quadrifasciata. The sequence goes on from OY776679.1 coordinate 15,271,858, forward strand.
CAGAATTCTGTTGGACACAAATAGTTCCCTGCAAGAGTCGCGAGCCCTAGCTTTACACAGATATCTAATGGCATGCTTTTGTAATACAAATATTTTTTGCATGAAAAATTTACTACATACCTACATCCCAAAAGACAATCCCAGCTCAGGTAGGGTCGATTAATATGAAAAATATACAGCTTCGGCAGCTGAGTATCCTAATTCATTGGAAACCACCCTGACTGCATGGCACCCAGATGCTAGTTTACTTTTATACCAGTAATATGTTCTCTAAACTTTAATTTGCAATCAATATTCAATCCTAAAAATTTCGAGCATGTTTTATTTTCAAGAACATGGTTCCCGAGGAGAATTATCTGGCAGATTATATTTAAAAGTTATTATGTTTGTTTTCCTTATATTAAACCACAGTAAGTGCGAATCACACCAGTCTTTGATTTTCTTAATGTTGCTGCATATGCTTTCATACAAGATATTTCTTTCCTTGCTATGCCACGATATTGTGGTATCGTCGGCGAGTAGGGTAAACCATCTTGTGATATTAGTTGTAGTTAAGTCATTAATATACAATAAAAATAGAATTGGACCAAGAACAGAGCCTTGAGGTACCCCACAGTTTATGTTATGTTGATCGAACCTATTTGGATTTTTAACAATTTGCTTATGGCCTGAGAGATAGGACTTAAACCATAGCGCTCCAATTTTTGCAGCAATATTCCATGTTGAACACAGTCAAAGGCTTTTGACAGATCACAGAATAAGGCAGCAGCGATATCCTCTTCATTTAGTTTGGTGTAAACAGTATTTAAGAAGAAGAACATTGCGTCATTAGTGCTTTTATTGTGTTGAAAGCTAAATTGTCACTTAGCAAATCGACAGAAAAAAAACTCAATAATCCTTTTTTTTAATAGTTTTTCTATAATTGTATGTGGTTTGCCCTATTTGTTTACTTAGTTGAAAGACATTTATATTACATAGGTACACATTACCAAGTTCTAGTTAACTATTAAAACTACTAACACGTGTATTGGAAATATATTTTGGTGAATAAATATTATTATTATTATATTATAATTTTAGCTAGTGTGGAAATTAATGATATGGGCCGGTAATTGGATGGGTTTTCTACATCCCCGCCTTTATATAGCGGGATAACTAGAGAAGTCAAGTCTTTAAAAAAGGTGGGAAAACTCTTGATTGAAAAGACTTATTTATGAGAGAAACCAGTACATCCACAGCAGATTTCCAGACATTTCATTAATATCGGAAGCATTTTTATTTTTTACGTCCTTAATAATTTCTCTCAATTCAACTACATTAGTATCGTATAAATGTAATACTTGACTATTATTTATTTCTATCATAATAACTCGGAGAGTATTTTCATTTTCAGTTAATTTATTTGCAATTAGTTATTCAGGTCATTCAAATTCATAGTTGCATTTATTGAACGGTGGTTTTTACCTCTAAGCTCGTTTATAATTGCCCAACTCTCCTTAGACTTATTATTTGCTTGTTTTTCCATTCTAGTATTGTAATAGCTTTCTTTTGGCGCTTTAATTACTTTCTTGTAATTATTACGTTATTTTGCATGATAATTAAAGAAGAATCAAATTTGGTCCTGAAACATTAAAAAAAATGCAAGATCTCAACGATCTAAACTACTTTAAAAAAACAAATAAACTGCGAATACTTAAATGTAAAGTATAAACAGTCAAAAAGAGATGTAGAAAACTGTATTAGAACTAAAAAACAAAGATACTATAAAGACAAAATAAAAAACTCCAACAACCAAACCCGTTCACTCTGGAAAATAATAAAAAAGAACTGAAATCCTGGCTTAAAAGTTAATAGGGACATATCGCTGTTAATTAATAATGAAACTGTTACAGACACCTCCAAGTTAGTTGATCACTTCTCCAATATCATAGAAGACAAATTAAGCAATCACTTTGATGGAAAACATACAGTACATGCGTCTTCTGCACATCTGTCACTGAAAATGATGTCTGGAAAGTTATTGCTGCTCTACCCAACAAAAGTCCACTGGATTTGATGAGGTTTCTGTTGATTTAGTGAAAAAATGTAGTCATATACTGTCAGGGCCAATCGCGTATGTCATAAATAAATCCATCCAACTAGGTCAATTTCCCGAACTGTTAAAACTTGCATTTCTCATACCTATACCAAAAGATGGTGCCCTCAAAATATTGAAAACTACCGCCCAATTGCCATACTAAGCATATTCTCAAAAATCATCGAAACAGTTATTGCGCAAAAAATAAAGGACTACCTCAATATATTTAATATAATGACTGACTGTCAACATGGGTTTAGGAAAAATCGCTCTACTGAAACAGCAAGTAATTTCATACAACATTATTGTGTGGGGCCGGTCCCCGGATATAAATAGAATCCTCATCCTACGAAAACGTGTCATAAGAATGATCTTCAATTTTGAGATGCGTACCTCATGCAGAACAACCTTCCGCGAAAAAAATATTCTAACAGTCACCAACATATATTTACTAAAAATTCTACTACACATTCATGAAAATAAAATTGAACTAAATAAACATTCTAACATACACACAATCAATACCAGAGGGAAAGATGACATATACCAAAACAAGCATTATCACTCTAAATATGAAAAGTCACCTTTATACTCAGGCACCCATCTGTATAACCTGTTACCACTTGTCCTCAAATTGTTTTTACACCATTGATGAGTTCGTCCAGGCCATCAATGGATCCTCTACACTGTCTCACTCATTTATGAACCCAACTATTTTTTATCCCTTGTATTTAATGTGTTTTATCATTTAATGTATTTTATTATTTAATATTGGATTTTATTATTGTATCTATTCATACCCTTTTGTATTGTACCTGACTTATCTTATCTGCACTCGATGTAGCTTAAAAGATGAATAAAAAATGTAATGTAATGCCTCATTTGTGTATTTTCGTATGTAGTGTAAAATTCGTATATTTTTTGTACAAGTTTTTATACCTTTAGTTTTCCAAGGTTTTTTATTTTAATCTTTTGAATGGGAAAGGCCCTACTAAAAGCGTGCATTAAACACTCATAAAACACATTAAAAGTTTCATCTCTCTCTAATAAAACTCTTCTCCAATCAGACTGTTAGCAGTATTGAAAAAACCTATTATAATTTGTCCTACTGTACAATCTCCCAAATTTTTATTTACATTCAAAGGTGTTTGAGTCTATCTGCAGAGAGCAATAGAGAGCTTCATGATCAAACAATCTAGTGGATATTATAAAAGAAAAAGTTTCAATTTTGTTTTAGTGGTTGCAGCCACAGTTAACTGGAAAACAGCCTACTACTGAAAAATTACAAAAAAGTGAAGACGATATGGTGAACACCGTAGACAAATTGGTGGAATACTTTTTATCAGATGGACCCTTTATAAATGGAGCGGCCAAGATTTCATTTGCAGATATACTTGCAGCTTGTGAACTTGAACAATTGCGTTAAGTATACTTTATTTTATTGAATAGTTATTAGGTATAAATCATATTAGAACACGCACGCATCAGATGTTGAGAAGATTTTACTTCCCTCGTTTACCGAACCAAAATTATGTGAAAAAGAAAAATAATATTTAGTAGATAGTTGGCGCTATTGCTAAAAAATCGACTATACAGTTGAAATCATGAATGTTGTCATTCACGTCATCAACCTTTAATTTCTGAACCAAATCAACTCAAGGTCACACGGAATGTCACGCATGGGCATATCAATAAACACAAAAGGGAAGTATTTTGTAATAAAATTATACCGACAATGATAGCATGCAATTCAACGAATTTTAACACAGTGTTTGTTTACATTTATTTGTATTTGTCAAATATACAGGGTGGGGCAATAGTGCGTCGGACCTCGATATCTCGAGTTCTACGATAGCTAGAAATTTTTTAAAAAATTGCAAGTAAACTAGATAAAAAAGTTTATAACTGGAAATTATTGTCAAAAATACAGGGCGAGCCAAGACGAAATTACAGGACCAAGTGCATTTTTTTAAATGGAATGCTATGTATATCAGTACATTCTTTGAAGCCTCTTTCTAGGCTCTATTCATTCCTATATTAGCATTGAATATCTCCCAACCACTTGGATGTAATGAATTTTTTTGTTGAAATAATGCCATCTGCAGACGGATATTAAAAAAATCACCACAGTCACAATTATGGGTTTTAAGAAAAACTTTTGTGAATACCAGTTACGAGACATCTAATTAATGTTTTTGAATCATTTTCATTAAATGTACAGGGTGGCCAAAAATTATTTTTCACACCCTACCCTGTATACTTTTCGACGATGTGATGTAGAAATGAAAAACAAAACGAACATTTTTTGTAAGTACTTCCCTATGGCTAATTGCAACCATTTTCGTTTTATAAATAAATGTCAAATTCAAGAATAAACTTTAAAAAAGAGGTTCCCTCAAATAATTCATTACAAAAAGGTATTGTTACGTGTTTACAGTCTTCAGTAAACACTCTGTGGATTCAAATAACTTGCAACAAGAATTTTCACTAACCACTGATTTTATTAATCACTAAAATTACACTAGTAAATACTTAAAAATCACACAACTAATAATAACTTAATCTAATATAAATTCACTACTTTTAAAACACTATGTATGTACTTTTCTTCCTAAACTTGTCAACTCTTGTCTAACCTAAAAACTCTCTGTCTGTTTACTTCACTGAACTGAACTGTACTGCATACTTCACTCAACTGAACTATACTGCCTATTTCACTTAACTGAACTCTTCTTCTACAAACTGTCTCTGTAACCAGAACTGTACTGGATACTAAACTGAACTGTTCCTTATCTGCTGGATTCACCTCTTTATATACACCCATAGATATGTACCAGAACAGTATTCCATAATTTTCTGGAACCCTACAGAGTTTTCTACTATGTGATAGATGACTGTTCGTCAATTGGCTCATAGATGGCGCCACCCTATTAGTCAGGGAGTAACAGAATAACAGGTTTTCCTTCACCTTGAACAGGGACTTAATCACATCTTTCCTCGTTAGAGGGCAGCACATAACAGTATAATAGATGTTCGACGTATTGCCCATTTTGATCGACATACGTCTTTATGCAATTTTGAAATGAAGCCATTTAGTGGGACCATTTCTTCCAAACCATTGAAATGAGTAAATAGTATTTAACCGGTCCTTTACTGTAATGTTTTTTTGTACATTTTTTTGCCATTTCGTTATTTGACAAGCAATGAAATCTCAGTTTGGTATAAATTGCCGTGTACAAAGAAGCATTTACCACACTTATCGGTCGTTACAATTTGTATTGAATTTAAAATATTTGAAATTTTACAATATCAATTTTAATGAAGCGGAACTTGTAGACATGACTTTTCTTTTGGGTGAATGACAGAAATTGTTTACTTGCCAATAGAATTTATCACCAACGTTATTCTGCAAGAAGGATTCCTGATGTTAGCAGGTTCCAAAACCTCCTCGATAGATTTCTGGAAACTGGAAATGTCGAACATATAAAAAATTAAAGAATAAAACGTGTTGTGAACGAAGAAAATGAGTTTTCTGTGGTGCTGGCAATGGTTGAGAATCACCATGTTAGTCAAAGAGAAGTGAGCACATTAGTAGGAATAAGTAGACGGTTTGTGGGTCGAATCTTAAAAACAAATAAGTTGCATGCATATCATATTCAAATGCACCATTAATTATCTGATGACGATTTTCAAAAACACCTACAATTTTGAAATTGGGCCAGAGGTGAAATGCAACATTATGTCAACTTCTTCAATACTGTTTTATTCAGTGATGAGGCAACTTTTCATAAAAATGGATTTGTGAATAGGCACAATTTCCATTATATGCTTCAGAAAATCCTCACTTTTTTATGTAAGTTGATAACCAACACAGATGGTCTATAAACATTTGGGGAGGAATTATTGGAGAACGTGTAATAGGGCCACATTTCCTTGATGATAAATAGCTCCAGTCATTGGCCTGGAGCTATTTATCTTCATTTTCTGGAAAATTATTGGTAAATCTCGAAAGAATTCGAAATAGGATGTGGTTTCAGCATGATGGTGCTCCACATTATTTAAATGCAGTTAGAGACCACTTAAATACCTACCCTAATAAATGGATTGGAAGAAATGAACCCAGTAAATGGCCTGCGAGATCCCCAGATCTTACAAAAATGGATTTCTTTTTATGGGGATACGTGAAGGAAATTGTTTATAGAGACACACCAACAACAGTACAAAATATGAAGTAAAGAATTGTGGGTGAGTTGTGGTGATGTTGAAAGATTAACAACTATTTGTGTTTTACTTCTTTATTGATAGTCAGAGCGTCAGCTTGATGTTAACACAGTGAATCTTAGAGTAGAACTGAATCTTATCTTGGTAAAATTAATATTGGAAAATGTTTTGGCAAGTAGGTACCTAGTAAAATAAATTGGAAAATACCGGGTCAGGTATACTACATAATTAGAGATAATCACAAAAAGGTGATTGTTAAGTATAGTCGGGGAAAAAAATTCAGGCGATGCACGTCACAGATCGACAAAATTACTATAATTATATGAAGATTATTGAAGTCAATCAAAGCGACTGCACCTGAAATAGCTGCAACCCCCAATTCCGGTCACATGCAAATTGTATTGCCACAACTGAAAATGTATCATTAAAATGGTGAATTGTGACACAGCATAAAGCTTTATGCTGTGCCTGTGATAACTGCAACGTCTGCAGCCCACAATACATATAACAAAAATCTATCAAAATTCGATTAATTGGAATAAAAATAGATTATAAATAATTTCTCAAATGAATTTTATTTAATAATTGGACAATGAGTTTTATAATATATATTATAGTACAATCATAATTATAATTAAATTCTGCTAATTAAATAAAATTACTACGATATTAAACAATTATACATTTTTTAGTTATTTACTATTCTTGATAAGAGAAAAAACATTTACATATTTAACCAAATTGAAACCATTCACATATTTTCGTCTTCATAGTTCAAATGTGCTTTTAGAGGGCGGAATATTAAACATAATATTTTTAGTCGCAAACTCCTCTATAAATCCTTATTTTACTATAAGGAAAGTAACCAGACTGCAATTAAAGTTACAAATCTGGCACGTTAAGTGTAATAATTGCATATTACCATCAAAACGCTAATGCTTCGATTGCAACAAACACCAGCCGAAAGACTGATCCTACTTAAAGGAGCTCCCTTGCCAGTCGTCACACACCACTTGCAGACTGCAGTTTCGAGCTGTTGGCTCTCGTCAGTGCAAGGTAGGTATGCGACGACCGACATGCTTGCACTGACGAGAGCCAACAGCTCGAAACTGCAGTCTGCAAGTGGTGTGTGACGACTGGCAAGGGAGCTCCTTTAAGTAGGATCAGTCTTTCGGCTGGTGTTTGTTGCAATCGAAGCATTAGCGTTTTGATGGTAATATGCAATTATTACACTTAATGCGCCAGATTTGTAACTTTGATTGCAGTCTGGTTACTTTCCTTATAGTAAAATAAGGATTTATAGAGGAGTTTGCGACTAAAAATATTATGTTTAATATTCCGCCCTCTAAAAGAACATTTGAACTATGCTAAGCCAAGTCGGGCTATTTATTTTTCGATTGCAACAGACACTGGACCGCTAGATGGCGCCTGCTGGCTGTTTTACATCTCGCTATTGTAAAAATACCGGGCTGTACTATAGTCAAAGGATTCTCATGTCGGTCGTCGCATACCTACCTTGTACTGACGAGAGCCAACAGTTCGAAACTGCAGTCTGCAAGTGGTGTGTGACGACTGGCAAGGGAGCTCCTTTAAGTAGGATCAATCTTTCGGCTGGTGTTTGTTGCTATCGAAGCATTAGCGTTTTGATGATAATATGCAATTATTACACTTAACGCGCCAGATTTGTAACTTTGATTGCAGTCTGGTTACTTTCCTTATAGTAAAATAAGGATTTATAGAGGAGTTTGCGACTAAAAATATTATGTTTAATTATTTTCTTCTTCGTCTGAACTGCCGTCTGTATTGGATCCATTTAAATTAATAATAATGGGATGGATAATATCTTCTCTTTCAAAAGCCGCTTCCCTGTCCCAATATTTTTGTATTTCCTTATTTGTGTTTTTAATAGTGTTTGACCAAATTTCTGGGGTAATAGTATCTAATGCTTCCGTCCACATATTTATCACTTTTTCCACACAATTACCATCTCTCTCAATATATTTATTATAATATGTTTTTGCTATGCCCCAAACTTTTTCAATTGGCTGGAACATACAATGATATGGTGGAAGTCTGAGGACCTCATGACCGTATTGTTGTGCCAGCTTATCAGCTTCATATTCCTTGGGCGGTTTGTTTCTATAAAAATAAGGTTTGTTAATACATAAATATAAATTCATATGGGTATTAGAAGAGTATAGGAAGACAATATTATTACTACAAATTACAATTCCTGTCCCTGGACTCTTGATATTAATAAATGAGAATAACCAGAAGTATTTGGTAAAATTAGTTATGATATCGAGTCGAGTGTACATACGTACCCACAAGAGTTAAAAGGCAGTGCACTTTTTATGTACTCGCACTAAATCTCTAAATATTAAATAAATAACTTACTGTGCCACCAACTCAAGTACTTGTACTTTAAGCATTCCTTCTTCATTATCAATATTTTTGTTTTGTAGCCAGGATATAATATCGACTTTTGTCCAACTCGAATTTGGAATTTTATCCACCAAACTACTGTGATAATTAGCATTATCCATGATTATTAAAGACGGTTCTTCTAAATGTTTTAATAACTGGTGTTCAAACCATTTAAAAAAATTTGTTTTGTTCGTCTCACCATGATAATCAGGATTTTTTGTTGATGACGAAAATAATAATGATGCCCCAGGAATAAAACCATTTTCATTTCCAGCATGAAGTATAATAAACCTAAAAATATATTTCTACATTAATAATAAATAAATTTATATTTAATAAATTTATTATATACAGGGGTCCTATCATTTCAGAAACGAATTTTAGCTACATTGTATATTTTTTCTGTGATTGTACGTGTAAAGTACAAAAAAATGCACTCGTTTATGAAAAAAAAAAACAGACATTTACACACCTTTTCCCTTCAGTTTTGGTTTTTTTCACACTATCTTTTTTTCCATCTTGCCATGATCTTTGTACAGAACCATACTCAAAGATCCACGCCTCATCTAAATACACAAATTGTTGAGGATATCCCAATGAAATATTTTTTACATATTTCTGTAAAAAAGTGACGTGGCTGAAAACAATATTTGGCCATTCCATTAATCCTCTACGTGGACTATCTTTTAGAAATTTGAAACCTATTTTTTTTCAATATTTTTCCCAAGCTACTCAAACTTCCTTTGTAAATGTCCTGTTCAATCAACAGCTCTGAAAGCGATTGTCTGGTAATATGCTGATCTAAAACAATAATAAATACTTTAATAAATATTTCCATACGTTATTTTAATAAATACTCACTGTTTCTGTACATTTCATAAATAACATTTCGAATTGCTGCTTGGTCAAAGTTATCAATTACAGGCTTTGTTGTTGGCCCAGGTCTTTTAGGGCTACCTAAAGCTTCCCCAGTCTGCATTTTTTTGGAAACGTTGCTAACAGCACTCAAACTTATGTTTAAAGCATCAGCAACTCTCTGAAATTTACTGGTTATGTTATGATATATATTTAACTTCTGGAATTATACTTGCCTCTCTTACAGCAGTTAATGGTAACAGTGGTCCACCAGCATCAGGTTCTCTCTCAAAATAATTTATTAAAGAACAAATTAATTCCTGGATAGGTTTACCAAATGCCTTCGGCATTTTGACAGGTAACCTAAAAATATAATGCATTAATTTGTTTTCACACAAATAAATCTTGCTCCACTTACTAGAATAACACTAATAATACAATTATAGTAGTTCTGAAAAGAACTGATGGTAAATAAAACAAGGAAACAACAATTAATTAAAAGCACGAGAGAATGAAATCAACAATAAAACAATTCGAATCAATAAAATCGACAGTAAATCGTCTTAAAATATCGGTGCTTTTGTAAATTTAGTAAATTTATACTACCAACCTTTCGCAACGAAATACGATTTAATTAACTTCTATTTCTAAAAATAAGACAATAATGCTAAGGATTATGAAGCCACATTGAACTGTATTTATTTCTGAAAAAAGCTTAATAATTTGGTGTCAAGAATTACTCTTTTTAATGTAATTAAAACTTTAAAAATTATGTTGGCATTGAAATGTTTTCAATTACATCACTCGAGTATTAGTCTGGATGCATATTTACAAGGAACAGTGGAAAGTTCCAACTAAGAAATAAGGTTTTATAGTAGGTAATGCAATAAAGAATAGAAATTGCTATAGAGATTTAAAACAGGTAAGGAAGGTACTTAAATGCAGAGAAGATTATATACAATATTAACAGATATTTACATAATAATGAATAATTCAAATCACGTAATAAAAATATATTAATGTATGAGTGAACGTAAACCAAATATGTGTAACATAAGAGTATTGGGGGACATTAGTCCCCACAGAATAATAACGTAAGTGTTCTATTATATATATCTAATATCAAAAAAGCAGTGGTTAAAAATTTACTCAACCTTCATTCTTTACCACCTACTCGTGCAGCAGCACGACAGCATGCATACAGAGTGTACCATAAAATACAAAGATGGGGAGACATTGATTTGGAACCAACCGAAAGGGACTCTGAACGGTTACTCCCAGTAACCACTGAAAAAGGGGCTGCACCACCAGCATTGTTGAAAATAATATCTTGTAGTTGTCGAGGTGGATGCAAGGGAAACTGTGAGTGCCGTAAACATGGGCTGAAATGTTCCATCATCTATTTCCATTGTGAAGGTTTAACTTGCTCCAATGTCGAAGCACTCAGAATTGACATTGAAAAAGACATTGATGAACATATTGACATCGATCTCGAGAGGTTTTTTAACGTTGAGATGTCAAATGAAGATGATGAAGCGATGCAAAAGGAGGAGAATGGTTGTATGAATAACAATAAATATAATATGTAGCGTAATCCTGAATAAACAATCATTTCAATTATTTCACCAGAATTCGCGCTTTAAATTCTTTGACTACCACATTCATAATAATTTTAACTTTTTGCTTTCTTACGCTGATGTGACCTATGACTCGCTCGTTCCCACGGTTCTATCTTCAAAACTGTTACACCAATCGAAAAAAATGTAGAGCCCTTTTTTATGTAGAATTTAGTGGAGAATAAATTTCCATTCTTCATTTTTTATCCTATTATTGATATTTTTGGAGAAATTAAAAAAAAAAGCGCTAAAATTTCTCCTTTCAATTGTTTAAACAATATGTTCCAGACTGAATTGGAGGGGACATTTTCAATAAATCTCTTTCTAAACATAATAAGAAGCGATAGAAAGAAAAAAAAGCTACCTTAGGAATTTTTATAAAATATATTGAACAGTGATGAATTTTTTAAGAAAGCAAAACAAGAATGGCAATAATTCATTGAACCAAATAACAGATAAGATATAAGGAAAAACTGTATATACCTTCCATATTAATAAAGTAACAGCCAACAAATTAAAACTTCACAAATCACTTATGGCTCGAACCATCACTTTCTTGTCATTCTTTGAATCCTAATAGTAAATGTTGCCACCAGACGACCAAGCATTACTGTTACCATATTTTTTCTTCCAAGTCCCAGCAACTCATACCGTTTAATAGTCAAGTCTTCATATATAGTGTACATTGTTCCTTTCAATAATTTTTTGACCTTGAGTACCTCGTTTTGTTTATTATTAAAAGTAAAGCAAACAATTATAGTGCGAAGTTTCCCATTATCATTTTGTTTCTCACGACCTACTCGGAACAAATAGTCTATGTCGCATTCGGAACACTCAATATTCAGTTGACTACCAATAAAGGAGGAATAAAGAATAAAAGTATTTTATTGAATAAACTAAATGGCCATCAACCGGGTCTTAGGATTCTAAGACATTCCCATATTGTGTGTTCTGGGTGTTTTCTGTGGTTGTGGAGTTCTCCATTTCGTGTTTTGCAAAGATGTTGGAATATTTTCCACCCAACAAGGATGCTATACTCAAGCGAAATTTGTGATATTCGTACCTTATATGCCCATTCTTTATGTGTATATACTTTTAAAAATGACCACTTAAAAAACTATGTTGCCAACCAGTACACAACCCGTAAAGTATCCAGCAAGCATATTACAGTTCCTTCTAGTCACAAAAGCATTAACCAAAGATTTGCAAATTATCTTGCTCCAAAGTGTTATAACCTGTTACCTGTTACTATAAGACTAACTAAAAATTTTAAAAAATTTAAGACGACATGTAAAAAGTATATAGTAAATCATTACAATGAATTCATGAAAATTCTCAAACCTTAGCCTTGTTTTTAAGAAAATAAATAAAAGAATTGATATAATGTTATTAACTATGTCATAGTGCAATATGTATCATTTAATGTCCGGTCTTATTTTAGTTTGATGTATTAGTTCATAAACAGTAAAGTAAAATTTATTAAGTTAGTTTTAGTTAAATTAGTTTTATATGTACAATACAAGTGTTAATTCACTTAGGTACATAAGAAAAAAATTTAGATAAATGTAGAAATGTAGATAAATGTTTATTGTATATGTCATTATTGTATTGTATTAAATTAAATTGTATTAAATTGTATTTCTATGTTGTAATCTGATGAGGAAAATTTTACGGATAGTTTAGCAATTTTTTAGTGAATGGGTTCAATATTTGTGATTGATAGAGAACCTGATTAGGGGGATTATGAAAAGGATTTCTGGGATGTCGAATTTTTGTAATGGATCGGATGGTAGAAGTTTCCGCTACTTTTAGATTGCGATTTGCTGGTGCCCTTGCGTTTAAGTATATGGGGTGGGTATATTCCAGTATAATAGGTCTACATATCATTTTATATATGTGTGCAGCAGTTTTTGTGTTGATCCCTTTATTTTTATATGTAAGGCTTCTAAAATGTCTGCCTCTTGAAATGCATTTCTTTTTAATTGATTTTGTGTGACCGTTTAGATTCAATTTTTGATCCAAGGTAATCCCAAGGTATTTGGCTGATGTTTGACTTGTTAATAAATAGTTATCGAATCTGATTTTTGGAGAGTTTGCTTTGATCTGGTGGTTAGAAATATTGTATCGTGACTTGGATGGATTTATCTTCGTACGCCAGAAAGGAGGAAATTACCGCATTCAATTTTTCATTAACGGATTCGGCAATACCAGAAAATCGTAAACATTTTCTTTTCTGATCCTGCTCTAAAGCATCAACTTTCATTTGTAGCTCAGAAACGCCTCGACTATTTTCACTTACAGTTTTGTTCAAATTATTTAGTATATTACAGATATAATTAAGTTTGGTATCAAGTTTTTCCAACCTTGAATCAAGGTTCACTTCAAGTTGAGCTATAAAGCTACTGCACACCTTATTAATAAGCTTTTCCAAATTATCCTCACCTTGACTCGACCCCTTATTGCCTTGACACGTAGAATTCACCATTTTGGTATGTCCGCAGCCACTGCTTTATCAATCTGGTAGGAATAGCTGAATATAGCCGATGCAAGAATTCAAGCGATGCACGTCACAGATTGATTCTATAAATAAAATAATACTGCTAAGAATCATGAATCCCTATTAAAGTGTACCCATTTCTGAAAAAAGCTTAATAACTGGGTGTCAAGAGTTACTCTTTTTAATGTAATTAATGATTAAAAATTATGTTAGTATCAAAATTTCTTTAATGAGATCACTCGTGACGTGCATGCTTGAATTTTTGCCTCGATTTTATCAAATTCAATAATAAATTGCGTTTATCTTAGCGATTGGGCCCTAAAGCACTGTATAGGTGTAACAACTGGGTACTACAATCACTATAATCAATTATGGCACAAAATTATGATCAAATAGTTCAAAAGAACCACCAAATTTATTTAATAATTTATGAGGAACTATTTAGCATGTGTCTACTCCCAGCAACACATTGAAACATACAATTATTATTGTATGCAATTTAAATATTATAAATTTTCACCAAGCGGCAACACTACGTCAGTAGTCTGACTTTCATATAAAATATGTCAACGGGCCCCTTGATAATCGGGTGGAAGATTAATAGTTTAAACATTTAACCAACTGAGCTATTGACATGGATGGCAGACTAACAACAAAAACTACAAAATCACTATGCTATAGAGTTACTTTCAGAGTACATATTATAAATTATATTCCTCACATGCATTTTCCTCGCTTCCATTATATCCTCGGTTTTATTTTTCTTTCTGGGTTCATATTTTACCACAGGGGGCTTCCTGCTCCTCACATGTTTTCTTGCAAAACTGTTCCGTCTTCACACAAATACCCAATGCATTATGCTGAAAGAAAATTAGTTTTATATACACCCCCTACCATAATTAATTTTACAATTCACCTCATCGACTGCTTGCAAAGATAAAAGGGGCCTCCGTTACATTTTTCCTGGTTGAAGTACTCAACTATCACCACACCTCTGACTACTGCATCCAGTCTTTTACCGGGCATTTTGGTATTGTTTTTTTTACACTGTAAAACTAAAGCATTTACAAACTATTTTAAACAATTACAGTAAATTTAAAATGCACGGTAATAACAGTAAAAACTTACAAAAAACGAAAAGAAATAGAAAATGAATAAACTTGATATATGCATCCACTGCACGCCGCTAAATTTACAGAAAACTGACAGAATGCTCGATGCTGGTTGCGGCTACAACTAGCGGCTGTATTATTCATTTGTAAAATGCATCGTTACGTGTGGAGCTTCTGTCGTAGTCCCAGGAAACGTAACTTTCTGCTTTTTAGCTCATATGCAGTATTTACAAAGATAGAAAATTTGCATGTCTCTGAGAAGTACATAAATTGATGACGTGAATGAAAACAATCGTGATTTCAACTTATACATTCAGTGAGAAATATGGAGTGGACAATAAAAAATATAATATAATGCAAACACTGATATAAGTAGCATAGGTGCCGACACCTTGTGCCCTGGGGCTCGAGTACACAATTAGGGCCTTGATCGGGAGTGGGATCAATGATTTTCTACTTCCTCCATGATTTGTAAAATTCAATTGAACCCACTTGATAAGTGACCTTTAAATAATTTTGCCTTATTTTTTTTAGGCATGGCAGGATACGAACCTAGAGAAGGCCGCCCAATATTGAAAACCTGGATTGAAAAAGTGAGAGGTGAATGTAACCCATACTATGACGAAGCACATCAACTAGTGAATAAAATTGCTGATCGAACGAAACAACAGATGCAGGCTAAACTCTAACAAGACTTGATGAAGTATGTAATATAAAATATTTTTTAAATACAAAAGGTATTTGTTAACATTTATATATTTTTTAGACCTTTCCATTTTAAAGTCCATAAGTTTAAAAGTTAATTCTCAATAATCTCTCATAACATTGTTAATATGTTTATATTTGATGTTACATCTATCTGTTTAGAAGAAATAGGGCTGCAAATCCTTTGTTTAGGTAGATATCTAATAAGATATTTCTTAAGAGAGAATCATAATCATAATTAAATATAAAACTATTGGAAATAATTTGATTTTAAATAACTAAAGGGCCTTACCGGCTGGTTTCCATGTGCAATCTGCCCACAAACCCAATCAAATTTCTACCAACCCTTTTGCAGCACTTGACCTGAGATTGTTTTCCCCAGATTTTGAGACCGCGTTAATACAAAACTAATAGTTAACCGCATGACAATGTGACTGATGTATCCTAAAAGAATAAAGTATTATTATTGGAGAGGTATTGGCGGATTTTGTAATTATCTTTTTTTTTTGTTTTTTAGCGCAACACATGTAGATAACAATCTAAAAAATTTAGTCTTGAAAATATATTGTCTCGAAATTCAAAAACATTTTCAATGCAATTTTTTCATTGCTAATGTTATAAAACAGTTATACAAGGTGAAAAAAAGAGTAAACCTCGGAATGAAAGATAATAAGCTATAAACTTGTATAAATCTTTTTTTTGACATTTTATAATTTAGCTAAAAAGTCTCATAGAATCTTATTTATAGTATCGTTCAAAGATTCCCTGCAAGTAAAAAATGCAACAAAAACTTTACAACTTTAGAATACCGTTTCTCTCTGTACTATTCCGCCGGAAACACTTACCTTTATAGGTATGTTGGCTTGTTTGATGACTCCATTCCGACTGGTTCTTCACCGGCATTAATAATGAGCTCATAAAGTTTTTGTTGCATTTTTTATTTGCAGGGAATCTTTGAACGATACTATATGCGAGTAAAGATATTCAAGGTCAAGGGTCGCCAAAACAGTTTTTTGGTAAATATTTTGTTTCCTTTGCTCTAAATGACATTTGAAGTTATTAGAAAAGTTGTAGAGCATAAAGTTCTCTTTCTTTTTACAAAAAGTGGAAAGTCACTATTATTAATTTTGCAAGGTTCCGTTCCATGTAAGTGTTAGTAAACTAGAGTTTCTGATTTCCCGGCTCTTTTCATTCCCAGGAATCGGGAAATAAAAATTTTTCATATATTTCTTGAAAAACACAAATTTTTGTCTCAAAATGTTACGCCATTCAAATATTGTTTTTTTAAATGTTTGTTTTCTTTTTCGTCCTTTGGTCAAAAAATAAATCCGTCAGTCGTTTTGTTTCATTTATAATTAAAACCGCTGCTCAAGGAATCACTACTTCCACATCCAGATTTTGTATCCAAGTCTTATACACACCAAATCCCAATGTAATATTTTACTCCCTGTAATAATAGGGTTGGAGTGGGTGGCAATGGGAACGGTAGAAGGGATGGCTAATGTCAAAAATTTTTTAGAGGCCCTTAGTTCTCCTATACACACTAAATCCCAATTTAATTTTTTATTCCCTTAAACAATAGGGTGGGGGTGGCCATGGGGTGGTAGAATAGGTGGCTAATGCCAAATAAATTTTAGAGTCCCTTGGTTCTCATATACACACTAAATCATATTTAATATTTTTTACTCCATTTCATAATAGTGTGGGGGTGGTATTGGAGGTGATAGTGGGGGTGGCTGATGCCAAAAAAAAATTTGAAACCTTGACTTTTTGTACATGCCCTAAATTGCAATTTTGTGGACCTTACCTCCTTGCTTTGCCTATTTACCCCCGAACCCTCCAACGGAATTAGATAAAATATAATCTAGTTCCAGATCTCATTACAATACATAAGTGTACCAAATTTCAAGTCAATATCATAAACGGTCCCAGAGTAAACGTGCGCACAAAAAAAGTTACAGACTGACCAACAGACAGAAATTTTTTTTCGCTTAAATTTAAAATATCGACGTTTCATGACATTTTAAGCCTATTTCAACAAAAAAAATTTTTTGCGTTACTATACTTCCACTGGACGTGAAAGTAAAAAGACACAACAACACTAATTACAGAAAATACAATAACGAAATAACATAAAATAAAAATTCTTAGGAACCAAAGATTTACTCTTAATCATGAAAAACACTTTTAAACTTTTACAAAAAATAAAATATACAATAACAAAATAAAAAATAAAGTCTTCGTGTAAAAAAAAAATCATATTTATGTTTTTGTTTTTGCGGCAAATAATGCTTTTAAAAATGTTAAATAATGCGAATGAGTGAGAGCACATCCGATGAGTACGCTCGGTAAACGTCTCCGGTGAATCGGTGATTCATTTGTTGCAGAGTCAATTTACGTGAAGAGAGCACGGAATTTAATATTTTTAAAACTTATTTTTATTCCTGTGGGTTCGGGAAATCTCGACTGTTTATAACGCTACTTCCCCAAAATTGCGATAGGAGGAATTATACGTTATAAAATCGTGCGGAACTTAACATCTATCAGGGTTATAAAATGCCACGAACAAATATTCAAAAGAATTTATGCACGAGCCGGCTGGCTACTCTGCGGTGAGCTAGGGGTGGTTCTTTTATATGAAAACTAAAACAAGATATTGGTTAACTCAATATACAGTGGGTATTAACCAACGACACAATTTTCCGATGACCTTTTGAGCGCCACATAATTTAAATTATTATAAAAGTCGGCTCATGACCACGAAACTACGAAACTGAAATACTTTTGAATTAACTTGTTTAAACTGACTAATTTTCCGCCAAATAGTATGTGGCTTTCAAAGTGGTTAAAATAAAACAAATTTATCAACTTAGTAAACAATAATTGTATTACAAAAAATGATTGGCACAACTGAACGGCAGATATCATTAAGTTACATAATCAAACAAGGGAAAAGCTAGAAATATGTTCCGAAGGTACGATAAATTTCAAAATAATTTAACTAAAGAATAATAATAATAATAATGAAAGTACTTTATTGAGCAAAAACTCAAATGGCCATTGACCGAGGTCCTTCAGCCTTTTTACAATAAAATATTGTTTACATTTTATAAATTATATGTAATGTGAATAGCAAATAGATATAAGAATGTGAAAAAAGGAAACTTCCTGTAGCCGGTTGTTTGACGATTTCTATTTTTGCAGAGAGGTCGGAGTATTTCCATGTTGTGATCAGCCCTGGCAAATTTAGTGGATAATTTGGATAGTCTCTGTGGAATTGGTTCTGTCTTGGTTATTTGATATAGAAGAGCGTTAGGTGGGTTGTGCAGCGGATTTGTTGGGTGTCGGTATTTGGTAATGGTTCTCAGTGCTGATGTTTCCGCAACGTTGATATTTTTTATTGCTGTTTTTCTGACATTTAGAAAGAGGGGATGGCCGTATTCTAGTATTGGTCTACATATTGATTTATAAATGTGAGCTGCTGTCTTTTTGCTGATTCCCTCGTTTTTATAGGTCATGCAGCGAAAGTGTTTGCTTCTGGCGATGCATCTTTTCTTTATGTATTTGGTATGGTTGTTGAAGTTCAACTTGTTATCTAAACTGACGCCCAGATATTTGACTGTTGATTGAGCAGGGAGAATGTGATGGTTAATGGTAACCGTTGGTGAGTTGTTGTTTATTCCATGGTTAAAGATAATGTACTGGGATTTTGTTGGGTTGGGTTTTAGCCTCCACTTGTTGAACCAGGTCATTGTTCTGTTCATTAGTTCTTGTAATTGGACAACAGTTTTTTCCAGGGCGCGATCATGACTAATTAGAGCCGTGTCATCAGCATACTGTAGAATATATGTATTGGGATTAAAGTATTGTAGGTGTTTTTCAAAGTTGTAGATGTCATAGCAGTAGATGTTGTATAGCAAAGAATATAATATAATAATAACCTATGTTAGGGTACTTAATCAACGTAGCATGTTATGAAATTCTACCTGTACGCTGGAATAATAATAAAGATCCCCATTATTAAAGGCGCATGAAAGTGTGGAATTTGTTGTTTTTCCAATGTTTTACAGTAGCTGCTAGATTATTACCCAAATGTTAACTACCCCGAGATGTAAGAATAGATAGATAGATAGATAGAAACGTCAACAAAGTCACAGAATACTGTGTACAAACAAACATAATGTAAAATACTATAAATCAATACAAACATAATATAAAATAATACAAAACATTATATATATATATATATATATAAAATAATACAGAACACTACACAGATAATGCAAAACGTTACAAATCGGTCAGTGCAGTATATCACAGTTTATATCACATCTTCTAAATATTCTTGTATTGAGTAATAGGCTTTGGCGAGTAGAAGCTTTTTCGCCCCATTTGCAAAGGCACTGTCACATTTTGTTTTTAAGTCACTGGGGATTTTATTATACAGTTTTGCTCCCCAATAGTCTAAACCTTGTTGCGTTTTGTTTATTCTATGCATGTGTTATATTTATGAAACTCGGAGTTTAGAAGATATTTATGCTTATTACAGTGTACATATGCCTCCATAACCTAGTTGGCATAGTATTCTTATCGCCTTCTTTTGTAGGATCAGTATTCTATGTTCTGTAGCAGTGCCCCCGAATAAAACGCCATATGCTGCTACGCTGTGGAAATGTGCGAAGTATGCTGTTTTTGCTGAAAGGTGAGTTGATACTTTTTTTATTGTTCTTATGGTATAAATGGCCTTAGATAGTTTTTTACCTAGTTCTTCTAGGTGCACACTCCAGTTCAGTCTAATATCCATAATCATTCCAAGAAATTTTATATTATCTACTTCAGCATTGTTCTTTGTGGATATTGTTACTACTTGGGTTTTCTCTTCATTTAATAGCAGTTTATTGCTAGTGAACCAAATGTTTGCATTTTTTAGGATTGTTTGATTTGTTTCGATAGCGTTATCTTGCTTTTTTGTTAAGAACGAGGTGTCATCTGCATATAAACAAGCTGCATAAGTTGGCACATTTGGCATTAGGTCATTTGTATATATAATAAATAGTACTGGTCCAAGTACCAACCCCTGGGCTACTCCGTGTTTCATTAGCAGTTTTCTTGATGTTTTATTTTTCCAACTAACTGTCTGGTGGCGATTTGTTATGTATGTTCTCAGAAGATTGTGTGTATTTCCTCTTATTCCATAATAATATAGTTTATCTAGTAAAATTCCATGATCAACTGTATCAAATGCTTTACTAAGGTCACAGCATATAATGTCTACTTTTTCTTGGTTGTCTAGTGCCTCAGTTACTTTTTCAATTGCTGCCATAAGAGCAGTAATAGTAGATTTCCCTTGTCTATATCCATGTTGATGTTCCGTAAAGAGTTTGGATTTTTCAAAAAAACTTACAAGCCTCTTCTTTATTATAATTTCAAATATTTTTGAAATTGCCGGTAATATTGAAAGTCGGCGATAGTTATTAGAGTTAATTATGTCTCCTTTTTTTAGTACAGGTACGACTCTTGCGTGTTTTAGTTCATCCGGAAATATGCCTTCTTTTATAGATCTGTTAATAAGTTTGGTTAATGGGCTTATAATGTCCCCTATTATTTCCTTCAATAGTTTTGTGGAGAAGCCATAGATGTCCTCTGTTTTCTTGTTTTTTATCATGTCCCTTATTTCTTCTGGAGTGACTTCTTCTATATAGATAGATTTTTCATTATTAATTTTACACTCTTTCAACAGTTGTCCTGGAGATCTCTCTACATTACCTAATTGTTCTATGGCACTTTGTCCAACACTTTGGAAAAATTAATTTAATTCATCGGCTGTTAACAGACTCTCGTTCTCTTTGTTAATTTTTTCTGTTTTAGTTTCTGCTTTTATTACGTCCCATATTGCTTTTGTTTTATTACTTGCCTCCTCTATATGTTTAGCATTAGAAATTCGTTTTGTCTCGTTTATCTTTTCAATGTATTGTTTTTTATACTTTTTATATGCATTTAAAGATTCATCATCTCTTCGTACTACATATATGGTATTGAGAGCATCTAATTTGTTTTTCGTTTCCTTTAGTTCCTCGGTGTACCAATTCAATTTCTTTGCATTAATTTGTATTTTTTTAACGGTTACTGGGAAGATGTCATCGAAAATTGCCTTAAGTTGGTAATGGAAGTCGGAAAATGCTTCCTGTGCACTTTTATTTCCTATAATTTCATCCCAATTTGTAGTGGAGATCTTCTTCTTAAACAGGTGAGTATTTATTTCATTTATTTCTCTGTGTTTAATAGATTTATATGTTTTAGGAACTTTATGATTTAATTTGAGTTCAAGGAGTTGCCCTAGATGATCCGAGATATGGAGATTTATGGTTTTAGCATATAATTCACTTCCTTTTTCGGTTATGTTAGTGAACATGTTATCTATACAGCTTTTACTTATATTTGTTATTCTAGAGGGATCATTAGTGGTTCTATATAAGTTGAATGTGGTTAATAAATCCTCTAAATTTTGTCTTGCTTTTGATTCTACGAGTGTATTGATATTGAAATCCCCTGACAATATAACGTAATACAAAAAATTGTTCTCACTTTTTTCAGAGTTTAAAATTTTTTTCTTGTTCACCATCATAAAGTGCATAAAAAACTTACATTTAAAAAAAAAAAATAAGAATCTCATATGATGTGATGCCCAAAAGTTATTGGCCAATCGATTTTAAAATTTAAAGTCAATTTTTGAGACTTGTATTAGATATTTTGACTTGAAATTTTAACCAGTTATTGTTCGCACTATAAAGTATAATTTTTGATAATTTCATCAAATTTCACTTAAAACATCCGAAATTATAACGAAGAAACCAAAATTTAGCAGTTTTTTTAATTTTAATTTTTTTTGAAGTAATGTGTGCAGATAAAAATTTCATATTGTAACCGCTGATGGCCGATATCATAATGAACAGCCTCAATTTTTTTCGCTTGTTTTGGACCTACACATACCGAGATATACTCATCTATATTTAGAAAGAACGACCAAAATGGTCGATTTTTCACAAAATGGTCGATAACTTGCGTAGCAGCAGTTGCTAGATGTAGAAAATTTAGTATAGTATTCGATGTAATTAACATGTTAAAAAAAAAATTGACACTGGAAACAATTCCTTTTACACTAAAATTTGACGGTTGTCTGACTCCACTATAACGTTTGAATTTTTAAGACAATCACAATATATTCCTTTTTCAAAACATATTTAATAAGAAGCGTAATCTGACATAATAGTTCCTCTTTAGCGAGTTTAAACATATCACTATTTAAGCCGTAGTAATCTTTAGCTTTAGATGTACTTAATAGTTGCTTACTTCCAGCTCTCTGAGACTGGTTCTAAGTAATAGGAAAATAAAACTTGATTATTTCTTAAGTTGTTTAGATAGTCTAAGTTGTTTATGTCGAGATCATTCAAAATTTCACTAAGAATATTAACAAAGAATATATTGTTATGTGCTGCCCTCTAACAGAGAGGAGAGTTGTAATTACTCCCTGGCCAGAAAGGTGGCGCCATCTGTGGGCCAACTGGCGAACCACCATTTAGTAGTGCCTAAGTAAATTGTAGAGAATTCCAGTATATTCTGGAAGGTTCTACAATGATATTCTGGACATTCCAAGTGGGTATATAAAGAGGTGAATCCAGCAGATGGGGGAACAGTACAGTTTAGTAAAGCATAAAGAACAGAACAGTTCAGTTTAGTGTCCAGTACAGTTCTGGTTACAGAGACAGTTTGTAGGTTAGAAGAGTTCAGTTCAGTGAAGTAAACAGTTCTGTTGAGAGAGTTTTTAGGTTAGACAAGAGTTGACAATTTTAAGAAGAAAAGTAAAGTACATAGTGTTTTAAAAGTAGTGAATTTATATTAGATTAAGTTATTATTAGTTGTGTGATTTTTAAGTATTTACTAGTGTAATTTTAGTGATTAATAAAATAGTGGTTAGTGAAGATTCTTGTTGCAAGTTATTTGAATCCACAAAGTGTTTACTAAAGACTGTAAACACGTAACAATATTTAATTTCTCTACAGAAACTTGTCTTTATTTTGATTTATAATTGACCATGCGACCTTTTGCTTATTGGAAGCGTTAGCAATCAAGTTAGTGGCAGGCAACATGATGCTAAGATGTGTTAGTGGCAGCAACCTGATGTCATTTTATCTTTATTTTTTCCATCATAAATGAGCCTAACAACTCCTCCAACCTCCCAGGACAGGAATTTCCATTGATTAAATGAATCAGTAAGGTTTGGTAGTCTTTTTATTTAAAAAAAAATATAGAAAATTTTAAGTTAAATTATGAAAAAAAAAAGTGTAAACGCTTGATCAGTAATGTTTAGTCGAGTCTTTTTATAAAAAAAAAAAAACAAGTAAACGCTTCAATTATTAGACAAACTTTTTATAAAATAGTGTGCCCGTCGATCATAGTCTTTACATAAGTTTTAAACAGTCCTTTTATACCATTCGTATTATGCATGGTTAAAAATGTCTGAAACGAAATGGGAGTGTGGTGATTGACGATTTGATAGCCTGTAACGTATTTGTAGAATCCATAGAAGTCTCTCGGTACGTATTGTTGCACCTTTTCCACTTCCTCCACATACAGTACTGGGTCCGATAGATTGTCCGCTGTTGAAAAAGTCACAGCTTTCGGCAGCGTTATGATTTCATTTTTCCCCGAAGCTTCGTACTGGCTCAGAGACGTCTCTACATCGATTACACCCTCTACACGCCCCTTAATTTGCTTCAGAAGGTCAGAAGCTATCGAACTCCCCTCACTTATATTCAAATTACGTATGAACAGTTCCATTTGACTGTCGTCGAAATACCTAATAAAAGTGTTATTTTCGCGAATGTAACACAGTTTGCCTTTAGGAATCCTGTTGTAAAGGGTCCTCTTAATCCGACACGTTTTGGAGTCTATTTTTATCTCACAATAATTGTCTTCCGGCAGAATTTTTGAACAATAATCACTACCACCACTACCAACTGTGTCTACGGACCGCCTCCTGCTCGCACTTTCACTTTCCACTGACTGTGACCTGTCAAAGTTAAAGAAACCTTTACTCTTCTCCTCGGCAAACCAGTCTTGCCAATTGACTCGAGACTTATTAAACTCAGTTTGGGCGGTCGCTGAAGTTGATGGCGACATGACCAAGGAAGGCGTCGTAGAGGGTGAGGGGCAGACAGGAGACGTAGGAACCGACCTGCTTGGTGACCTGAAATCAGGCGAAAATCTCCTACTCGGTGAACTCATCGGTGATGTTCGAAATCTATCATTCGCATACTGAGGCAAAGTCAAGGAGCTCTCCGCCGCTATATGGTAGGGGGGGCTTGCTGGATAATGTCTTTCGGGCAGCTGGGGTCCTACGTAATTGACGTCCCAGGCAGGTTGGACATTCACGAATGACGTGGTTGTTGAACTGTCTTCCTCAAAACGTATAATACTCGATAGACAGCTCCATTTTCTACTTTCGATTATAGTTCCTTGTTCGTTTGTTTTTGTCGCGGAGGACTTTTCGGAACGGTTTCGGGGCATCGCTGCTCTTGTGTAAACTAAAGGTTTATCAGAAAAGTTACCATTTTTAGAGGCTTTCACAATACTATTTACAGTACTTTCTATTAAAGTACACTGGCTTACCTCTAAATTGTCCGGAATGTCTTCCGCATTCTCAATTGGTTTTCTCACGTAACGACTGTGCAAGCGAAAATGTTTTGTGTATTCTTCATCCGACGAAATGTCCTCAATAACTGGTGTTTCTGCTACTGCGGCTGACGGCGTTTGTGGGTTAACTATTGGAGAGTTGGTTGTTTCTATAACGTCTGTAACAACTGTCGACGTCTTGATGGGTGAAGGTGTTGTTTTATCACTTAACACACGGATGCTAGGTGTAACTGAATCTGATTCTTCATTTGGCTCCTTGGGCAATTCATCAATCTTAGTTTCATCTGTTATGGTGGTGATATAGTTTTGGTTGCAGTCTGAGTTACTTTGAATATCTTCTACATTAGCGTCTACAATGATTATTTCATTGCTCTTTTTACTACTCGGAACCTTTGTTCTCAATTTCTTCTCTTGATGCTCTCGGTCGCTTTCATTATCTTTTCTTTTGGTGGGTACTAGCTTGATCAACTTTGGAGGTCTATCATTGTCCGTTGCTTGCTGCATGTCCGGCACCTTTTCTATTGACATATCTAAAAAGAAAATGCTAATGTAAGTGATATGCCAAAAATTACTATTAGTAATATGCCGGAAAATTCATACTTGAAGCGCCTGATAGGAAGTGCTTATTTACTAAAGTAATTTTAATATATTGTGGTATTTTCGGTGCATATGCTGAAGAGATGACTGCATTGATTTAATTTTGGAAGATAATGGCCGCTTTTTGGTAGTATTCTTTCGAGATGGCAATGAACATAAATTAAGAAGTTTCACAATTACATAGGAAAGATGTCTTTTTGATCTATACAGTTCTTATCGTAAACATATTAATCTAAGACTTACAAATATGGATAGTAGGTACTTATGGCATATTTATTTATTTTTTTATTACTCAACAGGTTCAAAACCCAATTACAGAGTAAAATTAGAAAGAACTGCAATACTTTATAAGTAAATGCATTATATAAATTAAACACTTGAATGGTAAGATAGGTCTATCTTAAAGACATCTTGACATAATTGACATTCAAAAATGCAAATGGGCTGCTTATTTATTGCAAGAAGAGAGCCATTCCTGTTAAAACACAAGTGAAACAAAAATAACAAGGTAGACCACGAAAATAATTATTTTGTTTATTCAAATTCAAATTAATTTATTGATCTTCTAAGCTACAAGTATTATGAAGATAAGATAAGTCAAGTACAATCGTAGATGTGAAAAGACAAGAAAACAGATGTGGTTAATACAATGACAATACAAACAATAATATATAATAATATCAATAACATATAGCATAAAATATTACATCACAATGTATATTAAAATAGTATGTAGTTAACAAGTTACAATAAAAATGGTTAAAAAGATTTGACTATTGTACTATATTACATGCGGTGCTATTTGTAGCCTGAATAAATTCATCAATGATGTAGAAACAGTGCACAGTAAGGTATTCTTTCAGTTTTTTTTTTTAATGTAAGAGTTGGTAAGCATTGTAGATTTTTAGGCAGTAAGTTATATAATCGGGTACCAGAATACAGTGGAGATTTTTCATACTTAGTGTGTTTGTGTTTGTTTTGACAAATGCCATTCTTGCCTCTAGTGTTGAAGGTGTGTATGTCGGAGTGTTTAGTTAACCTATTTTTTTGTTCATGAATATAGATCAAAATTTTTAGTAGGTATATGCAAGGGACGGTTAATATTTTTTTGTCACGAAATATTGCTCTACATTAAGTGCGAGAATCAAGATTGAATATTAGTCTAATGACACGTTTTTGTAGTATAAAGATCCTACTTATACATGTGGACAAACCCCAGACAGTAATGTTGTAACTAATTGTTGAGTAAAAGTTCGCATAATATACCGACATCAATAGATCTGGTTCAAGTTTGTTTTTTAGGTTTTTTATAATGTAATACGCTTTATTGAGCTTTTTGGATGTGAAGTTGATATGTAACTCCCAGCTCATTTGATTGTCAATAATAATACCTAAGAATTTAGTGGAGTTTATAGGTTTTAGCATGTAGTTCTGAATAATAGGGTGGAAAGTGTTTGGTTTTTCGAATTTGATGTAGAAGTTTATTAGAACTGTTTTTTTGCAGGTTTATCATTAATTGATTTTTTGCGCACCATTCACAAAATTGATTTATGATGCGGACTACCTTGCGCTGTACTTCTACTGGGTTAGTGTCCGATGTAACTATCGAGGTATCATCTGCATATATAAAAACTTTTCCTTCCGTGATATATTGGGGTAGGTCGTTTACGAATAAAAGAAATATAGGTGGTCCAAGGATACTACCTTGCGGGGTGCCTTTGTTAGTAATGTATTCTTTTGATAATGAGTCTCCTTGTTTTACAGCGAACCTTCTGTTTTTGAGATAAGAAGTTAATAATGAATTTACAATTCCTCTGATTCCTATTTTTCCACTTTTTCCGAGAAAAATTCAATATTTAGAGTATCGAATGCTCGAGACAAATCGAAGAATATTCCAGTAGGATTTTCATTCAATTTTGACATTTCAAACCGTCATTATTAACATTTATTTAATCAAAATGGGTTATAGTAAGACTGAAAATACCTTATTTTAATATTTGTTTTAGAAAATTTGGTTAATAGTTTATTAAACGCTTGTCGTGAAATGGAAAAAAGTTATTCCAACATTCAAAGAACTTTGAAAAAAGCATCAATATCGGCCTTACAAAATATTATCCGTCCAGGGACTGAATGAAGACCAAAAAAGTATAATATTGAAGTTTGGCCAGATCATGCTCCATGAATTATCCTCATTTTTTTAAAGAAATTATTTGGACTGACAGATGAGTCAAGTTTTTTCACGGGGGAGTTTTTAATAGAAAAAATAGACGTTCCTGGAAGAATAAAGACTAAAGACAGAGAAAGGTCAAGCAAATAAAAAAATCGGATAGAAAATCAATCCAAGCTTGGTGCGGAATTTTTCAAAACAAAGTACTTGCGCCTATAATAAATAACACTCTCTTTATCCCGGAAGGCTCTAGAAGAGCCTTGTGTGGGAGGGGGCTACATATTTAGAGACAAGGGACACACACCTAATATCCGTGTATAGTGGAAAAATCTCTCTCACAGTATTTTCCACTGTCACGACCATCGAACCTGGAACTTTTGGGTGAGAGGCAAGTGCGCTCACCTCTCGACCACCAGTCATATTTTATGATTTTACTTTGACATGACAAACATATCTCGAAATAATTTTAACAGAGACATATCTGTCTAATTCAAGAATTCCCTATGGACGTATTATCTAGAATGATTTGGACGGAGCGACTCCACATAACCTTTTAGAAGTTTAGGAACATTTAAATAACCAATTTCCCATTTCGATAGGCAATGCTGGGACCATTCGATAGCCACCAAATAGCCTTAGATAGCTTTTATGAAAGAAAGAAACATTTATTCATCTTGCAAAGTCAACATTTACAAGAATTAACTTATCTGACTAGTCAAAAAATGCTGCAAAAAAAATCTAAAATAATCTATAATGTAAATTACAAGATGTGGGCGAGCGTAGGTGCGTCTTTACTATGTACATACTTCGGTATGCGATGTAAAGCAACGGCAGGCGCGGTTAGTACTTGGATTGGTGACCATTCCAACGGAAACCGCGTTCTCGCCTCATACATCTTCCAGCGGCTTGTATATCAGTGTATGCGCTGAAGCTATACAACCTTAGGCGAGGGTTGTATAGGAGATATACCATCCTTCGGAGGGGATGTAAAGCCGTCGGTCCCTTGTCTATTAAATGTTAGGCAAGTAAAAGATCCCTACTCTTCTTAAGGGAAGAGGTTCGGCAAAAATTCCTGGTTGGGGGTAGCTCGTGTACAGGCGTCGGTGTTAGGCCTCAGTAGCGGAAATAGGCCGACGTTAAATAAATGTATCAAAAAAAAAAAAAATTACAAGATTAATAAAACATGTATAAAATGTATGAAACATGTATAAAAACACATATTAAGAAACAATTAGGTATTGACATACTGATAGTTCAAGAATTGGGGGTTTTTAAAAGACAAAGTCAATTTTAATCATAACCACAATCTTCAGGCCACTAAAGCAAAAACTCAAGAAGAAATTAACAACTTAAAAGAAACCATAATAATGCTATTTGCAATATTTTCCTAAACTTAAGAAGACGCCATGAGTTTTGAATTCAAAATAATGGTGGCCATTTTGAACAATTTCTTTAATTGATTACTTATATAGTATTATTTTATTATAAAGAGTTTTCTCTTGCTTTATTAAATCTGTTTTTTTAATAAATTAAATGTGAAGTTAATTCTTATATCATATTAATTATTTACACGTGATTATAGTTAGGTCGTATATAATTTACATATTGAAAATAACACTTTTCATATGTGAAAGCGTTTTCACATACTGTTAGCGTGTGTTCAAGATATATCACATGCTATGTGAAATCAATAATTTTCAAGTGTAATTAATAGTACGTAGTTAGTAACACTTTTCAAAGCAGTGGTAGAAAAAAACTTTTTATTTTGCTAGTGAATAAACAACTACTTATGGTTGTTGCTATGGAGTTAATAATGATGGTTTGAAATGTCAAAATTGAATAAACAATAAAATCATTATTTTCATGACCTACCTTGTTATTTTTGTTTCACTTGTGTTTTGACACGCATGGCTCACTCTACTTGCAATAAAGCAGCTCATTTGCATTTTGAATGTCAAATATGTCAAGAAGTATTTAAGATAGACTTACACAATATATATTTGGAATTAGGGGAAAAAGGGCTTCTCGAAAAGCAATCATATACAGGGTGTTCCGTTTAAAAAACATATATGTATTTCGAATCACGTAACCTAAACGTGATATTAGAATGCAGGTTTTCACGGCCGTTGTCTAATGAAGTAGTTTCTTCCAGGTCTCGCCATGGTCGTCGAACTTGACTTGACGTTTCGCTGATCATCCTGTCAGCCTATTCAGAAGGATTCTAAAGACTGAATTTGTTGTGTTACACTCCTCGTTATATACCTAGGCGCCGCTTCGCTTCGCTGGTCATTGGTCGCGTTTGGTTCGCCTCGCTGCTCATTTGTCGTGTTTGGTTGACTGTGACTTACTACAGTGCTGGTACTTGGCAATATCAGTCTCCATGTGTTACTAAATCGATACCCTCCTCTCTGTTAAAGTTGTTCACGTTTTTCATAATTTCCAGTGATTCCCTAATGATTCGCGGATAATAGCGCGTATTCCTGTCTAATATATTGACGTCCTCATAGTCGATTTTATGGTTCTCGTTATTATGGACATGTTCTGCTATCACCGATCTATCCGTGTATCCAAATCTGGTATTTCTCTGGTGTTCTTTGATTCTGCACTGGATACTCCGTCCTGTTTGTCCGATGTAGCTCTTACCACATGTGCACTTCAACTGGTAAACAACTTTTGATAAGTTTGGGGACAGGGTCTTTGACTAAGGGAAGCATCTGCTGTATTTTCTTCACTGTTCGAAACCGTAGACCTACTTTCTTTTTGAATAAAATCTTCTTCAGCCTATCTGTGACCCCCGCGACGTAGGGTAGGCATGCATACGTTGTTGGTTGTTGCTGTTCTTCTTTTGTAGTTCTTCTCTGGTTATTTACTACTCGTTGTATATTGCTTTGACTGTATCCGTTCTTCTCTAAAGCTTGTTGGACATTCTGTAGTTCCTCGGGTTTGTTATCGTCGTCGCATATTGTGTTGGCTCTGTGGACCAAGGTTCTAATTAACGCTCTCTTCTGTTGTGGATGGTGGTGAGATGTCGCATGTAGGTAACGATCGGTGTGCGTTTTCTTTCTGTAGACACCGTGGGCCAGCTGCCATTGCAATACTATGTATCTAATAATAATAATAATTTTGTATATTACCAAAAATTATTATTATTGATAATTTATTGGTGTAAGTACTTTTGTACATTAACACCAATATTTTTTTTTTTTTTTTTACAAAAAGCCAGTCACCTTACTCTGTGGCTCCGACCCTCACAGAGGGGAGCTGGTAATACCAATAGCCACTCCCCACGCCCATGGGGTGAGTGACTACCGGGTCCGCGAATCGTGTGCCCTGAGTAGACGCAATGAACCGAGGATGACAGCCTTCTGCATTCTGCCGGCTAAGATCTCTGCCGAATCTCGGCATGCCGGTATGATCTGTAGTTCTGAAAGCAGCGTCTATCTCATTCCACCGAGGGCTCCTATAATCAGTACCACTATTTTAACAGAATGGCCTGGATAAAGCCTGCGGAGTTCGAAGAGCAAATCTCGATATTTTGTCCGTTTTTCCTCCTCTTTCAAGACAATGTTGCTCTCAGCGGGAGCTGAGAATTCCACGACATACATTGTCTTGAGTTGGTGGTCGAGGAGTACTATGTCAGGCTTGTTGACTTGTATTTGCCTGACGGTGGGAAACAAGTAGTTCCAATAAATTAGGCACTTCTCATTCCCCACAACGGACTCAATATCCCCCGGAACGTAAGGCAGCACTGGTATTTCGTCTATCCCATACGAGTGCCTTAGATGATAGTAAAGCACTCGTAATGCTGCGTTGTGTCTATGAATATAGGCCGAGACTGCGTATGTCGGGCAAGCCGACAGTAAGTGCATTACAGTCTCCGGCGCCCTGCGGCAGGCCCTGCAGCTGACATCAGGGACCTCCATACCCATGACACGACTTCGACAGACGAGAGTGTTAAATACACCATCCTGGCAAGCCATTATGAATCCCTCGGTCTCGGACTTCAGCCCAGCTGACCTTAAGAAGGCGAAGGTCAGCCTTTCGGATAAGCCGAGGTCTTCTATATTTTTATAGAAGACCCCGTGCAATGGCTTATCCTTATGGAGCTGCAGAAGGATGTTGTGTTCTGCAGCTCTAATGTGGGCTTTTAGTTGAACGGGTTCCAACTCGGTGACAGGGTCGGGGTTTACCCGCTCGACGTCGAAGATGAGACCAAGTTCATCGGCTGCTCTCCGTGCTGCCTTAAAGAGAAAAGCTCCTACCTCTGCATTTTCATGGTCTCGGACCATGCAGAGGAGGGGATCCGAACTCCTGATGACCTTACATGCTCCATCCAGAACCATCCTGCTATGGAGACTCTCCAAGCTCAAGAGTCCACGGCCTCCCCGATGTCGTGAGAGATATAACCGTGGAACGGACGATTTAGGATGCAAGCTCCCCGACAGTTCTGAAGACCAGATCTGTCGGAGTGTCACACACCAATAAATTATTATTGTTATTATTATTATTATTATTATTATTAGATACATAGCATTGCAATGGCAGATGTTATGCTCAACTCAATGTGTAGGTTGACATACTTTTAAGTAGTACAACAAAACAGATTGCTGAATACTGAATACCTAAACCTAAAAAATCGTGAAAAATATGCTGGACACAGCATATGGTGATTTTCAGCATTTATGTTGGTTGAAGGAGAAGGGAATTTGTTTACTCCAAAAAGACATGGAGGTTGGCGTTTCTCGACTGCGGCTGAAGGCTACATCAAATAACCGGTAAGCAGAAAGATTGAAGTTTCTCGTAAAGAATAGGAAACAGAATACCAGAAAACATCGTAATTGAGGAAGATAAAGAAATGATTTCTAATGTAGTACTTTCGATTTCATCAACTACAATTCTACAAAATGAAATGCTTGCTAAAGAATTGCATATTTACCATAACATAAATATTTCATTTAGTAAAAATTAAAGATATAGGTTTTGGTTCATTCATATTTAAAAATAAATTTCCTAAAACCGTTCCCTCGTTTTTTGTTTTCAAAGAGGTATAATGAAAAATTAATGCTTTTCCTGTGTGTTTGAGACTTTGTCATGTATGTATAGGAAAAGCCTATTTCCTAGACTTATAATGAAATATACTATTTATTTGGAAACTGGTATTTTAAAGAGAAAATTTTGTTTGCGATATTTTACGTTCACGGCACGTAACGTAATATAGTGGCAAAAAATTCTGATAAGAAATAAAAGGAAAAACTTACATCATGTTACTCCAAAATAGAAAACGTATCCCATTGTGTTTTAATAATAACTTAATATTAACAGGTGTTTCACAGCGACCTTGAATTTCCTAAAAAGACTGTGTAATACTAATTCCTCCATTATTGACAACAACAAGTAGCTTTAAAATATCCATGATGTTTATTTAAACCCTTTACAAAGGAAATAATATGAAGTATGGAAGTTCTCAAAATATATCCACTCTCACAGCACATCCACTGAGCAACTGTTTCTTATTATTCCAATAGTTCTTCACTTATCTTATGTCAATACTGACTTACATAAGTCAAGTTTCCTATCATAAATATGCGC
Source organism: Leptura quadrifasciata (assembly GCA_963675555.1). Classification (NCBI taxonomy): domain Eukaryota; kingdom Metazoa; phylum Arthropoda; class Insecta; order Coleoptera; family Cerambycidae; genus Leptura; species Leptura quadrifasciata. The sequence goes on from OY776679.1 coordinate 15,305,414, forward strand.
AATCAGTACAATCACCTTTCAGATGACTTGGATATATATACCACTTCATTCTTAATCAATATATAAAATCAATTAATGGCGTGCTCTGTGTTTATTAATTAAGCTATTTATAGGACGATTCTAAATAGTAAAGCTCGTGATGAGTTGGATATCTACCACTTCATTCACAATCAATATTTGAGGCAACTAGCGACCTACTTTGTGTTTATTAATTAAATAATACACAGGATCATGGTATATCATCTTTTTCTCCTTTAGTTTTGAAGATAATCGATTGAAATTGAGGATATACTACATACATTATAAGCGGCACTTTTTGATATACAATTGATTTTATTTTCACTTCTGGTTTTGCCGGAGTGACACTAACTTCAGATTTTTAAATGAAACACCCTGTATATTATTGCATTTTTGAATTCTGCATAATTTTCTGAATCCAACGATGCCAAATAAGTGACATTTCAAACACTAATTTTTTTTATAATATAATTTTTAGTTTTCCATTTAAGTGTACCATGACGGTTCCGATTTATTCTAAATGACCCGTGTAATGCTACAAAAATCAAAATCCCGTTAAAAACACTAAATTGCGAGGTATATGAGCAAATAAAATTCACCAAAATTGTTTTTGGGGCAAAACTCAATTTTTTCAAATGGAACCATATCGGTACCGTGGTACCATTTATTAGTACTATTAATAAGGAATTTATTGATATGTCGTATGAATATGTACGATAAATACAAACGAAATTACAGCTAAAAGAAAATAAAAAAATACAATTCTTTTCTAATTAAATGTTAAGAGTTGTTCGGAGTGTATTAGTCATCCATGCTTCCAGTTTTAATTGTAAATGAGTTCACGTCAATAAAATGACGCAGCTGAATGTACGGTGTGCTTGGAAAGCGAGAGATAGAGATGTAGTAGAATATGACACTGGACAAATTTATTATACCTAATCTTTAAATTTCTCTGTGCATTTGAGGACATTAGGGCTAATTTTATTTTAGTTCTACAAAAGGGAAAATGTTTATTTTAATAATACCTATGTGGGATGACAAGAATTATTTTTGCAAATCGAAAATAGAAGAAAAAAAAATATTTCTTTATATATACTTTTTTTTCTCTCATCGTCCCACGTAACATGTTTTTAATGTCTTTTAGTGAAAGCCGTTTTTTAAAATAATGATTTATATGAGAGTAAATTGCACCGTCTTTCCGGCTTTCCGGAACGCTCTTAAGAAGTAACTAAGGTGGCTTTGAAAACAATGAAATATTTAGCTTGTCAAACATTTGTTGGTTTAACGGTGTTTTTATTGTGTCTTTAAAAATTGTTTGAAATTCTTGTTAATTGTGTTCAAAATGCCGCAAATTTATACAAGAGATGAAAAAGTGGACATGTTAATTATTTATGGGGAATGAAAAAGAAATGCAGTTGCGGCTACCAACCTTTATGCCCAACGATATCCTGATAGACAATGTCCAGAGAAAAATAATTTTAAACGTGTTGAAAACCAATTCCGAAGAGAGCCCAACAACGATCCCGAAGAAAACTTCATTATTGACGAAAGGCCGGAAATTAATGTTTTGGCTCGAATAGAAGTTGATAAGACTCTTTAAGGCAAGTTGGGTTTGTATTGGTCATCATTCACCAAACAGTATTTTGCACAAATACCACTATAAATCTTTTAAATACCAATTGCACCAGCATTTGCACGAAAGTAATTACGAACGTAGGATGGAATATTGCAATTGGATTTTGCATAATAACGTGCAACCAAACAATGATTTTTTGGGACTGATTTTATTTTCGTACGAGACTATGTTTACAAAGTTGGGATTATTTAACCGACAAAATACAAAGTATTGGTAACAAGACAATCTAAATTTATTACGGGATAACTTTCAAGTGCGGTTCGGTTTCAATGTTTGGTTTGGAATAATCGGTAATAGAATCATTGGTCTAATAATATTTTATGGACCTCTGATTGGTGCCAGATACTTGAGATTCCTGGAAAATGAGATTGAGAACATTTTAGATGAGTTACCTTTAGATTTAGGACAGGGAATGTATTTCCAACAAGATGGCGCTCCTCCCCATAATTCAAGGATAGTAATTGATTACCTTCAACGGAGATTCGGAGAAAATGTAATTTAGACGACTGGTCCTGTGAGGTGGCCTCCAAGGTCACCTGATTTAACGCCCCTTGATTTCTTTGTTTGGGGTCATTTAAAAAATATGGTTAATGCAACCGTCGTTACAACCCGTGAAGACTTGGAGCTACGTGTAAGACGAGCAATTAATAGCATAACGGCCCAGCAATTGGCGAACGTTCTTCGAGAAACAGCTATGCGAGTTCAGAAGTGCATTGACGTTAATGGACAGCATTTTGAACAACTGTTGTAATGTGTTGTGTTAATTTTTTGTATTCCAAAACCGCCTTATGTGTAACAAGGTAATTCGGTGTTTTCACTATATGCAAATTTGCTTTTTTGATATCATTAAAATGAAGTACTTACTACATTAAAGCATTTCCCAACACAAACCTCATTTCATCATGTACCAGATTAAAATTTCAACAAATAAAAAACGTAAAATTTGAATAATAAAAGGGGTTGAAAAATTATCACGAACCATAATAGCAGAGTCACCGTCAACACGTAAAAAATACTACCAGTACAATCTCCCTCCTTTCATTGTTCGACTAATTAAAAGCAAAAGAAAAATGTATCGTGATTATAAAGCAAACCCTAATCCATACTATAAAACAGAAATCAATAACTACAATAAAAATATACATAGACTTATACAACAATATAAAGAAAGTAAATGGCTACATATATGCAGTGAAAGCAATAAAGAACAGGGCAGAAATTACTGGAAACAAATCCGCAAACTTACCAAATACAAATAGTCAATCAATATCCCTACATTAAAAGCAAATAATAGTTATTACTACGCAGACTCAGAAAAAGCTGAACACTTTGCTGAATATTTTACAAATATATATACCGAAGGACACAACATGTAGCCAACTATGAGGACGTTAGAAACTGGTACAAATACTATTTTAATAATCCTCCACAAGATGAATATCAGACAATTGAAGAAGAAGAGTACTTCAACGTTATAAATAAAGGAAAAAACGCAGCACCAGGAAATGATTACGTTACAAAACAGATTGTTAGAAACCTTCATTATGACATCCATGTATATATAATAAAAATCTATGAATTCTGCCTAAACAATCAATACTTTCCTCCTGAATGGAAACAGGGCGTTATTATCACCATTCCAAAACCAAATGTTAACCACAGTAAAGTAGAAAACTACCGTCCCATAACTCTACTCCCAGTATTAGGTAAAAATTTTGAAAAGATTATTTATAAAAGGTGACATCAATCCATTGGACAATATATTTCCGAATATCAATTTGGTTTTAAAGAAAAGACTTCCACAATTCACCCTCTAACAATAATAACATCGAATATCCAAACCTCAAAACTTATGGGACAACAAAGTGCTGTTGTATTCCTAGACATAAAAAAGGCATTCGATAGTGTGTGGCATGCCGGATTGTTATATAAACTGATGTGGTTAAACTGCCCCACATACCTTATTCATCTACTAAGAGATTATTTAACCCAACGTAAGCTACAAGTGAAAATAAATACAAAAATCTCCCAATGTTTTACACCTCAACAAGGAGTACCGCAGGGCTCTCCCCTTTCACCTATGCCATACAACGTTTACTGCCATGATATTCTGTCTGAATTGGAAAATAACACTAATCCAAATCTGTATATTTTGCAATATGCATATGACACTGCTTTAGTAAGTCATAATGATAAATTAAGTAAAACGATAGAAGAACTGCAAAGACTTCTAGATGCAATCATAGTATGGAGTAACAAATGGCGTACCAATATAAACCCATCCAAGTCACAGTACATTATTTTTAACCACCAGATCAAAGCAAACTCTCCAAAAATCAGATTTAATAACTATTTACTAACAAGCCAAACTTCAGCTAAATATCTTGGAGTTACCGTGGATCAGAAATTGAATCTGAACAGTCATACAAAATCAATTAGAAAGAAATGTATTTCTAGAGGCAGACATTTCAGAAGTCTTACCTATAAAAATAAAGGGATCAACATAAAAACTGCTGCAAACATATATAAAATGATATGTAGACCTATACTGGAATAGCCACCTCATATACTTAAACGCAAGGGCACCAGCAATTCGCAACCTAAAAGTGGCTGAAACTTCCACCATCAGATCTATTACAAAAGTTCGACATCCCAGAAATCCTCTTCATAATTCCCCTAATCAGCTTCTCTATCAAATCACAAACATTGAACCCATTCACCAAAGAATTGTTAAACTATCCACAAAATTTTCCTCGTCAGACTACAACATCTTTGCAAAACACGAAATGTTGAACATCGCAACCACAGAAAACACCCAGAACACACAATATGGGAATGCCTTAGAATCCTAAGACAGGAATGAAAAACATCATACCAGCACAATTAATTTACATATATTCTATGTGTATTTTTTCCTTTTTTATATATATTTTGTATTACTTACATATGCAATTTATTTGTTTTTTTTTTTCATATATAACATGTAAACTACCTCTTTGATTACATAATATTGTTAACTCACAAAAAATCTTTTGTAACACTGGCTGAGAGACCTGGGTCGATGGCCATTTGGTTTATCCAATAAAATACGTTTATTATTATTAAAAGGGGTAAGCAGAACGCCCTGTGATTGGTGTGACCTTATAGCTTGGATTAATGGCGGAAATGGTATCTAAATAAGTGGTAAATACAACATTATTCACGTTTTACGCGCGATTATATAAAAAATGGCTAATACGGGATTTGTAAAAGTACTTCTGGATATTTACCAGCTGTGGACGTATTCATGATTGCCGAATTTAGGAAAAAGGGGACCGTTTCAAGATAGTCAAGGTGAGAAGATCTAAAGCTGCAACGTAAGTTCCTACCTATTTAATATCATTTGCATTCATGCAGTAAGTTCATTCCTATAATATGTATATTGTATATAATCATGTTTCTAATTACTTGATGTGCCTAATATCTATCACAGTTTGTCAATGGTCGCGTTCAGCACGGTGAGTGATCAGGTAGCGCTCACTGATCACACTACGCCTCTTGCACTGTCCTGATTAGCTTCTTATGGTCAAATGACGTAATGATAAGCGATCGCTTAGTTAGCGCTACCGCGTGATGAACACGTCCAATGTAAATAGTAAATATAACCTATAAATGTGACTCATAGACTTGTAATGTAAACAAATAATTGTCGAGAAAACACACATTCAATTTAAACAGTAGACTTTTTGCACATCAAGTTTAAGTAGGTACCTTTGTTAAAAAATACATTTTTTGCCTTTAGTTAATAATTTCGAAGCTTCAAGGAAGAGTTACGGAGACAGTGCTATTGGTTATGTGGAATTAAAGTGTTAAATGCCGAATATGTCCAGACCATAAAGTACGAAGAAAAGCTTATTTTGCAGTTTAAAAAAAGGAAATAACTCACTTTAAAATGATCTCCAGACCAGATGCTGTTGTAGGTGGATCACGTCTGTCAGATTTAAACAACTTTATTTTATGTTGTTTTTATTTTGGTAGTCACAAAAACTTTCCCAACTGTGTTCTTGGATATATCGTTGCATCCTGGCAAAAAACACCACTTGTTTTCCATTATAAAACATTAAGACTTTGTAAAATAACATTAATTTATAACATAATCAAAGGAGTTTGTTTACAAAATCTTATCGATGACGTCATCAGAGCGCACGCTAACGTGATGTAGTGTTTTTGGCGGTTAAATTTCAATTCAAATTTCAAAATTCTTATTTAAGGGTATTAATTGACTGGTAGTGAAAGTAGAGGAAAAGCTTACTGGCAGGAAATCAAAAAACTTTCAAAATATAAATCGGTCACAAGTACCATTCCACAGATAGAATATAATAATAACAGCTTTTCCACGGACGGGGAGAAAGCTAATGCCTTCACTCACTATTATGACGAAACATACAAATTTTCCAGAAGTAATACATTTGATGAAAATAATTTTCACATAATAGAAGAGTGGTATGAAAACTTTTTTAGTCCAGACCAAGTCATCGATGCTCGGCATGTAGATATTACTGAAGAGGAATACTATAATATTGTAGCATCAGGGAAAAATACATCTCCAGGGCACGACCGAGTCAACAGAAATATAATAAGAAAGTTCAGCCCCCTTATTCATCAAGAAATTATAAACATTTATAATTACTGCTTAAAAACCCAGTATTTCCCTATTGAATGGAAAACAGGCATAGTAATCAATATACCAAAAACGAAACAAGACCATAGATTTCCTCAGAATTACCGCCCAATTACCCTACTTCCTGTTTTAGGAAAAAATTTAGAAAAAAGTATTAAAGATAGATTAAATGATGAAGTTGACCACCTAATCCCACAAAATCAGTTTGGATTTAGAAAAAACTCATCCACTATACACCCACTAGTCATACTAGCATCGAATGTTCAAGTTTATGGTATTTATGGTAACAAATCTGCAGCTCTATTTATTGATATTACCAAGGCTTTCGACTCCGTATGGCATAAAGGACTCCTATTCAAATTATATTCATTGAACTGCTCGCACTATATTCTAAGATTAATAAAGAACTTTTTAGAAGGCAGAAAAGCTAAAATCAAAATTAATCAAACATTATCTGAAGAATTTGAATACCGACAGGGAGTTCCGTAAGGATCACCGTTATCCCCTCTTTTATATAATATTTATTGCTATAACATCGGAAATGACTTAAACCCTGTCCAACAAAATAAACTAAACAGCTATATTCTCCAGTTCGCAGATGACACAGCTCTGATAACATATGGTAAAACAATCGACATTGTTACATGGACCCTGCAGAACAAAGTTGACCGTATTATCAATTGGTTTAATAAATGGCGATTAAAACTCAATCCAAACAAATCGCAGCTCATCTTATTCCACCATAAAATAACAGACATTTCACCAACAATCACGATTAGTAATAATATCTTAAAACCATCCCAAACAGCTAAATATTTAGGAATAAAGTTGGATAGCAAACTAAATTTCAAACGACACACCCAGGAAATTAAGAAAAATACCATTAATAGAGCCAGGCACTTCCGGTCCATGACCTACAAAAACAAGGGTATCAGTAGGAAAACTGCACTGAACATTTATAAAATGATATGTCGGTCAGTTATTGAATATGGATATATTCTATTTAGTACCTGTAGAAGACCCACACTTAACAACATAGAAGTAGCTGAAAGAAGCTATCTACGTTCAATAACAAAAATTCGTCACCCTCAAAATCCTCTTCATAATCCTTCCAACAATTTCCTTTACGAAATGACACACATCGATCCCATTTTCTCCCGTCTGCAAAAATGCTTTACCAAATTCTCAAAAGCACCAAATAACCTGCAAATTATTCGACCCCTGCTAGCACCGATACCAGAAAACCTTCGAACAAAGAGACGTTACCCAGAAAAAACAATCGCAGAGCTGCTGATGGAAGTGAATAGACACTAAAATAAAATCGATGTTTTGTGTACTTTAAAAACATGCTTATATGATTCATTCACTGTTCTATACATTCTAAGTTTGTGCCTGTTTTTTTTTTTTTTTTAATTTAAATCTGTATATTATCATTCTATATGTTAAATTTGGAAAAAATTAATATGTATTACCACTGGCTGAAAGACCTAGGTCGATGGCCTTTTGGAGACTTGTTCCAATAAAGTTTATTATCTACCTCTCTCTCTCTTGACTGGTAGTGTATTTTCAAGTGTTTTTAACTATAATTAAGTATTATCTTCCCAGTCAAAAATATTTTACAATTTGAGAAAACACCGAATTAGAATAAAATTGCATTTTCTTATTTTTTTTTTAACCGTAATTTTATTTGTATTTATCGCACATTTTACTACGACATGAATAAATTCCTTATTAATAGTACTAATAAATGGTACTACGGTACCGATATGGTTCCATTTGAAAAAATTTAGTTTTGCCCCAAAAACAATTTTGGTGAATTTTATTTGCTCATAAAACACGTAATTTAGTGTTTTTAACGGGATTTCGATTTTTGTAGCATTACAAGGGTCATTTAGAATAAATCGGAACCGTCATGGCACACTTAAATGGAAAACTAAAAATTATATTATAAAAAAAAATTGATGTTTGACATGTCACTCACTTATTTGGCATCGTTGGATTCAGAAAATTATGCAGAATTGAAAAAATGCAATAATATACAGCGTGCTCCATTTAAAAATCAATTGTATGTCAAAAAGTGCCGCTTATTATGCATGTGGTATATCCTAAATTTCAATCAACTATCTTCAAAACTAAAGGAGAAAAGGGGGGGTATACCATGATCCTATTACACCCGGTATATCGGATGACACAGGAGTCATGTAACACACTGTAACTGTGCTATTTAAGAAGTTAAAATTTTAAATATTGGGAGAGTTGTATATTACATAATTGTCCTTGTTTTAAGACTATCAAACATTTTCTTCAACTTCCGGTTTAAGCGGACACTCCAAACATTGTACTTTAAATGTCCACACTATTAAATACTATTAAAATAAACTAAAAACAAAAACAAATACCTTACCTTCATCATCATCATCAATCATAATCACTTCATTAGGATCTAATAACTTATTCCTCTGGGCTCTCCTGTCAAGTAAATATTGTAGATAGTCCTCGTTATCACCAAGAACTTCCCTAATTATTTGCAATTTGAGCGCCGGGTTATTACCACCAACCAATTGCCTCATTTTATTAGTTAAACCATGTAGTTCCACTTTTACCTCATCTTTAATTAACATGCCTAGATCAATCTGAACAGAAGTAGAGGCTGTACTATCGTCAGTTTCATTTTGCACCTTCTCCAGTATTACATCGTTTGAAACTTCATCCATAACTTCATCTTTCAATTCTTTAGATGAGAAACATTCATTTGATTTACCTCTAGTTATTTCCATAGACTTATCTTTAACGATAACTGTATTTGCAACTGCGTCCTCGCTTTTAATATCCTGACTGTCGATAGTCATCATTTCTTGCATCATATCAGTCAAATTGTTACTCTCAGAGTTGTTAATAACGGTAATTATATTTTCATCATTTTTTCCATTTACATCTTTATTTGTTGTCGACTTATCAGAAGTGGGTAAGTTGGTTTTAGTCGTAGCGGATGTAGTTTCGTCTGTATTGGCATTTCCCATCCTGCTGTTGTTATATATGAAATTAGTTTGCAGCAATTCCTCTACATCTGGTGCTGTTCTCTGTTCGGTACTGTTGCTACTGCATGTGCTCGTCTCGGAACTCTGTCTGCTAATCACTGGTGTGCGAGTCTTTATTGGTTTTTTACTGATTTTGTTCGTCGGCTGTCTATCCTGATCACTTGTAACTTTTTGGCTGTGATTGTTCACATTATTTGGCACAGCCATGACAGCAGAGGTGGCTGGAATGATTGGTATTATGTCCAACCTATCCTTCTTTTTCGATTTAGATTTGCTACGTTTATTTTGGTCTTGCAAACGTTGTAACCCTTGTTCAGATGGAACGCACCTAATGATAATAAAGAAGAAAATTAATTTGACTGAAAATTGCTTATAAATCGAGGCGGTTAAGTAGCGATATCCCCAACCAAGTTTATTATAGACAACGCAAATGCTCCTCAATCATAGAAAAATTGAGGGCAATTGCACTTCCCAAGTAACAATTTAAATACTGTTTGGTCTGGCTCTGGTTTATTTGAAACCAAATGTATTTCTAGAATACAAGAATTCATTGAAAAACCTTGTATTATTATCTTAAAACTTAACCATAAAACCTTTTGGATTTTTTATGGCTGTGGTTTTATAAAAGTTTTATTATTAATGTTAAAAGGAATGAACAAAACACTTTGGTTTTAAAATAGCCTTCGAATGCAAATTTGATCAATTTAAGTAACTATAAAATTATAAAGCGTTCAAATGGTTTTAAAATTGTTTTATAAAATATACTGATATGATTTTTACTTGTACTTAAGCTAAATAATGTATTCGGATCAATTTGACATGTATTCTGAATAAAATGCATCGTATTTTATTCTGATTAGAGAGTTGCATGCATGTTTTCTTTTATTTGTTCTGTTTGATAAAGTATCAAAGTATTTTACAGAAGACAGATATTGTCTATAAATACATGCAATTTTTAAATTTCAGCCTTTAAAAACAGATAGAGACGTTTATAACATAATTTAATGGTAATTAGAATCAGTTATATTATTTGAATTCACTTAATTATTGTTATGCTAATTAAAACATTTAATAACATCTCGAACTGTTAACGCATTTAATATGTTCAAGTAGATATTTGTGCGGGAAAGTGATAAAACTGAAAAACGGCTCAATATCACGTGATGAGAACCAATTTGTTTGGATATAAAGGAGTTTGTGGAAAAACTGTAAATAGGAGATTCCTAGGGGTTATGGGAGAATACAAGAAAATTGTGAAAACTGAAGGAGTAAAAAACTTTGGAGAAAGGAGAATATTGAAGTAAGATTAAGATAATCCTTTATTGCTAGAAGATCATCAAGATCAACATTTATAAAAAACAAAGATTTTTTAAAAAACAGACATTTGGATGGCAAGCAATGACAAGAAATAGCCTATAAAATTTTGTGGTTTACATTTTACTGCCGCCAACAGCCGAATGAATAGTAGCATTTAGTTTTTAAATATTCGGGAACTGAATTTGCAAACCTGTTTGAATCAGAAATCTCTTTGAATATTTACATCCTGGCTACGATATACTTCATCCAATGTCTCAGAGTTTAAAGCAGTTTTAAAATTTGCCACACTTGAATTAGTATAAAATCTTTTCCTAATATAAGTTGGTTTATCGTGTGTATGTATCTTAATATCGAGAATTTGACTAAAGTGATCAGAGATTTCCGATTCCAGTAATGAACAGTTTATAAGATTTTCTGTAATATTACTAAATATATTGTCAATTGTAAAATAGAGAAAACGATTCCTGGTGGAAACGATATACCATTTGAATGGTGAAGAAGTTTGAAGATAGCAGTTTAACATCGCAAATAAGTGATACTGTACGGCTCGAAGTTATTTTGAGCTACACGCACTAAAGGTTGTACTAAACCTTATCTAAATCTCATGTTCACCATTTCGTATTTTGGAAATATTTTGAATTATAAATTTTGACAATTAATTTCTTTTTTATTAACAAATTTTATTTCAAACTTAATCATTTTCAAATTATTTTATTTTAGCATCGTATTTATTTATTTAGCTAGATAGGAATTTTATCTTTTAGTTGTATCGAATATTGTTCTCGCAATACATTGTTCAGTTTGATTTGAATTGGTTTTATTGCTTATTTATGTTTCTAAAAATGTGTACCTTTTAATGACTCCGAACTTTCGACTTTGAAATATAAACCCAGAAATTATTTACTGTGATATTTTAACCAATCCTTCAGGCGGGATATCATAGCAATACAAATAGATCTCCCATATCCTCTTTTAAAACCTTCTTCTACTAAAAAAGCGGTCTCTTGTCAAAATATGCAATAAAACAATGACTCGTTTATTCAATACACACCATACAATTTATTAGCTTTTAGGGAGTGACTAATATACGGTCCAACCGCAAAGCAATTTTATTTTCAAGCACGGTCAAGGGCAATTATCTATCATAAGCAACTATACTACATCAAATAATATGAACATATTTAACCTAACGAACTAACCTAAAGAAATATTCGTATTAAGTATTTTAGTTAACAAAATGTAGTAAAAAAAAAACTATAACAAGTTGATTCAAACCGTCGACCTCACGTGTGAGGATCAGTCAATCTAACAACTACTAGTAGAGGGCCCACGCCGTAGAAAGCCGTCAAAATTCTCAAGTAACCCATTCTGGCAAGGTAAATAATTTTTGAGCTTACATATCAAAAGAAGGTCCTTAGATGTAGCAGAAATGCCTTGTTGGACTTTTGTTGGCTCTTGCCCAACTTCTAAAAAATTTAAAAAAGATGGCGGAATGGTAATTCAAGAATTCGTGTTTTTAAACGTTTAACTTTCGCTATAAAATTAACTATTTGTGATATCGATCTCATTTTTTATACTCATATACTAAAATGATGAGCGCCTCTATCTATACTAATATAATTTGAAAATCAAATAAAGTTTTTTTTAAATAAATTCTAAATTCGGAGGAACAAAGTTTGTGTATTGAAAATTTCAACGTGTGGGCAGCTACATTAAATGTTTAAAATTTTTATACACTATATGTGAATGAAATATGGTCCAAAGATGGAAAAAGTTTAAAAAAAAAAATTAGCTCTATATCTCACACAGTTTGCGAGTTACAGATTTTAAAACACACCGTACTTTGCGTTCGTGGAACTTGTATTATAAGCATTCGGCCGTTTCTGGCGCGCTAACATCTGGTTTATTGCAATGTAGCAAGATTATACATCAAAATATCTTTTGAGATTATATTATCATTGGCATTTTCTTGGGCACAATCACTCGACCATTATCATCAATGTCAAATTCAAAATCTGATAAAATCCACGCCAAATGATTGCAAAGGGCAATAGGAATTGTTTTAAGTGCCTCCTGATGATATATGTGTATTTTACTTCCACGTTCAGTGGAAGTATAGTAACGCAATATATATATATATATATATATATATATATATATATATATATATATATATTTTTTTTTTTTGTTGAAATAGGCTTAAAACGTCGAGAATTTAAATTTGAGCGGAAAATAAATTTCTGTCTGTTGGTCTGTAACTTTTATGCGCATATTTACTCTGAAACCGTTTATGATATTGACTTGACATTTGGTACACTTATGTATTATAACGAGATCTGGAACTATATTATATTTTGGTCTAATTCCGTTAAAGGGTTAGGGGGTAAACGGGGTAAATAAGGGTAAATAGGCAAAGAAAGCAGGTAAGAGTCAATAAAATTGCAATTTAGGGCATGTACGAAAAGTCAAGGTCTCAAAAAAAATTTTGGCATCAGCCACACCCACCCTTCCCCTATCACCCCCACACTATTATGAAAGGGAATAAAAAATAAATAAAATGTGATTTAGTGTGTATACAAGAACGAAGCGTCTCAAAAAATATTTTTGGCATTACCTACCCCCACTACCACCCCCACTCTATTATTAATAGGAGTAAAAAAACTAAATTGGGATTTGGTGTGTATAAGAAAACCAAGGGCCTCTAAATTCTTTTTGGCATTAGCCACTCTTTCTGCAACCTCCACCCTATTATTAAAAGGAGTAAAATATTACATTCGGATTTAGTGTGTATAAGACTTGGATACAAGATCTGGATGTGGAAGTAGTGATTCCTTGGGCAGCGATTTTTTATCTCAGCAGCTTTATTTTTCATATACCATCTCAAACATTTAGCAGCTACAAATCAGGGCGTGTTTCTCCATCGTTAACAAACAATCTTATCTTCATTATCAGAATCTTCCCTAATAGAATCTTTCAGTTCTTTTAATTTTTTTTAAAACTTTCCAATAGGTATCTGTGAGCAACATACTATACTTCTTTCACCTTTTTCGGAGAAAAATTGAATGTCACTACTAAAATAATTAGTTGAGCATTTAATTATATTACGTGTTGTATACTTTTCTGCAACATCTTCAGTAGCAATTGTAGCTAAAATATTTCTGAATCGAATTCTAGAAACAAAATATATACATTCAGATGATCTTACAATTTTGCTCAATTTCATCTATCAACTGATTAAATGCAATGTCGTAGATAATGACATTATGTACCTGTTCTTCAGCACGTTTATACGTAAAAAAATTTAAGCATGAAGTATGGTAATTAAAGTCATCATATTTATAGGACAATCTCCAATACCTTGAAATTTCTTATGTGAAAATGAAACATACATTACGGTTTTCTTTTTTATCTCCAACTTTAACACATGGAAAACACATTTCTTGAAAATCCACTGGTTGACGATTACTGCAATTAGATTTTTGTACGCCTACAAGTTTATCTTTGGTACAGGTTTGCACATTAAATACTGCAAGGGCCTTTTTATGGGTGTATTCGGGCCTACATTTTCGATGATACAGTGGTTTTTTAGCAATAAACTTGTCATCGATAATATTTTTCAGCAGTCTGTAAACTTTGTCTTTTCGAATAAAAATAGCATTTTTTAATGTTGCAAACCTCCGTTCACTTAGTTTACTTAAAACTTCGGAAGATGCATCTTGACATATGATGCATTTTTTTAAGTCTAAAATTTCAGTCATTTGAAACCTTTTTATTAAATCCGCTGTCTTATAATTTATAAACTATTTCTTTCTGTATTTCATCTAATAAATTACATTACAGTTTCAAACCAAATATTTTTAACACAGAAATAATAGTCTAATAATTTGCAAACGAATCAAACGATCAAGTACCGGTAGTATCAACAATACGTTATATGTTATAGACCGATTGCATCTAATTGGCTATGCGTATGCATTGAAGTAAACAGAGCCGACGCTGCCGATGTCATCACATTGCGCGCTAACATAACAACACACCATTATGGTCCACTTCAAAAATCTGTAACTTGCAAACTGTGTAAGATATCGGCCTAATTTTTTTTTTAAAAAAAACTTCTTCGATCTTTGACCATATTCCATTCACATATAGTACATAAAAATTTCGAACATTTAATATAGTTACCCGCACGTCGAAATTTTCAATACACCAATTTCGTTGTTGCGAATTTAGAATTCATTAAAAAAAAAACGTAAGTTATTTTTAAATTCTATTACTGTAGATGGAGCCGTTCATGGCTCTAATATATAAATATAAAAAATTAGATCAATATCGCAAGTAGTTCAAATGTGCTTTTAGAGGGCGAAATATTAAACATAATATTTTTAGTCGCAAACTCCTCTATAAAATCCTTTATTTTACTATAAGGAACATAACCAGACTGCAACCAACAGCTACTCTCCGGGCCATGTGCCCCGCCGAGCACTGAATTACAAGTTACAAGTCTGGCGCGTTAAGTGGAATAATTGCATATTACCATCAAAACGCTAATGCTTCGATTGCTACAAACACCAGCCGAAAGACTGATCCTACTTAAAGGAGCTCTCTTGCCAGCCGTCACACACCACTTGCAGACTGCAGTTTCGAGCTGTTGGCTCTCGTCAGTGCAAGGCAGCTGGCAAGAGAGCTCCTTTAAGTAGGATCAGTCTAGAGTAGCTGTTGGTTGCAGTCTGGTTACGTTCCTTATAGTAAAATAAGGATTTTATAGAGGAGTTTGCGACTAAAAATATTATGTTTAGTATCGCAAGTAGTTAATTTTTTAGTGAGAGATAGATGTTTAAATACACGAATTCTTGAAATATCACTTCTCCATCTTTCCTTTTTGAGAAGTTGTGCAAAAGCTAACAGAAGTCCAACAAGCCATTTCGGATTCCCCTAAGGAGTCTTTTTCACAATTAGTTCCCAAAAATTATTTATCTTGTTGGAATGGGTCATCTAGTTTTAGAGAGCCTTGGACCCCTTACCATGAATTGCTGATGAAGAATTTGCATACTTATTATATCAATACGTTTTAACGTCAATCGCGCATGTGCGGCGTGGAGTGCCTAGAATCGGCGAATATGCGCTTCCGACCATGCTTGAAAATAAAATTGCTTTGCGGTCGGACCGTGCAGTAGTCACTAAAATAGAGGTTATGATATATTAATTTGACAGGAATTCTGAGGCGACGTATACAGATAAGTCAACGCCAAAAGTGGAAACAAATTAGCAACTGGCAATTTTAAAAGAAAAATTAAATTATTTAAAAATTCTTAATGGTACTCCAATCAATCAATCGCTAGAAAATAGGTTAGAAATTTAGGCGGGAAACGTTCAAATAATCATAAAACCACTTTAAAACACAAATAATACACACCTGTTATCTGCAAGGAACATCTCGGGCCTAGATACAGGAAGAGGATTGTAGTTGTCCGGCGGTCTTTGAAAGTTCTGTATTGCATTCTGGTACAACGCTTGAATGTTCTGCTGGTTCCTTTGCAATTCGGCGGCAGCTTCCAAGGGGCCGTTGTTCTGATAGGGCATTAAAGCTCTCTGGTGTTCTGTATTCAACAAATAATTCGCCTGAAGGGAACTATTTGGCTGGTAGGGATACCCTTGATAAGACAGTGAAGGTTGGAGAAAATTTTGATAAAAATAGTTCTGTGGAGGAAGCGGATAGTTTTGCGATGCCATGGGCTGGTTTTGTGCAGGAGGGGGGTGATTTTGTGGAACGAGGGGAAGGTTTTGTGGAGGATGAGGAAAATTATGGCTAGTAACCGGTACATTATACATCGCATTTGGGTGGGTATTAACAATGTTATGTCCCAGATTATGGAGGGTGTTGACTTGATTTCTTGGATCCGGCGGTAAAGCTGGTAGTGAAAGCAATTTGATGATGCCACTCATCCACTGCTCGTTATTGTAATTTATCCTAAATGATGGCAGTAAATCTGTCAAAAGATCCTTGTGACGCGGCGCAACGACTTGAATGATTTGTTCAACGTAGCTCTTCAGCTGTGCATAGCATGGAACACCAAATAATTTTTCGCACACGTATAATATGATTTCATTCAAGGTTCTCATTATGGACGTTTTAATTCTCTTTGAAATCGCTTGCTGCGTGCTGTGCGATCTTAATTCGATAAACCATTTGTTTAAAATTAGGAGGGTTTCTATTGAAAAGTTTGGGTTCATACTTGACTTCGCCAACTGTATGATGGTTTTTATCACCTCCTCGTTATACGTAACGGAAGGATTCACTGGCCAGTTTTGTACTGGCAATGTTGCATTGTCTAATCTAGTCATCTGCTGTTGAATTTGAGGAAAATTGGCCCCTGCAAAACTGCTTTGGTAGCTAGCAATCGAAGCACTACTTGTGGTAGAAGGTACAGGAAAGTAACTCCTTGGGGGTTCGTGATTTTGGAACAAAAGACGAGGGGTATTGATAGATGCAGCAGCATTATTATTTAAAGGCTCAAAACGTTTAGATAAAGCTGAAAGTGTTGAGTACTCTGCAACGTAATTTCTTGAAGGCTCGTGATTAGACGAAGAAGTCGATGGTATAGCTAACCCAGTATTATAATTTTGTATGGGTTCCTGACTTTGCACTGGTGGAATATTTGGCGCAACATAATTTCTTCCTGGCTCGTGAGTTTGTGGAGTAGAATGAGTAAATTGTCCGTCCGACCCAGTAGTGCGAGTTCTTGCAGGTTCATGGTTGTATGTTATGCTAGTGGTTGCTGTACTCTGTTCACCAACTCTGGTAGATTCATGGTTTTGAGCTGAAGAAGTGGTCAAGGTATTACATGGATTTGGTAAAATATGTTGCAAGTATTGACTTGGTTTCGTGTAAAGCCGTGGATCATTGATCACCCTAGCGGGAGCTACTTCCACACGAGTGCTTGGTTCCTTGTTCCTCAAAGATAAATTAATAGGGCTATTGTTCGATACTTCAGATTCTGTGGATACTGATTGTCTTCTCCTTGATGCCGGTTCCGAATCCGTCTCTCGATTGGGGCCGTCTAAAGAATCAGAAACTGATTCCTCATCAGCATTTTGACCCTCAGTCTCGCAGCTTTCAATGCCAATGACAGTTTTTCGTCTTTTAACAACTGTTTTTCTTTTATTGATGCTAATTGGATCAGCGTTGCGTATCATAAGATCGGTTTCCATTCTATTCCCTTTTTCTGTGGTACCGGTTTTATTTTCTCTTATATTTGTTTTGGCTTTTCTCCGTTCAGGAATTTCTGGTACAATCGCCGGCAGAATGTGCCTTCCGCTATTATTTTTACTGGTGGTTTCAACAATATTCGAGGGTTTGTTCGGTTTTTCAGATTTATCATTATTAAGTGATATGGACCTCCATAAAATATCTTTTCTTTTGTTGCCTTCCATCGTGTTTATTATAGATTCGGTTATAGATTCTTTTGCAATGTTCTCTTCACTTTTTTTACCATTTTGACTTTGGTTACACATCTGGAGATTTTTTTCTGTGCAGACATTGTAAGGCTCCTTAGTTTTGCATAAAGAAGTTGGAATACCTACGGCAAAATAACAAAATATTAGATATAATTCTAATTATTATTTTAATTTAATAATGGCTTTTATATTTACGTTGGTTTTATCAGTAACTATGAAGTTAACAACTTTGAAAATATATTAATTCATTTCTCGAAATTTCTTCATTCAGCAGCCAACTTGTAAACTAGTGAGTTATGCCATTTATTATATACAATATGACAGCTATGCTTTAGGAAAGTTTTAAAGGGCCTACAAGAATTTATGTCAAAACTAATAGACCAAGAGCTACTGAATTTTTCAATCAGCATCTAAAAACCCTACACTGGGTCCCGAGTCTGGCGGTGGAGACGTTCTCGTATAACATATTGTAAAAATTTATAGTTTTAATGTCTGAGAATCGTTTCAGATTTACAAAGAATGATTGGTCAGCCCAAGAAGTGTTGAAATGAGTCATTTGAAGGAAAATCCGGCAGGCGCAATGAGAAGTCATTAAACCAAGCTTAAAAGGAAGGCTCTCGTCCTCGTGTCGGTCGTCACATGCCTCTTTGCACTGACGAGAGCCAACAGCTCAAAACTGCAGCCTGCAAGTGGTGTGGGACGATGGCATGAGAGCTCCTTTAAGTAGGATCAGTCTTTCGGCTGGTGTTTGTTGCAATTGAAGCATTAGCTTTTTGATGGTAAAAAGTAATTTGTGTAAATTGCAAAAGTATATTTCATACAAGTTGTGCAAAAAAATATAGTAAAAAGTGTTGCGAAAAACAAAGTTTTCTTGAGGAGGAACATGAGGCATCTGGTAAACAGGACATTCTAAATGTCCCTATAAAAAGCAATTCATATAAAGTGGAAAATGAAAATTTAAAACAAATAAATAAAGAACTAAAAGAAAATATGGAATTATTAACAAAAAAAAAATTGGAAAATTGGAAGTTGAAAATACAAACCTTAAATCAATGATTAATAAATTTAACCAGTCTAAGACCCAGGACCCGGGAGAAGAATCAATAAATAAAATAGTAAACCGAGTAAAAGCAATATATGAGAATAATTTTAAGACACTAAGGGATGAAATATATGAATTAAAAATTAAACTGAATAATGACAATGAAAATAGAGTCCAAACAAAAAACAACCAAGCAGATTCAAAAAATGTAAATAGAGTCCAAACAAAAAACAACCAAGCAGATCCAAAAAATGTAAACACACAAAAAACTCAAGGATTGATAGTACAAAATCCAGTGACCCCAAAACAGTATTCTCAAGTATTAAAAACATCACAAGATAAGTTAAGTATTGCAGAAAATAAACAATGTAAAATAAATGAACATGACAATTTGATCACACCACAAGCAACTTCTGGAGAAATTTCAAATCAGGGAAACAAGCCAAATGACACCTGGCAATTCCCTCAGAGAAGTAAGCCATCCCGTCAGAGAAATGTGGGACAATCACAAGAAAACAATGAAAAATTTAAAGGAGCCAGTCCAAAAGTTTGGATGTTCATATCTAGGGTAACACGTGATGTGACCGAGGAAGACATAAAAACATCTGAAAAGAAGAACTGGAGACGATGAAGAAAATATTATAGCTAAAGAACTAACTTCAGAATCAAACGGTCTTAAAAGTTATATGGTAGCAGCAGTCTTTAAACATAAAGACCAACTTTATCAACCGTCTTTCTGGCCCAAAGGTGTCGCATACCGTAGGTTTGATTTTCATCTCTATAAAAAATACCAGAGAAGACATACTCTACAGAATGATGCTCAAATCCAACACAACATAACACAACCGGCTTCTTTTTTAGAACCAACATAGAAAAATCAAACATAAACATAAACGGAGATAGCATGACAGAGAATACAGACTTAAAACCAATATTAAATGTTGGCCACGTTAATGTACAATGTCTTAGAAATAAACTAAATAATCTGGAAATTTTTGCTCATCAAGAAAACTTGCATGTTTTATGTATCACTGAGCATTGGTCTAATGAAACCGAATTGAATAGTTTAAGTATCCCATATTATACACTGGTAAGTGCTTTCTGCAGGGTGAACCACCAACACGGTGGTGTAGCTATATATGCAAGAAATGACATTAAAGATACACTCAAACCAAAAAAGGTGAAGTATGTTAATTCTTTTGCATCTGAGACCAACATTGAGCTGTGTGCAGCATCATTAGGCTATAAACATTTCAAAATCTATGTAATTGTAAGTTATAGGCCTCCAACAACCAATTTTGATATATTCTTTAATAATCTGTCAAATTGCTAGTAAACAAAATCCAATAATTATACTTTGTGGAGATCTTAATATAGACTCCTTAAAAGAATCTGCAGAAAAAGATATTTTGGAAGATACCTTTGATTGTTTTAATCTCACATCAACTTTAAATGTACCCACTCGCACTGTAACAAATATAAATAATATAACCTCAAATACAGGTATTGACTACATAGCTACGAATTTACCAGAAGATAGATACTTAGCTTATGTATGTAATCCGTGTATAGCAGATCATGCTGCACAAATTATTTGTTGCAAGGATTTAAAAATAACTTCAGAAAAGAATAATACATTTTATCATGTTAGACATTTTTCAGAGGAAAATATTAATAAATTTATCTATATGCTTGAAACACTGCTTGGGATAGCATTTCCAGTGAAAACATTGATGAAGCTTTCAAACATTTTATCGAGTTGTTCCTAATATGTCTTGAGGGCTCATGTCCCCTAGTTGCTCATTGTAACAAGAAATCAAATAAAGTAAGTTGCAAGAACTGGTTTAATTGTGATTTGATGAAGGAGAGCCAAGAACTAAAAAATCTCTATTGGTTGGCAAATAAATTGAATGATTTCAATCTGACTAAATTATACAAAGACAAGAAAAAACAATTTAACATAAACATCAAAGAATCTAAAAGAGATTATTTCTCACAACGAGTAAATAAAGCAACAAATAATTCAAAAGAAATTTGGCGTCTGGTTAATGAACAACTTGGTAGAAGTTTTGAAAGCAATAAATTAATAATAAATATAAACAACACACCCACAACTAATCCTCAAATCATTGCGGACCATTTTAGGAATTACTTTTCAAATGTTGCGTCTGAAAAAATGTCTGAACATTTTAAGGATAATATTTCCACTGAATGTACTGGTTGCTCCTATGTTGAACATACAATATTTTTAAAGCCTACAACACGTGAGGAAATCATAGACATAATAAAAAATCTGAAAGATAAGTCTGCTATAGGCGTAGATGGAATATCTACTAAAGCCCTAAAATATGCATGTGAAATAATTGCTACACCTCTGGCACACTTAATTAACGAATGTTTCCAACAAGGCCATTTTCCAAGTATCTTCAAAATTGCATCAGTTCTGCCAGTATTTAAGAAAGGCGATGAGCTTGATTTTGAAAACTATCGACCAATTTCCATCCTATGTGTACTCTCAAAAGTTATAGAAAGATTAATATTTAACAGAATATTATCGTTCTTAATTAAACACAATATTATAACAACAAATCAGCATGGCTTCCAGCAAAATAAATCAATAGAAACTGCCACCTTCCAGCTCTTGCAGTTTGTGTACGATGAAATTGATAGGAAAAATCATGTCGTGGGGTTATTCTTTGACTTAAGCAAAGCGTTTGATACTTTGAATGTTGATTTTGTTGTGTACAAATTGCAAAGATTGGGAATTAGAGGTCTAACATTAAATCTTATTAAATTTTTCTTGACTGATAGAAAACTTCATGTGAAAATACATGGCACAACATCGGAAAATTATGATGTCACTCAAGGAGTCCCTCAGGGTTCCGTACTGGGACCATTACTATTTTTGTTATTTGTCAATGATCTCCCTACAATTATGCAGGAGGGATTGGTTGTTATGTTTGCGGATGACACCTCAATGTTGCTCTCAGCACGGGACCCTGTAGTACTCCAAGATAAAATAAATAGGATTTTGCAATTATATCAAGACTGGTGTCACAGTAACACACTGATCTTGAATATTGGCAAGACTCAGTGTGTATACTTCTCGCAAAGAAGATCTCCTACAGATGATCTTATCAAAGTAATACCTACTGAAAGCTTCTCAACAACTGTCAAGTTCCTGGGAACCATGATTAACAGTAGCCTCTGCTGGGAAGATCAAATTAAACATATTTGCCAAAAGTTAAATTATGTATACTTCGCACTAAGACAGTTGAAGAGTATCTTTAACATAAAATCACTATTAAATGTTTATTATGCACTTGCATATTCACATTTATCATACAACATCATAGCTTGGGGTGCTGCTTCTAGTATAAATGGCGTTTATCCTGTAGAAAATTCTCATCAGATTATTATTTGATGTTGCACCAAGATACTCTTGTAAGCCTTATTTTAAAAATAATAAAATCCTAACTATTTCCAGCATATATATATTCAACACTATTAAACTTGTCAAAAAAAATCTAAACATGTTTGAAACCAATTCAGACAGTCATTCATATAGTACTAGACATGTACTCTACTAAAAATAAAAAATCACAACACAACCTTATACAAGAAATCTCCATATCATGCAGGTATTAAAATGTATAACAAGTTACCGTCAGAAATTAAATCCATAAATTCTCTAAATAAATTTAATTCTTGTTTGAAAAATTTTCTTGCTACAAACGGTTTCTACTCTGTTGAGGAGTACCTGTACCTTGAGCCACAGTGATACTGAAACGTCCATATACACTATCTGTGATGATTTAGATTAAATATTTTAAATATTTACCTGTTACTTGTGATCATTGGATTAGTTAGTCGTAAAATGTGATGTTACATGTATTGTTAGTTATAAATTTTATTGATCCTGTACTATTTACTTGTATTACTGTTGTGACGTTCATATATATATATATATATATATATATACTATGTATATCTGGCATGAGAAATAAATATACTATACTATACTATGCAATTATTACACTTAACGTGCAAAGCTTGTAACTCGTAATTCAGCGCTCGGCAGCGCACACAGCCCGGAGAGTAGCTGTTGGCTGCAGTCTGGTTATAATAATAATAATCTTTATTGTCCAACTGATTTTATAAAAAATATGGGACTCGTCATAGGGTGAGGTCTAATCCTGTATAATAATGTAATAAATATATACAATAAATATCAAAATTTGTATAAGACAATTTCAGAAGTAAAACTCCGTCACGTCACAACATAACATAAACACAGTTAAGTAGTAGTATATACACACAAAAAAATTACCAATGAAACTCCTGCACACTACAGGGTGCCTCACCGGAAACTGAATCGATCGATATAAAGAAAAGTACGCATTAGAAAATTTTGAAAATTTAGATAATTACTAATGTCGGTGAGACCGATCCAACTAAAATAATTACAAGCAGCTGGCACTTCCGCTTATACCGGAAGTCGATACCAACTTGCTTATTTCAAATGGAACATCCTATATATTTTAGGGTTTTCGAAAAGAGCATAAAATTCTGAGTCGAAAATATGTAGCATATCCTATACCTAAACCTAGCCGTTTCAGAGATATTTGACATTTTATAGAAAATTTGACAGGTGCAACGGTTTGCAAGAACCGTTATAACTTTCTTCGTGTAAAAGATCCTCATTTGCTTCTTGTCACGTAAAAAGAACACAAGGAGAACTACGTTCTACAACTGAAATAAATTCAATAATATCATACCAAGTGTACCGTTTTTCGCGTTACATTTTGTCAACTTTAAACCGCGAAAACCGCGTCAAATGGAACATCCTGTATTTTTTTACATCAAGTTGTGTAAAATTGAATTCCCTTTTATTTCCTATTAAAAAGTCCATTTTTAGTAAATTTTGCTTCACCTGTCCATATAATATTTCCCAAATAAGAATCGTGACCCTCAGACCTTATTAGAATAAAGTCACAAAAATTCTGTCTTCTTAGGAAATCTGTTTCTTTTAATCCTTGAACCATATGGAATGAAAACGGGTGAAACTTATGTTTTAATAAGATTCTGTGAATTGAATCCTTACATAGTCCTGATTCCAGAGCAGCTTGTCTTAATGACATCCTTGGATATGCATGAAAATATCCCAGAATGACTATTTCAATGTTTTCGTCATAAACAATAGGCTTTCTCCTTTGCATTTTTGCCTTGACAGAGCCATAATTTTTAAAATTTTCCAGTATGCGTTTTATAGTGTTTGGTGACGGTTCTCGTTTTTCTGGATATCGAGTAGCAAATGTGCTGCAAGTTCTTGATATTACTTTATTACATTCTCCGTAAATAATAAACAAATTTAAAAAGTCTTCGTGGGTGTAATTTAAATGTGCTGGCATTTTTTGAATAAGATAATGACTGATTGTTTCTAATCATGGCTATTTTGATGAAATGATTACAACAATTCGTGAATTTCTAATAAAATCGCAAATATTTCAAAAAGTTGTAACTTTAACCCCCACAATGCTAATATCAGAAAAAAGAGAATTCAATTTTACACAACTTGACGTAAAAAAATACAGGATGTTCCATTTGACCTAAACAAGTTTTCACAGTTTGAAGTTGACAAAATGTAAAGTGAAAAAAGGAACACTTGGTATGATATTATTGAATTTATTTCAGTTGTAGAACGTAGTTCTCCTTGTGTTCTTCTTACGTGACAAGAAGCAAATGAGGATCTTTTACACGAAGAAAGTTATAACGGTTCTTGCAAACCGTTGCACCTGTCAAAATTTCTATAAAATGTCAAATATCTCTGAAACGGCTAGGTTTAGGTATAGGATATGCTACATATTTTCGACTCAGAACTTTATGCTCTTTTTGAAAACCCTAAAATATATAGGGTGTTCCATTTGAAATAAGCAAGTTGGTATCGACTTCCGGTATAAGTAGAAGTGCCAGCTGTTTGTAATTATTTTAGTTGAATTGGCCACACTGACAATAGTAATTATCAAAATTTTCTGATGCGTACTTTTCTCTATATCGATCGATTCAGTTCTCGGTGAGACACCCTGTATATAAGCACTTCAACTGTAATCTTTCTCTTATCTTTCTTTTGAAGATATTAATATTTTCACGTGCTTTAATGTGATGAGGTAAGTTATTGTATAGTCTAATACCATAAAAGAGGGGTGAATTATGCGAGATTAAGCCGGTGGGAGGGAATATGGAAATCATCTCTATGGCGCGTGAAATTCACCATTTCATATAAGCTCGATTTTATTATTAAAAATGTATTGAAGTAGGTTATAAACATATATACCATATATGGTAAGAATTTTTTATTTTTTGAAGTTATCTTGATAAGAGTGTCGCTTCACAACCCCTGCCATCACTCTAATTATTCTCTTTTGTGTTATAAAAATATCTTGAGTCATTTGACCAACACCCCAAAAGCATATAGCATAGGAAAGTCTAGAGTGAACTTGAGCATGATAAAAATTGAATGCCTGTTCATCAAGCACCGTCCTTAAATTACGTATTTATTTGAAAGCAGATTGAATTAGGTTTTGAGATTAAGCTTTCACAGTGATCATTCCATGCAAGGCATTCAACGATTGAGAGGCCAAGAAATTTCACTGTTTCTAATCTATCGAATAATATTTCACCGGATTTCATATCAATACCTAATTGGTTAAAATTTTGTCTCATATGAAATCGTACGTATCCCGTTTTTTAAATTTAAATAAAGTTCACTGGTATTGAACCAATTTATCATCTCATTTAATAAGACGTTACAGTTTTGATCAGTTTCTATATTTGATTTACCAGTGATTAGTACCGATGTATCGTCTGCATACAAAACCAAAAGGCGGTCCTTAATGGTATCAGGAAGGCCGTTAACATAAAGTAGGAATAACACCGGACCTAGTACAGACCCCTGTGGTACTCCCACTTGAATATCAGCGTAGTCAGACTTGTATATTTCTTGACAAAAATTAGCTTTGTGCACTATTTCCACATACTGCTGCCTATCTTCGAGGTAGGAGAAAAACCATTCTAAAACAATTCCCCAAAGGTCGTAACACTCCAGTTTTGATAAAAGTTTACCATGACCGACACAGTCGAATGCCCTGGTGAGATCGCAAAAGATTCCAGCAGGACACTCGCCTGCGTCAAGGGCAGAATAAACATGAAAAAGGAAAGTATCCATAGCAGTGGATGTAGAAAATGAGGGTCTAAGGCCATGTTGGGAGTTTTTTTTTTTTTTATACATTTATTTAACGTCGGCCTATTTCCGCTACTGAGGCCTAACACCGACGCCTGTAGACGAGCTACCCCCAACCAGGAATTTTGCCGAACCTCTTCCCTTAAGAAGAGTAGGGATCTTTTACTTGCCTAACATTTAATAGACAAGGGACCGACGGCTTTACATCCCCTCCGAAGGATGGTATATCTCCTATACAACCCTCGCCTAAGGTTGTATAGCTTCCGCGCATACACTGATATACAAGCCGCTGGAAGATGTGTGAGGCGAGAACGCGGTTTCCGTTGAAATGGTCACCAATCCAAGTACTAACCGCGCCTGTCGTTGCTTTACATCGCATACCGAAGTATGTACATAGTAAAGACGCACCTACGCTCGCCCCCATGTTGGGAGTTTGTGAGTATATTACATTTTGTAAGAAACTTTAGAAGTCTATCAAGCATGCAATATTCAAAGATCTTGGCAAAAACCGAGGATAGGGCCACTGGTCTATAGTTTTCAAATTTTGTCACCTTTTTTGAAAATAGGCTTTACTTTGCCTAATTTCAATTCATCGGGATATATTCATAAGGATAAAGATAAATTTATAAGATAAGTAAGTGATCTAACAATCAGAGGCATACATTTTTAACTACTTTGTACGGAATATCGTCTGGCCCTTGAGACATCTTATTTTTTAATTTAGTTGACACTATGTAGAATTTTATTTTCAGTGAAAGACTGCATATACATACTTTCAGAAATGTTTTTTATATTGCTAGCTGCAGGAGAGTTATAGTTTTTTTATACTTGATATTATTCTAATAGGTTCCTCTTTAAAAAATTTATTGAATTGAACTTATGTCAGATTCTTCAAATGTGCTTTTAGAGGGCGGAATATTAAACATAATATTTTTAGTCGCAAACTCCTCTATAAAATCCTTATTTTATTATAAGGAAATTATGCTGAATTACAAGTTACAAGCCTGGCGCATTAAGTGTAATAATTGCATACTACCATCAAAGCGCTAATGCTTCGATTGCAACAAACACCAGCTGAAAAGACTGATCCTACTTAAAGGAGGCTTGTAACTTGTAATTCAGCGTTCGGCGGGGCAC
This sequence comes from Leptura quadrifasciata, assembly GCA_963675555.1. NCBI lineage: Eukaryota > Metazoa > Arthropoda > Insecta > Coleoptera > Cerambycidae > Leptura > Leptura quadrifasciata. The sequence continues at coordinate 15,332,957 of OY776679.1, forward strand.
ATAGCCCGGAAAGTAGCTGTTGGTTGCAGTCTGGTTACTTTCCTTATAGTAAAATAAGGATTTTATAGAGAAGTTTGCGACTAAAAATATTACGTTTTGTGTCGGATTGTTTATTTTAAAATTTTGTTGATTCAAAATTATATTTTTATGTTCTTCTTATTAGTCAGAGTGGAAATGACATTCCACGCTGTCTTATTTTGGTCTTTAGGATTCGAGTTTAATATCAAATTGTTATAATATTGTTTCTTAGTAGATTTTACTAATAGTTCGTGAGTTGCTTTTGCCACCAAGTACCTATTTTGTAGTTCAGGAAAGCGCTTACTTAATAGAAATATATCTTTCAGGTCTAAGCTCGACTTTTTTCCTCGTTACTGATCCATGTTTTATTGTAGTCAGGTGACCTTGATTTTACAAACGGAAAGCTTAAATTAAAGTAAAACGGGCTTGTAACTCGTAATCCAACGCACATAGCCCGGAGAGTAGCTGTTGGCTGCAGTCTGGTTACGTTCCTTTAAAATAAGGACTTTATAGAGGAGTTTGCAACTGAAATATTTTGTTTTAATATTCTGCCCTCTAGAAGCACACTTCAACTAATTCTTATTTTTGTTTATTACTTGGAATAATATTGCCAGGTAAATATTACAAGAGATATAGTCTGTGTATTAGTTTGAACTTTTTGTGTTTCATCTCGTTATCTTAACCTTATCTTGTATATTAGCACAGCCGACATGCTCTCAAGATTAAAAAACAGATTGTACTTATCTGTTTTTATCGTTAGTCTCCACGGATTTTTGGCACAATCATGATAGTAGAACAAAAAATAGAAGGCGTATTATTTATACACGGAATTCAAGAAATAAGTATTAATTCCAAATGGATTATCAAATTAATCGTTGTCACTCAGATTCCCAGGATGATTATAAAGTATTTAAAAACTAACTAATACTTTTCCATTTAAAACCAAAATATTTGATATGTAAGTCAGTGAGTAAATATTTACGAAAGTTCTGTTTAACTAATGTGATAAATACTTGTAAAAGTGACTAAGCCATGTTTCCAGATAACGTCTTGGAGAAAATTACTGCTCTTGTGTACCGGGTGCTTAACAATAATTACAACGGTTCAATAATGCACATGTTGAAATAAATAAATAACAAAATCTGATAACGATTTTGTCACGACAAAAATAAAAACCCTGTCATTCCGCTCTCACGTTTCATGAACCTGTTACGTACACCCACATATGCTCACACCCACACACATCCTCATCCACTTCATGACATAATTACACAAACAGATTATCCACTAAAAACACATAAAAGCCATTTAATGTGTATTCCAATATGGTGCACCATTTCTCAGTTATCTGAGTTTGCAATTTTTACTCCAGATATACATACCTTTAATTCATATTTTAAAACGGGGTAACTTTGGAAAAAATATAAATTTCTTATTGAAATTTGAAATCTGTCGATCAAAGTTTCTCCTGAGACAATATTTTGCAGCTTCTTTAATTTCAATTGCAACTTTTTTTTTTTTGGCAAAATTTTATTAGAGTTGGCGGGTAGTCATGGTTAAAGGTATGATCTGCACCCCATCCTCCAATATTAATATGTTTCACCAACCACCAGCTTATTTCACCTTGAGTTGCGATTAGTTTTCTCAGATTATAACTATATAATTTTAGTTCCGGCCAAGACCCTGATTTATTAAAAATTTCAAAGTCTATACCTGCAATGTGTCCACGGCAAAGCGGTATTATAGGTGTAAATGACAACTTATTTTGGATTACAAACTATTTTTTGTATTCTGCTCTTGCTTCACCCAAAAGTTATTTTTAGCGCGTTGGACTTTATGAAATGTATAGAGGGTGCTGGCAAATGCTTAAAAATAAAAATCACATCAGGTAAAATGCCTTTTCTGTGCGAAATATTGAAAAATTTTATTAGAAAAGCTTGCTCAGAATTAAAAAATATGACGTACCAAATTACACAACTTTTTTATATTTATAAAATTTTTAATGTTTTAAGGAGAATATGCCATGGAAACAAAAACAAAAGTGATCCATTTTATGTCAGAATAATTTGTTGTTTGTGTTAACAATGTCACCTTTACAAGAAAAAGTTTGTATAGTTCTATGCTATGATACTGGCGAATCTAGCATGAAAAACGTGATTCAAAATTTAATAGAAAGTATCAGAATATCGTCCTAACGATACAAAAGGCATGGAGAGTTGTGAAAAGATTCAAGAAAACCGGAAATGTAAATAGGCAGACTAGGCAAAAGAAACAGTACAATGAAGATGATGCAGCAACATTATTAGCGATGGATTATCTCGGAGAGAATCCAAAATTATCTTTTAGAAAGTGCGCTAGTCATACAGGGATAAGTAAATCGTTAATTTGTAAAATATTCAAAGAAAACAAAGTTTTTGCATGCAAACCAGATTTCGACATAATCTTAAGAATGGTGACGAAGATAAGCGCTTATACTTTTGTCTGTCAAAATTTGCAGAAGATCAGTTTTTTCATAGACATATATCATTTTCTCTGATGAAACAACTTTTACCACCAATGGTATTGTGTCTAGTCAGAATTGTCGCTACTGGAGCGATACAATCCCAAATTTTAGAATTGTTACCGGTAGTCGATATTCTAAGAATTAACGTTTGGTGTGCAATATCCTACAATGGTACTGTCGTGAGCAGAAAAAAATAGGACAACTTTTTTTTTCTAATGTAAATCTGTCTCTATTTGAATATGTAATGAGTAGCCGAAATAAAGCAGATATTACTTTTAATTTATTATTTATTTTAATGCTGTAGTTATTGCTATAGTAAATGGTGGATGGTTAATGAGACAAATTGCACTACCTTATAACATTAACAAAAATTTGGTGTGTAACATTTTAAGAAAGTGGAGAATAAACGGTACGATTAATAGAAATCCTGGATCAAAGGACAAAGGATATCCTACTTAACAAGAAACTAACTATTAATATTTCGTTATTGCACCATTTCTATTTATAACTTCTATAAGTCTGTTTGGCATAGAATTAAATAACCTTATACAATAATCATTAGTAATGTCATGTGCTGCCCTCTAACGGAGAGATATGTGATTAAGTTCCTGGCCAAAGTGAAGGGAAACCTGTTATTCTATTACTCCCTGACTAGTAGGGTGGCGCCGTCTATGAGCCAATTGACGAACAATCATCTAGTACATAGTAGAAAACTATGGAGGATTCTAGAATAGAATTCTGGAAGATTCCAAGTGTGTATATAAAGAGGTGAATCCAGCAAATGGGAGAAGAGTTCAGTTCAGTGAAGTAAACAGTTCAGTTGAGAGAGTTTTTAGGTTAGACAAGAGTTGACAAGTTTAAGAAGAAAAGTAAAGTACATGGTGTTTTAAAAGTAGTGAATTTATATTAGATTAAGTTATTATTAGTTGTGTGATTTTTAAGTATTTACTAGTGTAATTTTAGTGATTAATAAAATAGTGGTTAGTGAAGATTCTTGTTGCAAGTTATTTAAACCCACAGAGTGTTTACTGAAGACTGTAAACACGTAACAGTAATAATATTTTCTCAGCATTATTTACTATTTCCAGTAATTCTTCGGCATATCCAAGTCCACATATTGATGGAAAATCTACCACTTTTATCATTGTTAGATATATATTTCTCATCGAATCGAGTATTCGGAGGGTGGTAAACACCAATACGACCGCTGTGTTGATTGGAAAGTTTTTTCGTCTGTAAAGATTACATTGTTCCAAAAGTTTACATCATGCGCTAAAAATTCAAGCGCAAATCCTACTCGAGCTTCTTTATGTTCAGCTTTAAGCAAGTATTTCTGTGCTGCTGCATGACAGCGTAGTTTCCGATTTTACCGTTTTATATCTATGCGGAAGCAGACTTGTACTGTAAGTAAATAACCTATTTGAAAATGTTAAAATCTGTATCAATAAAAATAATCCATCGAACTTATTTATTAATCTAGAAGTTTAGATTTATCTGTGGTATCAAACAAAGGAAGCGGGATATTAAACACATAAAAGAGCATTTGGACCATTGAATGCTCCATTCAAACACAGGCATAACTTTAGATTGGCGGCTTTTATCAAAACTAATTCATCATATTGGTGAATTTTACTTTCAACAGATAATTACTGATCAAACGTATTATTTATATTTACTCTTTACATTCCCATGATTAATCGGGCCTTAACTGTTAAGATTACTTGATATAATCCTGTACTTCTAGGATTTTTAGAAATCAAAGTAATGAAATATGACTTATCCATGAATTGCTAATAATCTTTTTAGAAATAACCAAAACTATTTTTTAGTAAAATTGTTCATTAATCAGATCATTATATTGGGTAGCTTAAACCATTTTTAATTGTTAGCTGGCTTAATAGACTATTTTGTTTGCAGACTATGCTATTATGAACAATATATTTTACAGATGTAAACTTGAATGCAGTTTTATCTATATGTCTGGTCGATAGCCGAGTGGGTTAAGGCGCGAGGTGGCAATCGCTATTAATCACATGGACATCGCACCACCGGGTTCGAATCCTGGCTCCGGCACTAGCACTGTTGGAGGAAATGGTTGTATGTCCGCCTTTTTTCAATGTGTAACCCCTTTCCGCACAAGCCCTGGCTTCTGGAATTGGGGGTTGTCTAATTTCTGTGGTGTATTACTATTTAATTGCATTTTACACTATTTGTAACCTGTGACTTGTTCTATGCCTGTTTGGTATTATGGAATAAAGTTATTATTATTATTAACATTACTGAATCATTAATACCTCCACAGGCACCATATAATCGAGGTGTCAGGACTGGAGACCTGGCAGGCCACAATGTCAAGCCATTTTGATCTGTCAGGAAATTGGGTATTTAAAAAAACCACATCTATTCTACCACTTAACAAGAACACACACACAAAGACAAACACAACAACCATTCCCTGCGACATTGTCACCTGCCACAGCTGATGTTTGAATTCAGTAATACAGTAACTAGCTGTGTTATCTCTTACACAACCGCGTCTAGTCCATTACTTAGTAGTCTTAGTAGTAGAAATAGTTCTCGTACCACACGCGATCTGTCAACCAACAGATGAGTATAGCCGCCCATTTAACACAGAGAGGGATCCAATATCAAAGACATGCAAAAATCTCCCCAATCTTCCTTCTATACAAAAAACAGATATTCGCTAACCTCATTAAACAAGCATATAAAGAAAATTATCCAACTATATCTGAACAATAAGACAAGAGGATGTACAGTTGAATCTTATAATTAACTCATCAGCTTTTTTATATCACATAAATTTTATATTAAGTATAACAAATCAATCATAACTATTAGTTTAATTTCGTGAATTAATCATATAAATGTCCAATATTTTTTTCCATTCCAATATCGTTTTTCCTATACTTCATTATTCACGTGTTAACATACTATATTCATTAACAAAACTTCATTATATTTACAGCACTCGTGACTTAAATTCTACGTCAACTAAATACGCACTATGCAATACGCTCAAATCTGCCACGTTACACGTTACCACTTAAAACGCCCAGTATATATAATTATCATTTATCAGTAAATAAAGAGATAGCAGATTATTCCTCTCTGATATTTGTTGATATAATACCTCAGCTTATTTTTTTTTTTATTATTTCATTCCATATCTTATCTAACAACATTGATAAATATATCACATTTTTAATTTATGGCAATAATAACATTTTAGGATAATAAATAAGAGATAAGATAAGTCTGTTTATACAGATTATATAATTTAAACAGTGTTCTCGCTTTGCCTTTGTGTACTTTATGATTTTTTCAAGTTCAGTAAATCTCGGAAGCAAAAAAAAGAGATTCCTTTGAAAGATTATGGGTATAACATAAAACATAACATACAGACATCACATATAGTTGACAACTCCCAAGTCCAAAGCCTGTCTAGAAGGGTGTTGCACTTATTACAAAAAACTATCTAACCCATCGACATTACTAGTGTGGGAAATGGAGATCACGAGACATGCTCTAGTCACTGCATAATCGTGCCGATGCCGGTATATTTATTTTTTATAAAAAAATGATTTATCTCTCCGATATTTAAGTGGATTTCCGGTTCATTTCTAAATAAAACAGCCCTAATTCTAATATTACAAAGCACTTGAATTGTTTTGCTACACCTATTTCTCATATTTTTAACCAAATAATAATCGATTGATTAATTAAAAGGTTTATAAAAGGATATCTCATTTTTTTGTACAAAATTCGGAAGTTATATAATAGTTGTTTCATTATAAATTATTATCAATGAGATAGCATTTTTTTATGTATAAGAATTAAGGTTTCACAGGATATCAACAGATAATTATCATGTCAGACTAATACACATTTTGATTAAAATCAGGAGTGTCAACAGTTTAAAATTGTTACCACTAATCTCCGGTTTATTTTTAGATATTAAATGTAATGACATTCTGGTAATGCAATGTCATCAACACCTTGGGATGTATATGGTATCTCCCAAGTAGGTACAGCAATGAGACATAAAAGTCTATTTGGTGCAGATATCACTTTTTGATAAAAAAAAAACCAAAGTCATAGATTGTATTAACCATACACGAACTACTATGTCTGGTAATTATCATGAACGCGGATGTTTTCGAGTAAAGGCTGTCAAAAATTTTTACAAAGATAGAACTCTGATAACGTCATTACCGCAGCGGACTACTGGAAAAATCACAAACCAGTGCACGGTGAAAAAGGCAAACCCAAGACTGTTAGATGGCGAAGGAAGGATATTTATCTTTAAAGCTAGATTGCTAACCCTAGTGAAATAGCATTTACTGATATATAAGAAAGGAATCGCCAAAAAACTGTTATGACAATTATCTATTTACTATGTATTAGTTGTTAAAGAATAACCCAAAATACTTTTGGAAATACATAAGTAATAAAAGATCTTCTGGTAATTTACCAAGTACTATGTTTTATGATATAAAATTGGTCCCAATGGTGAGGAAATTGTGAATCTCCTAGCGGATTATTTTGGTACTGTATATGCAAGTAATCAACCAAATGGTCTTATTGATCCTGTTGACAGTTCCTGTAGTTTCTATGTTACTTGTCCGGACCTATCTGTTTTCAATGTCTACAATAAAATCTTAGAAATACCCAATAAATTTCTAGTGGGGCCGGATTGCATACCCAATAGTTTGCTAAAGAACTGTATATGTTCCTTAACTACGCCATCGACTATTCTCTTTAATAAGTCTTTTCTGATTGTTGGAAGGAAAGTTATATCATGCCAGTCTATAAATCAGGGGATAAGGGTAATGTTCAAAATTACTGTGGTGTATGCATTCAATCATCAATTCCTAAATTATTTGACAGCTTTATAAACGATCAGCTCAGTTGGTCATGTAAACCGCTGATAATTGATGAACAGCATGGTCTCTGTCACGGCAAGTCCACAGTAACCAATTTGTTGATTTACCAAATATAAATTGTCCTGTTTGTCCGATGTAGCTCCTACCACAAACAGGACGGAGTATCCAGTGCAGAATCAAAGAACACCAGAGAAATACCAGATTTGGATACACGGATAGGTCGGCGATAGCAGAACATGTCCATAATAACGAGAACCATAAAATCGAATACGAGGATGTCAATATTGTCACGTGCTTACAATTTTCAGTAAACACTTTGTGGATTCCAAATAACTTGCAACAAGAATTTTCACAAACCACTGATTTATTTAATCACTAAAATTACACTAGCAAATACTTAGAAATCACACAACTAATAAAAACTTAATCTAATATAATTTCACTACTTTTAAAACACCAAGCACCTTACTTTTCTTCTTAAACTTGTCAACTCTTGTCGAACCTAAAAACTCTCTTGTCTGTTTACTTCACTAAACTGCATACTTCACTCAACTGAACTGTTCCCCCATCTGCTGGAGTCACCTCTTTATATACACACTTGGAATCCTTCTAGAACTCTTTTCTAGAATTCTCCATAGTTTTCTACCATGTAATAGATGATTGTTCGTCAATTGGCTCATAGACGGCGCCACCCTACTAGTCAGGGAAGTAACTAAGCTTCTGAGGAAAACTTTGAACATGAACTTAATCACATCTTTCCTTGTTAGAGGGCAGCACATAACACTGCCCCCTCCTTAAGCCTGAACGTCCCGGTCAGGCAATTCAGATTCCCCAACATACTTCATACTTCGCCAACCTATCCAAGTGCACAATCTTCATCTTGGACTTCTTACTACGTTGAATTCGGTAAACAACGTCATTGATCCGAGTGATGACTGAATACGGTCCTTCCCAGGGTGGGTGAAGCTTCGGAGATTTTCCCTTCTTTCGCTGTGGGTTATATAGCCAAACCAGATCGCCCTCCTGGAATCCTGCTGACGTCCCCTTTCGGTCATAGCGAGCCTTCATTCTGTCACTAGCTATGCTAACTTGGTTTCGAACCAACTCGTGGACATTCCTCAGCTGTTGACTAACTTCATCTGCATAGTCATCCACGGACAGTGGCTTCTTATCTGGTGTACCAAACATCAAATCACATGGCAGTCTGATCTCGCGCCCAAATATTACACGAGCCGGTGTCTGTTTAGTAGTCTCATGAATGGCAGCCCTGTATGCCATTAAGAAAAATGGTATATGTCGATCCCAATCTCGCTGGTTCTTGTGAACTACCTTAGAAAGATGTTCCTTCATGGTTTTATTATGTCGTACCACCATTCCATCTGACTGGGGATGAAGAGGGGTTGTCCGCGTCTTGTGAATGCCCAGCAACTCACAAATTTTCTGAAATACCCCCGACTCAAAGTTTCTCCCTTGATCGGAATGTAGCTCCAGGGGCACACCAAATCGGCATACAAGGTTATCCACCAGAACTCGAGCAACAGTAACTGCTTCCTGATTCGGAATGGCATAGGCTTCCGGCCATTTACTAAAATAGTCCATAGCGACCAGGATGTATTTATTCCCATCATCTGTCACTGGGAATGGGCCCGCTACATCTATAGCAATCCTCTCAAAAGGAGCTCCGACGTTATATTGCTTCATTTGGCCCCTGCTCTTCGTCTGTGGTCCTTTGGTGGCTGCACAAGCCTTGCATTTGCGGCACCAAACCTCCACATCTTGACGGCTATTGATCCAATAAAATCGTTCCCGTACTTTAGCCAGTGTCTTATTCATACCAAAATGTCCCCCGGACACTCCATCATGTATTTCCTGAAGTACTTTTGGGATCCGACAGCTGGGTATCACTAGACGCATGGTAACTTCCTTCCCATCTGGACTTTCCCATGCTCTCTTTAATAGTCCATCTACAACCTTAAGGGAGTCCCATTGTGCCCACAATGCCTTCAGCTCCACACTTTTGTCCGAAACATCCTTCCATTCCGGTCGCGTTCCTTTTTCTTTTGCCCTTAATATAGGAGAAATTACGCTGTCATCCATTTGTTCTCGTCTTAGAACTTCCTTTGTCCAATCATCTGGAACATCTACCTGAACTGTGTTTACTATTACCGTGCCCTGTGCTTTTTCAACCCGATAGCAGTGCTTGCAGTCATCTTTGCACGGTCTTCTTGACAGAGCATCTGCATTTTTATGAGACTTTCCAGGTCGGTGTTCGATTGTGAGGTCATATTGCTGCAGTCTTTCTATCCAGCGAGCCAGATGACCTTCTGGGGTTTTCAGCTGCAGTAGCCATTTTAATGCAGCATGGTCAGTCCTGATTTTGAAATGTTGACCATAGAGGTACTTGTGAAAATGGTCCACGGACTTAACAATGGCCAATAGTTCCTTCCTTGTTACACAATAATTCCTCTCTGGTTTGGACAGTACCTTACTGAAATACTCAATTACTTTTTCCTCTCCATTTTGGACTTGAGATAGTACACATCCAATTGCGGAGTTGCTAGCATCCGTGTCAAGAATATAGAGGCCCTTTGGTTGGGGATATGCTAGCACAGGACTACTGCATAACGCTGCTTTCAGCTTCTTCCATGATGTTTCACACTCCGGTGTCCACTGATATTTAACTTTCTCCTCCGTTAGCTGGTGTAGTGGCTTTGCTATATCCGCAAATCCTTCCACAAAACGTCTATAGTAAGTGCAGAGGCCAAGAAAGCTTCGTAATTCGTGTACATTTGAAGGTCTTGGCCAATCACGCACGGCAGAGATCTTGTCCGGGTCTGTCTGTATTCCCTCCGAAGATACATGTCCAAGGAATTTCACTTCTTTTTGGAATAGCAGACACTTCTTTGGATTCAACTTTAGGTGTGCATTTCTGATTCTCCCAAATACTTCTTGAAGATTTTCCAAATGTTCCCTGAAGTTTCGTCCCATAACCATTACGTCATCAAGATAAACTAAGCACGTCTTCCAAGTTAGTCCTCGGAGTACAAATTCCATCAATCTTTCAAAAGTAGCTGGCGCATTGCAAAGCCCAAAAGGCATCACGGTGAATTGATATAAACCACTACCGGTTGAGAAGGCAGTCTTTTCCTTGTCGTCAGGGTGAAGTCCCACCTGCCAATACCCACTTCGAAGGTCTAGAGTTGAAAACCATCGTGACCCTGCCAGCGTACTTAATGTATCGTCAATTCGTGGTAGTGGATAGCTGTCTTTCTTCGTAACATCATTCAGCTTCCGGTAGTCGACACAAAATCTCAAAGTTCCGTCCTTCTTGGCAACTAAAACTACCGGTGATGACCAGGGACTGGTTGATTCCTCAATTACTCCATCTTGTAGCATCTTTTGAACCATCGCAGCAGCTTCTTCCTGTTTAGCTAGTGGCAACCTCCTAGGCTGTTGGCGGATTGCGGCTGAATCACCAGTGTCTATCCGATGCTGTACTATATCAGTTTTCGTGAGGATGTCTGTGTTTTTGGCAAATACCGTACTTTCTTTTTCCAAAAACTTGATTGCCTCTCTACGTTCATCCTCAGATAGGTGTTCAAACTGGGAACTCAACAAAGTCACAACTTCCCTGTCTACGCTGGTTGACGAACATTTCTCCCCTTGCTCCTCGCACCTTGCTATCCACTGGACTGGTTCGTAGGATCCTATCGCCTCGCCTTCCTTGAAAGTCACTGAGTGGGAATTTAAATTAGCCACTCTAATTGGAATTTTGTCTTTTGTCCGGGTCAGAGTTCTTGCTAAGATTACGTTTTCTGTCTTAATTGAATCATCTTTTTCAACAAGGCCAACACGGTATCCACCAGAGTTTCCTTCCAGAATGGCCTCGATTATTTGTTCAGAACGAGCAGGAATCTTGATTGTCTGAGCCGTCAGTAGCCTCACTTTTTGAAATCGGTCATTTGCTGTTGACAAAATAAATTCTTCATTTCCAATCTTTAGGACTCGTTCTACCACGTCAAGTACAAATTGATCTTGTACTCCCATAACATCCAGCCCCAAAATGAAATCATCAGTGATGTCAGCCACAATAACCCTATGACTAAAGCACAGGCGTCCAAACTGCAGATCTAGGTCAACTTCTCCATGAACCCTTACCCTGTCTCCTGTGGCTGTTCGAACGACCAATCCATTTTGGCTTTTATCAACTCTTATTCCTGATAAAAATCCGGGTCGCACTATTGATGACGTGGCACCTGTGTCGATAGTGAAGATTCATCTCCTTTTGTTTACATAGCCATCCAACAGCAGACTACTCGGGACTCTTCTAATCTGGAAAACCCGTATCTCTCTGGGGGCACCGTGTTCACCAGCCAGCACAGCCCCCAAGGTGCTGGCTATCTTTAGTTTTCCTGCGGCCCTTCAGTCGTTGCGGCATTTACTCTCTCAGGGCTCCCCTGCCGACAGTTCCTCTTAATATGCCCTGGTTTGCCGCACTTACAACAACGAATCACCTTCCTTGGCTGTTCGTCGTTCTGCTCTCTTTCCTGCTTCCTTGGAACATCTGGTTTGGTCATCAACTGGCTTATCATTTTGTGTATGTCAGCCATCAAAGATTCCATATTTGATTTTTCTAAATGGTCCTCTTCTACCTTCATGGCTCGTACTCTCGGACGTGGAGTCTCTTTATAAGCGGCTTCAACTTCGAGGGCATGGATCAAGGCTTCGCTACCAGTCTTATCTCGAGATAATCTAAGGACTCGCCTGATCTCCTCATCTCTTATGCCATCGATGAATGTACCAACTGTTAATTGTTCCTGGAATTCTTTGGGTGCATCCGGGTAAGCCAGGTATGTCAGTCGCTCAACAGCTGCTTCAAAATCTTGTAAACTTTCCCCAGCCTTTTGTGTGCGTGATTTGAGCTGAGTCCTGTATACTTGGGCGAGGTGTTGGTCGCCATATCTTAGATCTAGTGCAGCTTCCAAAACTTTAAAATCACGTTGCTGCGTCACTGGGATACTCTGAAGCAACTCTGAGGCTTGGCCCCTTAATGCTAGCACCAATGCCATAGCTTTGTCTTCATTACTCCAATTGTTTGCGTATGCCGCTGCCTCAAATTGTCTTTTATAGGTTGACCAAGAAGTTTGACCATCAAAGGAAGGCGGTTGTAATCGAGGACCTGATGATGATAATACCAGCTGGCCTCCTTGTTCTCTTAACAGTCGCTTAAGTCGCTCTACCTCTCCTTCAACTGCACGAAATTTTCCTTTGACTTCAGTTACTTCCTCTTCAACCTTAGTAACTTTTACTTCAACGCCAGTAACTTTTTCTTCGACACCAGTAACTTTTTCTTCAACGTCGGTAACTTTTCCCTTAATGTCACTAATTTCTCCTTCGACGTTACCAACTTTTTGTTCAACTTTATCTACTTTTTCCTTGACTTCATTAGTGGCTGACAGGATAGCATCTTGTTGCACCTGTATAATTTTTCTCAATTCTTCCTTTTCTTCTTGTCGTCTTCTTTCTTTTTCTTCTTCACGTCTCGCTTGTTCTTCTTTCTCTTCTAGACGTCGTTTTTCTTGTTCTTCTTTTTCTTCCCGACGTTGTCTTTCTTGTTCTTCTTTTTCTTCCAGACGTCATCTTTCTTGTTCTTCTTTTTCTTCTAGTTTTTCTTTCTGACGTCGTCTTTCTTGTTCTTCTTGACGTCTTTCTTGTTCTTCTAGCATCATTTTGCTAAATGCAGCTAACATGTCTTGCATTTGCTTTTCAGTGGCCATGCTTCTTGTTTCCATTCAAAAACTAACAAACAACACTAACAAGTCTTATTTAAAGTTTATATCTCTTTCCAGTTCGACTCACTTCACTATCTCCAGTGGTTTCCAAATAGAACACTATGGAACTTCGTCGAATTCTTCAGAAATTCTGTTGCAATTCCGCTTCTGACACCAATTGTCACGTGCTTACAATTTTCAGTAAACACTTTGTGGATTCCAAATAACTTGCAACAAGAATTTTCACAAACCACTGATTTATTTAATCACTAAAATTACACTAGCAAACATTTAGAAATCACACAACTAATAAAAACTTAATCTAATATAATTTCACTACTTTTAAAACACTAAGCACTTTACTTTTCTTCTTAAACTTGTCAACTCTTGTCTAACCTAAAAACTCTCTTGTCTGTTTACTTCACTAAACTGCATACTTCACTCAACTGAACTGTTCCCCCATCTGCTGGAGTCACCTCTTTATATACACACTTGGAATCCTTCTAGAACTCTTTTCTAGAATTCTCCATAGTTTTCTACCATGTAATAGATGATTGTTCGTCAATTGGCTCATAGACGGCGCCACCCTACTAGTCAGGGAAGTAACTAAGCTTCTGAGGAAAACTTTGAACATGAACTTAATCACATCTTTCCTTGTTAGAGGGCAGCACATAACAATATATTACACCAGAATACGCACTATTATTCTCGAATCATTAGGGAATCACTGGAAATTATGAAAAACATGAACAACTTTAACAGAGAGGATGGGTATAGACTTAGTAACACGTGGAGGCTGGTATTGCCAAATACCAGCACCGTAGTAAGTCACGGTCAACCAAACACGACGAATGAGCAGCGAAGCGAACCAAGCACAGCCAATGACCAGCGAAGCGAGGCGGCGTCTAGGTATATAACGAGGAGTGTAACACAACAAATTCAGTCTTTAGAATCATTCTGAAGAAGCTGACAGGATGATCAGTCAAACGTCAAGTCAAGTTCGACGATCACGACAAGACCCAGAAGAAACTACTTCATTAGACAACGGCCGTGAAAACTTGCATTCTACTATTGTAAAATGTGGAAGTGGGTGTATTAAATCAACGTTGGGGCCAACGAAGTGCTATTCAGCAGCAGAGAAACCACAGAAAAATAATAAAAGAGCACATAAAACACATTCAATTATAATTTTTCATCATTTAATAAATAATTTTAACATTAATAACATCCGTTATCCATAATGATTGTGTGTCGTTGATTCATTGAAACAAAATTATTTTTCTTTATGAAGCCCAACTACGAACCATAATTGTCACTGTATATGTTGCTCGGAAGATGTTTACATGTTACGGTCTAAAAATAGATTCAGTTATTTCATCAATATTATTACTATTATTATTTCCAATGCGTGTTGAGCGAGTAGGATAAGGAATAGAAAAAGAGATGGAATTGGCTTCGCAACAGCTTAATAGTTAATACCGGCGGCGGTGCCAATCCAATGTTGTGAAAAATTTAATAATGATTGTTTTGATATTTATTTAAACACTAGTTGATTTATTATCAGATTAAAAAGATTTTTGCATTTGATTTGATTTTGTTTGAGATACGAAATCGTTGTTTTTTTTTTTGACGGAGTATAATTTTGCACTTGCCAAACGGTGCATTGAATTTTATTTGAAAACGCCTTAAAACCATCTAGAGGTATGCATAAATTGTATTTAATTAATTTATCCTTATTTGTGAGAACTATTATTAGGCGTTTCCACTTTGGTATTTTTCTTTGCCATTGAAAATATCGGACCCGTAAGAGTTAAATTTTAAATATTCAATAAATGGAACTGAGAGACATAGTAGATAGTTGCAAAATGTTCCATCTAGATCGGCTTATCAATACTTGCCAACATTTTTCTGGCTGTTGGATTCCTCTGTCGCCCTCAACCCGCAAGAACACCGAACTGTCACCGATCAGCTGGCCGCAGATGTAAACAACAATTTAGAGGTCAGATCTACTCGTTATTTTTATTTCGTAGTCATTTTTCTTCTACCAAAAGTACCATCTAAAGACTCTCATGATTATTGTAGTTTAGGGATACATTTATTTCACGTACATAGTGTACAACACATTATTTATTTGAAAGAAAATATTTAACCATAAAAAAGGTGTAAATATTCAAACGGCCTCAAAAATATATGCATTCATATGTCGTCCCATGCTTGAATATGGACATGCGTTACATCTTAACTGTCGACTTCCAGCCCTTACCAATATCAAAACTGTGGAAACAACGGCTCTAAGAATTGTAACGAAACTTCGTCACCCCACAAACCCACTTCATAATCCATCTAATGAACTGCTTTACAACAAGACAAATATTCAACCCATTCTCGAATGATTGAAAAAGCTATCGTAAAAGTATAATATAGTAAGTATATATATTTTCTATATAGTGTATGTATTTATAGTTAATCAAACAACTTACAAAAGATTTATTTATGTAGTTTAGAAAAAACAGGCTGAAGGCCTTTAGATATATGTATATGTATTGTGTATCTTGTGTATATCGATAAAAAGCTTTTTATTGTTATTATTTAACAATTAAAGAGTAATTTTGGTGTACAATATAATATCCTCACATCTCGGGACATTTGGTAATAATCTAATAACTACTATAAAACATTCGGAAAAACAATAAATTCCAATGAAAGTACTTTCATGCGCCCTTAACAATGGAGATTTTTATTATTATTCCAGCGTACAGGTAGAATTTCATAATGCACCCAGTGCACACGTTGATTAATACCCTAACATAGATTTTTATTCCTTTTAAATATTTATGTATATATATTTTGTATGTACCGTTTTCTTTTTATGTATTATATATTCTGTGTATTATCTATGTTATATACATGACAATTCCAATACTTGTAAAAGTCTGATGGAAATAAAGATTATTATTATTAATTATTATATTATATTACTTATATTATCTCACGTAATTTGAATTATTTAGTTAAATCTTTTGAAGTTCATCGTAGGTTCATAACATATTTCTCTAGCTCTTCCCTTGTTTGATTATATAACTTAACTACATCTACCGTTCAATTGTGCCAACCATTTTTTGTAATACAAATATTGTTTACTAAATTGGTAAACTTGTTTTATTTTAACCAATTTGAAAGCCATACTATATGGGGAAAATTAGTCAGTTTAAGCAAGTTAATTTAAAAGAATTTGAGTTTCGTAGTTTCTTGGTGATGAGTCGACTTTTATATTAATTTAAAGTACGTGCTGCTCAAAAGGTCATCGCAAAATTGTGTCGTTGGTTAATACTCGCTATATATTGAGTTAAACAGTCTCTTGTTTTGTTTTTCAAATAAAAGAACCATGCCTAGCTCACCACAGACTAGCCAGCCAGCTCATGCGTAAATTCTTTTGGAGATTTGTTTCTTGGCATTCTACAACACCGATAGGTATTAATTTTCTCACGATTTTATAGGGTATCATTCCTCCTATTGCAGTTTTGGGGAATTAGCGTTATATACTTGCATTTATTTTCATATTTTTTGCCAGCTCCACAGATACGTTCGTTTTTTAAACGAGCCATGATGAGAGTCCATAGCAAACACATCAAAATAAAAAATTTTGAATTATGAAAAAAAATCTTTTTTACTCACTGGAGCCCAGCTTGAACAGTTCCAAATTCTGATGCCTAAACTTGCTCCGACAAACTGCTCGTTTTCTGGCAACCTTCGACTGAATCATCTCTTCTTTCTTCCTCTCTCGGGGATTGTTCTGACTAGGATTGGTGGGTGACTGCGGGGGACTGTCGTATTCTTCTTCCGTAGTGGGAGCAGGCGAAACCATTGGAGAAGGCCTCTCGTGCTGCTGGAGTAAACGTTTCTTGTAATGCTCCATTTTAGTCATAGTTGCTCGTATACTATCGGTTTCTTTCTGAGTCATACGTTTTTGTGCTGTGCCAGTACTCTTGTGGCCTGAAATTTTAAAAAATTAAGTTTCCCACACGTTTTTGGAAATGCTAAGTTGATCAAACCAAAAATAATCACCAGTAGCATCAGATAAAATGAAGATTTCTATTAGTGTTACAAATGGATAAAAAATATTTTTAAGAAATCACGGAAATGGAAACAACATAACCAAGATTTATAAATCAAAATATGAGAATACAAATGGAGTAACTATGAAAATCTAGCCGATAACCGCGTTGGTTAAGGCGCAAGGCGGCAATCGCGATTAATCGAACGGGTATCACGCTATCGGGTTCAAGCCACAGTTCTCGCACTGATGGAGGATCTGGTTGTATAGTTGCGTTCTTCAATGTGTAAGCCCCCTTCGCACAAGCATCTGGCTTCTGGAATTGGGGGTTGTCTAATTTCTGTGGTGTTTATTTATTTATTTAAATTTAAAAAAATACTAGGTTGCATTTATCCTACCAGCTAACAATTTAGGTGTCAACAGCTTCAGCTAAAGGAAAATCGACCAAAGCAGGTAGAAATTAGGTAATATTGAAGTTCAATTGTAACTATTGTCACCAATAGGGGGAGTATTTAAAGTGACCTATTTGAAACAATTTGATAATGTAAATAAGAGAATATTTGTGATCTAATAAGTAATATTTTGATTAAACAACTTATTAAGTAATTTTGTTGACGTCATCAATATACCCTGATAAGAGATACTGTAGCCCTATTATGTGCTACGTGCACCGGCAGCTCTTCGTCTGGTGGCCTTAGGCCGGGGTAAGGAGTTGATTTTTCTAGTTAGGGTTTGTTCTTAATGGGGGCGCCACTTAGTTTCACTAAAGTAAGAAAATTTATAGTATTTGCCAATTCAGCTGGGCAAAACAAAAATGAAATCTATGAATTAACAAAATAAAAAGTCGTGAAGCGTTGTTTCTTCCTAAAATATATTTCAGTTTTAGACTACAGTAAAGCAAGCTCAAAAAAGTATAATTCAGGTACTTATATAAGATTCCGCATGTGTATCGACAATTTCACCTCCGTTAGTAGTACTACGCACGGTTACATGTGTTGGAGAATTTTCTCATATAAGAAATCTAGTTATTTCAAATAATTTATACCTCCGGATCTTAAATGATAAAACACAGAGCGAAATCCTATCAGGACAAAAACTACATAACTTTAGGTAAAGTTAACTATTACTTAACAATTCATAGTGACTCTAGGTCACTCTAGCTAGGTTATACTTGAGAATTATAATAACCAACAACAATAACTAACAACAATCTTCCCTCAAATTGTCCAATAAAAGTGTTACAGTGGATAAACAAAATTGGTTAGCTCTGACCTTTTGATAATATCCTCAATTAAACTGAAACCTAGCAGCCCTTGTTATTTCTCGCGCTTTTCTCCAGTAAGAGGGTTGTTCGTGTTTTCCTTCGGCAAGGTGAGACAGGGTGACTTCTACTCTAGTCAACTCAGCAAATTCTAACACCGTAAAGGTTATTACTTCTTCCTTTATTTTCCGCAATTAGATAAGGCCGTCGGATCTGAAATGGAATTTTGCTTAGTTTCGTCTACCTCGGTAAGTATTCAACTACCATCAAATACAGTATAAACAGGAATTCTACTTCAACAATGTAAAACGTACCTTTAGTTGTAAATAGCCTTATTACCACTAATTTAATAATTGTGTGAGTGAATTAATTGTATTGAACAGATTCGCTATGGCGACAGAAACCAATCTCTCGTTTTTTCTACAAAACCTCATCGAATCCACCTTCGATAAAAATCCTCAATGAGAAACCGTTCTTAATTATAAATCGAATTCCGCGCAAGTGACACCGCTGGGCCGGCGCTGCGATTAATATTCCCAATTAATTATTCGTGCTTCCTATATGCAACCTAATATACCCGGAGAGTGTAAGTACCGCTTCAGCCTATTTTATTGAACTAATCCTATGAACGTTATATCTAAATTTCTACACGGTGGTATTGATTAATGATCCATTAATAACGTTACAATATAAATGAAATATATTAAGATGACTACATAGATGATTGTATATCTTTAACAAAGCTTTTTAGACACCTAATAAGGACTCTAAAAATACTTATATTTCCACCAAAAACACTTGGTGGAAATTAAGTTGTGCCACCTATTAAGTAACATTGAGAGAAAGCAGCCATATTTATCCTAAAATGCGGAACGCCAGAAGCTCGCCATGAAAATTTAAACTTTGCTTTTGGAAATAATTTAATTCATAAATGTCATTGAACATATTGAGGAATATTGAATAATAATTCAATATTCCTGATCCTACTTAAAGGATCACTCTTTCGGCTGGTGTTTGTTGCAATCGAAGCATTAGTGTTTTGATGGTAATATGCAATTATTACACTTAACATGCCAGGCTTGTAACTTGTAATTCAGCGCTCGGCGGCGCACATAGCCCGGAGAGTAGCTGTTGGTTGCAATCTGGTTATGTTCCTTATAGTAAAATAAGGATTTTATAGAGGAGTTTGCGACTAAAAATATTATGTTTTAAGACAGTTTTTGTAACCAACTATCCTTAGTAAAACAAGGTTATGATATAAATATATGAAATTCTTCCATACTAATACAGGATATCAAATCAATTTCTTCGAATTTGTCTAATAACTTTGTAAATGTTTTTTAAAGGTCTTATTAATTATGCCAGAAAATGTGTAATTTTTCGCATAACCCGTTATTTTGTTGTCACCACAAGGGCAGAAAAGTGACCATGGAATTTAGTTATGCATTTATATGTATTATATATAATCTATTGTTAAGATTCCAGCTCAGGAAGGCCAAGGCCAATAGACTTCTGTTTAATTATTGATATTCTTATTTACTTTACTATTAATAGTATACTACCTACAAATCAAAGCAAGTTTCATGCTCGTCATAGTACTAGTAAGACCCTACCTCCTGTTACCGACAATCCATACAGGGCTAATTATGGCAGTAACAACACGTGCTTCATATTACTTGATTTTATTAAAGCATTTGATACGTTAAACCATTCTATTTTATACAAGAAACTAAAATACTTTGGGTTGAGTAACATTGCGTTAACGTTTTTTCGTAACTATTTAAGTAACCTTCGTCAAAGAGTTTGCGTTAATAATAATTTTTCTGATTTGGATCCATTGCTACGGGTGTTCCACAAAGTAGTATCCTTGGGCCTCTTTTATTTTCTATATATGTTTCCGATTTTCATTCATTTTTAAAGTTTTGCTCAATCCATCAATATACGGACGACGACAGTTTTAATGATTATTTACTAGCAAAGGATAAGATTAACTCTGACCTAGCAACAATTGCTGAGGCCCCTAATGCTCGTGGTTTTAGCTCTAAATAAGTCAAAAACTGAGTTATTAGTTTTTGGTAAAGATATAGATGCAAAGACCCTCGTCTATGAAGCAAAAAATTTAGGCTTATATCTCGATGTTAAGATTTTCCACTCACGTTGTTAAATTGGTACAAAAATCATATGTTAAGTTGAAACTACTATACATGCATAGGGAGGGAGGTACTTAGTTTTGATATAAATCTGATGTCATGCGATTCTTTGATTCTTTACTCCCATCTTACTTATTGCAATATCGTGTATTGGCCTGCTCTTTAGGTAGAGACAAAAGCACTCTCCAAAAAATACAAAATGCTTGTATAAAATTTAGTTTCAACTTGCGCAAGTTTGACCATATTACTGAACGTTTTTTAGAAATTAAATGGTTAAATTTAAATGAAAGATTCAAACGCCATTCAGCGTGTCTGTATACCTCTATAATGTTCCCAAGCATAATACCATGCAGTTTCAGAGGAGTTTCACATACAACGCTGTTAAAATTTTTAACAAATTACCATTGAATCTTAAATTTATTTCCAATATAACTTCATTTAGCAAACAAGTCAAAGCCTGGTTGCTGTCAAATAGATCATTTGTGTATTGTATTAGTCTTATAATTTTTTGTTTGTATATAGTTTTATAATATTTCTTTAATTTTTCTCGATTGTATGGAAGAGCGACCCGAGGTCGAATGCCGGCAACTCATTTAATATGTATTTTGATTTATTTTACTGTAATGTCATAAATAAAGGCGATTTATTATTATTATTATTATTACTATTGCTAAGATTTATCTAAAATTATTATTTGGGGTATTGAAATTAAATTTTTATTTTACTGCTTCTCATTTTATACACTAACCCCACTTTAATTTTCTCAGAATTTTCTTGAAATTTACATTATTAGTTTTTGCTGAAAATGCTATCCCTCTGTTTCACTTTTGACATCTCTGATAACCAAGATATATGCACAGTCTCTCGTGCTTCATTTCAATTTTTAAAATAAGTGAATATCATTAATAAATGCTCTTATAACAGAGATAACACTAGATGCGGCAATGGAACAAGGGAGGCATATTTCGAGGAGATACTACAAATCCAAACTTAAAAGTCCAATGTAAAATTTCGTAAATTGCCCGATATGTTTCGACACAACCTAATAATTGATTACCACCTGTGCATGAGTTTTTCCACCTTTATATATAGTTTGTTGTTTACCATTGTAATCACACATCAATTTAAATGTACCACTGATTTGGGGTCACTGAAAGATGTAGCGTAACATCAAAGGAGCTGACCAGAATTTCGAATCTGCATAACTGTGCCAAGTACAAAAATCCAGTGGGTTAAGATCTGGAGATCCGGGTGGCTATGCTTCAAGACCTTAATCCATTGTAGTAGACTAACATTATCTAAATGTCTGATCCAATGCTGTGGATTGTTGAAATTTAGCAATACGTGCAACGGATAAATGTGCTGGAGTCCCATCCATTTATATTCAGCTTCCGAATTTGCAAATTCATAGGAGCGTGTTATCTATAAACTGGAGAAACAAGGTCCGGAGGCTACAAATGTAAATCATAAGTGTTGTATTTGAAATCTTCAATATTTAAATTCGTGTCGAAATGATGTTGGATGAATTTCATGGGTTTTTCGCATGACTAAATATGTAGATTGTAGTAATTTGTTTTGTAAATTGTACTTCATCTGTTTTAAGGGGAAATCTGAATTAATGGCTATTGGACAAATTTATTCATTTTTATGCATCATCCAGAAAAAGTTTTTGATGAATAAATTGTCATGCTGCTCTTTACATGCTAGGACTTGGTTCGAAGGATAAGACCCATCATTCGCAATTCTCCACAAATCAGTTGCCACTAATGAGATTTATACACTTTTTGCGCTCTGCACTTTTTGAGTGATGTCAATAATAATAAATAAAATAATTGAGCAGAAAATAGTGTAACAGACTTTTCATATATTTAAGTTAAAATAAAACAAGGTTACCTTCATCTGCCTACCTTGTATATAGCCTTAAATGGAATTAGGATTACACTAAAATTCTATTGAAAACAGTTAAAAATGTCTGATTTAGGAATCACAGAGATAAATAAATAAAAATAGAACAACGAAACTAGCTAGGCATTGCAATAATTGTTATTATGATTATTTGTTTACTTATCTACATACCTTCCATTCAGTTGTTAAAGTTGCCAAATGATTCAACTGCCTTGTTTAAACATTCCTTGCCTACTAGCTATGAACTAATGAAAAAACTTTCAACATTTATATTTCTTAATCATATTTAAAAAATGTAATCACTTGATTAATAAATGACGAATATATTAGGTACAGACCAGGAACAATCAAAGTTTTGTTGATGTCTCATGGAGTGTTAAGAGAAAAGAAAAATCATCACATTTTAATCAGTGTTTATATTTAGCAAATATAATATTTATTTCAGAGTCTAACATACTGCATCATGCAGATGTTACGTATATCATTTAATATCAGGTCCAACCTGAAAAAAAAAACGTTTAAAGGCTGTTTGTTTATACAGGGTGTGTCTATTAAACCATTGGGGATCTAGACTTGCATGTTTATAGTATTGGCGTTTGTTAACGTTTTATGTTGCAATATTTGGTAATAAATGCCTCAAAAAAGTAAACTTATTAAGAAGAATGATATTTTTTTTATACTAAATACTGTTAAATAATAATAATAGTACTTTATTCTGTAAAAAGAATATTACAGAAAACATCAAAAATAAAGTAATAAAAAATCAAATATATATAACAATGACTGGTGGTCGAGAGGTGAGCGCACTTGCCTCTCACCCAGTTCCAGGTTCGATCTCCGGTTGTGGCAGTGGAAAATACTGTGAGGGAGATTTTTCCACTATACACGGATATTGGGTGTGGATCCGTTGTGTCTAAATGTGTAGCCCCCTCCCACATAAGGCACTTCTAGAGCCTTCAGGGATAAAGGGGGTCGTAATTACCTGTGGTGTTATTTATTTATTATTAATACAACTTATTACATTTTGTCACAATACATGCACGCACATATACACACACATAAGTATATATAAACACCCAAAAAAAATATATAAGTAACAAATGAACAATCAGTAAAGTGTTAATGCTCTAGAAACTCTGTAAGAGAGTAAAACACTTCTGTGGTCGACAATTTTTTTACTCAACTGGAGAACGCCTTAAAATTTTTGTTTCTTATCTCGAGAAGGATTTTATTATATAATTTTGGACACCAGTAGTCCACTCCCTACTGAGTTATATTCAGTCGGTGATGCGGAATTTGCAGCTGTTCCCTGTTTCTTGTGTTATAGTGGTGATATTCAAGATTTAGACTAAATTTATCTTTATGTGAATGCATATATTAAGGCAACTGAGTATATATAAACTTGGCATAGTGAGAATACCTTGTTCTTTGAAGGCGTCTCTGCAGCTCTCTTTATAATTCATGCCACATAATGTTCTGATGGCTTTCTTTTGTAGGGTGAAAACTTTCTGAGCATCAGATGCTGTTCCCCATAGTAGTATTCCATATGCTGCGATGCTATGAAAATTTCAGTAATATTCCATTTTCGCGGGTTGGTTGGTGGATACGTTTTTTAGTATTCTAATGGTGTAAATAGCTGCAGCAAGAGCTCCTTAATATGGCCTTTCCAATTTAATTTACTGTCTAATGTTAAGCCTAAGAATTTCAACGATAACCTCTCAGTCTCTCTTTTTGTAGATAAAATTATATTTTGCGTTTTTTATCTATTTAAAGCCAATAAGTTCACCTTGAGCCAGATATTTGCTTCGTGCAATATATTTTGTGAAAGGGTTGTTAACTTTAATTAAATTTATTTTTCCCTTTTGTTACGAATGTTGTATCATCGACATATAAACAAGCCCCATAACTCTTGATATTACTGAGTAAGTCGTTGATGTATATTAAAAATAGAACAGGCCCCAACACAGAGCCCTTGTGGTACACCCCGGGTTGGTAGCGTTGGATTTGATTAAAAGAAGTCATCTTAAAAGACAAACACCTAAATAAAAATTGTAATATATCGGCCAAAATTCAGAAAGTTTTGAAAATTGGTAGGAATGCTAAGGAAACGAAAAGAACAAATCTCAAAGTAGGCCATGACACCATTAATTCCGTTTATTTTTTCTCTTTCCAATGATATAAAACATGTCAAAAAAATTTTAACTGATAGTGTCAGTATTTAATATTTTACAAAAACCACAATTCATATCATTGAATAGTAAAAATCAGCTATGCCATGATTAGTGAAAAACAATGTATACAATTATTAACAAATTTAACAGATTGTCACTGTTGTATGATGTATATTGCGTTGTCGAGATCTAAGACAAGTTTTATATCAGCAAATATGGTGTACACCAATAATAATAAAAATGATTTTAATTTAAACAGTAATTTCCACTCATATGAAACTCATAACAGAAATGATCTCACCATTCCAACACACCGCCTTAGTCTCACAAATAAATCCCATGTTATATTAGGATTAAATCTCTTTAATAAGATTCCAAATAATATCAAAAACATATCATACTTAAAGCACTTCAATAAGGAAGTAAAAGATCTGCTACTCAGCTTGTGTGTTTACAA
Source organism: Leptura quadrifasciata (assembly GCA_963675555.1). Lineage (NCBI taxonomy): Eukaryota > Metazoa > Arthropoda > Insecta > Coleoptera > Cerambycidae > Leptura > Leptura quadrifasciata. The sequence continues at coordinate 15,358,151 of OY776679.1, forward strand.
CATAGGCGAATTCATACAAACTACGGTCTAAAATTTTAATTATGTCGGCCACTCCGTTTAGCCCATTTTATCAGTCACTTTTTGTTTTAATTATGTACTTGTGTCTTAAATGTCATGTTATATTTTGATGTCCGGCTGTACCAGCAGCTACTTGTACAAACCTTTGTACTTTTTCTTTGTATTTTTTACCTATATTTTGAGTAGTCTTATAATGCTCTATGTATTCTTGTGGACAATAAATGTTTATTATTATTATTATTATTAAGTATATAAAGAAATATAGTCGTGGCAAAAGACATACATCTTATTTTTTTTAAAACTAAATTGACAAGACTATCGTAAAACAGCAGATCAGTCAAGAATCTATTTGCTTATCTGTTACTTCATATATAGGGGGGGGTCTGATAATAGTTTACTTTCCAGGGAGCTCCCGACAGCCTTGCATGAAACATGAACCAAACACATCCGTGCATTGGATGTGAATGTGGCAGTTATGCGATAGTTGTGAATCCTCAACACATATATCTTATTAGATGAAGCCTTGAAAAGTATGACTTTGTTCATTTTACAAAATACTACACCAACTAGCATCTTATTGCCCCTGCAATTTTATAATGGATAATAGCAAAAATTTAGCAGTCGCTGTTAGTAATAATTATTCTTAACATAAATGTGAAGAGCATTAAGTGATTTTAGATATATATTTTTAGTTGAACACATGTTGTTTACAATTGATACCACATTAAATGTATAGATAACTCGTGTAGGATACTGTAATTATCCATATTTTGGGAAAAAAAAGACTAGAAAATATGTTTAACCAACGTTGAACTTAAAATAAAAAATATTTCAAAATTACATGTCTTCTGAGAGGCGCGTAATACATGCATTTGGAAAAAGTCTTTCTGTAGCAAAAATTGTATCTAGTTATATTTTCTAGTTATAGTGAGTTACTGACAAATTAAACTGGAAATAACTGATACAGTGGCATCAGTACTGATTTATATGTAAAAAATGTATTTGGAATTTCATCTAATCTAACAAAAGTAACATTCTTAAAATGTCTAACAAACCAACGCAATCTAAATACTTTTTCTACATTAGTAGCTTGTGGAAGCTTCACTGGTATGCCTCCTGACACCACTGAATATAAAGCTGATTCCAATCTTAGATTTATTAACACAGAACACAGTCTACGTAAATATTTCAATCTTGACCATAATGGAAGCCACAGAGTTTTAAGATTACTATACTGTTTTCAAGAACAACAACTTTTTCAAAACACATGCAACAGTAATGTAATGGAACATTGTAATTCGATAAAAGATATCCCTTGATAAATCTGTTTATGTGATCTGATATCTGCTCACTCAATTCGACGAGTGTAAGTAGGATACAAATTAACTCCTGTGACATTTCAGTTTCGTTATTGTATAATTGTTTTTTCATGAAGGTATAATTAGGTAGGTGTACAATTTTTCAGTTCAAATATTCATCTTCCGATGATGCAAACTTGCAGTATTTTTGTTTTTGTACTCTTAAAAAGGTTGCAGAACATTCTATGAACATGTTTTTTCCTAAATGTTTCATAAGTTTTGTATTCAATGATAGATTTCTTTCAAAAACATAAAGGTTTTTCCTTTAGCTAACACTAATTTACTGTCAAAATTTTAGCGCAATAGGACCTTTATTGTTTCAATTATCGTGCTTATAAGAACCATGATGGATAGGCAGGGCACATGGATGTTTTGAAGGTTTTTCAGAATTCGATGACTACACAATACAATTTTTTTTCTCTACGAATGATAATTTACGGTTTCAGAAAAACGCCTGCAAAAGTATGTCATAAAAAAGATGTGAAATGATATTTTTAAAAACAATTGAGCGGCCTTCAAACTGTCAAAAATGTTATATTTACCTGGTTGATTGGATCTTTTTTTTTTGTATTTTCAAACATAGCAATTTGTCAAAAAATGGTCGTAGTCTTGTAAATTTGCAATGCGAGACCAAGTTTATAATTTAAGGTAAAATTAAGAGTTATTAAATTGAGCACACTTGCCAGCGATATCAGTCTCAACTCTAACTATTCGATTATCATCGGGCTCACGACGCAACCGGTAACACACTTGTAACTACATCGCGGTAATTTAAAATGATTTTACTATACATCTGCTTTATGTACTGAACATACCATGTTCATTCATGAGACATCACTTATTGTACTACATTTAATGCACTTGGGTGCCAAAAGGCCACCATACATGGAAGGGAATTTTAAGCAATCTGTCCCGCCTTCCAAATCTGCCAGATCACATCTGCCGCCTCTCAGGGTACAGATATTTTGGTCTCCACACACATAAAGATCGCATCGTTCATTTTCGCCAAATATCAAGTCGTTGATGGGACGGGCAGTTCAGTTAATGGTAAAGCCTCTTTAAATTCCAAGGCCTCCGAGGACACTGAACGAGCGTTCAGATAGGATTTGTTGTCAGTAAAGATGAGCAGGGTTCAAAATAGAAGAAAAATTGCACTTTATGGGTCTTAGTCCGTTGAAGGAGTCGGACAAATTACCGAATGTTTGCGCCTCAGACTAGACAATACCCCCCCTCGTTTTCGATGGTGCTGAATCGATTGCAGGATTAAACCAATTTTTTCACCTCGGCAACCCCCTGAATTTGGCCAAAACCACCCCTAAAGTCTCCTTTTCCGTGAACCCACTTATTTTCCCCAGTTTTTCGACTAATTGTTATTCCCTCGAGTAGAACAGAAGGTCCCACGAGGGATTTGACCGCACCCACCCCTACCCCAGGCTTCCAACCCTTGTAGGGGGTGGAAAAGTGATTTTTTTTGTGAGAAAAAAATTAATATTTTGTAGGAGGCATTTATTTGGGGAAGGTGATAGGTGATCAGGGTTGTGTAAACACCTCGGGGGTTGTTTTCAAACTTCAAGGGGGTGGAAATTTTTTTTCATCTATAATTGAAAAATAGTATAAAAACATGTTTATTAAAGTAGTTTTATGAATTGATTTTCCACCCCTTTGAAGAGCGAAAGCAACCCCGGGGCCTGTTTCACAACCCTGTTCACCTGCCAGCCACCTTCCTCAAAGAAACGTCTCCTACAAAATATTAATTGTTCCCCCCCCCCAAAAAAAAACAACCAATTTTTAACCCCCTCAAAGGTTGAAAATAACCCCCGGGGGTAGTTACACAACCCTGGTTACATACTACCTTCCTCAAAGAAACACATCCTATAAAATGTCAAATTTTTTCTCACAAGAACAAATATCAATTTTCCACCCCCTACAAGGGTTGGAAGCCTGGGGGACCTTCTGTTCTACTCTATTGAAGAACAATTAGTCGAAAAACTGGGGAAAATAAGCGAGTTCACGGAAAAGGGGACTTTGGGGGTGGTTTTGGTCAATTTGAGGGGGTTGCTGAGGTGGGAACATCCGTTTGACCCCGGCAATCGATTCAGCACCCTCGAAAACGAGGGGGGGGAGGCGGACATTGTCTAGTTCGAGGCGCAAACATTCGGTAACTCTTTAAATGGACTATCTATGTATCTGGCAAATTTGTGAAAATGAAAAGAAGAAAAATCGAACAAAGTGGATGAAAACGTGGATTAATGTGGACATATGCGTTTAATCCGAGAACTAAGGGCGAATGAGCAGGATAATTTACAAAAAACTATTTACGAATGCCAGGTCAAGTTTTTCAAAAAATTAACCAAATCATCATAAGCCTCCCTTTTCAGATTTTTATTTATGTATGAACCGTCTTTAGTTTTCTACAAACATGTTTGTTCCCTATATAAATCTATAAAATTAGTTAATTCTTTTGTCCATTCCATCTTTCACTGACACCTTCAATTCGCACGGGATTGATATTTCTGTGTATGTGCACCGACAGGACTGAACTGCAGCGATCTGTCCTGTCGCACTGTTTCACCGATAAAACCTGTCACACGTCACCAACATAAACATCGAGACAACAGATTTGGTCCGTGGCGGGACAAATCGTTTAAAATTCCCTTCCGTGTATGTGGCCTAAAAAATGTGGGTAATTCATGCCTAGCTGGACATGAATGAGAAAATCATCATCAGCTTTTTTAAAGTTTACAAATCCTTCCTATATCGCCAAATTTTTCAAAACCATCGCACCAAATTATAAGTACTTCTTTTCACTTTTCACTTTGTAAAAAGCTTATTTGTTTCTATCAAGACTTCAAATTTATACAAAGCAGTCCAAAATTGTCTCACGGTGTTTCTGCGGCTGATAAACCATGAAAAAATAATGGTGGTCTTTTATATAAACTTAATTCCGAAAATGAATAACAAGGGAAATATACCCCTTAAAAGGGAGATAATAAATTTCTGTTTTTCTGCACCATCTTCCGATTCCATCCGGACACTTGTTTACATGATATCAGTCAAGCCCTCTTCTGCTTAATGGGTAGTTTTAGGGGGTGACTGTCAGTATTTTCCTCATGACTTTTTAATTTATTTTCAGATAATTACAAATAAAATTATTGTAATATGTTTAAAAATACATCGTGCTTTTACAACACTTTTATTAATAAAATCTTTTACACATAAAAATTGCTTTGACATATTACTTTGATATTTCTGTTATTTATTAGACTTTGGCTCTTTTTTAAATAATTTCAGTTTAATTATTAATATTATTTAAGCATGGGTGATTACATATTCTCTGAATTAACAGACGTAGTTTTAACTTTGGGGAAGGTGTTGGTGATAAATTCCTGATGCCAAAACTTAATGCCGACTTAGGAAAATAAGAAGTCTTCAGGTGAAAAACAGAGACGCTGGCCGTCCAAGAAACGTAAGAACTGCTGACATCGAAGAAGAAATATTAAACATTGTAATGGTATGACACGTTGGGTGCCAAAAATATATGACGAGCCTATTTAGTCACTAAACAAAAAGTAATATTGATATGACAAAAAGAAATGAAGTGAATATAAACAGTAGCGTTCGAGTCGCAGAGCCTCGCAACAGGTGTGCCGAGGGCTAGCTTAGCTCTAGTCGGTGAGGGGGTAGGTTAAGGTTCATACACAAAAAAAATAATAAAGCATATACACATTAGTTACTCATGTATATGTATAAAGGGCGCCACTAGCTAATAAAATGACTGCAACCTAGCTAGAAGGCTCCCAAAATTTACAAGGGTACCCAAACGCTACAGTATATTTCTTCGAGGTATAAATTTAAAAGAAAACCAGTATGTAAAGATAGAATTTGGATATCAAATTTATTCAGTAAAAGGGTATTCACCTGGAGTAGATATATATATTCACAAACAATAAATATATTTGAGCCTGTCCTTGGTTATATAATTTACCGTGTGTGATATCACGAAGGGTTCACATTAGGTTCACACGAGATAATAAAAGTCGTGCATATGAACTTATTTATACTTATATATCATAACTTATATAATATACCTCCCCAAATGATAAAAGGTTTGAATTGAATTACCCGACATTACTTATTTACATTTAACATAAAAAAAGGAGTCATATCCAAATACTTAAAATTTTCAAATAGTCAAAAGTGAAATCACAAATTATGTATCCCGAACTTATACGCTAAGTATAAAAACGTGTATGGCGAGCTGAGTAGCTGCCTCCCAAGAAGTACCACGAATCATTGTCCAAATTGTTCGCATAAGTTGTCGTTGTTAATTCCCATCCATCAAAATGATCCAGACCACGAATCGTTGTCCAAAGTGAAAGCAAAAGGTTGTCAATAAAATTCCAATTAGGGGTCCACAAGTGGAGAACAAGAGTAGGTGACCGAAACCCAGGCCTCTCTTGCTCTGGAGGTGGGTAACGCCAGGCTCCATAATTATGTGGGGGGAATTCGTAAAATTCGGGATTGAACATTACGAAAACAAAAAAAAGTAACAAAAAGTTGAATAAAACAGAAAAGAAGGAAAAGAAGAAGAAAAAGAAGCCCTAAAAAAAATAATTTCATAAGTATACTAAAAAAAAAATTAAAAAGATCTTTATTCCTTACTCAAAGGTGTAGGGCGGCTTAAAATCGGCGATCCAAGAGATCAAACTTGGAAGTAATTCCTCGTGGGACGGCTTTAATTCAAAATCCGAACTAGTCAAGTAAGGTGTGTCGTTCTAAACAACCATAACGTACACAACCAACCATGAATTTCCAATATCCCATGAAAACATCAAATGGAAAGCCCCATTAACGGCAATTAAAAGGAAAAATTCACAAAGAACGCCAAGCGCACTGCACCTAATGGCTACCATCTCCAAACTCAACTTCCTACCTTCATCGTGTGACCTTACAAGCCGACAAAAGACGCAACCCCTAATACACCTGCGAGATGCCTACTGTATAGCCAAAGGATTCTAGTCTCAGCTACAAAATTTAACAGCGCGGCAACCCTGGATACACCTCTCTAATTACCTACTGTTTACCTAAAAGGCATAAATCAGCATTTAGCATGTAACAATGGAAGATTCTACGAGAAGTACTAGATAGAACATTAGGCTTAAGAATGGATATATTACTACTCAAGGATTATTACCTGAGGATATGCCACTAAGAGTTGATTTATGTGAACTGTTGCTTGAGCGGACGGAATATGCTCCAGATTTTTTAAGTAAAATACTTTTTACTGACCAGGCTACAGTCACACGACAAGGCATGTTTAATTCTCGGAATATGCATTTCTGGGCTGAGGAAAATCCTAATACACAATATAAAGCCATTTTCAACATATCCTCAAAATAAATGTATAGGCAGCAACTCTAAGGAATCAATTAGTAGGATACCATATATTTCTTGGAAATTTAATGGCGATATATAATAATAATAATAATAACAATCTTTATCATAATATTAGAATGTAAAACTAAGTAAACAGAAAAAATTATAGTTTAAAAAAACTAAAAAAACACGCTTTAATAGCAAACCGAATTAAAAAGTAAAAAATAATGTTTAAATATTAAGATTCTTATTTTATTTTAAAAAAGCGTGGGGTGCTTGACATCAATTGTTATAAACCCCACGCTTTTTACAATAAAATAAGAATCTTAATATTTAAACACTATTTTTTACTTTTTAGTTCGGTTTGCTATTAAAGCGTGTTTTTTTAGTTTTTTAAACTATAATTTTTGTTTGTCACCCTCTTGCTATTCATCCCTCGACACGTTTCTCATCAATAATAAAATATATATTAATGACAACGGCTCTTCCGACAAATTCTCGACAATTGATTGGTAATTTTTTTTATTTTATTTTATCCTGATGATCCTGGTGAGGACATTAGGACAAAGTTGTCAAATTATTCTATTGTCATCGGTCCTTGATAAGTGTGCAAAGTTTCAGTTTAATCTGAAGTTTTGAAGTGGGTGAAACTCGCGTTCAAAGATTCCATTACAAGTAAACAAACTAACAAACAAACAAAAATACAGGTGAAGCTAATAAAAGCGTGTTAAAAAAGAGTATACATACAACTATTTCATATTATATATATATATATATATATATATATATATATATATATATATATATATATATATGTTATTACATATGATTTGCAGGAAACAACTACTCAGCGGGCAAATACCCCGACCTGCATTGAATTATACCTTACAAATCATGAAAGATTGGTAGCCAATATATATATATATATATATATATATAAAATAACCACTAATCATAATATATAACTATCTTTCAGTAGTCTTTTAAAGGAAATAATTCTACGAGCATCTTTTTCTACTCGATTCAGACTATTATATTTCCTGATACCCCTAAAACAAATTGAATTTTGCCCAGCAGTTGTTCGCACCCTTTGCAAAACAAAGTCTTGTTTACCTCTTGTGTCGTGATCATGTACGTTTTCAACGTTTTTAATATATCTTGTAAATATTCAGGTTCTTCTCCCAACCTAATTTTATGGATGAAAAACAGCATATTATATTCTAAAAATTGTTTTATATTTAACCAACCCAATGTATCCAACATGTCTTCAACCCTTGTATATCTGTTGTAACCTAATATTGTCTGCATAGCTCTATTTTGCAATTTTTGTAAACGCCCTATACAAGCTTGATTAGCCATATACAATACAGTGCTACAGTAGCAAAAATGAGGCAATATTATGGTGTTGTACACTAATTTTCTAGTTTTTATGGAAAGATACCAACTAACCCTACAGAGAACTCCAATTTTTTTGCAACTTTTTTACAAATATAGTCAATGTTTTTATTAAATTTCAAATCATTGTCAATTATGATCCCCAGATATTTAATTTCATTAACTATTTCGACAATCTCTCCTCACAATTTAAGTTGTAACCGGTTAATGAGAAATATCTCCCTATATGACTTTTTCCCTTTTGTTTTTGCTACCTTCAATTTTCTTCTTCTTTATGTGTAAAAGAATTTATTAAAAAAATGTTGTAAATGCACTTTGTCTTAACATAAATTACTCGAGAACAATTGGTTTATCAAAATGCAATAGTCACCCCTAAAACTACCCCTTAAACAGAAGAGGGTTTGACCGAATACCATGTAAACTAGTGTCCGGATGGCCTATGATTAAGTTTAAAATATGAATTTGATATTTTAAGGGAGTCGGAAGATATTGCAGAAAAACTGAAATCTCTTATCCCCCTTTTAAGGGTATACCTCCCTTATTATTCGTTTTTGGAAATAAGTTTATATAAAATACTACCATTATTTTTGGATGTATTATTAGCCGCAGAAATATCGGAAGACAATTTTGGACCACATTGTATTTGCAAATGTTTTTTTAATAGTTAAACAAGTCAATTACATAATAAAAAAAATAAAAAGAATTAGTTCCCTCCCTTATATTAACAACATTTAAATCAATATTACGCCAAAGCAAAGATATCTTCTATTTCCAAGATATTTATTTTTCCATAAATTAGTATATTTAGTAAATTTGATTAAATTATGAATATGTTATAACAGAGCAAACACTATACTGTATGTTCTTTTGCTTAAGCCAATAATATAAAATTAACTAACAATTACTTTATTGTAAAACAAATGTCAACTATTTACAGGATAATTAATTAAACACCAAAGGCATATCTATTTTGTTTAACGTGTTCGATATTTTACACATTGCTCTACTTACGTTTGAAAAATATAAAAGAACTTTCTTCAAAATTTGTACGTTCATACTATTGGTAAGGTAATCTTGCAATGTAACTAGCCAGAAAAAATTAAATATATATAAATTGTTTTTTTATTCGTTATCTAATCTCTGTTTAGATACCTTATCGCGAATGTAGGTATCTTAAAATGATAAAAATATGTGGCAAATACAGGGCATTACTAAAAACCCAAATAAAACTTATGAAACACAGTGAATCGATAAAAAAACAATTTTTTCGTGGAGGGATCCTCATCAACGCAGCTTTGAACGGGCCTCTTAGAAAACGAAGGTATCAAATTCAAAATTATAGTTTCACTTCCATTTACGGTGATTTTAAGTTTTGAAATTGCGTTGGAAAATTCATTTAAAACTATATACATATTTCTGTGAATTATCTATTCTACAGTGTCTCACTTTTTGCGACTACATCCCAAAGTCTCAGCCATTTGTTGTCTATTTCTCGTGTTTCTTCAGATTGTGATTAAAAAGTTATTTAAAAATTTTTTTTCGAAATTAAATACTACTATGATCAAAAGAAATTGGCAAAAATTAGGCATTTATATTAGCGACTGAGATAGGGTTTTTGTTTTTATAGAATCTTGTTCGGCATGACCTAAAACCCCAGTCCCTGTATACCAAATTTCGTTAAAAAATATTCATTCCTTTACAAAAAAAATCATGTCTAAGATTTCAATAATAATCACCCTACTATTTGAGTTATTTATTGTCAGATATTTAGACAACTTGGTAGTCGTGTAATAATGACGCTAATTAAGCATTAGGGCACATTTTTTATCCAAAACACTATTATGAAATGAATATTTGAATATTGATAGCTATTTTTTAAAATACTTAGAATTCGGCATCTTTGTTAACATGGAGTGCTTTGGAATGGATTTGACAATTGCATCGAATGTCAAATTACTGAACACAATCACTAAACAGCCAATTGAGTTGAGATATTTTTAAAATTCATGATTTCTATTGGTTGCTTACTAATCATAATCACTTTCTTCAAGATGAACGAAAGCAGCTATGCTTGCACAACAATTAAGTATTGCTGATAAAATTGAAATAATAAGAATTGTTGGTGACAGTGTGCACTCTTATCGAGATGCAGCCAGTATCTTCAATTTGAGACATCCAGAACACTCACAGATTGACTACACCACGGTTGGTTCAATTAATAGAACTAGAGATGTATTCAAACTTAGAGCCAAAAACTACAACGTTGATAATTGTCCATTGGATCAAGTAATATTAGATGCTGTTAATGCTGAATCGTGTGTTAGTGTCACAGATTTATCTCTAAACTTGAATGTAGACAGAAATAAAATTTGGAGGTGCCTTAAACGTCATAATTTAAAACCATATTAGCCCAAGTTTTTACACACTATGGAAGAAGGAGACACAGATAGGGATTGGAATATTGCTTCAGGGCACAGGGTTTGTTTTTAAACGACACAAATTTTTTGAAAAAAATAATTTTCAGTGATGAGGCTACTTTTACAACAAATGGCGTGGTGATGATGTCACACAAAAAAGGTCCAAAAAACATACCAAACAATTATCGTCCAATATCTGTTTTACCAGTATTCTCTAAAATATTTGAGATTGTCTTGAAGCAAAGATTAGTGAAATATTTACAAGACATAGACTACATTAGAGAAGAGCAAAAATGGTTTCCTAAATAAAAAAAGTACGCAGACAGCTTTAGCAAACATATTGGAAGAAACATATAATGAAATAAATAACAGTAATACTGTACTAGCAGTATTCCTAGATTTATGCAAAGCATTTGATATAGTGGACCACAGGATATTACTTGAAAAAATGGCCAAGCTGGGTATACAACACAATGCGCTCAAACTTTTTTAAAACTATTTAGATAACCGAAAACAATTTGTATCAATAAATGACAAGCAGAGTCACCATCAATGTATCAAGGACGGTGTTCCCCAAGGATCAGTTCTTGGACCGATTTTGTTTTTGGTACATATCAATGACGTATGTGAATGTGCACTCGCTGGCAAAATAACTTTATTTGCAGACGATACTGCCTTATTTTATTTGGGAACTTTACAACAGATCTTTGAAAGTACACAGAGTGACTTAAATAAAATATGTGAGTAGACAAGTAATAACTACATAAAACTTAACCAAGACAAGTGCAAATACTTAGTGATCAACAACAGTCTTCCAACTAATCAATTGAATTTAAAGATACATTATGAAATGATCGATGAAGTAGACGAAATTAAATATTTAGAAATAACTTTGGATAAAAACTGAACTTTGAATACCACATCAATAAACTATGTTCCAAACGTTCTTCAATGAATTACGCTTTGAAGCAAAATTCATTTAAATTTAATCATAAAACTAAATATTTGATTTATAATGCACATATTAATTCACACCTCACCTACTTAACTGCTTTCTGGGGATAGGCTAATCAACAGTCAATCAACAAACTGCAAATATATCAAAATAAAGTAATAAAAACTCTATTTAATAAACCTCCAAGAACAAATACCGTTGAATTGTACAATAATTTAAAGATTTTAAACATTCGTGAACTTGTTAAAATGGACAGCCTAAAGCTAATATATAAAATAAAACATGGACTATTGCAGACAGACATAAATCTAGTGAAAAATTGTGACATTCATAAATATTACACAAGAACAAATCAAAAGGGGGCGAGCGTAGGTGCGTCTTTACTATGTACATACTTCGGTATGCGATGTAAAGCAACGACAGGCGCGGTTAGTACTGGGATTGGTGACCATTTCAACGGAAACCGCGTTCTCGCCTCACACATCTTCCAGCGGCTTGTATATCAGTGTATGCGCGGAAGCTATACAACCTTATGCGAGGGTTGTATAGGAGATATACCATCCTTCGGAGGGGATGTAAAGCCGTCGGTCCCTTGTCTATTAAATGTTAGGCAAGTAAAAGATCCCTACTCTTCTTAAGGGAAGAGGTTCGGCAAAATTCCTGGTTGGGGGTAGCTCGTCTACAGGCGTCGGTGTTAGGCCTCAGTAGCGGAAATAGGCCGACGTTAAATAAATGTATAAAAAAAAAAAAAATCAAAAAAAAAAAAAATCAAAACTACTACATCCTACCCTGTGTAAAAAACCAAAGTAGAAAAAAAATTACATATCAAGCACTTCAGTGGTACAACGAACTGCCAGAAATAATATAGTTGAAACCATCATTACCTAGTTTCGTAAAATCACTGAAAAACTATCCAATTATACAAAGAATATAATACTATTAACTGTAAATAGTATAAGCATGTGTGTATGTAACTATATTATCCACTGTCTATTTATGTATGTGTTATTTAAACCCGTGCTAGATCTTTGTATCTATTTGGGTTCATATTTAAATTAATATATATATATATACTCCGAACAAGTAAATGTCTGGTGTGGAATTTTAAATGAGACCTTGATTGGACCATTTTTCTTTGATGACATTTTAAATAGCGTGAGATTCTTGCATCATAATACAGTAATAGTTCAAAATTGGCTGAATAACAACTTTCCTATGCGTTGCATTGGAAGAAATAGTCCTTTAATTGTGTGGCCACCAAGTTCACCAGACCTCACCCCTATGGATTTTTATTTTTGGGGTGCCATAAAAAATAAAGTCTATAAAAATAGGCCACGAAATAGAGCGAAACTATGTGACAGAATTAAAGAAGCATGAAGAATTAAGAAAATTTGTTAAAAATAATAGGAGAATTGAAAAATGTATCAGAATTGAAGGGGGACGAGTAGAGGAAGATTATATTTAATATTTACTTTATTTTTGCTTAAGTAATAATTTTAAATGTTGCTTAAGTTACAATCACTTTTAGTGCAGCAAAAAAAGCATTTTAATTTACACAGTCCGAATACAGTAAGAATGATTTTATCCTGTTTTGGGTATCATCCGGAGTATATTCCTAAGTTTTGGACCTCGAAAACCTTGTGCTACTTTTTTTTATAAACAATTAAAGTTTTTTTTACCGCATTTTTCGAGCTTAAAATGTGAATAACTCCCGTTCTATAAGACGAATTGGGGCAAGCTAAAAAGAAGTCTCTTCTTAATAAAATTGCCAATAAATCCTCATTGGTTTCAAATCTCTGAAGTACGTACATAACCTATAAAACTGGAGAAACGAGAAAAAAACAGTATTTCTTTCATTTTAGTGCCCAAGACCGTCAACTAGACCAATTTGCATCAAACTTTCATAAAATATACTTTCTGATGTAATAAAAAGACTCTGAAAAGTTAATGTCAAAATATTAAACCCATTGGCCAAAAGTGCATTTGTTATCTAAAATTTGAAATGCCCGCCATTTTATGCCATTAAGTCCAAAATGAAAAATTATTTTTCAAAATGTAGATTAATGTATTTTATAAGTTCTTGCTTGGTAACGTGTACAATTCAGTTTCACTCTCTGAATCTGTTTCAAATAAAAATTTATCACCACTTACACACACACTAACAAGGGAAGAAATCAATACTGTTATCATTGGAACTTCAGATAAGGAGAATGCTACAAAAAGTGATCAGACAAACAAAAACCAAACACTTAATAAAAATCTTACAAAAAACGACAATTACTCAGCAAGAATGCATGAAATGAAACAAAAACCTTACAATAATTTATTTTATATTAACACCAAATCCACACAAACTAGGATCCAAATGGCAGACATTTGGGCAAATGAAAGACCTACAAATAATGATATTATTTTAAAAACCAAAAAATGTTTTTTATTAAAATCAAACACTCCCAAAACAATTTTAAACAATTCATTGAAGAAACTCAAAACACAAGAACTAATTACGGATTTTACAGAGACCAATTTCATCAGTTAACTCACCACAAAAATCAAATACGATTCAGAAATCGTTTTCCTGTGTTATAGCATCGGTTGAACTAGAAATTAGTGATGATCAAATCAGCAAACTTATCTCAGAGCAGGGTATAGAACATAGATACTGCAAAAGAATAATTGCAAAAGTCACTAACAAACCTAGTTTCTATATAAGGATAATAACCGCATCAATCTCTGCATATGAAAAATTACTTATGATAGTCTCTTTTATAAATGCAGACATTATTCAATATATCCCAGCACACCCCCACCACCATCACCTTCACCCTGCAGCAAATGCCTAGAATTTACACACACATCAGAAAATTGCTCGAAACTCCCAAAATGCACAAAGTGTGGTGAACAACATAGCACTAACAAATGTAAAAGTAGCCTGCCCCCTAAATGTAATGCATGTGGAGCAGAAGATCATCAAGCATGGTCATTTAAACGCTCCAAACGACCCACTAAACCAATAGAAGGAATCCCAAACATTCCAAGCACTTAAACAAAAAATCTAACGAAATCACAGATTCTCAGAAGAAAAACACAAAAATTCACAACACTGTTACAATACATGACATAATAATAAATACTTACATAAACAAACTAAACAAACCCAAAAATAGCAACAGAGAAGAACTGTTATTAAAACTGAGGAAAAGATTCATAACAGAATACAACATTGACACCTCTGTGTCATTTTTCTCAGGCAACAGAATTTATATTCTCATGTTTGACATGGATTCAACAGATGCAGCATCACCCACAGAACCGATACTAGGAGATAATAATGTTCAAGTTCTCGTCTAAAGTTAATATTCTATACACAAATGTCAATAGTTACACCCCTAAGAAACACATTATTAACCATACAATTGAAAATCATAATATTAATTGTGCCCTATTCGTGGAATCTAAAACAAAACCAGATGCAAATACTAACTACCGAAATTGGCATATTCTGCGATGTGATGGTAATATCGTCACTAATAATATCCGAGGCGGAGTCAGTCTAGTACAAGTACATCCTAACTTGAAAATGGGAAAAACAAATGCACCACAAACAAATAATCCTCTTAACAATGCACTACACTTCACCATACCGTTCCAAGATGACAAATTGCATATATTTTTAATATATATACACCCGTCGTGAAATATCGAAGAAACCATATTGTCCAAGGTTATTCAGTATAAATAAGCTATGATTATCGGAGACATTCAACATTAATCAAAGTAAGAGAAAACAACTTAATAACTTCTTGAAGAACTCACATTCATAAAAGTTGACACACCACCAACGTTTATCATGCCAAACAATCCGGACTCAACTCCCGACTTAGTGCTACACACTAATAATATTACCAATAATATAGAAAATGTTGAATTGATCCCAGACGTGGGATCAGACCATTTATCAATCAAAATAGAGTTTGATTTAAACAAAACGGCGGATCTTGAGAAACCCATAGCTAAATACAAATACTCAAAATGCAATATGGACAAAGTTAACGCAGATATGAAAACATTCATAAACAATAATAAAAACAGTGAGATATGCCCAGAACTCATTTCAAATTTCAACAACACTCTAAAAAATTCATTCGCCAATAACACCCCGAAACTGAAAGTATCGTATTACACTCACGAACTACCACATTTTATTATTAAGTTAATAAAGACAAAGAGAAAAATGTATAGAGAATACAAATTGAACCAAAATACTGAATTTAAACGAAAAATAAATGAATTTAACAAAAATATCCACAATATGATAGTACAATACAAAACACACAAATGGCTGGAAACGTGTCAGGAAATCAACAAACTACAAGGAAAAAATTATTACCAGCAAATTAACAGACTATCTAAGTACAAAAATAAAAAGTCCATCCCATCTCTTGAACAAAATGGAGTCGAATACGATGATGACATAGAGAAAGCAGAAATATTTTCTCAACAGTTCAAAAATGCATATAAGCAGGAGCAAAATATTAACTTCTGCGAACAAAACTACCATACCGTAAATGAGTGGTACAATGAATACTTTAATACAGACTTCAATCATGAGGAACATCAGTTGAATGAAGAAGAATATTTTAAGGCATTACACTCCCAAAAAAACACCTCCCCCGGTTACGACAATGTACCATGGTTAATATTGAAAAAATTACATCATGAAATTCACAAATATATATTAAAAATATTTGAATACTGTATGAATAACAGTTATTTTCATGATGACTGGAAAATAGGCCAGATAATACCTAAACCAAACACTAACCACAAAAACCCAGCCAATTATAGACCTATAACACTTTTACCAGTATTGGGTAAATTATTTGAAGGGATAGTAAGAACCAGACTAAATGAATTAATTAAAGAAAAAATACCGGCATTTCAATTCGGTTTCAAAGAAAAAAGTTCAACAGTTCACCCGCTAACAATCTTAACCTCAAACGTACAAACAGCCAAACATGTAAATTTGAAATCAGCTGCTATCTTTCTCGATATAAAAAAGCTTTCGATAGTGTCTGGCATATGGGATTATTGTTTAAACTGAAAAACTTGGAAATACCTGACTGCTTAATTCACATTGTTAAAACTTTCCTAGAAAACAGGCAATTACAGATAAAAGTAAATGACAGCTACTCACAAGAATTTACCGCGGAACAAGGAGCACCCCAAGGATCCCCCCTCTCACCGATATTATACAATATTTACTGTCACGACATTTTAACAACCACAGGACCTAATGATCCAAAAGCATATATATTACAATATGCCGATGACACAGCTCTAGTGGCACATAATGGAAACATGACAACCACTGTGAAAAAACTGCAAACTTTAATGGATAACATACAGATTTGGTTTAACACATGGAGACTACAACCCAATCCAACAAAATCCCAGTTCCTAATTTTCAATCATACTCCCAATAACACTTCCCCCACAGTCTCAATCTCAAACCACCAATTACAACCTCTAACATCTGTAAAATACTTTGGTTTGCAGTTGGACAACAAACTGAACTTCAATCTTCATACAAAACAGATCAAAAAAAGAATAACATCAAGAGCAAAACATTTTAGATTATCTAACGTACAAAAACAAAGGCATAAGCACATTGACTGCAAGTAAGATATACAAGGCAATTTGTAGACCCATGCTAGAATACGCCCATATTCTATATCTGAACTGCCGAAGACCAGCGCTAAAAAACATTAAAGTAGCAGAAACATCTGCCCTCAGAATAATTACAAAAATACGACACCCTACAAATCCCCTGAGCTACTGTACAATAAAACCAAGATACAACCGATAATGGAAAGATTAAAAACATTGTCCACCAAATTTGCAACCCACACACACAATTTGGAACTAATGCAAACACTTTTTCTACCAAGACCCAGGACCCCCGGAAGCTATTCCAGATTCAAATACCCTGAAAACACACTTCAGGAAATTTTAAATACAATACATGAAGAACACACACTGCAACAATAAAAATAAATACTGCATATATTACATTTTTTTCTTTTTTTTTACAATATAATATGTATCTACTTCTTACTAAAAGTAATAAATTTACACACGCAATTGTAAAACACTGGCTGAAGGACTTCGGTCGATGGCCAATTGGTATTTTCTCTGTAGCTATTATTATTATTTAAAAAAAATCATTTTTTAGCTCAATTAACAATACTGTTACGTGCTTACAAATTTTCAGTAAACACTCCGTGGGTTTAAATAACTTGCAACAAGAATTTTCACTAACCACTATTTTATTTATCACTAAAATTACACTAGTAAATACTTAACAATCACACAACTAATAATCACTTAATCTAATATAAATTCACAACTTTTAAAACACTATGTACTTTACTTTTTCCCTTAAACTAGTCAACTCTTGTCTAACCTAAGAACTCTCTGTTTGTTTACTGAACTGAACTCTTCTTTATATTTCACTAAACTGTACTGTTCCCCCATCTGCTGGATTCATCTCCTTATATACACCCATAGAAATGTACCACAGTATTCTACAATTTTCTGGAATTCTACAGAATTTTCTACCATGTAATAGATGATTGTTCGTCAATTGGCTCATAGACGGCGCCACCCTACTAGTCAGGGAAATAACTAAGCTTCTGAGGAAAACTTTGAACATGAACTTAATCACATCTTTCCTTGTTAGAGGGCAGCACATAACACTGCCCCCTCCATAAGCCTGAACGTCCCGGTCAGGCAATTCAGATTCCCCAACATACTTCATACTTCGCCAACCTATCCAAGTGCACGATCTTCATCTTGGACTTCTTACTACGTTGAATTCGGTAAACAACGTCATTGATCCGAGTGATGACTGAATACGGTCCTTCCCAGGGTGGGTGAAGCTTCGGAGATTTTCCCTTCTTTCGCTGTGGGTTATATAGCCAAACCAGATCGCCCTCCTTGAATCCTGCTGACGTTCCCTTCCGGTCATAGCGAGCCTTCATTCTGTCACTAGCTATGCTAACTTGGTTTCGAACCAATTCGTGGACATTCCTCAGCTGTTGACTAACTTCGTCTGCGTAGTCATCCACGGACAGTGACTTCTTATCTGGTGTACCAAACATCAAATCACATGGCAGTCTGATCTCGTGCCCAAATATTACACGAGCCGGTGTCTGTTTAGTCGTCTCATGAATGGCAGCCCTGTATGCCATTAAGAAAAATGGTATATGTCGATCCCAATCTCGCTGGTTCTTGTGAACTACCTTAGAAAGATGTTCCTTCATGGTTTTATTATGTCGTTCCACCATTCCATCTGACTGGGGATGGAGAGGGGTTGTCCGAGTCTTGTGAATGCCCAGCAACTCACAAATTTTCTGAAATACCCCCGACTCAAAGTTTCTCCCTTGATCAGAATGTAGCTCCAGGGGTACACCAAATCGGCATACAAGGTTATCCACCAAAACTCGAGCAACAGTAACTGCTTCCTGATTCGGAATGGCATAGGCTTCCGGCCATTTACTAAAATAGTCCATAGCGACCAGGATGTATTTATTCCCATCATCTGTCACTGGGAATGGGCCCGCTACATCTATAGCAATCCTCTCAAAAGGAGCTCCGACGTTATATTGCTTCATTTGGCCCCTGCTCTTCGTCTGTGGCCCTTTGGTAGCTGCACAAGCCTTGCATTTGCGGCACCAAGCTTCCACATCTTGACGGCTATTTATCCAATAAAATCGTTCCCGAACTTTAGCCAATGTCTTATTCATACCAAAATGTCCCCCGGACACTCCATCATGTATTTCCTGAAGTACTTTTGGGATTCGACAGCTAGGTATCACCAGACGCATGGTAACTTCCTTCCCATCTGGACTTTCCCAAGCTCTCTTTAATAGTCCATCTACAACCTTAAGGGAGTCCCATTGTGCCCACAATGCCTTCAGCTCCACACTTTTGTCCGAAACATCCTTCCATTCCGGTCGCGTTCCTTTTTCTTTTGCCCTTAATATAGGACCAATTACACTGTCATCCATTTGTTCTCGTCTTAGAACTTCCTTTGTCCAATCATCTGGAACATCTACCTGAACTGTGTTTACTATCACCGTGCCCTGTGCTTTTTCAACCCGATAGCAGTGCTTGCAGTCATCTTTGCACGGTCTTCTTGACAGAGCATCTGCATTTTTATGAGACTTTCCAGGTCGGTGTTCGATTGTGAGGTCATATTGCTGCAGTCTTTCTATCCAGCGAGCCAGTTGACCTTCTGGGGTTTTCAGCTGCAGTAGCCATTTTAATGCAGCATGGTCGGTCCTGATTTTGAAATGTTGACCATAGAGGTACTTGTGAAAATGGTCCACGGACTTAACAATGGCCAATAGTTCCTTCCTTGTTACACAATAATTCCTCTCTGGTTTGGACAGTACCTTACTGAAATACTCGATTACTTTTTCCTCTCCATTTTGGACTTGAGATAGTACACATCCAATTGCGGAGTTGCTAGCATCCGTGTCAAGAATATAGAGGCCCTTTTGTTGGGGATATGCTAGCACAGGACTACTGCATAACGCTGCTTTCAGCTTCTTCCATGATGTTTCACACTCCGGTGTCCACTGATATTTAACTTTCTCCTCCGTTAGCTGGTGTAGTGGCTTTGCTATATCCGCAAATCCTTCCACAAAACGTCTATAGTAAGTGCAGAGGCCAAGAAAGCTTCGTAATTCGTGTACATTTGAAGGTCTTGGCCAATCACGCACGGCAGAGATCTTGTCCGGGTCTGTCTGTATTCCCTCCGAAGATACGACATGTCCAAGAAATTTCACTTCTTTTTGGAAAAGTAGACACTTCTTTGGATTCAACTTTAGATGTGCATTTCTGATTCTCCCAAATACTTCTTGAAGATTTTCCAAATGTTCCCTGAAGTTTCGTCCCATAACCATTACGTCATCAAGATAAACTAAGCACGTCTTCCAAGTTAGTCCTCGGAGTACAAATTCCATCAATCTTTCAAAAGTAGCTGGCGCATTGCAAAGTCCAAAAGGCATCACGGTGAATTGATATAAACCACTACCTGTTGAGAAGGCAGTCTTTTCCTTGTCGTCAGGGTGAAGTCCCACCTGCCAATACCCACTTCGAAGGTCTAGAGTTGAAAACCATCGTGACCCTGCCAGCGTACTTAATGTATCGTCAATTCGTGGTAGTGGATAGCTGTCTTTCTTCGTAACATCATTCAGCTTCCGGTAGTCGACACAAAATCTCAAAGTTCCGTCCTTCTTGGCAACTAAAACTACCGGTGATGACCAGGGACTGGTTGATTCCTCAATTACTCCATCTTGTAGCATCTTTTGAACCATCGCAGCAGCTTCTTCCTGTTTAGCTAGTGGCAACCTCCTAGGTTGTTGGCGGATTGCGGCTGAATCACCAGTATCTATCCGATGCTGTACTATATCAGTTTTCGTGAGGATGTCTGTGTTTTTGGCAAATACCGCACTTTCTTTCTCCAAAAACTTGATTGCCTCTCTACGTTCATCCTCAGATAGGTGTTCAAACTGGGAACTCAACAAAGTCACAACTTCCCTGTCTACGCTGGTTGACAAACATTTCTCCCCTTGTTCCTCGCACCTTGCTATCCACTGGACTGGTTCGTAGGATCCTATTGCCTCGCCTTCCTTGAAAGTCACTGAGTGGGAATTTAAATTAGCCACTCTAATTGGAATTTTGTCTTTTGTCTGGGTTAGAGTTCTTGCTAAGACTACGTTTTCTGTCTTAATTGAATCATCTTTTTCAACAAGGCCAACACGGTATCCACCAGAGTTTCCTTCCAGAATGGCCTCGATTATTTGTTCAGAACGAGCAGGAATCTTGATTGTCTGAGCCGTCAGTAGCCTCACTTTTTGAAATCGGTCATTTGCTGTTGACAAAACAAATTCTTCATTTCCAATCTTTAGGACTTGTTCTACCACGTCAAGTACAAATTGATCTTGTACTCCCATAACATCCAGCCCCAAAATGAAATCATCAGTGATGTCAGCCACAATAACCCTATGACTAAAGCACAGGCGTCCAAACTGCAGATCTAGGTCAACTTCTCCATGAACCCTTACCCTGTCTCCTGTGGCTGTTCGAACGACCAATCCATTTTGGCTTTTATCAACTTTTATTCCTGATAAAAATCCGGGCCGCACTATTGACGACGTGGCACCTGTGTCGATAGTGAAGATACATCTCCTTTTGTTTACATAGCCATCCAAAAGCAGACTACTCGGGACTCTTCTAATCTGGGAAACCCGTATCTCTCTGGGGGCACCGTGTTCACCAGCCAGCACAGCCCCCAAGGTGCTGGCTATCTTTAGTTTTCCTGCGGCTCTTCAGTCATTGCGGCATTTACTCTCTCAGGGCTCCGCTGCCGACAGTTTCGCTTAATATGCCCTGGTTTGCCGCACTTATAACACCAAATCACCTTCCTTGACTGTTCATCGCTCTGTTCTCTTTCCTGCTTCCTTGGAACATCTGGTTTGGTCATCAACTGGCTTATCATTTTGTGTATGTCAGCCATCAAAGATTCCATATTTGATTTTTCTAAATGGTCCTCTTCTACCTTCATGGCTCGTACTCTCGGACGTGGAGTCTCTTTATAAGCGGCTTCAACTTCGAGGGCATGGATCAAGGCTTCGCTACCAGTCTTATCTCGAGACAATCTAAGGACTCGCCTGATCTCCTCATCTCTTATGCCATCGATGAATGTACCAACTGTTAATTGTTCCTGGAATTCTTTGGGTGCATCCGGGTAAGCCAGGTATGTCAGTCGCTCAACAGCTGCTTCAAAATCTTGTAAACTTTCCCCAGCCTTTTGTGTGCGTGATTTGAGCTGAGTCCTGTATACTTGGGCGAGGTGTTGGTCGCCATATCTTAGATCTAGTGCAGCTTCCAAAACTTTAAAATCATGTTGCTGCGTCACTGGGATACTCTGAAGCAACTCTGAGGCTTGGCCCCTTAATGCTAGCACCAATGCCATAGCTTTGTCTTCATTACTCCAATTGTTTGCGTATGCCGCTGCCTCAAATTGTCTTTTATAGGTTGACCAAGAAGTTTGACCATCAAAGGAAGGCGGTTGTAATCGAGGACCTGATGATGATAATACCAGCTGGCCTCATTGTTCTCTTAACAGTCGCTTAAGTCGCTCTAACTCTCCTTCAACTGCACGAAATTTTCCTTTGACATCAGTTACTTCCTCTTCAACCTTAGTAACTTTTACTTCAACGCCAGTAACTTTTTCTTCGACACCAGTAACTTTTTCTTCAACGTCGGTAACTTTTCCCTTAATGTCACTAATTTCTCCTTCGACGTTACCAACTTTTTGTTCAACTTTATCTACTTTTTCCTTGACTTCATTAGTGGCTGACAGGATAGCATCTTGTTGCACCTGTATAATTTTTCTCAATTCTTCCTTTTCTTCTTGTCGTTTTCTATCTTGTTCTTCTTCACGTCTCGCTTGTTCTTCTTTCTCTTCTAGACGTCGTTTTTCTTGTTCTTCTTTTTCTTCTAGACGCCGTTTTTCTTGTTCTTCTTTTTCTTTCTGACGTCGTCTTTCTTTTTCTTCTTGACGTCTTTCTTGTTCTTCTTTTTCTGCCTGACGTTTCCTTTCTTTTTCTTCCTCGCGTCTCTCTTGTTCTTCTTTTTGGTCTAGCATCATTTTTCTAAATTGCTGGAACATGTCTTGTATTTGTTTTTCAGCAGCCATGCTTCTTGTTTCCATTCAAAAACTAACAAACAACATTGACAAACAACACTAACAAGTCTTATTTAAAGTCTATATCACTTTCCAGTTCGACTCACTTCACTATCTCCAGTGGTTTCCAAATAGAACACTATGGAACTTTGTCAGAAATTCTGTTGCAATCCCACTTCTGACACCAATTGTTACGTGCTTACAAATTTTCAGTAAACACTCCGTGGGTTTAAATAACTTGCAACAAGAATTTTCACTAACCACTATTTTATTTATCACTAAAATTACACTAGTAAATACTTAACAATCACACAACTAATAATCACTTAATCTAATATAAATTCACAACTTTTAAAACACTATGTACTTTACTTTTTCCCTTAAACTAGTCAACTCTTGTCTAACCTAAGAACTCTCTGTTTGTTTACTGAACTGAACTCTTCTTTATATTTCACTAAACTGTACTGTTCCCCATCTGCTGGATTCATCTCCTTATATACACCCATAGAAATGTACCACAGTATTCTACAATTTTCTGGAATTCTACAGAATTTTCTACCATGTAATAGATGATTGTTCGTCAATTGGCTCATAGACGGCGCCACCCTACTAGTCAGGGAAATAACTAAGCTTCTGAGGAAAACTTTGAACATGAACTTAATCACATCTTTCCTTGTTAGAGGGCAGCACATAACAATACTTACATTATAATGCTTGTAAATAAGTTTCTAAAAAACTTAAATTTTTTTTAAATTTATCACATGAAATGAATAGGTTTCAAAATGATCCAAATTTTAGCTCAAAACATGTATTTGTTAATGCAAAAAGTTAAATATCTCGAGTTCACATTAACAAAAATTAGCTTTCTTTTTTTAAAATTCAAGGTCCCAAAATTCTCTACCAGGTCTGATAAAAAAAAATTTTTTTTTCAAAATGGCTCAAAAATGCAATTTTTATTTGAGTTATAAAAAAATGTAAAAAAAATAACCAAAATTACATTTAAAAAATTTCTTTTTAATTGCATGCGAAAGCTGGCTTCGAAATCTACATTCTGAAAAAATAATTTTTCATTTTGGACTAATGCCATAAAATGGCGGGTATTTCAAATTTTAGATAACGAATGCAATTTTGGCCAATGGGTTTAATATTTTGACAACAACTTTTCAGGGTCTTTTTACTACATCAAAAAGTATATTTTCTGAAAGTTTGATGCAAATTGGTTTCATCGACGGTCTTGGGCACTAAAATGAAAAAAACACTGTTTTTTTTCTCGTTTTTTCAGTTTTGTAGGTTATGTATGGCTTTAAACTAACGAGGATTTATTGGCAGTTTTATTACGAAGAGACTGGTTTTTAGTTTGCCCCAATTCGACTTATAGAACTGAAGTTATTCACGAAAAACGCGGTAAAAAAAAAACTTTAATTGTTTATAAAAAAAGGTAGTACAAGGTTTTCGAGGTCCAAAACTTAGGAATATACTCCGGGTGATACCCAAAACACGATAAAATCATAATCTTGCTGTATCGAGACTATACCTAGCTCTTCATTTTTTTGGCCTTTTTTACTGCACCATTTACAAAAATAAAAGTTTAGTTATTTGATATTTTCTTTAAAGAAAAAATCTGTTCTAATGCTTACTTAGCGTCATTATTACACAATTACCAAGTTACTTATTTATTTATTTATTTATTTATTAGATACAACCACCCAACAGGTAACCAGTTACAGGGTGGGAACAATTACAATAATAATGTATATAAGGTACAAATATTACAGATCAGTAGAATATAATAAATACAATAAACAGAATGTAGAGTTATAGAAAACAGAATAGGTGAAAAAGACAGAGAAAAGATACAATTATCATACAAATAGTATTAAGCTTTTTATACACTAATATTCATGTTACACAGATAATAGATTTTTTATCGAGGCAAGGCTACAATTAAATATATCAAGCTCATTTTGCAGCGAGTTATAATTTTTACACATAAAATATATGGGTGAAGTTTTTAATAGATTAGTCCGAGGGGTAACGAGATAAAAAGTTTCACGATTTCTACTTTCTATACGAGGTACCCGAAAACATAGTTGTTCCAAAATAGATGAGCAATCAAAGATATTGTGAATAATTTTATATAAGAATACCACGGAGTGTGCCATTCTTCTGTTTTGTAGACTCGATATGTGAAACCTTTCTAACATAATGCTTTGTGGGTAACCGATTGTAGGATAGTTGCCATCTTCAACAAAACATAAATACTTAACCAGACGACGCTGGATGTTCTCTATATTGTTTATGTATGTAGCATATCCCGGAGACCATACCAGTGAACAATATTCCAGTTTCGACCGCACAAAGGAAAAATATAACAGTTTCGTAATGTCCGTATTATTAAAACCCTTACAATTCCTAATTACGAACCCTAAGTTTTTTAACGCTGACGTTACAGTTAAGTTCATATGCTCATTGAAACTTAGATTTCTGTCAAAAGTAACACCAAGATCTTTAATGATATCAGGTCTTTGTAACTCTTGGCTATTTAAATGGTAATTGTAGGTGACATGAGTGCGGGCTCTACAAAATGTAAACGCGTTGCATTTAGATACATTAAGAGGCAATTGATTTAATATACACCAATGATTTATCTTATCCAAGTTATTCTGCAGCTTATCACAATCTGCCTCAGTTTCAATTACATGATAGATTTTCAAGTCATCTGCGTATAATAGACTTGAAACATCCAGGTCTATAACAATATCGTTAATAAAAATATTAAACAGTAGTGGTCCCAGTACCGATCCCTGAGGAACACCTGAGCTAGCTATAATATCAAAAGACTTGAAACCACGGTATTCTACATACTGTCGCCTGTTTGTTAAATATGAAGTGATTAAATCTAATAATGCTAACGATAATCCGAAATTATTTAGTTTCAGTTTATCAGAATACCGTGGTCTAAGCGATCAAAAGCTTTGGAAAAATCAGTATAGATAATGTCAACCTGTTTGTTGTCATCCAGTTTTTCGGAAAGATATTGTGTAACACAGGTTAGATTAGTTTCAGTGGATCTACCTGGTACAAATCCATGTTGATTTGTTACGATCTGATTTTGTACGTGCCTGGATAATGACGCATTCAAGGTAAACTCAAAGGCTTTTGCAAAATTGCAAATTATTGTTATTGGCCTATAATTCTCAGCATTATATTTGTTATCTTTCTTATAAACAGGACATAAACGAGAGTATTTCCATACATCAGGGAATACCTGTAACTTCAGGGACAGATTAAAAATTATTTTAAGGGGCAGGGCGAAGACATGTGCACAGTCCTTAACTATAAATGCAGGTATATTGTCTGGACCTTTAGTAAATTTGGGTTTTATCTTCTTAAGCGATTTTAGCACGTCCGATTCCGAAAACGTCGTTATGCATAAATTATTACTGTTTACATCACCACAGGGGGGATATTTATTGCTGTTATTATTAGGATTAAGATAAGCCGATTGAAAAACGGTTCCAAAAGCATCAACAATATTTTGAGGATTTGTGTGTCGAATGTTATTATATGTAATATTATCGGGAATGGCGCTACTATTCCTTTTACTGTTTACATATGACCAAAATTTTTTTGGATCATTTTTTATATTATTTTGAATATTCGATAAATAATTTTCATATGATTGTTTTACGTCCTGCTTTATTTTCTCTCTCATGTTCCTGAATTTATTATAATCATCTTCACTTTTTGTTTGTTTATACTTTCTCCTCTGAATATTTTTTTGGTTTATATCTCTTACAATATCATTTGTGTACCAAGTTGGATATTTGGGTTGTTTGGGAATAGATTTTGGCACAAATTGATCAAAAATTTCAGTTAGTTTAGAGTAAAAAGCAGTGCAAGCCATGTTAACGTCATTTAGTTCAGTTAGAAATGACCAGTTTATCTGAAATAGATTTTCATATAAGAGAGGGTAATTGGCTTTTTTAAAGTTATATATTTCCAAGTTACGTAAATATCCGACAATAAACTCGAAAAGTAGGGTTGACCGATAACTTAAAAATTATGATGAAAGTCAGAGATAAGGCATTATTGAAATATAAAAAAAGTAAGACTGACGCGGCTTGGAATGATTATAAAACTATTAGAAACTTGGTTAACATTTCCATCAAATCAGAAAAAAAGGCATATTTAAATTATCAATTTAAAAAAGACCCCAAACTATTTTGGAAAACATTAAAATCTCTAAATATTAGTTCTGATGTAGGAAACCCATCTTCTTCAGTTGCTGATGCAAATGCATTTAATGATTTTTTTATAAACAGTGTACCTCGCATACATACTGGTAATAATGATAACTTCATATCTAATAAATATGAAAATAACAAATACCCTGAAGTTTCGGCTGAATTTACTTTTGAAACGGTATCTGTTGAAAAGGTAGAAAAAACCATAACTACCATTAAATCTAATGCCAAAGGAGTGGATGGGATTGACCTCAGGATGCTGTCTTTAGTTATTCCTCATTTAAGTGAACACCTAACGTTTATTATTAATAAATGCCTAACAAATGGAAATTATCCTGAGCTTTGGAAATCTGCGATTGTTGTGCCTGTACCTAAAATTGGTAATCCTTCACTCGTGTCACACTTTAGACCTATCAGTTTATTGCCTATAATTTCAAAAATTCTTGAAAAAATTGTCTCTGAACAGCTACAACTATTTCTTGATAAAAATAAAATATTACCATCCACTCAGTCTGGCTTTAGAGAGCATCACAGTACAACCACTGCCCTACTGAAGGTCACAGATGACATTTTTACGGCCAGTGATGTTAGAAAAAATACAGCTTTGATACTCTTAGATTACAGTAAAGCGTTTGACACCTTAGATCATTTTATTCTTTGTTCTAAATTAACATACTTTGGTGTATGTAATAATGCAATTAATTTTTTCAAAAATTATCTATCTAATAGAAATCAAAAAGTTCTCGTAAATGGTAAATTTTCAAATGTTGTTAACTTGAATAAGGGGGTTCCTCAAGGAAGCATCTTGGGTCCATTGCTGTTTACTATTTATACAGCTGATTTTTCAAAGTTTTTGAATCATTGTAATATGCATCAGTATGCTAATGATACACAAATTTACTTTTCTTTTTATTTAAAAGATATTGATGTTGCTGTGTCAAAGATAAACTCTGACCTGCTTAATATTTCTAAAGTTTCTACGGCGCATAAGCTAATTCTCAATGAATCTAAAACAGAGCTATTAGTGTTTGGAATCCACAAGGAGAATATTCGAAATAATATTAATTTCAACATTATTGTTAATGATGTTTCCTTAGTTCCTACAGACTCGTGTAAAAATCTTGGACTTTATGTAGACTCAAATCTTAGATTTACCACGCATGTTAGCAGTTTGTTACAAAAATCATATTGTAAACTGAAAACGCTGTTCATTCATAAAGACTTCCTTAGTTCAGATGTAAAGTTAAGGCTTTGTGATGCTTTAATATTAAGCAACCTTGCTTATTGTGACATTGTCTTTTGGCCTGCGCTACTGAATAAAGATAAACAAAGTCTACAAAAAGTCCAAAACACCTGTTTGAGATTTATTTATAATGTGCGAAAATTTGACCACATTTCGGAAAAACTCAGAGAATCCCATTGGTTAAACCTAGATGAACGCTTTCAGCTCCACATGGCATGCTTAATTTATAAATTAAATAATTTACAATTACCTGACTACCTATTTACAAAATTGGTTAAAGGCAGTTCTACTCATGATTGTCCTACAGGGTCTCGAGACTTATACACTGTGCCTAGACATAGCTCTGCCCAATTTGAGAGGTCCTTTACTTACAATGCAATTAAAATATATAATAATCTGCCTATAAACATTAAATCTGTATCTAGCCTACCTAAGTTCAGAGAACATATCAAAAACCTTTTATTTAATAATAGAAATAATTAAGTTTATTTTGTGTACGTATTTCACATTGTCGGGTTAATACGATAGCTCCGTATTTGCGTATCTGTATTGGGTGGGGCTCTGTGCTGGGGGTTGTCTGGGATTGCACTGTGGGATGGGACGGGTTGTTGCAGGTCCTGTCGCAATGTGTTACAGGACATGTAGTTGCTTGTCTTGTTTTCGCAGTGTAGTTTAGGGCGATGTTTTGGCATGGAGCCGTGCTAGACTTGGGTATGCGGGGGCGGTGTAGTCTTATTTTTTGCTGTAACCCGATAGCATATGGTTATTTTATGTAAAGTGTTTTTTAAACAATATATTACGTTGGAATGGTTATGTGGAAGAGCAGCGTTGTTGAACATCGCCATTCCCTTTAAAAATTATTGTATTAATATTCTTTAAATGATAAATAAAGTCAGTTTATTATTATTATTATTATTATTGAAATCTTAGATGATTTTTTTTTTTTGTAAAGGAATGAATATTTTTTAACGAGATTTGATATACAGGGGTTTTAGGTCATGCCAAGCAAGATTCTGTAAAAACAAAAACCCTATCTCAATCGCCAATATAAATTCCTAATTTTTGCCAATTTCTTTTGATCATAGTAGGCGTATTTAATTTCGAAAAAAAAATTTGTTTAAAGAACTTTTTAATCAAAATTTGAAACAAGAAGTATACCAAATTTGATCTAAATCGATCAACAAATGGCCGAGATATGGGGCGTGTAGGGGTGAAAAGTGAGACACACTGTATCATGACATGACTATATGTATATGTTCATCCAGCTATATAGACCTGTTTGAAATGAAATGGGTATTTAAAGAATCGTTTTATTACACTTCTGTATATTTTTCCAAAATTACATATAATAAAATTTAAATTATATATATATATATATATATATATATATATATATATATATATACAGGGTTAACTGGTAATTCGATACATTCCTTTGGAGATGTGATGGGGCATGATCTAAGAAGTAAATTTAGCCCTAACATATATTATGCAAAACTCAATAGTTTTTGAGATATTTAATTTTTTTTGTTTTTCTCAAAAAGTAGATCTTAATGTCCTAAAAGTTAATTTTCGAAAAATCTATTTGACATTTTAAAATTTTTTTTTACTGGATTACTTGTCCAATATTATAGATATCCGTTTGGAATGAAAAATATCTGGAAACATTTCGATCATGTGAACATCTGAAATAAAAACTTTAAAAAATTTTTCTTTTAAATCAGCTATGAAATTTACCTATTAGGTTTTTTCAAAAAAATATTAACGTAACACACGTATAAATTATTATAAAAACTGCCTTATTTCAATAGCTATCTAACAAGGTGCAAATGTTCAATGTACCCTTAATAGTTCTAAGAAAATACTAGTAAAAAATAACACAAGTAGTACGAATTTTATTTTTAGATAAACAGTAAAAAACATTTTAAAAGTAGAGTTTAATTCTTCATTAATTTCAAAGTTGTACTTTATTTTTTATATGTCTTGCTCAAAATGGGAGCCCCTATTCCGTATACAGACACGGCAGCGCCTTCTTATTTCCGTCCTTGTTACTCTGGTTGTCAGATTATGCCTTATGTGTTAGGCAGCATCGACTATCCTTTGTCTAAGTATAGTATTCTATAGTATTGACTGGTGTGGCATAGACTATCTCCTTCATATGACCCCATACGTAATAATCAAGGGGTGTTAAGTCAGGGCTTCGCGCTGGCCAAGGTATTGGGCCCGCTCTTCCAATCCAACGGTTAGGGAAACGTTGATCAAGTAACTGTCATACTGTCAGCCGATAATGTGCTGGACAACTGTCGTTCTGAAACATCATTCGCTGTCTGACGGCGAGAGGAACATCTTCTAAAATCACCGCCAGATCATTTCTTAAAAAATTTTCATAGATTTCCCCATTTAAATTTTGAGGAAGAAAGTGTGGCCCTATTAAATAGTGGCCAATGACTCCCATCCACACATTAATAGAAAACTTCATTTGGAAACTAGTTTCACGTGTTAACTTGGGATTTTCCTCTGCCCAATAATGTAGGTTGTGGAAATTTGTTATACCCTCGCGATTAAATTTCGACTCGTCCGTCCATAAAATACTTGTTAAAAAATTTGCACTTTCTGCATCTGAATTTAACTAAAGCGGCAGAATTCCACTCTCCTTCCAGGATCGCCTTCCTCCAAGCCTTGGACAGGGGTATAGTGATAAGGATGACATCCAACTCTACGTATCGTAGACCAAACTTTCCAATGTGACGCTCCGGTTAATCTTGCGACTTTATTAGTTGAAATAGTTGGGTCTTCCTCAAAATACCTCAATATTTCTTCCTCATCATCTGGTTCATAAACGGGAGGAGCACTTCTTCTACATTTCACGGAGCCAGTTTCAGCGATATTTCGATATGCCGTACTGAATACACGTGCATTTGGTAAGCGGCGGTTAGGGTACCAAAGACCATATTCTCGGCGAGCTTCAGCAGCATTGCCGCCACAGTATCCATAGACAAACAAGATATCAGCGTATTCTGCGTTGGCATACACGGCCATGGCACAGAAAATACAATAACAACAACTACGAGCAAAATCAAAATCTTCGATAACTAATTTAACAATACCAACAAACTTAAGGGACACGGAGATAAGAATGTCAGTTAATGACATATATGCACAAACGTCAAAGTCAAGGACTGACTGACTTAAATGAAAATGAACGATTAGTCGTTTAATAAATTCCGCCTCCAGCATTATCTTTACTAATTTTTTATTAGAACTATCAAGGGTACATTAAACATTTCTACCTAGTTAGATAGCTATTGATATAAGGAAGTTTTTATAATAATTTGTACGCGTGCTACATTAATATTTTTTTGAAAAATCTAATAGGTAAATTTCATGATTTAAAAAAAAAATTTTTACAAGTTTTTATTTTAAATGTTCACATGATCGAAATGTTTCCGGATATTTTTCATTCCAAACGGATATCTATAGTATTGGACAAGTAATCCAGTAAAAAAAAAATTAAAAATGTCAAGTAGATTTTTCGGAAATTAACTTTTAAGACATTAAGATCTACTTTTTTGAGAAAAACAAAAAAATTGAAATATCTCAAAAACTATTGAGTTTTGCATAATGTATGTTAGGGCTAGATTTACTCCTTAGCTCATGCCCCATCACATCTCCAAAGGAATGTACCGAATTACCAGTAACCCTGTATATATTTTTTAAAAAAAGCTTTTATTTAAAAAATGCTCTAAAAAGTAGAAAATAAACTTTGAACTAAATCAAACCCAACATTTTGTTACATTATATAATTTTTTTTATGATACAAAAGCTTGTCGCGAGATTTTCCTGTGTAAAGGAGATTGCTTGCGACAAGCCTTTATATCATAAAAAAAATGATATAATGTAACAAAATGATGAGTTTGATTTACTTCAAAGTATATTTTATACTTTTTAGAGCATTTTTTAAATAAAAGGTTTTTTAAAAATATTTTTTTTAATTTTATTTTTCACTTTTGATATACTGTAATCCCCAGATATCTATTTTGAGACGAATCGGATCATAAACGGTAAAGTCGTCCGCCATCTTGGACTAAATTTTTTACTAGAAATTCGTAATCCACGACCCCAAAACCCCCAGATATCGATTTGGATCTAAATGACAAAAGTCTTCAGCCATATTGGCGCCGCCATTTTGAATTTCTGAATTTTGACCAAGAACTCATAATTGGCGATCTCGAAAATCCCCAGATATCGATTTTGAGTCGAATTGGATCATAAACGATAAACTCGTCCGCCATCTTGAACTAAATTTTTTACTAGAAATTCGTAATCGGCGAACCCGAAAACTCCCAGATATCGATTTTGATCGATTTGGATCATAAATGACAAAAATCGTCCGCCATATTAGCGTGGCCATTTTGAATTTCTGAATTTTGACCAAGAATTCATAATTGGCCATCTCGAAAACCCCCAGATATCGATTTTGAGTCGAATCGGATCATAAATGATAAAGTCGTCCGCCATCTTGTTTTTTTTCTTATATGAAAATGTTAAAGTGTATTGTCACTGGACTTATACACGTGCAAAATTTCAAAGCTCTTAGCCCTAAACCAACTGACAAACATACATTGCAAGTTAAAAAAGCTTTTAAAAAATATCACTTACTTTCTCTAACAATGATGTTTCTTGCCCCTGATGCCTTCGGAACATATTTCATAATCTTCTCAGGGTGTCTTCCACAATTTACTACTTTATTGATCTGATTAGATGTACCATGTGCTTCAAACAAGGATTTTTTAAAGGATTCATCCAAATTCTCACGTGAAGTTGATAAAATTTGAACCAAATCTTCTAAGGCTCTTTCAGAATCCAATGTGTCATGGAACATTTCTTTCAATTGGTCTTCTACACTTATTGGCATATCGACATCACACCGACCATGATCGGAACGTACGACGCTTACTATAGGTTGCATATTTGTGCATCCCTCTGTATCTGTCGATGTCCCTGACTTCGAAAATACTTCGTCATCTAGGTTTAAATCAGTGTCTTTCTCCGACTCGTTAGAAAACATTCGCAGTCGACCTTTCTCGATACTGACCAGTAACGAATTGTCGTCCGATTCCTTCTGTGTTTCCTCAGACGTATGCGTCTTAAGTTTATCGCTAATGGATGGCAAGGCTGCGCTATCAGACTTCCTTCTGTTAGTTATCGTTTTACACATTAGTGAAAGAGTATTTTCACCGTTGTTTCCAAATGACACTCGTTTAACGCTAAGTAAATCTTTGCCATTTAAAGATTTTTTCTGTGTCCTCTCAACAGAATCAAAATGTTTTTTTGCACTTGTGAGTATACTTTTAAAGCTGTTTGTTTTTTTGTCACTATTTTTTTCTGATGTATTTTTAGAAGTCACCTTGCTATCGTGTAACTTTTCGGTTGCTTTGTCTTTATTAGTCTTTTTGTATGGTTCTCCACGTTTCTGTTCGGAAGGTTTTTTCGTATCTTTCTCTTCTCCTTCAGACTGTCTTCTATTAGAGAGATTTGTAACTACGGAAGTCAGCTTGCTATCTTTATGTAATTTTTCAGTCGCACTTACTGCATCCTTATGGACCTCTTTGTGTGGTTCCCTATGCTTGTGTTCAGATTTCTTTGTATCTTTTAAACATTCTTTTTCTTTTACACGTGGCGTTTCACCTTCAGACCGTCTTTTCTCATCACTTTTTCTTCTCTTTTCACCGTGTTCCTGATTTGACTGTGTTTTTACATTTCTAGAATCCCTTTCTTTGCCGTTTGGTGATCCACTTTTGGACCTCCTTTTTCTGGAGTCTTTTACTCCTTTTTCACTGTTATGTAAAGAGTCGGATTCTGAATGTCCCTTATTATGAGAATTTGTTGCGGAGTGTCCTTTTTCTACTCGACCTGCGAGTAGATCTTCTTTGAGTTGTCGGCTTGTACTTGACTTTTCATTGTGGCTTTCTTTGCTATCCACTTGATTTTTTAACTCATTCTTTGAGGATTTTTTAGTATCTGTGTTTTTGGAAATGGCCTTTTCAATTTTATGTGATGATCCACTCCCAGAGGTCGTTTTAGGTTTTAAGTTTTCACATTTTAAGTAATTCTTAGCATCAGACTTTATAATTATATCAGAACTACGTTTTTGTTTAAGTGTTTCTGTTTCTTTATGTGCCTTTTTAGAAACTTGTACAGATTCTCCGTTTTTAGTAGACTTCTCGGCACTTCTTTGGGGAATGTTTTGTTTAGTTTGAGATTTCTTATTTGCTTCTGTTTTTAATTTATAGCTTTCACTGCTGCTTTCCAAATTTTTTATGTGGCACATTCCAGAATCCGATTTTCTTCTCTGATAGTGTTTTTTTATTTCTTCAACAGTATTTTGGCTTTTGGCACTCGACTTTTCAGAACTTCCCACTTTCTCACCTTCATACTTGTTTCCTTGGGAGTTTTTTTTAGATTCTGCCTTGTTAGTATCAGGTGGACAATACGATACATGCAAAATATGAGACTCCGAGTTCCGTCTCTGGTTGATTCTCTTCGTTGCTTTTTCATCAGCATTTTCAGTTTTGTTTTTGCAGAGATCTTTGGCTACCGGTTCTTTACAGCTTTCCACTTTCTTGCACCCCCCTTCAGATTGCCTCCTTTGGGAAATTTTTTTAGATCCCATCTGTTTAACATCAGGTTCCCAATATTTGCTACTAAACCTTTTATTAACATTTAAAGTACACCCTTCACTGGACTTTGTTTTGTTTTCTATGTGCAGGATATCAGATTCAGATGTTCTCCTGGGACAGGGTTTCTTGGTTAGAGTGCCGATATTTTTGCCAGATTCTGGCCTACTTGCAGGTAAACCATTCGAATGTTTACATTGAGAAATATCAATATGTCTTTGAGTAGTAAGGTTTTCATGATATGTTGGTCTATCTTCTGCATGGAAAACATTAGGTTCAGATTTTCGTCTTTGATAACATTTTTTTATTGCAATCTTCCCAGCAATATTTTTAGTTTCGCTTTCCACTGGTTCGCTTTCATCTAAATTTAACAATATTTTAACATAGCAAATAGAGCAAGGCTCACCATGTTCATTTACACATGTACTCGTTTCAGAATTGCTGTTGTCCCCTTTTTGCAAATTTGCCCCCTCCGAATGTCTCCGTTGTTTAATAATCCTTATTGGCTTTTTATCAGTGTCTGACTCTTCTGACTCATAGTAGCTTCGCTTCGATTGAAAGTTTTCATTGCAGTGGCTACGTAGTGGGTATCTGTCAACTTCTTTATTAAAAACCTTCTTCAATACTTCATTCTTTTCAATTTTCTTCGTCATTGAACGTGTAACAATGGTATAGGGTTGAACATCCGCAGAATTATCTGCAATTGGGGCCACATAGTCAGGATCGTTGGCGCTACGGTTGTTTCTCTTTTCCTTGTATATTTGGAAGGCATCTGAACAAATGTAACAGTTTTTACTTAAATTGCCGTAATTTTGCATATTAAGCGGAACTAATATAATAAATAGACATAAATCATACAGAACAATTCACAGTTTAAAGTTTAACTGCTTTAGGCACTTTCAACACCACTAATTTAAAAATTGACTGACTAAAACAGGGACAGATTGTAAAAAGGGAGTTGAAAAAGCCTTATAAAATGAAGGAAGTGTTTTTAAGTTTACTATCATTCTGTTTTTAGCACAAAAAAAGAATTGAAGTGTATTTCAAAAAACTATAATGCAAAAAACATTGACTTTAAGAGTATATTGATAATAAATATTGTTTTATTTATTTCAATAGCTGATGCAAAATAATGTTTTCAATATAGAATGTGTCCAACAATATGATGGAAAAAAAGGAAAGCTTTTTAATTCTTGTTAATAAATCACTTTTTCTGACATTTTTTGCTTCTAAACATGAAAATTTTATTTTCTTGCTCAGGATTTGACATACATTTTGTGACTCTTGTATTATTGCTTCCTTTGTTGTCTGGAACGTCTGACAGCAACACGTCGGTGGCGATTTTTTCTTCTTTGGGTAATTTGTTAATTGTCCTCATGCACGAATACACACAATTACATTGTGCTGGGAACATTTGTGTGAGGGCATTAACTGAATAACCCAATGGAGAAACCGTCACTCACACTAAACAATTGATATAATGGTTGCTTTTATGTTTTATTTACAATTTTTGCTTTACTTAACAAAGTATAGTTACTCCATGAGAAAGTTAAAACGCAAAAGTTCAGGTGAGAGAGATGAAACATGGGTACCCCCGTTTTCGAGTGCGCTGAACACGATGGTGATATTTTTAAGGTTTCCACCCCTCAGCAGAACACTCCTATTTCGCGTTTTTTGGGCAGGATTCGGGTAGACCGTATGAAATTTAACCACCCCCTCGCGGTTGAAACTACCCCCTCCTCTAATATTAAAATATCCCCAAAAAAATCAAAATGCATGAAAATTTGTTCATCCTCTTTTTCGAGGGTCCTCAACACAATGGTAATATTCATTTCTTCCCCGCCCCCCACCAACCACCCCTTTTTCATATTTTTTGATACTGGGCGTGTGGGGACTCGTTGGTTTGGGGTTTTTAAGGGGATTTCGGCATTGTAATGGGAGTTGAGCGACGAGACATACCATCAACCCCGGGGTTGAAAAGGGGGTGGTTGGTGGGGGAGAATTGCATATTACCAACGTATCTTGAGCACCCTTGAATACGGGGATAAACAAATCTTCATGCATTTTGATTTTTCGGGGTATTAGCGGAGGGGATGATAGTTTTAACACCGGAGGTGGATAAGATGGTGTATGGTTAAATTACAGCCTACCCAAATCCTGC
Organism: Leptura quadrifasciata; assembly: GCA_963675555.1. NCBI lineage: Eukaryota > Metazoa > Arthropoda > Insecta > Coleoptera > Cerambycidae > Leptura > Leptura quadrifasciata. Next base: position 15,395,759 of record OY776679.1, read on the forward strand.
CTATCCACATGTCTATGATAGAAAAAACGAGAAATAGGGGTGGTTTTTCGAGTTTAGGGGTAGCTTCTGAGGAGTGGAAACCTTAATAATATTACCATCGTGTATGTTAAAGAACACGGTAAAACCCTCGGTATACTTTTCGACGTTGTAACAAAATCCAACTTAGAAAATATTTCGCATGAAAAGCGTGCTTCACATAAAAATATCGTGGAAGAGGTTTTTAATATTTTAATCATATTTTCGCTCTACGGAGCGATTTTTATGCAAAAATTTCAATAACTGCTCAAGGAGCGTCATTTTAGAAAGTGTAGCAAATGTCGCTGCACAGGGACGTAATGTCGCCCCGACACCAAAATTTTATAAACTATAACAAAATTTGACTTTAATTTCGGAATTTTCAAAATTAAAAACCCTTTTACGAATCCACGTTGTTAAGCACTGCAACTCATGCGGGGTATTGAATATGAGGACCAGTTAATCCAGCCTCTATTCAAAGTATATCGTGAGTTTTAGCGAAAATAGCCCTTAGCGACATGGGACCCCCATCATTTCCTAGCAGTCGATTTTGACGGGGAAATGATGAGTTTTAACGGGGTTTGCCCTAAACCGGTTCCTCCGTGATTCGGTGTCAGAAAAGTATATTTACCATGTACTCATATGTGCATGGGACCGCCTTGCCTGAACGTATAAAATTGTAATTGCAGAATACAATTCGCAGTAGTAGCGCTTCAAGCATTTTTAAGCTCTGAGGAGCGACCAAAATTAATATTGAAATACAAATACGTGAATAGACAGGCAAGCAAAAGCCCACCAAATTTCAGAAACATTGAACTTTTCTTGGATCTTTTTGTGTAATCGTTAGCTCACAAAACTGCATATTGAATGGTAGTTGGTACATTATAAATCGTTCCGTTCCTCACCATGTGTTGTACACGGGCCAGACTATTGTTTGTCAAACATTTTTCTTAAAAGTTGTTGTAAAAACATAAATTTTTGAAGATTTAATATATATTTTTTGAACTTTATATTGTCTTTTAATTGTGTTTTCTAACTAACAAAATTCCCTTTCAGGTATAATTTTAAGAAAGTGTTATATACTTCCAGCGTTAGGTTTATAGTGTTACGACGTCCAATAGATACCATCAGAGCAGCAGTTAAGCATAAACGAACAGTAAGTATAGATTTTTATATTATTCTCGTCTGAAACAGTCGTTTCGAACCCTTATTTTGGTGAACGTTAACATTCATTTTTAAATATATATAAAGTCCTTCAGACCATCAAAAGATGAATCGTTCACCATGTACAGCGCCTTCGAAAACTGGGGGTTTCCATGTTTCACCCCTTTCACAGAACTGTTGGGGTTTTTCTCAACTTTTTCATGGACTAAGTGTACTTAATGTAAACAACGATCAAGCCAAGCATTACTTTTTTGAGTTTTATTTTACTAAATATCTATACAGACAATGCTAATGCTGTTCAATCACAGGAGAAACTAGGCGAATTTACAATTCCCAATGTGCAAGCTAGAATTATGCTATTTTGCCTTATTTTTAAAATCAGTTTTTGCGTTGAGTTGCTTTTTCAGTTTCTAGATTATAAAATTCTTCCATAAAACAAACATTTTTATATTTTACTATCAAGTAACTATTTATGCAATTTATTCAATTCTGGAGATGGGTACACACACCCAATCAAAATCAGTATAATATTAAAATAACTCCAGAGAGGGTTCGATAGAGAACTTGTGCATGACCTTTAGTCAAATCAAACGGTGGTTTTCCCGTAACAAAATTGCGAAAGTTTTTTTCTCAGCGGTTCTGTATGTTTTTTGGGGTGCTGAATCCGAATTTCAAGTTTACTGCCTTGTCGGAGGTCGACTTCACAACGAAAAACGCAAAAAACCTCAAAATTTTCCCATGTTTTTCAGTTTTTCGCTTATATCTCGAAAACTATGCGTTTTTGCAAATGACCATTCTATACAAAATTAAAGTGAACAAAATTTCATAAAAAACGCACTGATTTTCTGACGAGCGGTTTCGGCTCTAGAGCACGCTGAGCCACAGCGATTTTTTGGCCCTTCTGCGAAAACGTAAAAAACGCCCATTCCCACCCCCTACAACACTTCCCTGTAGGCAGACTCTCGCCTAGGCCTCCAACCAACCTAATTCTGTGAAGTAGGTTAGGTGGTGATTCTGTTTAGGCGCATCTCTCCCTTACATCAGCCAGAGTAGGCCAACGTTCTCCCAAAATGGATTCTCTGATTGATGAGACGGCAGAACAGTCCACAGAGTCTCATCTTCTTGTTCACAACCTCTACAGAGAGGTGTTTCGCTTAATCCCATAGTGTGAAGATGTTTCCTTAACGGACACTGTCCAGTCTGGATTCCTCTGTTATAAAACGTAGGTTCATCTGAACATTTCCAGGTAGTCCATTGCTGTACTCTCGTTGGGATATTTTAGTACTTCCTTCTAGCAAGCTGACGGCTGTTTGTTTCATCCCACAGTTTCTTGAATTCATTGTGGGTGTTCTCTTTAATTATTTGTGTTATCGCCGTGATCAGTAACAGACTGGCCGGGCCTGGTCCAAAGATACTTAGGTCTGCTGCCTTCTTGGCCAGTGGCCAGGCTACTCTGTTGCCACTACACTGTGCATGTCTTTTCAGCCAGTATACCAGTATGTTATTCATGCTGGAGGCACCCACAAATGCTTGGTGACATTCCTATACTGCTCCTGTGGTAATTTTGTAACTTCTCAGGGCTAGTAATGATTGTCTAAAATTTGTGTAGATCCTGACTGTTTTACCCATAGCTTGTCTATGGACAATCTCTTTTGCAGCTATGGTTATGCCCAGTTCCCTCTGTACTACGCTAGCTGCTTATTTCTTTATCCGTCTGTGAAGATGTTGATCACACCTTCACCAGCAGCCTCGTTCTCATTATTCATCTGTATTATGTCGAGTCTGTTAAAGACAAACCGGTGAGAAATGCCAATTGTACACACCTGTAGAAGAGGTGTCTTGACAGCCTCATTCCAAGGCGACTTCTGGCCTCTCCACAGTCTACATTTGGTTGTAGCCAACGGATTTGAGGCGTATCATTGTTATCAGAGCCACTTCTCCTAGATATATATCTAGTGGTGGCAGGCACAGCTTTACTTCCATTGCTCTTGTTGGCGTTGTTTGCATAGCTCCGGTTATGCTGGTTATGCTTAGGTAGGCAACTCGCTTGACCTTACCTGTAATTTGCTCTTAGGCCACCAAACCACAGCTCCATAGGTTATCATTGCTCTTATGACGGCAGTGTTTATATCCACACACTTTGGGTTTCATTCCCCAGGTTTTCCCCCACGGTCCTGCGACACTGCTCATAAGAAATAATGTAAGTCTTCTTTAGTCTTCTATCTATGTGAAGGTTCCCTGACTCTGACCCTTCTAGTGCCCAAGAAACATTGCCTGGGCCACCAACAAACAAATGGACACAACTAAAACAACTGCGCATATGACATCAGCTATTTCTTCATACATTGATATTTCACTATACAACTTATCTGATTTCGTAACCATGTTCTAACATTAAATGCCTTCTTTCTCTTTGGCTCGACTTTCACTTATTTCATGACACATGTACATTACTACAAACAGATTTCATATTCAGCTTTATATGCCATCAATTCATTCTGAACAACCTCTTTTAAGGGTAATACATCGAAAGTAGCGCCCGTGAGAGATAAACAAATGGGAGGGATCGTTTTGGATATAGGGCGCAGAAGGTATGTAATTTTCGCTTTGAACCCCCTCCCCCCGCCCAGGAGGAAATTGAATAGAGATTGAATATTAGAGACGCCTCCTGTAGGAAATTTAATGTACTTTCACGTGGCATAAGGATTTCTCGAGTTGTAGAGGGTGGGAACAGGCGTATTTTAAGTTTTCGCGGAAGGGCCAAAAAATCGCTGTTTTTCAGCGCGCTCTAGCGCCCAAACTGCTCGTCAGAAAATCAAAGTTACCTGGTATATTCTGTAGGAAGTTTTACCTACTTTAATTTTGTATAGGTCTTCTTCGAAAAACGCATAATTTTCGAGATATAAGCGAAAAAGTGGGATAATTTTCGGGTTTTTTGAGTTTTTCGTTGTGAAGCCGACCTCCTACAAGGCAGTAAACTTGGAATTCAAATTCAGCACCACAAAAAACATATAGAACCGCTGAGAAAAAACTTTCGCAATTTTGTTATGAAGACGGGAGTTTTGAACACCGATTGACTGGATTATTTGTCCAATGGGGAACAATCCAAGCCAGTTCCTAATATATCCAATAGAGGACGCCATGCGTACTCGGTTTATTGTCGTTCTCAATTTGTATCATACAATATATGATACAAATTGAACTTTTAAATTGTTTACATTTCCCAATTTCTGAGAGCTTCCCAATCTCTTATTCGTAGAAATGAGCCAAATTGATAAAAAGAATGAGGAACAATCCAAGTTAGTTCCTAATACATTCAATAGATGATGCCATGCTTACTCGGTTTAATCTCATTTTCAACTTGTAACATATATAACCTTTAAATAGTTTAAATTTCCCGATTTCCTAGAGTTTCCCAATCCCTCATTCGTAGAAATGAGTCAAATTGATAAAAAGGAACACAGCAACAAGTTTTCATTTTACATTCTAATTAACTTTGTTTATTCAAAGACATATTTTTTCGTCTTGACATTGACGGACAAACAACCGAGTACAGCTGGTGCACACTGGCGGATAAAATAAAAGAGAATGTTCCCCATTGCTGAAGCAGTGTAAATCTGCCAACACTCGATATTTATGACATTGGAATTGACGAGCAGTTGCATTGTCTGTAGACGAATTTTCTTCCAATTACGGTATTACCAAACAAAACTGGAAACCCTAATAAAAGAAAAGATCAAAATGTCAGAGAACAAGTTAGTTCATGAAGTCCCAAACAGTGAAAAAACACAGACAGAAAGAAATAAGCTTATACAATGACGGTTTAGATCATAACAATGAAACTGTGTAACGATATTGAAATGCTTAGCTCAGAATTACCTTCAAATAACATGGCGCTTGGAAGTTACAGCAACATAACTTTAATAAACCACTGGCGCCATCTCTTGACAAAATGGCAAGGTTCCGACTTATTTTATATCGTAGAATGTTTTTAAGTTACTGAAGTCTTGCCATGTTTGTCTGCTTGAGCCATCTTAAAAAAAGTGAAGAGTTTTCCCCTTGAAAATTGTTCTGTAACAAACTGTGAAGATTTATGACATAAAATGCAACTAAGTAGGTACCACCAGAATACCTCATCTAAACATTAAGCTCTCGAAAAATAGAGTAATATTAAAACTTGCCTGCATTTTTCACTTTGTCCGCATAAAATTGCCTCCCCATTTTTTATAATGGCCTTATTTAGGCTAAAGTCCTGGCATAATTTTGCATTAGCTATTCCACCACTCATCCAGAACACAGACAACTACACAACAATCATTCAGACTGAACCTCAAGAAAGGTAACAGAGATACTCACCGATTGGACTTGGCCCTCGAATCAGAACTACAGACATGCAAATTGAAGGGGTTTCTTAGAAAACTTTTCAGAATAGAAACAATAGTGGTCTCGTGATATCCCACCACAGAATAAACAAAACTCAATAAGGGATAGATTGATTATTGGGGAGCAATCTATATAATAAAATCCCTAGTCAAATATTTGAAAAATGAGGAATGGAGTGCGATAAGTTAAATGATTTTGTACACATTTTTAAGCATATTATTAATATTGTTATTAAGCGAATTCCTAGCATGTTCACCAAATTAATAATATAAAAAACTTGCTTCCAATTTCACTTTAACTTATATCTAGTAGGAATTTGCATGCGACCATTAGAAAAGTTTCAAACAAAAAAATCATCAAAAGTGAAGAACTTGGTAAAAAGTTATAGCTCAATAAAGATACAAAAAAAATACGTACGGGTCTAATTTATAACTTCCATTTTTTTTCATTTGTTTAAAAGGCACTATAGTGTAGAAGAGCAACAGTACACCTATTCCAAATAATCTATTATGTGTACAAGCAAATTCAATCCTCTGAAATATTCATAAATTAATTCCCCCTCTGTGACTGGGTAATAGAATGAGAATGATAAATCGAAAACAATTTAAATTTCATTATTGATAAATAAAAACTGATAACTTGAAACAAAAATATCATCATATGCCATGTCATCTTTCTTTTGGTATGTTGCATAAAATGCACTGATAATAAATTGAACATTAAGATTAGCTTTCAAGGATAGTAGGCTGGAAAAAATGTACACCTTGCATTATTGTTATGAATCAAATAGAGTACATCTTTTTGGCGATTAAAAAACGGCCCATTGAAATTTTCTCAGTTGCTAACTTCAATGGATGACTAATTTTATGACAAATTTTTCGGAATTAGTCGCTCGCATCACTATTTTAATCACAAATATTTCGAGATTCAGCAGAGGTGAGCCTTTTATAATGATAGAAAATGTCTACCGACCAATTTTACCTCTTCTTTATTAAAAAAAATACAATGTGGGTCATGATAAAAAAGTTATTAACAAAATTCTGATTCTAGGAAAGTACCTAGCTAAAAATACTGAAAATAAACAAACCTAATAGCTTTTTATAAAATGAAAAATACGAGAAGGAATCTTATTTTTGGCATGCAGCTCAAAACATTAAAAATAAATAAAACTTGGTAAGTTTTAAGAAAAGAAAGATACCTACAGGATGTAGCAATTAAAAAAATATTAACAAAAAAATGTCAAAGGAAATCGTTTCCTACACCTACTTGATATCTATGTGGACAAAACTATTTTTCAAATCCTGCTCTGCTGCAGTAAAACTATATAAAATTTACATGTTCAGAAACCCAAAAAAATAATGTAATAAAAAAATATTTACTTTATATGCCTATTCTCTATATATTTCCATTATTTTCCATACCATACTTAATTTGATTTCCACATGAACTGCGTTTTATCCTTTAGGTATCTATTCGCGACAAAAATAAAAAATGGAGACCTTAAAGTTACTAGTACTTATTAAAATATGTGGGGACATTTACAATTACAACTTATATAATTAAAAAAGATAACTTAGTGTTAATAATTACCTTGACAAACCATTTTTGCTCGAGCAAATTTTTAAAACGCAATTAACAAGTCTTCAAAGAACTCGAAAAAGCTCACCCTTACTAGTTTAAGCAGGTTAACAAAGTATTGGCTAATGATTGGTTTACTTACAGATTACTACATTTTTGACCATTGAAAAAGTAGCTCTAATCTGAACATTCAAAACTCAATCACAATATTCACAATTTATCAAGAAGCACGCACATTGATATCGTCTTTTTCTCTATTAAACGCGGTAAAATATCAGGTAAATAACCTACGACAATTTTGCACCTACGAGTAGGTAGTTTGCACAGTGCGTTCCTATTCACAGAGAGTGAGTAACTGTACTCTATGATCTAGCAGCGGTAAATAGTGACATATAACCTACGAATATGTTCCACCTACGAGTAGTTTGTGCTACTTCGTTAGAAATGTTTACATCTGAAGACCACTTCTCTTTAAAACAAATGATTTTCAATAGTCCGAATATATGGAAAATTATTTTGTGTCGTAAATGTATCTATAATTCTTCTAATAATTTATATAGTTTTTAAATAGGTAAATTAATAAAGCGCTAGTTAGTCTTCGTATAATAGGTACCTAAATCAAGATGATTTGGAATGATCGTTAAATGTCAATGGTTAATAACAATAAATCATGACATTTTTGTGATATGGGAGATACAATATATACAGTATGTGTAGGCGCATAGGTAAGTATATTATATTGAGTAAAATTGTTTTGTCTCTTTATTTTGTGATGGTAAATTGACAAATTCTCTTAATAATATTTTCAATTCAGAACTTTTGGATAACTATTTTACATTTAGAAAGACCATTTCGAATGATCAGATTATTCCTAACAAATAGCGATCAACTGATTGTAGTTAGTGTGTTGTTTTCACAAACTACTCACTCTATAGACGCTCAAAGCTCGTACATTCGTTTTTATCCGACACTGCCAGTGCCGGAGTAAAATCTTTTAGTTAAAAAACATGAATTTATTCAACGTCCAGGTCAGCGCTTCCCGGCATTCAAAAAACGCAACAAAAACTTTACAACCTCATTAAAATACCGGTACTTTCTGTACTATTTCGTTCAAAAATTGACTCGCTTACCTTTATAGGTTTTTAATGAGCGTCGGCTTGTGTGATGACAGGCATGCCGCATGGCCCGCGGCGATAATAATCATGTCGTACACTTTTTGTTGCGTTTTTTGAGTGCCGGGAAGCGCTGACCTGGACTATACCACTACGTATTTTTGACAAAAAAAAGTTTCTAGGTATAAGCCGAATCCAGGATGTTCAGAATGATGGTAGGAATGTAAGGTTTCTTAGGCTTCAATTTTTTTGCGTGGCAAAATTTTTTATTAAACAATTAAGGTGTGGGAAAATGGTTTTTTGAGTTTTAGAAAAAATTATTGATTTTAGAAAAAAGTGTTTATCAAAAGTTGTGCGCCTTGAAAAATTAGACCTATTTCATTAGAGTCGGCTAATTTGTTTATGAGTCATTGCAAAAAAACATGCCAAAATGGCGGTTTTTTCAATTGTTAATAAACAAAAGAAAAACATGTTTCATATGATTCTTACCACAGACATAGCAAAGGCACGCGGAATCGGGAGCCATATGGTCGAATAGTCTTTGCACAATCAATTTGTTAATAATTTTTTTTGACTTTTTTTTAACGCTTATTCCTCAGTGATATGGCGATTCTGCAGCAACCTGCGGGTGCGCAAATTAAAGTTCGTGATTTATACTATCAATATGAAAAACGAACCAAATTAGTTTTAAATTGTTGAAAACAATTATCAAAATTAGCATTAATTTTTTCGTTATAAACAAATAGAATATCTCTTCGGCGATGCATGGTATCGAAATGCTGATAAAAGCATGTGATAGCTGACATTTTTTCACGAATTTTGAAAAAAGGTCTTTAAGACCAATATAAGCTGTGATAATTTTTTTTAATCGCTGTGGCGTTGTTTGACAATATTAAGGAATGATTTTAGCTAGAATCTACAGAGGAATATTCAAAGGATCCTATGCAAAAGTTTTCGACTCGATTATTTAAAAATTGATGATATGGCAATTGTTTAAAGTTGACGTTGCTCCGAAAGTCGGTGTGCGCCGATATCCATTGGCTTGATGACGGTCTCGATAACTAGGGCCGAGTAGGACTACTACTCTTTGCTCCTAGATTATCTCTGTAGACCTGGACCGGCCTTCGTGATAGGTGGACCCGCTTACTTCTACCAGACCCAGCCCGCAAATGCGAGATGTGTCGTGGTATTTTCTGCGGACCTCCCCTGGTCCTGGCTCTTCAACCTCGCTGGCAGAGGTCTCTTCTGGCGCTCTTCTTGTCTTGATATTTTCTTTCTTCGCCAGCTTGTCACCCCCGTGGGTAGTCATCGGTCTAGTTGGGTTTTAGGAAGTTTTGGCTGGGATTGACTGCCGGTACGTGGGACACAGTAAAGGTGTGTCCTACCCCGGATCATCGGAAAGGTAAGGATGGGAGCGTCGAATTTGAAGCGGTCGAGACTCGTATTCAGTCAGTAGAGCCAGGGGCAGGGCCGCGTCTAACGGGGGGCCATTTCGTGCCACGCACGAAGGCGCACTAGGCCATGGGGCGCCAAAAAGCTAATTTTATAGTATTTCGACTGAGCGGTTTGTTAAATTTTTTATAATAATAAAATAGACACGTCCTATACTGACATCTTTTTTTAAACATTGTACCCTTTGCCCCCCCCCCCCAAAAGGGCACCAAAAGTGCTCTCGCACGAAGGCGTCTCATGACCTAGAAGCGGCACTGGCCAGGGGCGTGCGGATTTACGAGTTTTGTAAATTCCCTAATATAATATGTTTACCTATTTGTTTGGAGAATTTTGACGAATAACATCAATTTCGAAGGAATGAAAGTCCTCGGATTGAGTTAACTATGCATGAACTACCATATCTTAAATTTAAAATATGCTTAAATCTGGCAACATTCTTCACGTATTCAGCGGTGTTTGGTGCGTTAAACCGTTATAACTCAGTTTAAAATCAGTGTACACAGAGTGCGGTCGTTTATCAGTTGGGCGGTATTAATTTGTTGTCTGAAAGTTAATACGGATATTCGGATTGACGCAGTGATTGAGCCAATAATAATAAATGTAGGAGCCAGCAGTGATAGTGACAGTGGTGAGTGAGTGATAATCTGTAATAATGTCAGTTAGTGATTGTGATATTATGAATTATTTATTGTGGAAAACTATTGTTGGTAAGTTTTGTTTTTTATTATATTATTTTAACAAGAATGTTTATTTATGTTGTTAGAACAGTTATTTATTTTTAAGTTTGATATGTTTTGTTTTTAAATATTCTATTTTAACAAGAAAGTTTATTTATGTTGTTAGAACAGTTATTTATTTTTAAGTTGTAAGTCTATTTATTTTTTTTTTTAACCTGTTACTCCCTAATTAACAATCCTTTCCCGGCAAGCAATATGCTCACGCCTCCACGTTGGTCCTTGCTGGGTAATAAGAACAATTGGCCTGATTAAAATTTTAATAAACCAACCATTCTACAGATTACGTAAGCATTCCACTCCTAATAAAATTATGCCTGCCATTAAAAATTTTCTCAAAAGAACTCCAGTTTTTCTTTTTGGCTAAGTTGAGCGTGAAAACAAGTTTAATTGCATTTATTTTTTCTTCCAGCGGCTTGTATATCAGTGACAGTGTATTCGCGGAAGTTATGCAAGGCGAGGGTTGTGTAGGTGATATACCATCCTTCGGAGGGGATGTAAAGCCGTCGGTCCCTTGTCTATTAAATGTTAGGCAAGTAAAAGATCCCTACTCTTCTTAAGGGAGGAGGTTCGGCAAAATTCCTGGTAGCTCGTCTACAGGCGTCGGTGATAGGCCTCAGTAGCGGAAATAGACCAACGTTAAATAAATGTTAAAAAAATATATTTATTTTTTATTTTATGAATTATCATTATTTTATATATACCTACATAAATACGTATCTGGAGCCACTGAGTGCCCGGGATATACGATTTCTTTCTTTCTTCCCAAGTTTGTTTACGACTGTGAATAGTTAGTCGAGCAAATTATTAGGTATAAAGGCGGCACGTTAAATCGTACTCTATGCGGTCGACTAGGTCATTAAAATTGTGTAGTCGTGGTTTCCATTTCTAGTAGGTGGATAAAACTTAATATATTTCTCTCGATTCAATGGGATTATATGGCAGAACGAGGTGCCGCTTCAGTATCAAATAAGAGCTACTATCCTTTGACGAGAGTGCCGCTTATTTTTGCGTTACTGACTCGAGTTTTCTGCCGAAGAATAATTGATTGTGCAAAAACTATTCGACCATATGGCTACCGATTTTGCGTGCCTTTTTTATGCTACAATAGCCTTGTTTCCATGTGGTAAGAAGTATATTGAAACATGTTTTTCCACAGTTTATTAACAATTGAAAAAACAGCCATTTTCGCATGTTTTTTTTTGCAATGACTCAAACAAATTAACAGATTCTGATGAAATAGGCCTCATTTTGTAGGTTTTTTCAAGGCGCACAACTAAGAAACTTTTTTTTTCTAAAATCATCAAGTTTTTTCCAAAAGTCGAAAAATCCATTTTCTCACACCTTAATTGTTTAATAAAAATAATTTCCACACAAAAAAGTTAAAGCCTAAGAAACCCTACATTCCTACCATCATTCTGAACATCTCGGATTCGGTTTATACCTAGAAACATTGTTTGTCAAAATCACCCCATTTTCATAGTAATTCGACTGGAGGATAACTAGACCTGGTTCTCCCCATGTATAGTTGAAGTAGGTAATCATAGTTTCCGGCACATAAAAAATGCAACAAAAACTTTACGACCTCGTTAAAATATCGGTACTCTCTGTACTGCTGTTTGGAAATTGACTAGCTTGCCTTTATGAGTTTTTAATGTGCGTCGGGTCGTTTGATGACAGGCATGCCGCCATGGCCCGCGGCGATAATAATTATATCGTAAAGTTTTTGCTGCGTTTTTTGAGTACAGGGAAGTCCTTACTTGGACTATATTTTGTTAGAGGTTAGAACTGGGTTGTATGAGAGACCATTCTGGGGTCTGGATATTGGATTCGGTTTCTGCATGTCAAAATAGAATCAAATTTGCTGAACAAAATCTTTCTTCGTGTGTGCCTGTGATGATTATTATTATTGAAAGAATATCATTTTACTTACTCATGGAAATTTAAAGCTTCATTTAAATGATTTATTTGTTTTCATCAGAAGTTAAAATCATATTTTATTTAAGAAAACATTACCATTTTGCTGTAAATGCTAAAGAGTTTCATTAAATTCTCTCTGCATCGGCTTATGTATATTAATGTGAATTAAATCTATTTCTATCTATTGAATTTTTAATTTAATATTGTCATTAGGTATGCTTTCGAACATTTGTTGTATTAAACCAAGAGCTTGTGACGCTTTGAAAAGTTCTCTGAGAACGGCAGTCAACAACCTCTATCGTCTAAAATAGCCCAATCTAAGGAGACAACTTTGCGCTGGGTCTGGGTCCTTTGATGGCTGTATGAGGACTATTTAACCAAAATCATTATATTTAATGTATGAAAACCATCTTCACAAAACACTTGAAGACAGCAGTCGACATGAGTTTCGCTAACCGTGTTAGCATCATCGGGGATGATGAAAACTAAACACCAGTTTTCATCATCCCCGATTATCGTCTATTGAGAGTTATCCGGAGTGTATTAGTCATCCATGCTTCCAATTTTAATCGTAAATGACTTCACGTCAATAAAATGACGCAGCGAATGTGCGGTGTGCTTGGAAAGAGAGAGATAGAGATGTAATAGAATATGACATTGTACAAATTTATTATACCTAATCTTTAAATCTCTCTTTACTCCTGAGGACATTAGGGCTAATTTTATTTTAGTTCTACAAAAGGGAAAGTGTTTATTTTAATAATACCTATGTGGGAAGATAAAAATTATTTTTGCAAATCGAAAATAGAAGAAAAAGATAATATTTTTTTATATATAATTTTTTTTTCGCTCATTATCCCACATTGTAACATGTTTTTAATGTATTTTAGTGAAAGCCGTTTTTTAAAATAATGATTTATATGAGCGTAAATCGAAGCGTCTTGCCGGCTTATATCCGGAGCGCTCTTAAAATAAGGTTTATTTTTGTACCTATTATTTATACCCACTCTTCGCAGATACGAAAACGAAGAGTATATTGATTGAATTTGACCGGCACATTTCTAATGCGGTAAATATCGGCCGTATAAAAAAAATCATGTATTATAGTCATAGAATTCTTAATAATGTTCAAAGTTTATAATTACAGAACAACCTTTTTCTATGACATTGCCATCTACCGCAGCTCAGACTCGAACTAAGGAGCAGTAACTGGCCGTGTTGCCTCTCATACAACCACGTTCTGGATCTATCCCATTGTTATCGTTATCGTGAAAAGCGCCACAAAACGTTCATATTCACATTATCCGTTTATAGTTAGGTACCTACATTTTGATTCGATTATTGTTCCAAACAAAAATATCCGAATTACTCTCATCATTTCAACACTAATTTTCAAAATTATAAACTCGATCTCTGCTTCCCAATCGAACATCTGTTTTGATTGTAATACTTGACTGAACTGCGGCTGGTGTTATAGTATATTCCATAAACGAGAGCCAGAAAAAATTGCAATCATCTCAAAATTTTTCAAAAAATCAACTCTTTCACCTGACCTTGTCAACCTACAATAAAAAAAGTCCTTAAGGAGTTTAAATTCATAAAAACCTATAATTCCTTACTAAGAAATGTGAAAATATTCACATAACACCGATAATTCACAAATAGTCCGAATTTTTCAACAACTCCTTTCAAACATTCATATTAGTTTTTTTACAGAAAACAGTTACAAACTACAGCCCTAAAAAATACAGTCCCCTCAGTATTTCGATTCTCATCATAACCACTTTCCAGACACCCCCAGCCGCAATGTTAGATTTCACTCCTACCAAATTTTATAAAACATTTTTCTCTCAATTTCAACTCGCCATTCAAGTTTCCATTCATACTTCAAAACACACTTCATTCACTTTCCTGAGGTGCCACTTCATACAAACTTCTTTCCATTTCGCATGTTCCCATTGACGCCAAACTTATTCCCATTTCGTATGTTCCGCTAGCTGGCTTATAAATTTCCATACTACTTTTCATAACACAACACATTTTTTGAAGCCTCATTCTAATATCTTTCAACCACTTGGATGTAATGGATTTTTTTTTTTTTAAATAATGCAATCTGCGGATGAATATTGAAAAAATCACCACAGTCACAATTATGGGTTTTAAGAAAGACTTATGTGAATACCAATTACGAGACATCTAATTAACATTTTTGAATCATATTCATTCCCTAAAAATGTACAGGGTGGCCAAAAATTATTTTTCAATTAAGAACATTTTGAATTGAATTTTTTCAAATGGAACACCCTGTATATTTTTCGACGATGTGATGTAGAAATTAAAAACGAAGATTTTTGTAGTACTTTCCTAGGGATAATTGCAACCAATTTCGTTTTATTGAGCAATAATTACAAAATTCAAAAATAAACTTAAAAAAGAGGTTTCTTCAAATAACAGTAGAAAAAATTATAATAAATGATCTATATGTTGCCCATCTTGATTGACACATCTCTATGCGCTTTTGAAATGAGGTTCCCACTGTTCCTAAAACTACCGCCAGTATATTCTGTACTGTTGTTGGCGTGTCTCTATAAACAATTTCCTTCACGTATCTCTATAGCAAAAAATCCATTTTTGTAAGACCTGGGGATCTAGCAGGCCATTTAGTGGGTCCATTTCTTCCAATCCATTGATTAGGGCAGATATTAAGTGGTCTCTAACTGCATTTAAATAATGTGGTGGAACACCATCTTGCTGAAACCACATCGTATTTCGAATTCTTCCAGGGAGACTTACCAATAATTGTGGCAGATAGTTTTCCAAAAAATGAAGATAAATAGCTCCAGTCAATGTACCATCAAAGAAATGTGGCCCTATTAGATGTTCTCCAATAATTCCTTCCCAAACGTTTATAGACCATCTGTGTTGGTTATCAACTTGCATAGAAAAGTGAGGATTTTCCGAAGTATAATAATGGAAATTGTGCCTATTAACAAATCCATTTTTATGAAAAGTTGCCTCATCAGTGAATAAAACAGTATTGAAGAAGCTGACATCATGTTGCATTTCACCTCTGGCCCAATTACAAAATTGTAGGCGCTTTTGAAAATCGTCATCAGATAATTCTTAGTGCATTTGAATATGATATGCATGCAACTTATTTGTTTTTAAGATTCGACCTACAGACCGTCTACTTATTCCTACTAATGAGCTCACTTCTCTTTGACTAACATGGGGATTCTCAACCGTGGCCAGCACCACAAAAAACTCATTTTCTTCGTTCACAATGCGTTTTATTCTTTCACTTTTATATTTGACATTTCCAGTTTCCAGAAATCTATCGAGAAGGTTTTGGAAGCTGCTAACATCAGGAATTCTTCTCTCAGGATAACATTGGTGATAAATTCTATTGGCAAGTAAACAATTTCTGTCTGATTCGCCCAAAACAAAAGTCATGTCTACAAGTTCCGCTTTATTAAAATTCATATTGTAAAATTCCAAATATTTTAAATTCAATACAAATTGTAACGACCGATAAGTGTGATAAATGCATACTCCTTTGTACACCACAATTTATACCAAACTGAGGTTTTATTGCTTGTCGAATAACGAAAACAGCAAAAAAATGTACAAAAAACACTACAGTAAAGAACCGGTTAAATACTATTTACTCATTTCAATGGATTGGAAGAAATGGTCTCGCTAAATGGCCTAATTTCAAAATTACATAAAGACGTGTGTCAATCAAAATGGGCAACACGTCGAACACCTATTATAAATTTTTCTAATGAATTATTTGAGGGCACCTCTTTTTTTAAGTTCATTCTTGAATTTGACACTTATTTATTTATAAAACGAAAATGGTTGCACTTAGCCATAGGGAAGTACTTACAAAAAATGTTCGTTTTTCATTTCTACATCACTTCGTCGAAAATATACAGGGTGTTCCGTTTGAAAAAGTTAAAAAAATTCAATTTAGAGAGTTCTTAATTGAAAAATAAACATTTATTTATAAAAAGACTATTGCCCCACCCTGTATAAAGGTAACGAAAGTGTATATAAAGAAATTACCAAGATTTATTACTGTTTCATAAGTTACTCTAAGTTTCAGGTATATAATGAAGTGATAAATATTTTCAGCACCATTTTATAAAATCTATAGTAGGTAAAATCGGTACCACAATATAGGTAAATAAGTCTCTCCGTTACCTCATTATAAAACTAATATTTTCTGTGTTATACAGAAGCATTGAACTGTGTATAGTTACAGTTCAATGTATTGAAGTGTCGTTGTTAGTTATCTTTATAAAATTTAGAAGATTTCAGTGTATAGGTTATAAACTTTGTAACGAAAACTCCTTTCCAGTTCTTTTGGCGAAATTTGTAACCATTTTAAACCTTAAAAATGTATCATAGCCGCTTTTGTTTTGGTTATAGTCCTACATTGCTTTCCAACATAATGTTTTACCACAAAAGAAGGAACATATTAACTCATTTTTAACAGCTTAAAGTAAACATAAACACACCATATATATACGAGACAAACCCTCAAATACAAAGCCAAAGGCTGTCGGGAAGGGGCTTACAGATTTGAAAAAACGCAGATAAAATCCGCATTACACGTCGACATTGTCAGTGATCGGGGTTCGAACCCAGAACCTAGCAGAGTCAGACCAGCACGTCCGGTATTTAACACGCTCTATCCGGCAGAGCTGCACCGTGCCTGTGAAAATATTGTTACGTGTTTACACCCTCCAGTAAACACCCCCAAAAGTAATTAAACATAATATTTTTAGTCGCAAACTCCTCTATAAGTCCTTATTTTACTATAAGGAAAGTAACCAGACTGCAACCAAAGTTACAAATCTGGCGCGTTAAGTGTAATAATTGCATATTACCATCAAAACGCTAATGCTTCGATTGCAACAAACACCAGCCGAAAGACTGATCCTACTTAAAGGAGCTCCCTTGCCAGTCGTCACACACCAATTGCAGACTGCAGTTTCGAGCTGTTGGCTCTCGTCAGTGCAAGGTAGGTATGCGACGACCGACATGAGAATCCTTTGACTATAATACATCCCGGTATTTTCACAATAGCGACATGTAAAACAGCCAGCAGGCGCCATCTAACGATCCAGTGTCTGTTGCAATCGAAAAATAAATAGCCTGACTTGGCTTGGCATAGTTCAAATGTGCTTTTAGAGGGCGGAATATTAAACATAATATTTTTAGTCGCAAACTCCTCTATAAGTCCTTATTTTACTATAAGGAAAGTAACCAGACTGCAACCAAAGTTACAAATCTGGCGCGTTAAGTGTAATAATTGCATATTACCATCAAAACGCTAATGCTTCGATTGCAACAAACACCAGCCGAAAGACTGATCCTACTTAAAGGAGCTCCCTTGCCAGTCGTCACACACCACTTGCAGACTGCAGTTTCGAGCTGTTGACTCTCGTCAGTGCAAGGTAGGTATGCGACGACCGACATGAGAATCCTTTGACTATAGTACATCCCGGTATTTTCACAATAGCGACATGTAAAACAGCCAGCAGGCGCCATCTAACGGTCCAGTGTATGTTGCAATCGAAAAAATAAATAGCCTGACTTGGCTTAGCATAGTTCAAATGTGCTTTTAGAAGGCGAAAAAAAAAATATTATGTTTAATATTCCGCCCTCTAAAAGCACATTTGAACTATGCTAAGCCAAGTCAGGCTATTTATTTTTCGATTGCAACATACACTGGACCGTTAGATGGCGTCTGCTGGCTGTTTTACATGTCGCTATTGTGAAAAAAAAGGGATGTACTATAGTCAAAGGATTCTCATGTCGGTCGTCGCATACCTACCTTGCACTGACGAGAGCCAACAGCTCGAAACTGCAGTCTGCAAGTGGTGTGTGACGACTGGCAAGGGAGCTCCTTTAAGTAGGATCAGTCTTTCGGCTGGTGTTTGTTGCAATCGAAGCATTAGCGTTTTGATGGTAATATGCAATTATTACACTTAAAGCGCCAGATTTGTAACTTTGGTTGCAGTCTGGTTACTTTCCTTATAGTAAAATAAGGACTTATAGAGGAGTTTGCGACTAAAAATATTATGTTTAATATTCCGCCCTCTAAAAGCACATTTGAACTACCCCCAAAAGTAGGTCCAATAATTGCTACAAGAATTCACTGACCACTGATTTATTAATCACTAAATTACAATAATTTTTTTTTTATACATTTATTTAACGTCGGCCTATTTCCGCTACTGAGGCCTAACACCGACGCCTGCAGACGAGCTACCCCCAACCAGGAATTTTGCCGAACCTCTTCCCTTAAGAAGAGTAGGGATCTTTTACTTGCCTAACATTTAATAGACAAGGGACCGACGGCTTTACATCCCCTCCGAAGGATGGTATATCTCCTATACAACCCTCGCCTAAGGTTGTATAGCTTCCGCGCATACACTGATATACAAGCCGCTGGAAGATGTGTGAGGCGAGAACGCGGTTTCCGTTGGAATGGTCACCAATCCAAGTACTAACTGCGCCTGTCGTTGCTTTACATCGCATACCGAAGTATGTACATAGTAAAGACGCACCTACGCTCGCCCCATTAAATTACAATAAGTATTTATAATTACATACCAACTACTAGTACTAGTTTGTTCACTGTTCTTTATCTTATCTAATCACTTCTTCATCTAATATATAACTGCTTCCGTACGTTGGAAATAATTAAGAATATTTTAAATTGGAAATTTTGACAACTGACTTCATTTTTGTAAACAAGTTTTATTTTAAACTTAATTATATCCAAATTATTTTAATTTTAGAATCAGGATTATTTTATTTAGGTAGATAGGGAAATTTATCTTTTATTATTTTATATCTGTTCTCGAAATACATTGTTCAGTTGATTTGAATTTGTTTCATTGCTTATGTGTTATTCAATCTGTGATTCTTCATCGATTGCAAACTTTCGGCCTTGAGAATTAAATTAAGAAATTATATCGTGTGATATTATAGCGTCCTTCAGGCGGGATATCATAGCAATATATTTGTATCTAATAAAGGCAACTCTTTCAGTGAGCTTCTATTTGCGTTTTTAGAAAACTAATTTATACTGGGTGTCAAGCCATAGTTATGTGTCCCTTGGATAAGCCACACAACGGTTCAGGTCCGATTTTTTATAAGGGTAACAGTGTAACAGAAATATGATCGTTGCCATATCATATAAATCAAAGTTATTTAAGTTTACTGAAGGAAAATTTCCGGTCGCTATTATATAACTAAAAATGTTTATTGGGGGCGGCAGGGTGGTGGAGCGCGTTACTTCCCTTCAGTCCCCCATTGCTATCAAAACTTAATTCCTTTCGTTCACCGCGAATCTATCGGCACAATTTCATATCATTTCAACTCAGGACATTCGGGACGACTTTACGGGGGCGTTTCAAATTTAATAAGTCTTGTCAACTAATTTTCGTTAATAACTTCTGAAATCAAATCGATTCGAACTCCGTTCATATATCAATAATTTTCCAGACACTTCCAGACCTCCGCACGCCAAGTCCCCGACAAACCATATAAAAAACCGAGCATGACGTGCACCATCAAGTCAAGTTCGCATACGTGCGCTGCTAACCGTGCCACTACAGCTTATTCCTTGGCCGAAACCAAGTAAAAAAGAGTGTTAAATCAATTTTTTTCAAGCTTCATTAAAATCGTGTTAATACATTTTAATCTTAATATTTCTAACAAGGGAATTCCAGTGTTTGAAAAGTTATTATTTTAAAACTGTGTGAATTAAATATTTAAGTTAAAATCGTTTTACCAACCCAAGTTGTACTTAATAAAATTGTTCTTGTTCGTTTTAAACAAAGTGTTTTAATCTTAAAAAAGCATATACAGGGTGAAGCTTTGAACCCTGCCATATATAATAAGTTAAATTAAAGTGATAAATAACTTATTTCAAGTGAAGTAACTTATGCATAGTGTAGCATTTGACCCTATCCGACGTTTTACGGATGACTCCCCCACACTAAATTCAAAAATTAAGTGCAAAAAGGGCCTCTATCAAGCTCTAAGGCTCAACGCTCTACTTAAACTTTTTTATTTCACCAAAATCGTGAGCTTCTTCGTGTTCAAGGTCTATGCTGATTATCTTCTATCAGATCAATTCGATGTTTTTCTTCAAATATAGGAAGATATTAACTGCTATTTTTTTTAAATCGTATGATGTTTGTTCCTTGTAATCTCTTTATCGGATTGTTTATAATAATCAGTTCCCTTAGATATAAGTAGATATTATAAATTATAATCTTCAAGTGACGTTTTCTACTATCAAAATGAAATTAATCGCGTAATTATACGGGATAAAATGATAGTTAACTGTTTATGACTATGATTTACCGTAATACTTATTGTCTCTTTCTCAGTACTTGAGATGATTAACTTTTTCTAAAATATATACTCTCGTCTGGAAAAGAGAAAGAGCTATAAAGCTTACTAGAGGACCAGTGCTAATCCGCAGACGCAGTGCTCTTAAATAAAATTTACTGTAATGCTATTTCATAGGGTGGTCCATGTTTAAACCGGGGTACCTCTCTAAAATTTTTATTTGATGGCCGATTTAAACAAGATATTTTTAAATTATAGAGCTTCAATAACTCTACAGTGGTGCAAAATTTCAGATCGAAATTTAAAATTTCAAGTCCTATTTCGATTTTTTTCAAGACCAAAAATCCAAAAAAGATATAAAATTTGGCTTTGCCACTGGATTTAGAATACTTTCAAATGGATGTAACCGAAATTTAACAAAAAAATATTGGTTTTTAACAGAAATATAGCATAACTAAAATTTATATTATGTTACCTTAATAATTCGAATATTCATCATGTAGTTTAAAGAAGGTCACTGAAACTATGCCGCGGATTCAAGACTAAAAATTGTGCTACAAGTTGTTTTTTATTAAATAAATTTATTCAAAGCAAAGAGAAACATTCTATATACATAATAAACGTCCCTTTTCGACATATAAATATTTTTTTCCGGTTTCATCGGAAATGACACTAATTTTTGATTCTCAAACGGAACACCTTTCATTTTTGAATTCTGCATAATATTCTGAATCCAATACCACATAAGTGACATTTCAAACGTCAATATTTATTTTAGTTTATTTAATTATATATGTGCGTAAGACTTGTGAGGTTCAAAGCAGAACGCTATTGAAATATTGGGAAATCCATGCACCAGGGGCGGCTCTATAGAGCCAAAAATTTAATTTTCGTCGAATCTAAAAATCTAATTTTGCAAACAACTGAAATTATTCAGCGAAACTTTATCTTATACTTTTTACCAATATATGTAAAAAATTATGGCCAAAAATAATAAAAATTTGCTTATCGGATCTCTCTCTCTCGCTCTCTCTTGCAAAAGGTTAATAATTTATTCTACATATCGATACACTTTTACTATAAAAATGTTTCGTAGGATTTGTCGTTATTGAAATATTTCTTTTGGCCCTCACGGCCCTAAATCAAATGCTTTAACGTTTTATAAAGTTAGTCTCACTGCCTTTTGGTATTATTCGAAGCACTCTAGCCGCATAATATTTATTAAGTTGGTTACTTAAAGCTGTAGATAAATCTAATTTGTTTATAAGTTGCTAATATTGAAACACATAATATAACAGATATAAATATTTTTATAACAATTGCTTAACAGCTCCCAGTTGTTTTATAAAATGAATATAGATTAAAATTGTCCTGGATACAAATCGCCTTTTCAGGCCCATACCTATGAACGTTCTTGAAGTAAAAATGCCGATATTTAAAAATCCACTTTATAATATTGTTTTGATAATGTTCTTGCAGTTAACTAATAAAACTATTGGCAACTTTGTTACCGGCTCAATGCATATGTGACCCGCAGCACACCTTTTGTGCTTCGCGGGCCGCATATTGTCAACAGCCGCAAGCCGAGATTTGGCTTTTGCTAGTGGGTGGTCGCGTGCCTTCCAGCTGCGAAGAACGGTCACGTGACTCCCGACTGGTGTAAAAAGTAGAACATTGGCTCTTGTGTGTGTGCGCGCTGCCGAGAGTTCTAAAAGCTTGTTTATTTGAGCCATCTTAATGGATTTTGGATTATTCGATAACGGTAAAATTTCCTTCATTTTAAGTTGTTGCTGTTCATCACAATATTTCGTTGCTTCGGAGGGAGTTTAATCCGCATCTGTGCGGGATTTATGTGTGCACACATGAGTAACCTTATTATCGCCATTTTTTTCGACCTTACCCACGTATTTCAAACATTTATAGGCTGGTTGACCACTTTCCTTTGGGAATATCTTTGCTAGAGAGACGGACACGACCCTGTCAATTGAGCTGCAGGATTATACAAGAATTTTGGTCGATTGTATCTCTCAATAAGTCAGAGGTAAATTATTTATTTTGTGGATTATATCTGTTTTCAATTGCTCTCATTAGGCACGTTAGCAACTTGGGAGCCATAACAGAACCGGTTTGCAACAATATACTATCATAACATCATAACCTCAATTTTCTTAAAAGATTTTAATTTCGTTCACGTATATTAAAAGCTAATAAGATTTATGGTACATTTAATAAACGAGTCATTGTTTTATTGCGTATTTTGACAAGAGACCTTTTTCTTAGGAGGAGAAGGTTTTAAAAGAAGATACAGGGGACCTATATGTATATTTTATAAAGCAATTTTAAAACCATTTGAACGCTTCATACTTTTATAGTTACTTGGATTGATCAAATTTGCATTCGAAAGCTTTTTTAAAACCAAACTGTTTTGTTAATTCTTTTTAACATTAATAATAAAACTTTTAGAAAACTACAGCCAGAGAAAGTCCAAAAGATTTTGTGGTCAAGTTTTAAAACATAGTACAAGGCTTTTCAATAAATTCTTGTACTCTAGAAATACATTTGGTTTCAAGTAAACCTAATTTAAAACTAATTAACCTGCAAACATCCTTTATAAAACGAGAGCCAATAAACTAAACACCATTTAAATTGTTACTTGAGTAGTCTAGCAAAAAAAAGAATGTTATGTACAGAGCCGGATGCACGGCGGGGCAACTGGAACGGGAGCTCCGGGACCCCCACACATTGAGGGCCTCCATAAACCTTGGATTAAAAAAATTTATAATATTTTTTTAAAATTTTTAAGAAAGTAATGAGTAATGAAATATATCCAAACAAGGGATATTTTCATCCTATGGCAAATCTATTCAGTTGTTTTTTAAATGTAAAAATAAAATTATTGAAAGATTTTTATTGATTGAAGGGACCTCCACTTTATTCTTCATTGTCAGGGCCCCCACATCCCTGCATCCGGCCCTGGTTTTGTACTATTGAATATTGCTGTTTTATATTTTTTACTGACACCTATATTTAATTCAATTTTTCTTTGAATGGGTATGACTTTTTAATAAAAAGTAATATTTTTTTAATGTCATAATGGTAAAAAAATTCTTAGCCATTGTAAGTTCTTGGTATTCCGAGGACGGTGTGCTATTCAAAGAAAGTTAGCAAAACTCACAAAATTGCTAAGATATATTATGTGGTCATGTTAAGACTGCTAAGTTGATATACCGGGTGTAACAGGATCATGGTATACCCCCTTTTCTCCTTTAATTTTGAAGATAATTGATTGAAATCAGTACATGCATAATGCATGCATGCCGGAAGTGACATTAACTTTCGATTTTTAAATAGAATACATTATATATTATTGCATTTTTGAATTCTGCATAATTTTCTGAATCCAACGGTGCCAAATAAGTGACATTTCAAACATCATTTTTTTTATAATATAATTTTTAGTTTTCCATTTAAGTGTGCCATGATGGTTCCGATTTATTTTAAATGACCCGTGTAATGCTACAAAAATCGAAATCCCGTTAAAAACCACTAAATTACGTGACTTATGAGCAAATAAAATTCACTAAAATTGTTCTTGGGGCAAAACTCATTTTTTTCAAATGGAACCATATCGGTACTGTGGTACCATTTATTAGTACTATTAATAAGAAATTTATTCATATGTTGTATTAAAGTGTGCGATAAATACAAACAAAATTATAGCTGAAAGAAAATAAGAAAATACAATTTTGTTCTAATTAAATGTTAAGAAATAACTAAGGTGGCTTTGAAAACAATGAAACATTTAGCTTGTCAAACATTTGTTGGTTAAATAATCCGAAATTTGTAAACCTAGACTCGTCCGAAAATAAAATCAGTCCCACAAAATCATTGTTTGGCTGCGAGTTATTATACAAAATCCAATTGCAATATTCCATCCTACGTTCGTAATCACTTTCGTACAAATGCTGGTGCAATTGGTATTTAAAAGATTTATAGTGGTATTTGTGCAAAATTCGGCTTACTGTTTGGTGACTGGTGTCCATTAAAGAAACAGTCTTATCAACTTCTATTCGAGCCAAAACATTAATTTCCGTTCCTTCGTCAATAATGATCCCGAAGATACTTCTTCGGGATCATTGTTGGGCTCTCTTCGGAATTGGTTTTTAACACGTTTAAAATAATTTTTCGCTGGACATTGTCGTTGGGCATAAAGGTCGATAGCCGGAATCGCATTTCTTTTACATTCCCCATAAATAATAATATATATACTTTATTTCTCAATTAGTTGTATAAACAAGTAATTGTAGAGAGTGTCAAAGTGCTAAAAAACTAACAATTAAAAATAAGTAAAAATACATAAAAGATAAAAAGTATAAAAGTCTTTATATATTCCAGTAAAATTAATCATAAAAAGAAATCATCGAGTGAATAACAGGTTTTATCGATAAGAAAAGTCTTGAGTCTTTTTTTAAAAATGCGGATGCTTTTGGATTCTTTTATATCAGATGGAAGAGCATTCCGTATTTTGCAACCATTAAAATAAAGGCCTTTTTGATATCCCGCCGTGGAATGTTGGTCCAGATTAAAGTTATGTTTAAATCTTGTTTCATAACTGTGATCAACTATATTTTTTTAAACATATTCAAGTTCTTATAAACAAAGCAACTAAGTTCATAAATGTAAGTGCCAGATAATGTTAAGATTTTTAAGTTTTTGAAAATTGGTCTACAAGATTCTCTTCTTGGCGGTTTAGCTAAAATTCTCAAAGCATACTTTTGTAGAATAAAAACGCGGTGACAATGACTACTAGTACCCCAGTTAGTAATTCCATATCGCATATGCGAGTGGAAATTTGCGTCATACAAACTAATGAGAATGTACTGACTGCAGTGGTTTGTCAGTGACCGTAGTGCATAACAACAGGTCCGAAGTTTGTCACAAAGTTTATCTATGTGGATATCCCACTTTAAAGTGCAGCCAAAGGTGATTCCTAATATTTTGCCTGAGTCATATACATTAAAGTAATCCGAAGGTCCAGTGTCTAATTCACCTTGGTAATTACGGTTTTTAAATAGTATCGAAATAGTTTTTTCTTTATTTAAGTTTATAACATTTTTTTCAGACCAAAGTAAACATTTTCGGCCGAATTTATTGCTAAACTGGTGTTAGTTTCTGAAATTAAGAAATTTGTGTCATCGGCATAGCATACAGTCCGCAAGTTATTAATGTCTTTCAGGAAAAAACTAAATCATTGGCGAAGATTATATATATAGCAGGGGACCCAAAATAGACCCTTGTGGGACACCTTGAGTCACCTTCCTAGGACTACTTATGGTTTGGTTTATTAGTACAACTTGCTGTCGGTTACTTAAATATGACTTTATGAAGTCTAATGGTGTTCCTCTAATTCTATATCTACACAGTTTCTCTAACAGTTACTGATGATCTACGCAGTCAAATGCGCGAGAAAAATCAATAAATAGACCAAATGGGCACATTTATTTGTCAAGGGCATTTGTAATCTCAACATGAAAGTTATTTAAAGCTGTATCCACTCCTCTATTTTTTACAAAACCATGTTGGGCTGGAGAAATTATAGTATTACGGATACAGAATGTTAGTAACTGGTCATTTAATGCCGATTCGTAGAGCTTAGAGAAGCTAGTCAATAATGTAATAGCCCTGTAATTGCCGTAAGCATTTGACTCACCTTTTTTATATAATGGACATACTATGGAGAGTTTTAATTTTTCTGGAAAAACTCCTTGTTCAAATGACAAATTTATTAAATAAGATAGTGGTTGATAAATTAAATGTTTGCAATGTTTTAGTAAGTTATTTGATACATTGTCATATCCACTGGAATGCGATGGTTTAAGTTTATTTATTAATGAAAGTACATCTTTGTCACTTATAGGGGAAAGGAAAAACGAGATATTGCCTAGTGGAACATTGGCTTTCAAAAAGTCAAAATCTTTTTGTTTGTTATGTGTTATTCCACTGGTGGTAAAGTGCTTGTTAAAGTTATTTGCAGTTGCACTATCGTTTATCTGAACATTATTTTCTACAATTTTTATTTCTTTTTTGTATTTCTGTTTGCCTTGTACATCTGATATAATATTCCACATGGTTTTTGTTTTGTTATTTGACTCTTGAATTTTATTATGGTAATACCTCTGTTTGGCTAAGCTCAATTTTGTTTATATATATTATTAAGGTTTTTACTATAGTTCCTTAGTTCGGGATATTTTTGAGCAAGATTAGAAACATGTCCACTTTCTCATCTCTTGTATTGCGGCATTTTGAACACAATTAACAAGAATTTTAAACAATTTTTAAAGACACAATAAAAACACCGTTAAACCAACAAATGTTTGACAAGCTAAATATTTCATTGTTTTCAAAGCCACCTTAGTTACTTCTTAACATTTAATTAGAACAAAATTACATTTTCTTATTTTCTTTTAACTCTAATTTTGTTTGTATTTATCGCACATTTTAATTCGACATATGAATAAATTCCTTATTAATAGTACTAATAAATGGTCCACGGTACCGATATGGCTCCATTTGAAAAAAATGACTTTTTCCCCAAAAATAATTTTGGTGGATTTTATTTGCCCATAAATTACGTAATTTAGTGTTATTAACGGGATTTCGATTTTTGTAGCATTACACGGGCCATTTAGAATAAATCGGAACCGTCATATGGCACACTTAAAATGAGAAACTAAAAATTATATTATAAAAAAGAATTATGTTTGAAATGTCACTTATTTGGCATCGTTAGATTCAGAAAATTATGCAGAATACAAAAATTCAATATTATACAGGGTGTTCTATATAAAATCGAAAGTTAATGTCACTTCCGGCGAAATCGGAAGTGAAAAAAAATCAATTGTATGTCAAAAAGTGCCGCTTATTATGTATGTACTATATCCTAAATTTCAATCAATCATCTTCAAAACTAAAGAAGAAAAGAGGGTATACCATGATCCTGTTTCTGTTTGTTACACCCGGTATGTATACTCTATACTGCATGGCATGCATAAGTTTTCTGCACATGCACACAGTCCGCGACATTTCGCCTCCTCAAACTTATCTCGAATATTAACTGACTCATCTATTTTTTAAATAATAAGTTAATCATGCTTAAATACGCGTGACTTTCATTGCATTTCAATTTAAGCATGTTAAAAATAAATAAACAAATAAATAAATAAATTTAACAGTACACGTAATAAACCGCGCTCGTTCGATAACAACGGCAAAGTAGCCGCAAATACAGAATATATTTATTGTTAACTGCTGCACCAAGTTCAAATTAATTAACATAAATTCCTGAAATGAAAAGTATATAACGTAATTTCTAGAATGCCACAAAAATTATCGCAAATATTTCAGAGAGGTACTGTCAAAATTTCGTTTTCGCCAGTTTCTTAATTTTCAATGCTTTAAATATGTGAATAATATTAAACAGTGCCCCGCAGATGTAAATACCAAATAATAAGAAACTCGTTTGCATATTACCTTATTAATTATAGCAGTAAGTTAATTAAGATAGTATGAAAATAATAATAAAAAACGTCGAGGTCTTACCAAATATCTTCCAAAATCCACGTTGTATTCACAAATGTATGGCCCATGGCAAAGCCAATCACAGTCACCGAATTGAAAACATTGATGAACTGAAAAAATGTCATTCTTCCGCACAACTTTCCCGGTCGGTTTCATTCAGAAATTGCCGTATAAAAATAGTTTAGTGAAAAGCACAAACGCACTGACAACATTTAATCACCTACATTTTAAAGACCACGTCAGGCTCATATTATTGATTTTTACCCCGTTGTTTATGTATATGTAGCCAGTAATAGGCACTTTTTAATGCCTATTTGTTTTTATTTTGCTCCTGAGGTAGTTGATTGGCCGTGTGACTTTAGGTTCTCGTGTTGTAAGGTTTCTCACTATAATAATTCATAAATAGATTGTTGAAATATTTAGTGAGCCTTATTTTATCTTATCTCGGCAAAGATAAGTTATCTTTTATGGTTTGCCCTCCTTTTCAACATTGAAAACTGTTCTGTACATGTGTTGGCACTTTTATATTGCCTTTCTCACCTCTGGCCGCTCGCTATTTTGCGACGGAACGCAATTAATATTGTTTCATGGCGTTTTGTTGGGGCGTTGCCGAATGTACATACAAAAAATACATACGATTGTACGCGTATATGTATAAATGTATGGGTAAGTAGATAGATATGTATATACAGGGTGATCTACTGTCTCCACGACAACCTTCAAAGCTGTTGCGATTTAAGGAGAAAAATCTGTTATCAACGTAGTAGGTATTGTTTGTTTTAACGAGGAGTAAAATGCAAAATATAAGGATCATTTTGGGTTGACCATTGTTTATGATCCTCCGGCTTTTAAAACCATGCCGATGCCGTGGATTCAATCACCATACAGAATTTTACGTAGTTATATAGAATTTATTGAATGTTTTCTTTCGGTTGATCCTATATGCAACTTTTAGGCATACTTTTGAAATTGAGTCCATGTTATCTAAAATGTTCTGCTGAATCCATTTCTGGGAGGGCGTAATTTTTATTGCACATTTCAATAAGGCATATAGTGTAATGGGGTAGTGAAGCGCAAGTTATAGCCTCTCCTACTCAATTGTTAGCCTCACCTTCGCGATGAGTTCAATTTGAACTTGGTGCACCCTGTTTTCACTAACGAGGCTCTAACGACCGAGCAAGGGCGGAATAACCCTTACCTTTTGCCGTGAGCACATCCACCTTCTCACGAAGTGTGCGGTAAAAATAACCCACCGCACACAAAGGTTGCTTTTGGAATCGTTTGGTTACCCCATCGTCGCAGTCTCCTTCTGTGCCATGGGATCACACCACTCGCCTTCCGCAACCGAGCTGGTCAGTTGCATACCTGCTCCAGCTAAAACTTCAAATGCAGCTTCGTTTTCAGTCGATTAAGGCTTTAAAAAAAATGATGGAGCGTTCAAGTGGGACAAAATCATCCGGAGGTAAAATACCCTCCCGATCGGATCTCCGGGGGAGGGTGCCCACAGGGACACCTCATCGAATGTCGAAAAAACACCGACAAGTTAAATCCAAGAAAACTAATTCATATGAATAAATTCCTTATTAATAGTACTAATAAATGGTATCATAGTATACTTTATCCAATGTCAGTTTGAAATATTATAAATTCACGAAGTTTTAGATGCATTAAATCAAATAAAAAATAAAAAAAACCTCCGGAATTGATGAACTGTCTGTTTTAACTATTTTAAATATAATTGATCTTATTATTCAATCATTCACCTGTCTGATAAATCAATCATTATTCCAGGGGCACTTTCCAGAAGTATTTAAAACTGCTTTAATTATACCACTCCATAAGAAAGGTGATATTGAGGACATCGACAATTACAGGCAAATTTCACTACTTAACGCATTATCTAAACTTTTAGAAAAAATAGTTTCCGATCGCTTAACGACTTATCTTGAATCTAATAACTTACTGTGCACTTCACAACATGGATTTAGGGCAAATAGATCTATTGAAACAGCCACATATCAAATGTTAAACTATATTTATGAAAATTTAGACAATGGCAAAATAGTTGCCTCGTTACTTTTTGATCTCTCAAAAGCATTCGACGCAGTTTGTACACATTTCTTAATTACTAAATTGTCAATTATGGGACTACCAGTAAATATTCTGCACTGGATTAAATCATATATGGAGGGGCGAAGTATGATCATTAATGTTAATGGGGTCAGATCTGAGGCACACGACGTAAAACTTGGTGTTCCCCAAGGTTCTGTCCTGGGCCCACTATTATTTTTAATATATGTTAACGATTTATCTAACCATTTAACTAAAGGGCTAGTCACAATATTTGCGGATGATACTACCATTACAGTAGCAGCCGATACTCCGCAAGAATTAGAATCTGCAGTTGCTACCATTATGGATGAATTTAGCACCTGGTGTCAACGCAATAGGCTCATACTTAATGAAACTAAAAGTACAGCCATCAACTATTACATCAGGAAAGGTATGCCAAATGACACATGCCCATTGCAAAACATCAAGTTCAGTGAGAAGGTAAAATTTCTAGGCACTCACATAGATAATAGACTTACCTGGGATGCTCAAATTGAAAGCGTTTGTGCAAAATTAAGTAAGGCTATAAGACAAATGAAAGATTGTCTTACTACTACGGGATTACTTAACATTTATTATGCTCTGGCATATTCCCATATATCTTTAAACATAATCAGCTGGGGCTGTGCTCGAGAAACCCAGAGAGTGTTCATTTCTCAAAAAAGACTGATTAGACTAATATTTAACATGGATTATAAGGAAAGTTGTCGACAAGTGTTCATAAATCAAAAAATTCTGACCGTACCCTGTATTTTTATTTTTAAATGCTTAATATTTGTTAAAAAGAACGAACACCTTTTTATATCTAACTCATCCTCGCGCAACCATGATACTAGACACGGTCTCCTATTAAGAATTCCCTCTCACAAAACATGAACTTATAAAAAATCACCTATCTACAACTGCACTATTTTGTACAACAACTTACCAGATGATATCAGAAATATAAAAAATACATCTATGTTTAAAAATAAAGTAAAAAATATGTTGATAATTGGGGGTTTTTACAGCACACTTGAGTTTTTGGGCCAATAATTAACTCTTCTTATATGGAATTGAACTATAATATATAAAATCGTTTGTTAATCTTGTATTTATGTTTGTCCATTGTATTTATACTTTTATTTATAGTTTATGTCATGTATATATATTTTTATTTATTTATTTATTTTATAAACTGTTCTATTTTTATATTGACATGCCATATGTACTTCGTGTATCTTTTGGTCAATAAATATTATTATTATTATTATTCAGCGTCTCTATCAGGGATGTTCGTTGCTATGCGTCTCTACATTGGTATACAGCAGATAGTGCCGCGTTATCGATCTAATTTAGCCCCTCTTATATGAGATGTAGTCGAGCAGGTGTACAATTGCGCTGATGCGGGCTGCCGGTAAAGAATTCGAGCTAATGTTCGAAATGACCAGTTCTAAAACAAGAAAGTGCTGTCCCAAACGTTTTCGTGGAACCGGGCAGCACTGTACGTATATTTTTTAAATTATTTTTTGGAGACCATTTGAAACAGAAGAAAATTTACATAATGAAAATGTTGAAGACGAGGTAACGGAGTTGATCAAATCGAGTTGCGATGCACACGACAGTGACCAGAGACCCCGACCGGAGACACCAAGAGACATAGTAGGAGAGCTGCTGGACATTATGGTGAACGACAATGATCAAAAATCAAAATATTCACTCATGGGAATCAATTCTTTGGTCTTTGGGTATGTCAAAACCGATCGTCTGCCGCCTCAAAATGGTAACATTAAGTTGTGGGATGTATTAGAAAAGGGGTTGTTTTAGGTTTTGGTGAACCACAATGATCAAGAAAAATAATGTGAGGGTGACTAAATATAACTAATTTCACCTAAGCAAACGATTTTTTCGGTAGCTTTGTATATAGCAGACGCCGCAGAAAATGACAAAAATCACGTTTCGATGAACGACAGTGATCAAAAATAATTTTCACGCCAATCGATTTGGTTTTTTATGCTGAAATAAAAAACACGTCGGCAGACGAAAAAATCGGCAACGACTTCGAAGCAGACACTGTCAAAGTGACACAAGTCTGATTGTGATGAACTACATTTATCAAAGAAAAGAATCTCATATATTAAAAACAACTATTTTACATGACATTTTATATTTTTGCCCAGATAATCAATAGGGTTTTCCCAGAAAAAAAAATTATTGCTGAAGTACTTAACTCACGTAAAAAAATGATTTATGGCATATTTATTATCTTATTAATTTTACTAATAGTAACAAAAAAAAAACTTGAAGTTTGAAAAATATTGGGTTCATTTTAAACAGCCATAAATTGGCGCGTTGTGACGTCAACACCCTGAAATCCAATCACAGAATTAACATCACAGAGGTTGTCTCTGTTCAAGATTGTTTATTAATCTTGGTCTCTGTTAACATAACATAACCTCTATTTATTGACAGCACTCAGGACTTTTCTACTTTAGGTAAATTATCAGCGGCACCTTTAACATATCCCTCTTCCACCTGATTCCATTTTGATTGTAGAATTAATAAAACATAAATCAGAAACTGGTAAAATAATATTTTCACTCCAAACAATACAAACATAAAAATATAAATTTAACGTTTTAGGTTAGTCATCTGATGTGTAATGTCGGTGAAGGCTAAACCTAAACTACAGTACAAAATATTAACGTCCGACGCTTTCACGAATAACTTGTGCGGCATTTATCTGGATTCTGATTGGCCAATATTTACACGTCCACTGCTTTAGACCAATCACAGTACAAGCATTACAAATTGAAATTCTGAGAAGTTTTAGAGGAAAGCTTTCTTTAACACACAATTAGAATCTATTACAAACTAATTATATCCATAATCTAATTGGTTTTCCGGGTAGATACGTAATTCTGGCGCGTAAAAATGCCCGTTTTAAAAAGCAGTGAAATTATCAGCAAGTTGTTTTAACGATATTTTCTTAGAAATAATTCTTATTAGAAAAGTAAATTGTAAATTAATAAAATGTTTTATTATATCATTTTCACGACACAAATTGTTAAAATAAAATTAATGGGAGAACCCTATTGTGGAAACTTTCAAGTAGAGGTTGTCAAAGATCTAGTGGTTATAAAATAAAAATCGAATTTTACATAGATTTATTTATTGCTTCTATGCAAGTAAAAAACAGTCCAAAATAACAAAAAACCTTATGTAAAAGTAAACTAAAATGTGTAAATAGACCAAAAAAAAAACAGTCATGTGGCTATAGTACACGGAACATAAAAATAGCTCATTAATAAAAGGAACGAAAAAAAAAAAACAACTAGAAACTAAAATGACACAGTGATATCACTAAATCATATATTAGTACTGTATCACAAGGAACTTATATAATTATAAAACGAAATGAATATTATCGACATTCATTAAAAAAAAACATAAACTCTAGTACATGAAAAATACGAAGAATACTGACCTACATAAATAAGTGTGGTAATATCACAAAAAACGTAAAAAGATTATTTTTAAAAGAAACAAAACAGGCAAATATAAAAATGAAAAAGTTTTGTACAGTACTTGTAGGTACACTTGTAAAATAAAATAAACATAATACAAACAAAAATATAAACATTTACAAAAAAAGTGCTTACTTCTTAACTCCATAAATCCCCGAAAGAATTTTTCAATCATAATCTTCGTCGCTGATTGACTCTACAAATGATAAATCGTCGTCACTTTCGGCATCGTCATTTTCGTTACTTGAATGCTGAATATCTTGTAATTCGTTGGGTGTTTGCGGGACTTTAAACCAACAAGGTTCATATTTGTTATTATTATATGTCCACCCATGGTTGATTGACTCACAAAACTCTGGCCTAACCTCAGTTGCATTTGTCCATATGACTACCACTTGTTGAATACAACTCACTTAAGTTAACGTATCTTAGAGAATTATTGGACACGTGCCCTGTTTCCATCCAAACTCTCTTTTCCTTGTTGATTTTTTTCTGTGTTACCTAGAGTTATGATCGCAGTGTCCGTATATGAGGTTCTTATTATAATAATATTGCACTTAGATTTTTTTAGGTGGAATACAATTCTGGAATCTACTTCTTCATGCTCACAGTAATACTCTTTGGCAATTTCTTTAATAACTTTCTCATTTTCCGTATTCAACTTTAGGGCCCGATCTCTGTAGGGCATTACCTGCTTTCCATGCTTTTACCGGCTGCGATTATATAGCAGCATTTTACAGAAAAGGGAAGTACAGACCTTTAAAATTATTGACAAATTGCAGAGACACCCACCCAATTAGATTTGGTTTGCTGGGATCCAATAAAACAATTTCGGAGAAAACTTCTGCTGTAATAGAGAAATATGTTTGCAAGTTATATGGTCGACCAAAGGTTAACAATACTAACAAAGCAAGGCTGGATTGCTTTGTAGACACCTACAAATGTAAATCAACGAAAAATCCTCTTGTCTTAAAAAAGACCCTAAACGCCCAAGTTTTTCCACCTTGTAGAGCGGTACTGATGGAAAAAGTAGCCAGAACCAATCAAGTGGCAGCCATATAGACAAATGCAACCGAGGTTAGGTCAGCGTTTTATGAGTCAATCAACCATGGATGTACATATAATAATAACAAATATGAACCTTGTTGGTTTAAAGACCCGTAAACGCCCAACGAATTACAAGATATTCTGCATTCAAGTAACGAAAATGACGATGCCGAAAGTGACGACGATTTATCATTTGTAGAGTCAATCAGCGACGAAGATTATGATTGAAAAATTCTTTCGGGGATTTATGGAGTTAAGTAGTACTTTTTTTGTGAATGTTTATATTTTTCTTAATGCTTGTATCTTGGTCTGTATTATATTTATTTTATTTTACATGTATACCAACAAGTACTGTACAAAACTTTTTCATTTTTATATTTGCCTGTTTTGTTTCTTTTAAAAATAACCTTTTTACGTTTTTTTGTGATATTACCACACTTATTTATGTAGATCAGTATTCTGCGTATTTTTCATATACTAAAGTTTATGTTTTTTTTTTAATGAATGTCGATGTTCGAACAGTCTACCGCTCTCGTTCAACGTATCAACTTCTGTCCCTAGCGACTTAACCTATCATTACTCAGTCCGCTGCGACCATTTAACCATGACATCCTAACTAGTAATGCGTCTTAGTTACAAAAGAGTGCTTACTAAAATCCAGCTGTAAACAAAATAAATCGTTTTTCCGTTTTGTAAATATCTTAAATAGTGTTAATATACTAGCTTTTGAAAAAAATGACTTTCATTCCATTGACACTCTCCTACATCTAGGGACACCTTCCCTAGCAGAGCTAACTTCCCTGAATATAAAGTAGGCATCATCAAGGACTTCTTCCTTGTCCAAAATCTAAAAATAATATCTAAAATCTAAGTGACTACGCCGAAGCTAGGTACAAACAAATTCTCTCGACACAAAACAAATCCCTAGTCTCTCACGAACCCGATCCAAAGGGAAAACGCCCTGAAATACAACCTACGACATTGCCCACATACCTCTAATAAATTTGTACCGAGTTCCTGACAGCGTAGGCGATAAGGGCGAAATCTACATCAAACCAACGCCAGCAGTTCTGTTGAAAGTCTCACACACTAATGTACATGGTAATAGAGCGGCATGGATTCCGAATCACTGAGGAACCATATGTAGGCAAATACGACGGAATACCCTCATCAGGCCGCAGCTGACGTACGCCTCGGTAGCGTGGGGTTACCAGGCAAAGTCCTACATGAAGAAAATCCAGGCAGTGGAAAACATCGCCCTCAGGACGGCGGTCGACGCACCATGGTACGTGAGAAACGCAGACATCGTCAGAGACCTGGAGTACACCACGGTCACTGAAGTCATCCGGGAATGAGCGAAGAAGCTGTACGCCCAAGCAGAGGAGCACGGGAACCCGCTAATCAGACAGGCCACTGATTACGACCCTGCCGACGCCCCGAGGCACAAACGGCCGAGGGTACAGCTTCTGGACAACGGGTGAGTATAACTTATATTTCCCGCTAACCGATCTGTTTCAGATACCCCAGGACGGACCACCACTACCAGAGACATGACGTTTTTCTACCCAAACCCAACCTCCTTGCGGGCGTCGGACAACATACCGTCCAACGCCCGTTGTCCCACCTGCTCCGTGGAGTCCGAAAGTGCTAAAATAAGCACTTAGGGTCTCCACACTCCCGAACTATACAGCTCATATCCTTACCTTTCCGATGATCCGGGGTAGGACACACCTTTACTGTGTCCTACGTACCGGCAGTCAATCCCAGCCAAAACTTCCTAAAACCCAACTAGACCGATGACTACCCACGGGGGTGACAAGCTGGCGAAGAAAGAAAATATCAAGACAAGAAGAGCGCCAGAAGAGACCTCTGCCAGCGAGGTTGAAGAGCCAGGACCAGGGGAGGTCCGCAGAAAATACCACGACACATCTCGCATTTGCGGGCTGGGTCTGGTAGAAGTAAGCGGGCCCACCTATCACGAAGGCCGGTCCAGGTCTACAGAGATAATCTAGGAGCAAAGAGTAGTAGTCCTACTCGGCCCTAGTTATCGAGACCGTCATCAAGCCAATGGATATTGGCGCGACGGAATACATATAAGTTTACCGCCAAAAACGATTGCTGACTTTGAAAAATGACGATCGAAAAATTTGTCGCGAATTTTAATATGGAACTTTTAACTCATTCTCAAAGTCCATACCATGCATGAGAAACAATACTACACAAGTCGCGTCGGTTCGTAATAAAGAATTTTTCGGTTTTCGAGGTAGTTGCTAAATTTTCGCCCCATGCGACGTAATCTGTTATAGTTACATAAGTCGCGCTCCGAGTTGCGCGATTTATAGCAGTTGCAATATTACATCCGTGGAATGGATTTTTATGATAGTTTTCAAAAATGAAATTTTTGTTGTAGTTTCGAAACATAAATTTTTTTTTTGCAAATTCGAAAAACCTTCATAGTAGTTCTACAAAATATCCTTCCGACGGATTTTTACGTGTCATGCGCGGTACATGCGAAATATTTCCAAGGTCGGATTTCCTTACGTTTCCAAAAATTTCTCTCGAAAGAGATTTTTGCTAACTTCAGAATGATGACATTAGTTACATTTGGGTAGGTTTTTGACACCGCCACTGGTTAGTATCTCAAAATATAATATTTATTATAATAAAATAATAAACAACAAATTTGTAATTGTTTAATCATTTTTTATGTATTTCAGGTCAAGGTCATTTGACAATTTCTGTGAGTATAGTTTTTAATTTGAATGTCATCGTTACGTTCTGATTAGTGTTATAACGTGGGTCGTGGCGTGAAATTCTATATTTAAATTAAAATTATAGCCCAGGCGTCAGCGATTTTCGCTCTAAAAAAAAACTAAAGACGATTTTATGTGCTTTAAAGTATGTGTGCTTTCCTGAAAATCTTTTAATTAACTTGACCCAAACAAGTGAACAATTATTATGTAATAGTAATTACATATCCAAGCAACATTTCACCGACTATCAACTACCTACTTTTTTACTAATTCCAACGTCAACATTTGTGCAAATAGTAGTCGGATGGTAATTTAGATCTTATAATCATGAATTGCCCTCGGAACAACGTCCTTGATTCTTGCAAACCTACTTTAGTTTGGAATACCTACCGACGTTTTATTCTGTAATAAGTTTGGAATGAAGCATATTCTGCAGAATATGCCATACACATACAAGTACATAATACATAATGCATAATGCATAATACATAATGCGTAATGCGTAATGCGTAATGCGTAATGCGTAATACGTAATACGTAATACGTAATACATAATACATAATACACAATACACAATACACAATACACAATACACAATACATAGTACATAGTACATAGTACATAGTACATAGTGCACAGTGCATAGTACATAGTAGATAGTACATAGTACATAGTAAATAATACTTAATACGTAATACATAATATACAAATAGTATAAGACCGGTGATATGCATTTTTGCTCAATAATTTCCGTTATTTGCGAAATTAGTTAATTCAAATAAAAAAATAGTGCCAATCTTGATATTTTGTAGTTTTAAATTAACTAATTTTGCAAACAACTGAGATTATTGAGTGAAAATTCGTATCACTACACCTGCCTTAGTTCTACTTAGGTAGTCTTATACCTTTTTTTTACCAATATATGTAGGTTTTTAAAAAATATAATGGTCAAAATTAATAAATATTTGCCTATCGGATCTAGCTTGAATATGCCATCTGTAATTTATATTTTGGACGTTGTGTAATGTCCACTAATTTTAGCCACCGTATACATACAACCAATTGCGTCATAATGACGATTTCTTCGTAACGACTTTTGATTGGTTAGTGCCTAAATAAGCACTCCTTCCTAAATAAAGCTATATTTTTGCGCACTAGACGCGATAAGCGGTGCCATTCGAGCGAATAAGTCATGACGTCACTCTTGAAGGCTCTTGCAACGGTATCGCGCGGCTTCAGGAGTACGCTAGAAAATGACGTCACGCTTCAAGGCACTTAAAGACATTAGTGTAAGGCGCGAGATCGCAAAAATTTAACTTAAATATAGTTTACCCTCCTTGGAATATGCCCAAGACTATCCTTGGGATATGCCCACCTTAATGCAGTTATTGCGGTTGCAGGACCGGCCCCGGGGCGGATTCTGGGAAGGAATTTTAATGTATTTTAATTGTAATAGTCTTGTTCAATTCAATTTACCCAGAGAATCCGGGTTCAAATCCTACCCGGTTCTATTTTTTTGCCAATTTGCATTTTCATTGGTAATAAATTTTTTTGCTTAAATCTTTTACATATTTTATTAAGATTGATTAAAGATAACGGAGATTTGATGAAATAAAAATTTTAACACAAATTTTATTGATCCCTTAATGGGAAAGTTTGTGCCAGTTGTCACGGCTCGATTTTTTAATGGACTTTAAAATTTTAAATGCTTTAAAATTTAAAACATATTTCTTCTTAGAATACCCACTATTATTAAGTAGCCTGCTAACGAACTTCTTTTGATGTACAGTGATCGAACCTAGGCGTCTAGGCGAAGGCAGAGAAGATGAGGACAGAAGTCGACATATATAGAATTCGTTTGTTAGCCTTCGTTTGCTGAATTTCTACGCACCTTTCTTACTTCATCGAGTCTCCGAGTCTATATTATTGTCTCATCATCAGCCAGGACCAGTATGAAATAATTACAAATTTTAATAGTCTTGTATAGCATCTATATTCATAATTTGTGATACTTTCGATTATATTAAATATTCAAATAAAGTTTTGATTTGTTTAGTCTCTTCTGTAATAAAGTCAGTGTCGGACTGACCTCATTTGGCCCGTCGGCATCAGATGTAATTTGGCCCCTACGCCTTATTCACCCTCCCAAAAATAGATCAATAATTTTCAAGGTCAAAAACCATATACTTAAATAAAAAAAATAAAAATTAATATTTTTAATTGGCTTATTTGCGCATGGTAGCTCAGCGGTTAGCTGTTTAACATATAGAGGACTCGATCCCAAGCTTCTCCACTAGCCTATCACTAGAAGCGTCGATGATAAACCTCAGTCGCGGAAATAGGCCAACGTTAAATAAGTGCATTAAAAAACCCTTCGGGACAGTCTTACTCTTAGACTTGGGGGTTGTCTAGTCTATTATATGTAGTGTATTTATATTTATCACTCAAAGATAAAAAACATAAATACACCTTATTTTTCTGCTGTCTCCCAAGAAACAATAAAGAACGCAGATGTTTTGAAATTTTGTAGAGAAAAACGTTGTATCGAGCTACTTTTTGAATTTCTAAAAATATGATCCATGCCCTACTAGCAAGATTGTAGTAGAAAGTTCAAATTTAATTTAGGTGGAAGAATTCTTGCATTATGAGTATTCTGATAATAGACATAAGCTATTTTATATTGGAGAACAATACTCCATGCTCGATTGCAGAGACATGTAATGCGGAATTTCTGAAAACTATGGTAAAACTTTATGGGCGAACTCATCTTTCATCGTCGAAAATCAAATATTACAGAGAAAACTGCTCCATTTCAAATTTATTAGTGTAAGAGAGGCTTCCATTTTAAAGAGATATTTTCAATAATTTTATTCATCAAATTTTCCTTTAGTTAAAAATTGATGGTATATTAAATTACAGAAAACGGGGGATTATTGTCCAAAATTTCTTATGTATTGTTCTTCAAACTTATTGCCAGCCTGGTAAAATTTTATATTTCTTCCGTGGCGTTTCTATTAACAGAAAATTGGCTGTAATTTGGGTCTCTATTGAAGTCGTGAGAAAAGTTTCAGAAAATAAAATTGGTTGTAGTGAATTAACCGAAAGTAGAAAAAAAAACCGTTTAGTATGACAAAAGTAACGGATTTATTTTTTAAAAAACATATCCAAATCTAAAATATGTGTGCATATTGTGTATTAGAGGGTTATTGGAAATTTTAAAAACTGTCACGCAGTATTAAGGGGCTACCTTATTTTATTAGTGCATCGTCCTTATTTCATCAAAGAAATTTTAGTTATTGGAACACCTTCGTTTTTCCCGTCGTTATTTCTCTGCATTTCTGACACTTGCTCACTACATTCCCTAGGTCTAACCTAATATAATAAATAAATCATTTTAAGCATTTTTATTATTTATTTCTATACTTTGTGCTTTGGTGGAGTCTGGTGCTTGTGTATTGTATTCCTCAGATAAACAAAGACTTGTATTCAAAATACGGCAAACTTAACGCATTGCAGTATCCCTTCACAAATAAGTACAAGCACTATCCTTAATAAGGAATCCCTTATTTGTGGATCAAACTGCGCAGCCGTAGACGTCAAAATAACGCTGATTTTAATACTGCTTGTCGCGTCCAATAACTCTATATTATCTTAAATGTATAGTGTTATGAGCCTAAATATGTATTTTCAGATATACATATGCATAGTTATGTAGTGTCTTCCTTGAGAAGAAATAATTATACATAATCTAACAGTTCATTTTTTACTTCTAGAAGATTAATTCCAGTGTTCTGTAAAAAAATGTCAACAAGCATTATTAACATTGTTTTGGTTTGCGGCTGCCGATCGGGCCAGTCTGACCCTGTACCAAATTGATCATTAGAGATGAAACATTTTCTTTAAAGAATTAATATAGCGGCTATCTTTCTGTTCAGCGTAAAACTAAGTTTTATTACTTATAATTAATTCAATTTAGTAACATCAAACAATATTTAAATACTGAACGGACTCTATAGTGCTGTAAATTCCCAACAAAATTTATAAATAAAACCATAAATTATGTAAACCAGGGTTGCGAACGCTTCTGGTAAATCGTTCCGCGAATTACGATTACTAAAAACGTCACACAGATGGCGCAGAGTACTTAGAAACTCCAAAAAATTTATATATAAATTCTTTGAGAAACTCTTCCCCTATTCTTTTTATATTTCGCCTTGCGTCATCCTTGCTTGCATAATGCATATTCTCGTTCTTATTTAAATGTCAACAGGTTATATATAATGTATTGTATGTTTATGTAATTTACCAGGATTTTATAGGATTTAACTGCTACGTATTAAGTTTCAATAGTTAAATATCGAAAATAAGATGGTAATCCGTAAATTAATTTTTAAGTAATTTATTTTGACCCTTAAAGCACATGTACAGAAGGCATACCTCAAAAACGGTATGGAAAGCAAATCAAATTAACCGTCTAGTTCCTAGGTATCATAGCGCCATCTAACGGCTGCTTTCATCCTAACACTTTTTTGGAAATAATTATAGTATTTCGTTCACAATCTTAGTCTATATGTTTCATGAATAAAACAGTTGTAGGATTTTGACAGCTAAGCTCTACTTGTCAACAGTGAAGTGTTTTTTAATATATGAAAAGTGAAATCGTACGAAATCTCCGTTAATAATTGCTGGTATCAAGTTAATTACTCCATGAATAATTACGTTATATTAATGCATAAAACCGAACAGGGTCGTTAAAAATAAATGATGATATTCAATCAATAAACCATTAATGGACGACGTTTTGAACAATGGAACATAACAAAAGTAAGCAAGTTTGTAGAATATTTTACCCCTTCGATAAGTGTGCTTAATCCTGCTAGTGTTCATTGCAGAATCTATTAAATAACAAAATTTGCACCCGAATCCAACAAACATTTTACTTTACTAACTAGTAACATGAGCAAGAAAAAAGATCATGGCAAAATTACATTGGGAATGTTAAAAGGTAAAAGGTATATGTCGTGTGTTGTGCATTTTTTTTATGTAGAATTTAAGTAGTTTACTGCTCTGGCTTTTAGTGCACATTTTTTGCTGTTTATAAACTAATATAGATGGGTGCTTTGATACATTTTTAAGTTGAATCGAGACAGTATATACTGATATAGAAGTGGTTTTTTAAA
Organism: Leptura quadrifasciata; assembly: GCA_963675555.1. Lineage (NCBI taxonomy): Eukaryota > Metazoa > Arthropoda > Insecta > Coleoptera > Cerambycidae > Leptura > Leptura quadrifasciata. The sequence goes on from OY776679.1 coordinate 15,438,672, forward strand.
TTCTTTAAACTATTTTCGCGTAAGATCAGGGATTATCTTGCACTGGCAGAACAAATGTGTGTCAATATGCTATATTTGCAAATGGGGCGAAGCGGGAAATAACAGTGAAATCTTGGTTAAATATGCTTGGGAGCACATTGAAACTGCGGGATATTATTTGTTATATTTCTAATTCTGTAACAGTTTATGAATTAATTAGATCGCTGGACTAATCCAGGGTCAACATTCAAATCTGCCGCTTAACAAGTTAAAGTAGTTAAATATATCTATTGCGATTATGTACACATTAATTATTTTGATTTATTTTGACTTAATATTTTATTTATTAACACTGGTTGTCAACAACGAAGTAATAGTTTCCATAATAAACCAGTAGTTCATACAATTCAGGAGAAACATCATTCTTTAGTATACCTACATAATATTTATATTTGGGCTATTATGGGGAATTAAAATCATGACGCATATAAACAAAGGAGCAATCAAAGAAGCAGATCACTAACATCAGGTAATTGCTACTAAGAAGTGACAGCTGTGGCCCTCTAGTGGCTAAAACTTGAATTGAAATCACCTACAGAGAGTAACACAACACATCACAAAACAAAATAGTATGGCAGCCTGTAACCAATTTTTTTTACAAGGATAAAAAAGTCCTGGGCAACGAATGTAAAGGGTTAAATACTGAAAATTGGGAACAGGTGGAAATTCCTGTCGTCTAATGTCCGTTCCGACAATTTTCGTCAATTTCTAAAGTTTTTTTATGACAAAGAAATAAAAACGGACGTTTTAATCGTTGCATATCCCAGTACTTGCATTTCAATTATGCGTATTTTGTTATTCCCTAATGTCCGTTCTCTAATGGAAATGATGTTTTATATCAAAAAACATGTATGAAAAATATGAACGGACAACTTTCAACTTGATATGTGGAAAAAAATCATTCCCCCCACCCCCCCCCCACCCGCCGGACGCACCCCTATGGACAAAAAAGCAGCCCTGAAGCGAGAGTTTCATTAATGTCAAAGTACAAACTGATTTTTCGATTTTATTATAGAATGCGGAATCATTTTTTCAAAAGAAACCGATTCGCACTTTGATGTTCATAAAAATCCCGGTTTATGAGACTTTTTCGCCAACAGGGGTGTCAACGGTTGGTGAAGGGAACTTTTGATTGGAAAATTTTTTATAATTTTTTTGGGTTCTACTCGAGTTAGAAAACTGAAAAGCACCATCAGAAACGGGAATGGTAAACTACTTTGAACCTCATAGGCAGCGATTGTCAGTTGTATATGCAAAAATGGCCATTTCTATGTACTCCTGTAAAATATAAAATAATCAGTTTTATTGATACAATCTCATTCATTTTAATCGTCCTTCTCTGACGAGTTTTCTTCAATATCTGTCTCGTCTCCATAATTCGCTTCTTCTTCATCTCCTTCCCCTTCTCCTTCAAGGTCTGAAATTGATGAGAAACAGATTAATAAGTAAGCGTAAATAAATCGAAAATATTTTTCCGTAACTTTTACCTGTGGACGGATCTGTTGTCGGGCTATCTATTATAAGATCAGTGCATATAGTAAGTAGGCCACCCTCAATTATTTCCTAGCTACCCTTTGTAGTTAACATTCCTTGGCATTACATATGCACCATCTCTATGAAGTACACGCCTCACCGCGTCAAAATGTGAGTGCACTGCATTCCGTGCAGCTGTACAGCATAGAAAATATCCATTTACTTTTCTTTTGATTATTTAAACCATATTTTATAATTTAAAGGAGGTTTCAGCTGTTAGGGAGAAACTTTTTTGTACCATTTTTTTAATACAATTTTGATTTTTATTATTGAAATTATGCAACATAAAATTTCCGTTCTGTATTGATTCTTGTTTTATTCGACATCTATAACAAGAATTTATCGAAAACGGACATTAGGGGATAAAAAAATCACGTCTTTTTTTTAACGGACGGAAAATCATTGTACCGGCTACTGCAGCGTTAGGGAGTGTTTGTCAGTGGAAAATTGGCTTTGTATTGTAATAAACTATAGCCTTATGATCAAAATTAGGATTAGGTGATAACAGTTGATTTTGGTTACAGGCTGTCGTACTAAAATAAATTATCGATTCTCCTAATAGGCAGTTGCAATTTTTTTTAATGCGATATTGGACTTCTTGCTTTTATACCGTAAAGAAATTTCTTACTTACGTGGTGATAATCTTTTAGGTAAACCAGTTACCACCTCCGTTCCCTCGATATCTATAAAATTTCATGCAAACGCCGAACAGATAGAGGAACTGTACACAAGCGAAGATGAAACTAATGTAAATGGTGATAAAATTGAAAAAACTAATTTGATTTCTGGCAGTCCATCAAATATAGGTGAGTAAAATTTATGTGAAATTGTTATGCGTGTGTTGTGATCACTGAACATTGAACACTAATAATAATAATAATAAATGGCTTATTGCATGATATATAACAAACAATGAATAAGATACAGAGAACTGATATATTAGTGTTACCGTAAAGACAAGAAGTAACTATTTTGTATAATGTACTACCGAGAAAAAATATTATAGACATAAATGGACTAAAAAGAGAGAAAAAACTACATAAGTACAAGAACGTCTAAATTGAAAACTGAGGTTTTTTAGGGCAACGGAACTCAAATCACTACGCAATAGTTTATTTTTTAAATTCGTTTTAAATGATGCTATGCCTGTCTGAAACATGGCTGGTGTTAATTGATTATATACATATACTAAGTACGAGATTGACGTTTCAAATGCAGCAGTATTTGTGCTTAGGCATGTTTCATATTGCTCTGTTATGAGCATTTTATCAGAATTCTATTTTATCATTCAGGTAGCTAGGCACTTGAGTTTCAATTATCTTCTTTATTAGGCAGACATAATGGAGAAATCTACGTTCATCTAATCTCAACATTTTAATCTCACTATCATAAGGAGATATATGATTGATTCCTAATTGGAACGTTACATGCAAACCGAACGTAGCAGTTCTGCATGATTTGGAGTTCGTATATACAGGGTCTCTCACCGGGAACTGAATCGATCAATATAGAGAAAAGTACGCATCAGAAAATTTTGAAAATTTAGATAATTACTAATGTCGGTGTGGCCAATCCAACTAAAATAATTACAAGCAGCTGGCACTTCCGCTTATTCCGGAAGTCGATACCAATTTGCTTATTTCAAATGGAACACCCTATATATTTTAGGGTTTTCAAAAAGAGCATAAACTTCTGAGTCGAAAATATGTAGCATATCCTATACCTAAACCTAGCCGTTTCAGAGATATTTGACATTTTATAGAAAATTTGACAGGTGCAACGGTTTGCAAGAGCCGTTATAACTTTCTTCGTGTAAAAGATCCTCATTTGCTTCTTGTCACGTTAAAAAACAACACCTAAAAAAAAAGAAAAACAAAAATTTACCTATACATATTAGCAGAAGAGGAAATTTAATTTACCATTTAAATTTTCCTGATAAAATTGTAATGCCACCACTCTATCGTTTCTTATGGCACAGTAAACATTGAACTGCCAACTTTCCTGAAAGTTTCGCTCTCTGAACATATGAGGATTTGAGTCACTCCAATAATGAGAATTGTGTCTATTAAAAAGTCCATTTTTAGTAAATATTGCTTCATCTGTACATATAATATTTCTCAAATAAGAATCGTACCCTCAGACCTTATTAGAATAAACTCACAAAAATTCTGTCTTCTTAGGAAATCTGTTTCTTTTAATCCTTGAACCATATGGAATAAAAACGGGTGAAACTTATGTTTTAATAAGATTCTGTGAATTGAATCCTTATATAGTCCCGATTCCAGAGCAGCTTGTCTTAATGACATCCTTGGAAATGCATGAAAATATCCCAGAATGACTATTTAAATGTTTTTGTCATCAACAATAGGCTTTCTTCTTTGCATTTTTGCCTTGACAGAGCCATAATTTTAAAAAATTTCCAGTATGCGTTTTACAGTGTTTGGTGACGGTTTCCGTTTTTCTGGATATTGAGTAGTAAATGTGCTGCAAGTACTTGATATTACTTTATCACATTCTCCATAAATAATAAACAAACTTAAAAAGTCTTCGTGGGTGTAATTTAAACGTGCTGGCATTTTTTGACATAAGATAATGACTGATTGTTTCTAATCATGGCTATTTTGATGAAATGATTACAATTCATGAATTTCTAATAAAATCGTAAATATTTCAAACAGTTGTAACTTTAACCCCCACAATGCTAATATCAGAAAAAAGGGAATTCAATTTTACACAACTTGACGTAAAAAAATACAGGGTGTTCCATTTGACCTAAACAAGTTTTCGCGGTTTGAAGTTGACAAAATGTAACGCGAAAAACGGAACACTTGGTATGACATTATTGAATTTATTTCAGTTGTAGAACGTAGTTCTCTTTGTGTTCTTTTTATGTGACAAGAAGCAAATGAGGATCTTTTACACGAAGAAAGTTATAACGGTTCTTGCAAACCGTTGCACCTGTCAAATTTTCTATAAAATGTCAAATATCTCTGAAACAGCTAGGTTTAGGTATAGGATATGCTACATATTTTCGACTCGGAAGTTTATGCTCTTTTCGAAAACCCTAAAATATATAGGGTGTTCCATTTGAAATAAGCAAGTTGGTATCGACTTCTGGTATAAGCGAAAGTGCCCGCTGTGGATTGGCCACGCCGACATTAGTAATTATCTAAATTTTCAAAATTTTCTGACGCGTACTTTACTCAATATCGATTGATTCGGTTCCCGGTGAGACACCCTGTACAGTCTCCATAGTTGATAGTTAAGATTGAATTCTACAAGGATAATTTTAGTTGTTGTAGGTATAGTCTGAGTCAACGCTTCTCTGCAAATAAAAAATGCAAAAAAAACTTTACGACATTAAAATACCGTTACTTTCTGTACTATTCCGTCGATAAATTGAATTATTCGTTTACTTTAGTTTTTAATGTACGTCGGCTTGTTTGATGATACCATACCGACTGGTTCGCCGGCGTTAATAATGAGCTCGTAAAGTTTTTGTGGCATTTTTTATTTGCAGGGAAGCGTTGACTTGGACTATAATAAGTCTTTAAATTGATAGAGATGCCAGAGCCTTGAGTAGGACGCCCTACATATTTTTGATACCTGACTACTAAAAGATAATTGTGAATCAAATAGGATACCTGGTTTTTTTTACCGAGTCTTGTATTTCCAGCTGTGAGTCACCAAGGTTGGATTAAACTGTGTTATGGGACTTACTCCAAGTTGTGAACCTAGTAATATCACTTGATTTTTGTTGAGGTTCATAAGAAGGCCATTATTTTGAGACTATTTTAGGGCGTTATTTAGATCTCTGTTCAAATGTTCAACTTTTTGCCAAATATTATTACAGGAAAGTGCTATAGATAGTTGCATATCGTCAGCATATAAATGTAGTTTTGCATGAAGTAGGACAAATTGTAGGTCAAGTGAGAATATATTAAAAAGAAGCGGACCTAAGATAGAGCCTTGTGGTACACCAGCATGCAATTTCAATCTTTGTGATAAATTGACATAACTTAGTTTAGTTATTTGATACCTTTGGTGGAGATAATTTCTAAACCTCTGAAGTAAATCATCATTGACACCGTACCTCTTTAGTTTCTTTAGAAGGAATTCAAAATTGACACTATCAATTGCCTTGGACATATCTAATAGGGTTAAAACTGTAACTTCGTTAAGGTGTTGACTTCGAACGATTTCATCTATAACTACTAATAATGAAGTGCTCGTGCTGTAATTTTTACGAAAACTTGACTGAAGAGAGGGCAGAATTTCATGAGTGTTTATTAAAATACTCTATTAGCTGCTTATAAAGGGCCCCTTCAGCTAATTTAAATGGTATGCAAAGAAGGCTAATGTTTCTATAATCAGACATTTCTTTTGGGACGACTTATAGAAGTTTTCCACTGCTCTGGAACAATACCTGTTTCATAAGAGTAGTTTATTATGTGCGTAAGAGGTTTCAGGCAAACAGTACTAAAGAGTTGTAACATTTTTACCGAGATATTATCAATACCCATGCAGTTCTTTTTTTGTGTAAATAATAGTGGTAGTATTTTGACACTGGCTGGCTGCAAATAAAAACTTGCATTGGGAGAATTTATATGTTCTAGGGTTAGATTAATTTCATCTGTATGATAGTGACCAGTAGAAGTCAGGCTAACAAATGACTGACTGAATATTTCTGGTACTTCTGAATATTTAGGCTTACTTCCAATATCCCAGCTTTTTAGGTTGACCCACAGTTTCTTTTGTGCATTATTTTTAATAGTAGTGTTGTAATATATCTTTTTTTCCTCATTAATACTATACAGGGTGTCCAAAAGTACCAGTAGATACTTGTGCTGTAGATTCTGCATGCTAAAATATGACAAAATTCTCAGAAATATTGTTCTGTAAATGCCTCCTAATGGAGCTGCGACCCTTTCAACATGGTACTCAAAAACTGATTTTTATTTAATATCTCAAAACTGTTTCACTTACTGTTTGTTTTTGTTCGTTTTAGACGCCATTGTGTCATTCATGTTATTTCAAAGCAGTTGAAAAAACTTGATGGTTTTTAATATTACGTACCTTCCACGCATTTAAAAATTCTTAAATCGTGATCTTTGGCCAAAGTTTATCACTACTTTTAAATGTTATATTTGGTTTGATAATTTTATGTGTGAATACAACTACTCTAGAAGAAATAACATATGTATCAAATAAATAAAGTAAACATAAATAAAGATAAATATAGGTAATATCAAAAACCAACAATGTAATAGATGACGATGGTAAAGCGGTGGTGTTTGTCCTTTGATAAAGTTTTTTGTTGAATAATTAAAACAGAATTTCTAGTTGACTACTGTGCACCATAGAGTAAGCATTAATGTGATATGGATTGCTATGTAATAACATACAATGGCGGTGTGCTTAGAAAAAGTGAAGTATTTAACAAAATATTTATATCACCTGATCATCAAATTACTCCTTTTTATTTCTCTTTAAGATTTTAAATAGCTCAGTTGATTGCTTTGAAATTCTTAGTAGCATTAGAATTTCATTTTTATTAGTTATTGTCTAATTTCTGTGGTGTTTATTTTTTTATTATTGCTTTTTTATCTGCAGAGCTAATGATATTGTTTCTTGCGTTCATATATAGTACTAATCTTTGATATTTGTGAAATCTCTGCATTATAATTGAATATCTGTGTAAGCAGTTGTAATCAAAATAACAATTAAAAAAAAACTGACGGTCCACCAGTTAGGCAGGGAGTTGAGGATGCTTAAATACCGTTTTAAATCGGACTAAAGATTTAACTGTTGGAACCAGTTCATTATAGACCTCTTTTAGACATTCTAATTTTTTCCCCTCGCCCCTCCCCCGGAACACCCCCAATATCCTAATTTGGGTCTCACTAGGGTATTATATAACGTTAATAATGGTTTAATCCATTAAAATAATGTGTTTGTCTCATAATGAATCCCAAGCTGTGGTACGCACGTGAGATTAAATTCTGAATATGGGACTTATACAAGAGTTATTATCATATTCTACACCTAAATCCTTAACTCTATCAACTCTCAACAGTATCTCATCACCCATTATGTAGTTATTTATTATTTTATCCCTCTTTTGGGTACAACTCATTACAACACATTTAGATATATTAAATTGTAGTTTATTATGAACACTCCATTCGTATACGCTGCCAATGTCTTGTTGCAAAGATACACAGTCTTCCACGTTATTTATTTTATGATAGAATTTCATATCATCAGCATAAACATTCTCAATTTTTTATCACATTCGGGAGATCATTTATAAAAAAAAAAGAAATAGTAAGGGTCCTAGCTTGGGCCCCTGAGGTACCTCAGAGTTTGCGTTTAATATGTCAGAAGTTTTACCATCAAATTTTACTCTAAATGTCCTTCCTTGCAGATATGATATAAAAAATTTTAAAGTACTGAAACCAAGACCAAACCTATGTAACTTTCTCAAAATGACGTCATGGTCTACCTTGTCAAATGCTTTTTTAAAATCGGTGTAAATAATATCGATCTGTGATTTTTCTTCCATGGTTTGAAACACATCATTAGAGAAACTCAATAGGTTTGTTAAGGTCGACTTTTTGGTACAAATCCATGCTGTACATCAGAAATTTTAAATTGAATATGCCCCCACACTTTTGCGTATATGATTTGTTCAAATATTTTGGCTAGTGTACACAGAACGGCTATAAGTCTATAATTATCAATATGGGAGATATTTCCAAATTTATGGATCAGAGTTACCAATGCTTCCTTCCATAGATCGGGAAATGTTTTATTTTTTAGACTTATATTGAATATATATAGTAGTGGTCCTTGTAGATAATCTGCACAGCCTTTTATAATGTAGGGTGGTATGTTATCTACCCCTGCTGATTTTTTCGGCTTCAATTTTTTAATTGCACCTTTATATTCATCAGCCGTAATATTATCAATATTTAATATATCACCTAATAATATAACATCATCAAATTCTGTATCATAAGAGGCTGTGTCCTCATTATATATGGAATGAAAGTATCTTGCAAAACCCTTCGCTTCCCCGCCCTGTTCTATATCTATTCCATCTAATGTCATAGTAGTGGAAGATGCTCCCCTTTTTGTCTCTTTAATGTATGACCAGAATTCTTTTGCATTTTTGTTTATGCAATTTTGAGTTTCATCAAGATATTTCTTATATTATTATGCTATATTGGTAAGTGACTTCAATTTACGTCGCACTTCTTTATACAGATTATCATGATAATCCGATAAATGTCTTCTTAGTTTGTACTTATTTTTAGTTTATAGGGTATCTATAATTTCTTTATTAAACCATTTTGGGTATTTATATTTAGTTTTTTGTTTAAATTTTGGGGTAACCACATCTAAAATTTCATAAAGTTTATTATAAAAGCAGTCAAGGGCAGCGTTAACATCCGTGCACTTATATATAGAAGACCAATTATGAACTGGTCCCAACAGTAAAATCTTTTGTCTGATTTAAAACGATGTTAATCTACCTGACGACTAGCCTATGTATGATTGGTTCTCATACAATGATTCATTATTCTCTCTCAACAAGAAACAGACTATAGAACTTGTTTTGACTACAAAATTTGGGACTATATTTAACTTGTCACTTCACAGTAATTAGTTACTCATTTTCATTTAATATTTTTATAACCTTAATGCCCGCTTTCCCCCTAAACAAATTCCTGTTCCTATTAAAATAATTGTGCCAATAAAAAAATGTCATTATCACCGAACACAGTTTATACATTGAATTTAAAGTGATGTTACATGTATACAAAATTATAATAATTACTGCATGCATGTATTGTTTTGGATGTTTCATTAAAGAAATCATTGTGTTTATAAATTACCTATATACAAATATTTTTATTACTTGGATGGTGTGTATATTGGTAGTTAATGTGTATTATTTTTATTCGTAATCCAAATGCCTGCCTGTGATTAATAACTTAATTATTTAAATGAGTAGAGTTAGAGATGCACATTTCAGTTACGCCTAATAACTAGCCCTAAGGCTTGTTGTTTAATAATGTTGCAATGTTAAATCACAATACTAAGATAATAACAATAATTCAAAATACAATTTGTTAGTTTATCTAATAATAAAAGTAAACAAGTATCGGTTTAGTTAATCTGTAGCTGTCGCTCTTTATATATTATTTGAATGTTACTGTGGTTTGCTTAATAAAACCTCAATTCTGTATTATATTACAAAAAATTGTGTAATATATATCCATGTGGGAAATTATATATAAATCTATCAAAGATTTATATCTGCACCTACAAGCAAGATAACTGATTTCCTAGTAATCTTTATAGTTATATTTATTTGTATTTGTATATAAATAAGTGCCAAGTGGAGTTATTACAGTGACATATTCATTTCTAAATTATTAATTAAAGTTGTGTAAATCCCGTAATGCCTTGGTTTCCAGGAGAGCCGGATAGCAGCCCGTTACGGTATCTGCCTAGGTTTGTGAAAGGGTCGACCAGTACAGATGTGTCTCAAGCTCCTTTGGACGCCTCTCCACCGTCTGACCCATGGCGGTTTTTTTCTGATATAAAGGTAATTGATTTTACTAAGGTTAGCATAGGAATGTATTAATGGATATGTTTATAAAGGGCAAAATAACTAAGAGCGTCGAGGATAAAATCACCGATTTCAAGGCTAGGAATCAAGAAGAGGGGTCGCCACATCACAAGACTAAATGTGACTTGAAAACTACTAAGGACAGCAAGGAGAATTCTAGCGTGTCTGATTCTGAGGATTTATCTGAAAGTAGCATTTCCAAAACTTGTGGCATTGTCTCCACAACTGAAGGTATGTATGTTCATAATCTATAGCTATGTCGTAGTCAAATTTTAAACTATGAAACTATTAAAAATAAATGCAATACTTGTGACTTATTTTGTCATATTGTTTCATGTAACAGAAAAAATAGTTATAAACATAACCTAGAAAAGAAAAGGTTTTCTGCACAAAATGTGAGTCGTATAATGTTAAACAAAATCCGCAAGAACTTCACTTTTGTTACAATAAATGTCTCTGTAGGCGACATCTATATTTTGACAGTATAACCTTATGTGTAGTGAACAACAAATCAATTTACTGTTGACGTTAAATGGAGTCTAACTTTGTAGACGTGATAATTAAGTAACTTCTATGATTTTTCAAATAAAAAGTGCATTAAAGTATTATTTTGTCTAAATAGTTTTACGGATAAAATGATGCAAACCGTTAACAAAAACATTTCTATGAAATCGAGAACGTTTATAATAATTTCATTCATAATTGGGCTCTTTTTATTTTAAAGGGCTCACACGATCATCAAAATATCCGAAATCGACATTTTTATTTTTCAGATACTGTCTAACACTACTATACAAAACTCAGAAATTCCATTTATTAAAAATATGCTAGGCATAATTTCATACCTGTTCGTCTTTTTAAATATTTTAGGAAGTTATGTATCTATCACAAAACACAAATTTCATTCAGTAAACTATTTTGTTTAACGTTTTAAATACTTATATGGCTAATGTCAAAGTTTTGTTGTTCACTACTCCATTTGAAGAAGAAAATTCCAATGAGGTTAAACCAAGCGATTGTGACGGCCACTCAATAGAACCTTCCCCATCTCTCGGGAAATATTTCACTGAGATAATTTCTTTTAGTAAGTTAATGGAGTGGAGCGCCATCTTGTTGAAATTTCTAGCTATCATAGAAGTCCCTGTATAATATCCTGGATCTTTTATGCATTTCTCTGCATCTAGGTGTCGAGATGTCAAGTGATGAGGACACACCCTCGTTGGACAAGGATAAAAAAGAGGTTAAAGTGATAACGCCTACAACTTCAGGGGGTCTGAGCCAGAGATTCCGCCTTTTCAAGAGCAAAACTAATGTAGTAAAAGAAGGCACTGTCAAAGTGAACAACTTGTCAAGGCTTTACAACATAAACACAGAAAAAGTAGAACAGGCCTTGCCGGAAGACTCTGAGGACGTGGAGAGCGCTGTCGATGCTTTGGAGGAAGTGAATTTGAAAACCGACTTCCCCGACAAGAAAACCATTAACAATGAAGATGTTTTAAAATGCGTCACTCAGAGATTTGATAACATAGAGTTGGACAGTGAAAACGTGCTTAACGTGAGAGAAGTTACAGGCAAGGAGATCAGGAAGTCTTTTCTAGAAGGTGGCGACGTCAACACAGTTTTCGCTCCTACTGGGTTTGTTGATTTACGTCCTGCTACAAGTAAAACTCGTCCATTTTCTAATTATACGTAAGTTAAAATTCGGCATAAATCGTACTCGAATCGTGTGTAATGGTTTTTTTTCTTTCAGATCACTAATAGTTCTTTTTATCTCCATAGCTCTCTACCTTATTATACAGCATAACTCTCCATTTTTAGCAGGTCTTGCATTGGGAATAATCGTTACGCATATTTTTACTCAGATTTATTTAAAAATAAGTCTCGCCAATGAAAGCGTGCCAGTTAGTCCTGTGAAGAACTCCCTTTTGGCTAGGAAGATATTGGAAGTCCAGGCTATTAAGGAGTACCAGCCGTTGTCCAAATATGAGGTACGGATAATATTATTTGACATTTGAATTATAGTACCTGGTAATACATAAATTTAGTTGCAAAAAGCAGAAACTTGGAATGTGTTATATAATCAGCTATATCATTAATAAATACATTGAAAAGTAAGGGGTCACAATGGCTACCTTGAGTAACACCAAAGTGAACCTCGATCGTATTAGATAGGAAATTATTGATTTTTACCCATTGATTCCATCCTGTTAAAAAGCTTTCAATCCATGCAAGTAGTGAGCTACCAATTCCCAAAGAACTTAATTTTGATATCAGATGTTTATGATTAACGGTATCAAATGCCTTTGAGAAGTCACTATAAATAGAATGAATCTGACGTTTCCTTTCAAATGCATCAAGTATATCATTTTTATAAGTAAGTTAGTGAGTGTCGTTTTACCCTGACGGAACCCATGCTGTACATTAATTATAACATTCTTAAATTCCCAAGTTAACAGTTGAGAGACAAAATAATCTAGCATTTTTGGTATACATGACTGTAAATAAATTCATCTATAATTGTTAATACCATTTACATCCCCACTTTTGAAAATAGGTCTGAGGAAGCTGTATTTCCAGAATTGTGGGAAAACACCCAGATTTATAGACAAATTAAACAAGATATATAACGGGCTGCTAACAGTATTAATACAATTTTTTTTTAATATAGCTGGAATTCCATCAGGACCACAACTTAAACTGTTCTTTAATCCATAAATTTTCGAAAATACTTGACCTAGGGTAATTTGACACATATTGACATTAATATAAACATTGTCATATAAAAAAGCACAATAAAACAAGAAAACAAATGTTACAGATATACTACATATAAGACACACTTAAAAGATACAGCTTCATAAGACCTATTTTCAAAAGTGGGGATGTAAATGATATTAAGAATTATAGAGGAATTTGTATATACAGTCATGTATACCAAAAACATACTGTAACATGCTGCATTTAGTTTCTTACAAAGATTATCTATATGGTCTCGCCAGTTCAACTGCTCGTCAATGTAAATCCCTGAAAATTTTACTTTATGAGAAGTGTTGTAGGTGTTATTGTTTATGTTCAATGCTTTTGGTGTATCCCATCTTGACTGGTTAGTCTTAAATAACACTGTATTTGTTTTATTTGTATTTAATATTAGTTTATTTGTTGAGAAATAATTACTTGCTAAATTAAGAACACCATTTGTATTATCTAATAAAAGTGGAAAGTTTTCTGCGTATATTTGAAAATTGGCAACATCCGCATATATGGTTAGTGAGCTAGCATTATTAGCAGTGCATACGTTTGATAGATCGTTAACGTATATAATAAACAATAACGGACCTAAGATGCTCCCCTGTGGAATACCCATTTTAATTGGTTGTATGCCCGATTTAGTCTATCCCTGCTTTTGAAATGGAAACTATCTGTTGCCTGTTCGACAAATATGACAATGACAAATATGAGCTCAACTCGCATATTTATTTAGTTTTTTTATTGATGGTCGCACATAACTGTAATGAATCAACCAATGTCGATGATTCTTTTTTTTGTTTGAAAGAGGAAGCTTTGCCTATGGGCCCACGCAAGTCTCCTAGATAACTTAATTGGAAGGTACAAAAATGAAAAAATTTAAAAATCCAATATTTGTCATAATACCGGTAATGAATAAAAATATACACTGTATACTGAAGGTTATTTAAAAAAAGTAAATGTTTGTGTCCTTTTAATATAATAGTCAAAAATAACAAACGCGTTTTTTGTTTGTTTTCAGGGTTGGGCAAATGAATATCCGGATGTGTACAATGCATGTACTTACCATATTTCTCAAACACAATCAGTGCACCTGCGACTGCAGGGCAATTTGCTAAGGATAAGCCATTCGAAAAGTAAAGTGCCTAAAAGGGCAATGTGGAACGAGCCCGATATTAAAATGAATTTTAGCCAACACAGAATATATAATTTGTTGGGGGCCAAAATTAATCTTTTGCCTGAGGGACTGGCGAAAAAAAGGTGAGAAATCTCTTATCGTATAAACGTTATGGTATAGTGATGTTATGCAAGGATCGAAAATTCGTTACATACTATAGTTACAAGACGGGACTATTTATTTTTTGTAAACTTGTATATTTTTAGGCACTGGAGTAAAAAGTATCCCATATGCATCACTTTGGCCAAAGACCAAATGAATTTCGATCCTGAAGTTCTTAAGTTGGAACCTGAAGACGAGAAGGACGAAAAACAATCGGACAAATCTAATTTAGAAAAGGAGAAAAATAAGACTACATTGAAAGAGAAGAAAGTCTTTAATAGATTTAGAAAAAGGGAATATCCCATATTGGTAATTTCTTTAAGTTAATTGATGTATAAGTGGATGCGTTGAGTTATTCAAAGCTTTGAAAGACATATTTTTTAGGCTCAGAGATTTAGCAAACTAACGGAGGATGAGGAATTCGATATGGAGTCCGATTCTAGAGCCAGCACGCCATCTGCAGACATTTCAGTAAGTTATGTGCAGAATTCTGTTCTTTATATAGGGCTTTCGTAAACGGTAGGACATTGAAGAGTGAATATAGATTTGTAGAGAAAATTTTACAGAGCAAAATTTTTATGGAGCAACACGACAAAAATAAGTTTGTTTTGGTGAAACTAAGAATACACTTGAGTTTTCTACTTCATGTAGGTGGAGAACCCTTTTTTTTTCATGGTCATTTTTAAGGGTGGTTTTTCAGTTTTAATTTATTTTGGACCCTTTAAAATGCTAGTTACGAGACAAGAATGGTACCCTTTTATTGTAGATGTTCAAATAACCTTCAGTTAAAATTTCATGAAAATCGGTTCACCACCTCCCACGATATGTATACCGGGTGTTAGAAAAGTATGGGAACGGTGGAAAATCTCGAACAGTGCATCAAATCGAAAAATAAAACAAACACGTGTCAAAAATTTTTCAGAAAGCTATCTACTGATACCAAAATGACCTCCCCACCCACCACCCGGCGAGGGGCAACTTTAAAATTTCAAATGGAAACCCCTATTTTTTATTGCGGAGTCGGATTCTACTGCAAAAAATACGTACATTTTATTCCCGACATTTTTTCGATTCTTACATGGTGTCGCTGTAATCGCAAAAAATGAAAAGAAAACATTACTGTTTCAAGAGTAGCGTCTTGTGCACATAAGAAAACGTCCAATTCAAAAACTGAAAAACACGTATTTGTTATTTTTACGAAATCTATCCAATGACATTGGATTCGACTCTCCTACCCCTATCCCAGTGGGTGGGGCGGGGGCAACTTTGAAATTTGTAATGAAAATGCCTATTTATTATAGCGGATTCGGATTCTACATCCAAAAATACGTGAATTTTATATCGAGCATTTTTTTTCGATTCTCACAAGGTGTCGCTATAAACACACAAAATTGAAATAAACCTTAAGCATCCATAAGTTTGTAGATCAAGTGGGAATTTCGAAATTTACTGTGTCCCGTACCATCAAACGATTCCTAGACACAAGGACAAATAAAAACCGCCCCAAATCTGGAAGACCAAAATCTGAAACATCAGAAGCTCGACAAATGGAAGTGGCCCAGGCATTTGTTGAAAATCGAAGGTTATCAATCAGAAAAGCCAGTCAACAGCTTGATATGAGTGCATTTTCAATTCATAAGAATTTGAAACTTTTGAAATTTCATCCTTACAAAATTCACCTTCACCAAGAGTTAAATGAAGATGATTTTGATCGGCGACTTGAATTCAGTGAATTAATGATGGAAAGGAGTAACCAAAACCCAAATTTTTTGTCATCTCTACTTGTCTTCTCAGATGAAGCAACTTTCGAACTCAGTGGAAAAGTTAATCGCCATAATATATTGGAGAGAGAGAATATTGGAGTGACGAAAACCCTCACTGGATGCTTGAAACACACACGCAGTATCCACAAAAATTAAATGTTTGGGCAGGAGTTTTCAGGGATCGAATCATAGGACCGCTTTTCACAGATGGAAATTTGAATGGAGAAAAATACCTGGAAATGTTGACAAATCAAATAGTTCCCGCAATACAAGAGATTGCTGGTGATGAGTTCGATAATGTTTGGTTCCAGCAAGATGGGGCTCCTCCACACTATCGGGATATTGTTAGGGACTATTTGAATGGTACTTTCGAAAATCGATGGATAGGTTGAAGAGGAACTATTGAATGGCCAGCAAGATCTCCTGACCTTGCGCAACTTTATTATTTTGTTTGGGGCTACGTGAAGGGTAAGGTTTATTTCACTAAACCTCATGATTTGGAAGAGCTGAGGCAACGCATAATAAACATTTTTTGCAGAAATACCACCTCAAATGATAAGAAGTGCTATTGAAAATTTTTACGTTCGTCTCGGACAATTCCAAGAAGTCAATGGGCACCATTTTGAACACCTGCTATAATCTTGAAATTAAAACCTGCTAGTGTAGCAGTTAAGCTGTAAATTAATTGCCTCAACTGGCCGAAATCCTCACCTTGCCTTAAATGGCTGAGTTACCTCCTTGCCTTCACTGGCTGGGATCAAGAACTTGTCTGAAGTGGCTGAATTAAGAGGTAAAACCACTGTTAGTTTTTTTTTAAATCGAGCTTTTTATTGCCCTATAAAAATGTAAATTGAAAATTACTAGCTGCTGATAAATTTACAGAATGTTAATAGTTGTTGTAATTGCCGCGCGACCTCGTAAAATCACTGTTCTCAAAACAGCTCGGGAAATCATTGAGATCAGTAGTTTTATTTTTCGTATTTTTTAAAGTATGCGTTCAAAACTTTCATGTTTCCACTCATTTCTTTGCGATTGCAGCGACACCTTGCGAGAGTCGAAAAAAATGCTCGATATAAAATTCACGTATTTTTGGCCGTAGAATCCGAATCCGCTATAAAAAATAGGGATTTTCATTACCAATTTCAAAGTTGCCCCCACCCCACCCACTGGGTTAGGGGTGGGAGAGTCGAATCCAATGTCATTGGATAGATTTCGTAAAAATAACAAATACGTGTTTTTCAGTTTTTGAATTGGACGTTTTTTTATGGGCACAAGACGCTACTCTTGAAACAGTAATGTTTTCTTTTCATTTTTTGCGATTACAGCGTCACCATGCAAGAATCGAAAAAAATGTCCGGAATAAAATTTACGTATTTTTTGCCGTAGAATCCGATTCCGCAATAAAAAATAGGGGTTTCCATTTGAAATTTTAAAGTTGCCCCTCGCCCCACCCACAGGGTGGTGGGTGGTGAGGTCATTTTGGTATCAGTAGATAGTTTTTTGAAAAATTTTTGACATATTTTTTTATTTTTCGATTTGATGCAAACTGTTCGAGATTTTCTACCGTTCCCATACTTTTCTAACACCCGGTATAAATTATACTAAAAAAACGCAAAAAACTGAATTATGGCTAACTTGACCAAAATAAAACCGAATTTGATGAAATTTTAGACAAAAGTAACCTATATAACTAAGATATAGCTTGCCAAATTTTAGCAAAAAATGTCCAACAGTTTGGCGCAATTCCATTTTTAGTTCAAATTCCAGAAAATTTGTCCAAATAGTCGTTTCCTAAATGAAGGTATTCTTATGTACTTTCACATGATGTAACTAAAAAATAACTTAATTTAGCCGATTTTTTTTTGTCATTTTTGGTATATACATGCGCTCGGTGATTTCCCATCATTTTCGGTATTACATGTATATGCACACAAGTATACGTGCAGTTATTTAATATAAAAATTACAATATTAAAATAAAAAGTTACATTTAGATATTTAGATTAAAAAACTCTCGAAGGTAAGACACCATTTTTTTTTTCGAATTCACTTGATTTGTATTAAACTTTTTATCTATATTGATTATTATTTTATTTTATTTTATTCATATTTTCTAGTAGTTGTACTAGATGTGCTAGATGTGCCTACTTCCGAATCGGTAACTGGAGTTTCTAATATTTCTTCGCCCTCATCATCGCTAAAGTCAAAAGTACCAAAATTCACAGGCAGCAAACAACAGATAATGAACTGATGCCGATAAGGACTGATAAAGCTTTTCTTCCTAATGAATTACTCAATATAATTGCTTGTGATTGTAAGGTCGGTTGCAAAACATTGCTCATGCAAAACCAGTGGCGTCACATGCAGCAATTTATGCCACAATGGAAGGAATACTTTGTGTCAAAATGCAGATAATATTGTTGACGAAGCTGTGGCTGATGAAGAATCTGAGCAATTAGAAATTAGTTCTGATACTTATGATATCGAAGAAGATGATAACTATGAAGAAGATGTTTGTACTTCAGAGAATATCTCATGTATACGATTTTAGCGATGACGAGAGTGAAGAAATGTTTTCAGTGACCGATTCGGAAGTAGACACTACTGGTAGTAGCACATCTAGTACAACTACTGGAAAAAGAAAACATGAATAAAATAAAATAGTAATCAATATATGTAAACAGTTTAATAAAAATCAAGTGGATTTTCGAAAAAAAAAAAAAATTATCTTCGAGAGTTTTTTTTATCTAAATATTTAAAACCTGCTGACAATCGCTTTTTATTAATAATATTGAAATTTTTTATAATGACTAATTACACGTATACTTGTGCGCCCATATGTATAATAACGAAACTGACGGGAAATCACCGCACGCATGTATATAAAAAAAATACAGTGTACAGTCGCCAAAAGAAAAAAACAAATAAAAGTATATCAAGTAGAATAGAAACTTACTAAACTTAAAAAACTTTTCAAATAAAACACTCTTTGCAAATTTCTCGTCAGATTGAACGTTGGCAAGAAAAATTGCGTTCTGGTTAATTTTAGGTTCCATCAACTTGTTTTTGAAAGTTAAAAATATATTTAGAATATGGGACGATAAAAGTACTGTCTAGGTGCATCCACCCGAGACCGATTATATAGTTCCATATTAATTTTCAGGATGCTGCCATAGAAGATTCGTCACCTGCTCTAGGTGAAGAAGACCTGTTAGGTAGCGTAAACGAACAAAACGAAGAGGATTTTAACAGTTTACCTGATGATTGGTCCATATGCTCTCCGCCACAACATGTAAGTATAACTATCGAACAATAGGTCTGTCAGTTGAGGCGCAACAACAAAATCTTCCTGATTTAGGATAGCCCAACAGGCGTAAGAATTTACATTTTTGGGCGAACTGATAGAGAAAAGGAAGACTGGTTTAGGAGATTTTCCGCGGCTACTCACAAGGGCATCGGCATAGTTTCCAATGAATTAGGCAACGTTGATATAAAAGAGATCGCATCCGATACCCTTATCGAAGCCGCACAGACTGAACTTGAATACTTGAAATACATGAGTGTCTTTAAGGTACTGTGCTTCTCTGCTGTTTCTCTTTTAAGCTCATCCATTAATATTTTAGCCTTCCAAAAAACAATCTAAATATCCCAAAGAAAAAGAAATAAATGAATCCGACCAAAAAGAAGAATTAGAAGAGCCAAAACCTGATCAAATGTTATGGTTAAACGCCTTGATTGGCAGAGTCCTATTTGACTGCGTACGTGATCCAACCTTCACATTAAAAGTCAGAGAAAGGATCCAGCGTAAATTGTACACGATAAAGCTGCCGTACTTTATAGAGGAAATACTTATTCCTGAATTGTCGTTAGGGAAAACTTCACCGTTTATACACAGAACTTGCAAACCGGTTTTGGACGAGCGAGGACTATGGATCGACTTGGATATAACCTACGAAGGTTCGATAGTGTTAACCCTGCAGACCAAAGTGAACTTAATGAGACTGAAAAATCCACAAGCTTATGGTATGTAAAGTATTTCATTCTGTTATGACCATACTGATGCTTCCACAGGGACCTACCTTAGGCTCTGTCTTATTAGTCTTCATAGTGACAGATACGATAGTAAATTTTGATTGTGTTTTGTCTTACTATTAGAAAAACCCAGTACAATGGAGAAGTCGGCGATTTATCACTCGGATGTGGACGATTCAGCCGAGAGCAGCTCGGACGAGGAAGGCCCTCAAGAAATTCCGAACGTCTCCCAAGAGTCCAGTACTCCTCTTATAAGTATAGGCACTGGCGGATCTAGCAATTCTAGTAAAAAACTTATCAAGATGGTGGATCGCATCGCCGAGTCAAAGTTTTTCCAAGCTGCCACCGAAAATCGTTACATTAAAAAAGCAATGGAGGGTAAGTAGACAAATGTGATTGTTTGTGTTTTGTCCTAGAGTATCAGGTTGCGATATTTTGCCAAAATTAATTCCTGTACCATCTAGAAGGGTGTCCGTTGTCTTCATATTCACCTTATCTGCAAGATATAAAAATGCCGTAGGACTGTAATAAAAGTGAACTAATGCGAATTGATCTCGCCTTTAATTCATTTCAGTATTGCATATTGATTCATTTTTTGCAAAACCAACAATTCGATAACACCAGGCTTAAAAGTATCGGCTGCCAATCTAAAGGACCTTTTTATTCGGCAAAAACAAGGATTAATCACTTTAAGTTACAAAAAAAGTTATAGATGTACAATTAGAATTATTAGATTATGCGCGGAAGCTATACAACTTTAGGCGAGGGTTGTATAGGAGATATACCATCCTTCGGAGGGGATGTAAAGCCGTCGGTCCCTTGTCTATTAAATGTTAGGCAAGTAGAAGATCCCTACTCCTCTTAAGGGAAAAGAGGTTCGGCAAAATTCCTGGTTGGGGTAGCTCGTCTACAGACGTTGGTGATAGGCCTCAGTAGCGGAAATAGACCGATGTTCAAAAATCGTATTTAAACAATAGAAAACAGTTTGGTGAAAGTTCCGATGAACTTGCTGTCGTGCGTAAAGAAAATGGGACAAGTCTTATAACATATTTTTGCTAAAATCTAGTTATGTGTACATCTAACTTTAATTTTTGTGATATTGTCATTTTCGGTTACTTATTACATATTCAATTAAAGACAGATTTACATTGGAAAAAAATAGTTGTCTTATTTTTTTTGCTCACGACACTACAGTGATGTTGGTATTCCGCAAGGAAGTGTTTTGGGCCTGTTGCTATTTTTGTTATACTGTAATGATCAGAATATATATATCTCGCTACATTTCAGTGTGAATTTGCAGATGATATGACAATAGTTGCTTTCAATAGAAATTAAAATATTGTTAATTAAGAACTTAATACTGATAACTAAATATCTATATATTATTATATAATAACTTAATAACTGGTAAATATAAAAATGGAAAGATTGTATTATGCGGTGATTTTAATATTAATTTCTTAGCACATAGCAACAATCTTACCAACTTGAATGATGTACTTAATGCTTATTGTCTTGTACCTACTATTAACGAACCAACTAGAATAAGGAACTGTATTGATAATATATGTATCAATTTAAATATTGATGATTACGAAAGTAAAGTTATAAGAAATGCCATATCTGACGATGATGCATTGTTATTAACAACATCAATAAATTGTTCTAAACAGGCCAATAAGAAACTGATGTTCAGGGATGTAAAGAATCAGGAAAAAATAAGGTACTTCTGCTCTAGACTACAAACAGAAAATTGGTCTGATGTATTTGACAATAATTTCGATTAGTGGTGAGAGGTAAGTGAAACCTCTCATGTGGTCTAATGCTACTATACAGCATAGATGTCTCTATGGGCGTATAGCGACTTGCGATTCTGCAAGTACCTGAGAGCGACGACCTTTCAGTCCTAGGTGGACTTAACCTACTGTTATAATATATGATTTGCAGGAAACAACTACTCAGCGGGCAAATACCCCGACCTGCATTGAATTACACCTTACAAATCATTAAAGAATGGTAACCAATATCATTTCTCAACTCCCTGACCAGACATAGACCGGTTTCGAACTTATTAGTTCTCATCAGTATGCCATAGGTCATGGAGCAGACAAATGATAGTGGCCAACCTGCTAGTTTTATACAAACTATAGTAAATTGAGTAGTGGTGAGAGGTAAGTGTCCTAGGACTGAAAGGTCGTCGCTCTCAGGTACTTGCAGAATCGCAAGTCGCTATACGCCCATAGAGACATCTATGGTGTATAGTAGCATTAGACCACATGAGAGGTTTCACTTACCTCTCACCACTACTCAATTTACTATAGTTTGTATAAAACTAGCAGGTTGGCCACTATCATTTGTCTGCTCCATGACCTATGGCATACTGATGAGAACTAATAAGTTCGAAACCGGTCTATGTCTGGTCAGGGAGTTGACAAATGATATTGGTTACCATTCTTTAATGATTTGTAAGGTGTAATTCAATGCAGGTCGGGGTATTTGCCCGCTGAGTAGTTGTTTCCTGCAAATTATATATTATAACAGTTGGTTAAGTCCACCTAGGACTGAAAGGTCGTCGCTCTCAGGTACTTGCAGAATCGCAAGTCGCTATACGCCCATAGAGACATCTATGGTGTATAGTAGCATTAGACCACATGAGAGGTTTCACTTACCTCTCACCACTACTCAATTTACTATAGTTTGTATAAAACTAGCAGGTTGGCCACTATCATTTGTCTGCTCCATGACCTATGGCATACTGATGAGAACTAATAAGTTCGAAACCGGTCTATGTCTGGTCAGGGAGTTGACAAATGATATTGGTTACCATTCTTTAATGATTTGTAAGGTGTAATTCAATGCAGGTCGGGGTATTTGCCCGCTGAGTAGTTGTTTCCTGCAAACCATATATTATAATAATTTCGATGTTAATACAAAATTAAACAATTTTCTTAATAACTTTGACTTTTCCGGAGACTTCTATAAATATTGTAAATAAGAAACTAAAAAATAATTGGATGACACAGGGTTTGAGAAACTTGGCGCAAAAGCTTAAAGACTTGTATTCATTGACTTTATCAGGTAATAATGACATAATAACATACTATAAAAAATACAAAGCGATATATAGGCAACTTATTAGAAAGGCTATAAAAATGTGGAATATTTCTCTATTGTCTAACTCAGCAAATAAATCTAAAACGGCATGGAATATCATCAAACCTAAAATTAACACGAAAAACGATGTCCATCTAAATATAGATAATAAAGTAGTGAACGATTCTCGAACAATCAGTAATACATTTAACAATTACTTCATTAATGTACCTGGTAAGCTTATTGAAAGTATGTCACTTACTAATAACGCGGATTGTAATAACATTACTATAAATCCTTCTTGTATCTTCATAGACCCTGTGACAGAATCAGAAGTTATCAACATTGTTATCAATTTAAAGAACTCAAATGCCGCTGGTTCTGATAAGGTTAGTTCAAGTTTATTAAAAAAGTGCATACCACACATTGTGAAACCACTGACGTACTTAATAAATCTCTCAATTAGTGAAAGTATCTTTCCTGAAGAACTGAAAATTGCCAAAATTGTTCCACTTTTTAAATCGGGTGAAGTTAACAACATTGAAAACTACAGACCAATTGCGATCCTGACTACATTTTCAAGAATATTTGAAAAAGTTATAGCTATTAGAGTTACAAATTTTTTTGATACTTTTTGGCTATTCAATGTAAACCAGTTTGGTTTCCGGACGGGTCTCTCCAGTATTAGTGCTATAAACAAATTTTTGAATTTATTGTATTAAAATATGGGCAACCGGAAAAATGCTGTTGGAATTTTTCTGGATCTCAGTAAGGCATTTGACCTGGTATGTCACAAAACCCTTCTAATTAAAATGGAAAAGTATGGGATACGTGGTCAAGCCCTAGAATGGTTTAAAAGCTATCTAAAGGATAGGACACAGTATGTTGAGTTCAATAATTACAAATCGGATATACTACCCACAACCATAGGGGTTCCATAAGGGTCAATTTTAGGACTTTTGCTGTTCTTAATTTATATAAACGATCAAAAATTTTCTAAACATTTTTATGTTTGCTGATGACACATCCATTCTCTGTAGTGATAATACTCTAAGTAATACTATTAACTCATGTAACATCCAAATGCAACATCTTCAGTCATGGTTCTCGAATAATAATTTGTTACTAAATATCAAAAAATCTGTATGCATTAGATTCAATAACTCTAATACCAATTACAATGAAAGTATTCTAATTAAATCAAAATGTGGCTCCTTGTGACGAGTTGAGTCTACTAAATTTTTAGGATTATGTATATCTGAGGATTGCAGCTGGAGAACACATATTGACTTTGTCTGTAAGAAGATCGCTACTACTTGTTACTGCATAAAGCAACTATCTCATATAATTGATACTGAATCCTTAAAAATGTATCGTATCTTACGGTATAATTGTGTGGGGGCATTGTGGTGAGAGGCAAAGGGTATTTACACTACAAAAAAGGGCCATTAGATATTTAGTTGGCATCGGATATAGGGCTAGTTGCAGGGACTATTTTAAAGCTATGCAAATTCTAACACTACCATCAATATTTATAATAACACCACATAAATAAACACCACAGAAATTAGACACCCCCCAATTCCAGAAGCCAGGGCTTGTGCGGAAGGGGGTTACACATTGAAAAAACGCGGACATACAACCATTTCCTCCAACAGTGCCAGTGCCGGAGCCAGGATTCGAACCCGGTGGTGTGATGTCCGTGTAATTAATCGCGATTGCCACCTCGCGCCTTAACCCACTCGGCTATCGACCAGACTCTCTTATTGTATGCCAGATCTAATCTGGAAGAGTTAAAAAATTTAAATGTCTACCACTCAAATAACACAAGAAATAATCAGACCCTGGAGATTCCTCGACACCGTACCAACTTGTTTGAGCATAGTCCTAAATATTTGGCTATTAAAGTATATAACAAATTACCTCACCAAGTCTTTAAATCGAAAACAGTTCAGAACAAGTATTCAAGGTATGTTAATTGAAAAATCTTATTATTCTTTTAATGAATATATGACTGACAGTCCGTGATATTACTACAATTTATTATAATTTATTATGTTTCATTAGTTTTATTCAATATTGTTTTATGACCATATTAAGATGATCATATCTTATGCTTGCATATTTAAATGTACTCTTGTATATTTGTTTGCTTGTTACATTTGTTATTCTTGTATCTTGTTATTTAGAACTTTGTAAATTTTACATTTTATACATTTTATTTATTTTACTTGACCTGTCCTATATTTTGTAAACATAATCAAAATGGACGAATAAATACTTACTTACTTACTTACAATGAATCCAAGGCGCTTATAAAGGCTTTGGAGATAATGGTGTCGATGTGAACAGTAAAAGATAGCTTTTTGTCAAAGATTACAAAGAGGTCACGAAACGTTGAAGGTCTGTGAAGTGAGATACTTTGCACTTACCGTTATTCAAGTATAATTTATTGGTTATACACCAGTTGTTTACTTTATTAAGATACGCTTGAAGTTGAAAACAATCATCAATATTATAACTGTGAATATTTTTAGGTCATCAGCATATAGCAGGCAAGGCAAATCTATTTCGTCTGTTATGTCATTAATAAATATATAAATAATAACAAAGATCCCAGAATAGATCCCTGGGGAAATCTGTAGGTGGCAACAAATTCGATTGACTTGAATCAATTGAGGACAACGTACTGAGTCCTATTCATTAAATAAGATTTAAATAAGCGGAGTAGAGAATACGAGAGACCAATTTTATCTATTTTATATCTATTTACCATTGAAAGAACATACTAACTATGTGTAAAAAACATGCTAGTACTTGTTTCGCATTAAAAAGATTTCGCACCATAATCCATAAAAATATTACAAAGCAAATTTTGAATCTGTCATAAGATATGGAATTATCTCGTATGGATACTCAACAGCAGCCAGCAGAGTTTTCATAATTCAACAAAGAGCCATACGTTGTATGTTGGTTTAAAATACAGAAGGTGTCCTGTAAACAAACTTATTAGAGAAAAAATTCTCACAATCTCCAATTTTAACCTGTAAAATGAATATCATAACTATACCACTCGTTATGGCCAAAATCTGCAATACTACATATATAGATTAGAACTTTACAAATCAAGTCCATACTATATAGGAGTCAAATTATACAATAAACTACCCCCTAGCATTAAGAATGTTAGTATAAACAAATTCACTTTCAATGTCAACAAGTTATTATTGTCCAATGCCTTTTACTCTGCAAATGAATTTCTGTCATGTTTTTTAATTTATTTATTTTACTGTTATATTCTAGAATATCTGTATTAGACTTAACTTATATCCTGTAATCTGTGATCTTATGGGTTAATAAATTTATTTATTTTATTTACTTAACATAAGTAATTATCGGTCAAGGTTCATTATCATACTATATGAGATAGATTTTCCTGTTGCTCCTATCTATTTGTAACGTCTATTTTGGTTCTAGGCGTTTCAAATACCGACTTAAGACTTACCGTGGAAGTGAAGGCCATCATGGGAACATTAGTATTAAATATTCCCCCACCGCCTAGTGACAGAGTGTGGTTGGGTTTTCGCCCTGTACCCGAAATCTCCCTGACCGCCAGACCAATCGTAGGAGAAAGAAACATTAGTTATATTATGGTTACTAGGTGGATAGAGAAAAAATTGCTGCAGGAGTTCGAGGTAAGAAATATTTCTATCTTCAGGAACTAAATTGTAATACACTATTAAGAAGGTGATGTCTATATTATAACCTAAGTATTTAAATCAATAACTAACAAGACAGATTATATAAGTAGCATGAAAAGTGCCATAGTAAATGTGTCAAAT
Organism: Leptura quadrifasciata; assembly: GCA_963675555.1. Classification (NCBI taxonomy): domain Eukaryota; kingdom Metazoa; phylum Arthropoda; class Insecta; order Coleoptera; family Cerambycidae; genus Leptura; species Leptura quadrifasciata. The sequence continues at coordinate 15,465,638 of OY776679.1, forward strand.
ATTGGTAAATTCACTAATCTCATTATAATCACTGTATATACAAAAAAGCAAAGGATGAACCTTATGGGGACGACTTAGTTTTAAACTTTAAGGAAACTAACAAAAACGCATCAGTTAGAGTAGTTTCAAAACCTCATGAGCCGCGAAATGCGATATAAGCACGTAGTGAAAACATTGACTCAGTTATCTATCAGATGCCTCGTTACATAGCCAGGTACGGACTAAGGTGCTCGGGGTGACTGCAGATCATTCACTTAATTTTTTTTTTATTTTATATATATTTCATTATGTAATTTTTATTTATAGACAGTAAAGAACAATATTTTTAGTTATAACAATTTAATTTAATGATTATAATTGTAGTTTTCATTGTCAGTCTTTTATAAAGGTTGACAACCTAAATCACCATCAGTATCATCATCTGACGAATACAAAAAATCGCTTTCATCACTGTCATTATCTCCTACATGTATTATAAGTTCATTGACTTCGTCCATGAAATATTCTCGGCTAATATATTCTTCTTCCACTTTTCTTACATGTTCACAGACATTATTCCACCATCAGGTGTAATATTTGACAGTTTTTCTTCTGTTAATTTCCAAACATCGTCCATTTTAAATGTTGTGTTGCACGCTGCTACATCATTCTTAACGATTCCCCATATTTTTTCTATTGGGTTTAATTCAGGGTGATATGGTGGTAATCGCAGTAAAATATGTCCGTGTGTGGCTAATAATCTGTCAATTATATAAACATTATTTTGTGGTTTATTAAGTTTAATTTTTGCATATAGTTCGAGTTCAGTTTCTTTGTCACCAAAAAATATACCACGTTCTCTGAGCCAGTTTTGCATATCTGCTTTCAACCAGTTAGTATTTGGATTAGGCTCATCTACTAGTACGTTGTGATACGATGCGTTATCAACTACTAGAACTGAATTTGGTTCCAAATTGGGAATTAATTTTTCATCCAGCCATTTAAAATAGTTTCGCTGGTTCATGTCATCGTGGTAGTATCCACTTTTTGTACCAGATTTAAAGATCAATCCAGCATTAGGAACAAATCCTCTTTTACATCCACCATGGACAATAATTAAGCGTTTTCCCTTGGAGACAGGTGATTTTAAACATTCGTTGTTACCATCGTCCCAAGATTTTGGTACAGTATGACTACTGTGAATATACGTTTCGTCACTATAGACAATATTTTTACCTAAGACATAATAAATTTATAATTATACATGGATTTATTTCATGTTTTTGCTAATTATTTAAAAACTAGCTTAAAATTTTCTAAAATTTTTCGACAGCCCCCCTCCTCTGAATCAAGTATGGTGAACCTGAGAATGATATTTCTGTAAATGCAAAATATTTTCCTAAAGAAATATATATATTTTTTAACTTTTTTTGTTTGTTTAGAAGAGTGTGCTATGACAATTTTATTTTAGATTGAACGCAAGCTGTCAGGTATTTGTCAAGTAATTTATATGTTAATAATAATAATAATAATAATAATATTTATTGAACTCAAATAACTCAGGTAAAATTACAGGAGATTACAACACAGATTTATAACAATAAAAAAGAAGATATATAGTGCAACTGCAATTGCGGTATTTACCCTAGCTAAAGAATTCAAAAGGTACAATTCAGCATAGCTGATTTTCAATTATACCTTATGACTTAATTAGGTTAACATTTGTTTTCTTAATAAAACTTTTTTGACGGAATTTGTGAAACTATGTTTAGAGGCACATGTAAGATGGAATTCGATATATTTATTAAAGATTGCACTACTTGCATATTCAAAAGATCCTCTGAACTTTGTTGTTGAATGTTTAGGGATTGCCATTTGGTTTATGAAACGTAGGTCCAACCTATGCACATCAAAACGTTTTACTAAGAGAGTAGACAAACACTGTGGGGTATTTGTTTTGAGAATGTTATACAATAGAGTGGCAAATCGAAGTTCAAACCTACTTACAATCTTTAAAATATGAAGTGAGTTATATATAGGAGTGAGATGTTCTCTATAATTAATATTAGTGAAAGCAAATCTGAGGCATGAGTTTTGCATAATTTGTAGCTTATTTTGCATATTTCCATTAAGATAGTTATAATAGACTGAACTGCAATAATCTACTTGGCTTAAAATAAGTGAATTAACTAGCTTCCATTTAATGTCAGAAGTTAAAGTCGGTTGGTTAAGTTGGTCAAATGTTACTCCTAAATTTTTTGACATCACTAAGTTGTGTGGTACAATCACCTAAAGATATATTAACTACTAGATTGTCTTTTGCTTTTTCACAGAAATATTTAGTTCCAATACACATTGCCGTGGTTTTTTTTGAGTTTAAGGTTAGACCGTTGTTCAGGGACCACTCCGAAATAATAAGCAAATATTCATTAATATCCAATATTGTAGAATTTATGGCACTAATATCACACAATGTATACACTTGGGTGTCATCAGCATACATATGTACTTTGCACTCTGGTGGCAGTAAATTAGGCAGATCAGATGTAAAGATGGAGAATATGAGAGGTCCCAGTATGCTTCTTTGAGGCACGCCATGCGTTACCAAAAGTTCTTTAGACAAATTTCCATTTATTTTAACTCTCTGATATCTATTGCTTAGGTAACTAGTCATCCAATTTAGCGCGTTGCAGTTAAAGCCATGGTAAGCCAATTTTGCTATCAGCAGCTCAATATTAATAATATCAAAGGCCTTGCTATAGTCTAGAAGTGTTAGCCATGTAATTTCGGAGTTGTCAATGTTCCTTGAAATGTCATTGCTTATTTTAATTAAGGCTGTAGCAGTACTGTGACCAGGCCGGAATCCTGATTGTACTTGAGGAAGGATGTTGTATCTTTGTACGTGTTCAAATACCTGTTTGTAGATAATCATTTCAGCCAATTTAGATACTGTAGGAAGTATTTTTATGGGTCTCAGATCAGACAATTCGGTGGCCTTGGCTTTTTTAGGAACAGGAATGATGATGGACTTTTTCCATAAATTGGGTACAATTCCATTTTCTATAGAGTAATTCAGGATGTGTGTAAGTGCTTCCAAACAGAATGGAAGAATGATTTTCAACATTTTGAGGTTTATTCCATCATTACCAGTTGCGTCAGTTTTTATTTTATTAACAAGCATTTGTACTTCCTCTTGTGAGACAGAGTGGAAAGCCAATTCAGAATCAATTTCTTCATTTCTGGAGCAAAGGAATTTATTGACAATATCTTGTTTTATGTCTGGGTAGTTAATGGAATGACTAAAGAAGTTATTTATGGTGTCGGCTACTAGCAGTTCAGGTGGTATTTCATTCATGGGTTTATTATGGATGTTGTTAACAGCAAATAATTTCCATAGTTTTTTGGGGTCATTCTTATGTAGGTTGAAATTATGATTGAAATATGCCAGTTTTTCATTCTTTATGGCTAGGGTTACATAATTGCGAAGATCTTTGTAGTACTGATATTCAGGATCTGATTTAGTTTTTCGGTACTTTTTATAAGCCGTATCTTTGAGGTTAATCATAAATTTTATAGTGTCGGTAATATACTCTGGAGATTGCTGTAGGGACACTACAGTTTTACAAGGTGCGTGAATATCGAATAATGTAGCATCACTAAAGAAATTTGCCTTCTCATTAATATCAGGCATATGTTCAACTTTTTTCCAATCTATATAAGTGGCGTCGTAGCTAAATTCGTTAATATTAAAATTCCAGAAATCTCTATATGTGTATAGCTGCGGCTTGCTTTTTAGAACTTGCAAGTCCACTTCACACCATACCATGTGATCAGACATTTTCAGTAAGTCCAAAGTATCAGACTGTATAACTTTTACATCATTACTAATACAGATAATATCAATTAAAGTTGAAGAGGTATCTGTTATTCTTGTAGGCTGATCGATTACCTGTGTAAGATTGAATGTATCGAACACCGATTTTAGTAATTCAGTCTGACAGTTGGGTTTAATAAAGTCTACATTGGTATCACCCATAACTATAATCTGATCAGCTCTAGGGTAAACATTAGATAGAACAGTTTCTAATTCGCTAAAGGATGTAGCGCTTGTCAGTGGAGGTTTATATAGAACTCCAACAAACAAATTGATTTTATTTAACTTGCAATTTATCCATAATTGCTCTAGTGTTTTATTTAAAATAAAATCTGTATTCACTAACTTAAAGCTAATATTATTCCTCACAAGAAAACATAGTCCTCCTCCTCTTGTTGAACGATCAGATCGAGTGATAGTGTATTGTGGAACAGCTATTTCAATATTTTTTCATTTTCATAAAATTTTGGACTGCAGGTTTTTAGATAATTCTGAACAAATGTTTCAATAAAAAAATACCTAATATGTTTTATTGATTTAAGTAAGATTTGGTTGAAATCGGAAAAAAAGCTATAAGGGTGTTACACTCTTAAGTGCGACACTCTATATAGAAACGACGGAAGCATTTATTGATAACGTTTTTATTATATTTAATTATTTGTGGCAAGAAGCGGATTTCAAAAAATATTAACTCCCAGCTATTACAAAATAAAAATGTTTTTAGGTAGGTAAGTGTTTTTTTTTATTTCAATGTAAACATGTCAAAAAAGAAATTTCAATTTTAAATTATAACGTATAAACCTACCTTCTTCTTTATATTTTTTTAATTTCCTTTAAATATTCTGTGCATTTTAATCGTATATCTGATCTTTCGCATAGTATTTTTCTATTGTCTTGAGTTCTTCTCCAACGAAATCCCATTTTATGAATTATTTTCCTAAAACTGGAAATCTTTCCAGTTAAATTCACTTCATTTTTTAAAGCCTCAAACAAGGCTTTCATAGTTACACGTCGCTTATGTATAGCTGCAAATCTATAAATTACTGTTCTAATAATTTGTTCATCAAACTGATCCACGGTTGATTTAGGGCTTAGTTTATTTATTTTCTTCCTAGGTGAAGAAAACTTGTCCGATGAACTAGCTTCATGTTCCTTTATTATTCTCTTGGCGGTATTTAATGAAACACCGGCAGCTTCAGATGTTCGGAGATGTAACGGGTCTAACTTGATAAGACTTTTATGTTCTTTTTCTTTTTTCATGAATTCATAAACGTTATAGATTATCTGGCGCCCTTGACTGTGCACCACTTTCTTTTCGTTTTTAGACCTATTAAAAATTGAAATAGAGTAAGGCATTTGTCAGTACAGTCCGTCCCTGAGTAAATTACATGCTTCAATTATGATGATTTATGTGTATATAGACTTCAAACAATATTTAAAATGTAACAAACAACTCAAAATAACGCAAAACTGGAGATCTGTATTCATCGAGAGCTCGAGACACACTGTGAGCAATAAATATGATGGTTTTAGGGAGTGGTGTAATTGAGCCGACAGCCGAAATTATGTCTCTGCGCATATGAAGGTCAAAGCTCATGAGGTTTTGAAACTACTCTAATTATATCTTTAGTTTTAGGTCAGAAACTTTCGAAATAAATAGCATTAACTTGTATAAAAATACTGCTAATTACATAAAAGGTGATATACACATTAAGGCTGGTGCACAAATCATCCTTAAAACTATTGTCACTTACTAATAATTACTATTACAATGAAGGCAATTTACCGGGGGCACAAGATATAAGTACAGATCTAAGAGATGTGGCCAATCAAACAGAGTTTTTTATAAGAGACGCATATCAAAACAGTTTAACATAGTTCATCAAAATGTTCAAGTGTGTTAGCAATAAACCTTCAGAGCTTGAGGTATTTTTATCAAAGAGAAATTGTGATATATTTTGTGTCTCCTAACACTGGGCCAAAAGTCAGCAAATTCAATCAGTTAACATTAATGGCTACACACTAAAAATTTACCAGTGTAGAAATACATTTAAAAATGGTGGAACATCGATTTATGTTAAGAACAACAATGGAGACATTAGAATCTTCTTAAATAAACTTTTCAAGAATCCATCCACTTTGTTAGACATCTCTAGATCCGTTATCTTGCTTATTATGATTGTTTAAACAGGCGCTCTCTTTGACAAAGAAATGCAATTATTCTTAAACTATCAAACCGATCTGGTTGAAATTTCGCACACTTATAAAGACCCATAATGGCCTCGTCACCAAAATGTTATGTGTCATTTACTTACTTAAAGGTCTTTTTAATACCTACAACCTTGACTAATACAGCTTATCTCTAAAATGTAATTGGAAAATTCTACAGCCCGAAAACTGAATTTTCCGACTTTGGTCGAAAGCATTAGTGTTCTGTTGGTAATATGTAATTATTACAATTAACGTGCCAAGCTTGTAACTGTTGGTTGCAGACTGGTTACGTTGCTTATACACTCATGGACAAAATTGTCGAGTATTTTTAATTTTCCTAAGAAAACACATTACACAAGAAAGAAATAGTTTATTTCACACATTTTAAGTGTTTTCATTAGCAGAAAATGCAAAAAAAATTAATGCAAAATGTTATAAAAATTAAGAATAATTAGTTTCAACTTAAATGCTACCACGTTAAGCAAATTAGTCTTTTGATTAGAATAATAGAGCATGGTTAATAATGAGTATTCCCACATCGAGCTCTAATGGCTGCTTGCATACTTCTTGACATACTACTAATTAGATGTTGAATGTATTCTTGAGGAATTGCATTCCATTCATATTGTGCTGCAATTCGAAGTTCTTCTAGGGTATTCGGAACAGGATTTCTTTGTCGTATATGACATTTTAGCTGATCCCACATATGTTCTATGGGATTCAAGTCTGGACTATACGGTGGCCAATCTAATCTTTGAATCTGGACTGCATCAAGCTAATTAGTCACTGTGCCAGCTGCGTGGGGTCGAGCGTTTTTGTGCATAAATACGAACCTATCGTATCCAATGTGGCCCAAATATGGCAAAACGTGATCTTGGAGAATGTTTTCGATATACCAGTCACTAGTCATTCGGTCAACGACTTCCACGAGTTCGGTGCGTCCTTCCCAACTAATACCTCCCCAAAGTATTATGCCGCCACCTCCAAAACTAACAGTTTGTACGAGATTGCAACTAGTGTATCATTCCCCAACTCTTCTATAGATATGATTTCGTCCATCTGGCTTCCATAATTGTATTCTAATCTCATCAGTGAATAGAATATTTTTGTAATTCTCGATATTCCACTGAATATGTGCTCTGGCAAATTGTAATCGACGAGTTTTGTGATTTTGGAAAAGACGTGGAACTTTGGCAGGCCGTCTTGGCTTTAAACCTACCTCTCTTAATCTTTGTCTAACCGTTTTCGAACTAAAATTCACTTGTCTTACATTTAATAACTCATTTTTGAGATGTGTGGATGTCAGTGTGCGATTTCGGGTAGAATTAAGGATCATAAAAAGGTCATCAATTGCTGTTGTGCACCTTTTGCGCCCTTGGCCGGGTCTTCGAAAAAAATTTTCAGTCTCTTGATACCTTTTTAAAATATTCGATACTGTAGATTGACCTCTTCTAAGATGTCGTCCGATATCTTTTTATCTATATCCCTCCTCATATTGAGTTACAATTTGTGCCGCTTCAGCTTCACCGCAATATCTATTTGGTGGCATATATTTTTCTTAAATAGAGGTTAGAACAAATAAAAATCACTAACACTTTAATTCACTACAAATAACTCAATTCACTATAATTCTTGAAATATGTAAAGAATTTTCAAATGACAAAACGCGCGTCAGAAAATATACGCCATTAAAATGAATTAAAAGTCAAGATATTTTAAAATAATTCTGCCCTCTAGAAGCACACTTGAACTTAACTTATTGTGAGGTTATGATATAAGTTGCCTGCTCTTATCGAAACCATCGACTCGTTATTTAGGCATATTTTATTTTCAGAAAATTATGGTGATCCCTAACATGGAAGACTTTGTGATACCTGTGATGAACCCAAAATTACCAGACTAACGATCTTATGAATTTTTTACTTGTAGACCTTTTCTATAATCAATGTTAAATGGTGATAAGAATGTACAGGGCGTAATTAAAGTCTAGTCTGTTTGACACTTTATAAATTTCGTTGAAACCAAAGTTAGAATAGTTCAAATTATTGAATTTGGTGTCCGAGGGGTATGGAAATTTTATCGCGTATGTGATAGCAAGTAATTTTAAAGTTGAAGGGAAATATTAAACACATCTTTTTAAATTGTACTGGTTTCATTATTGATCGACGTGAGGCTAGATTTACTTTTATTTGTTATAAACTTCTGCGTCCACTTGTAAACGAAATTTTCTTAAATGTTTTCATGATGTCACATGGGTGTTTGCTTCCGCAGATGTTACCTGCAACATCCCTCCAGAACCTGGTGGATAAATCACCTCCACGAATATTCATGAAGCATTTAACATTTGCCGTTAGTTTTGTGTCACGTCCATAATAAGAAATAAAAATTGTATTTTGTATTAATGATTATCTGCACTTAATAGAATTGTCATGATAAATGGCAAGTAAGTAATGACTCTGTAGTGTGCCGTTAGAATTTTAGATAATCAAGCGAGTTTAAAAGATGCATATAATAATAATTCCCTCTTTGCCCTCTTTGAGAACCGTTTATTGATATTTCTTTAGTCGATATTGTTACCAATATAAAATTTCCCTACCATTGGAGTACCTTACGTATAGGCTACTATAGGGTTCACGTTTTTATTTATTTTTTTACAGGGTAAGGCATTTAATTTGAGACAGCTGAATATTTCAGAACTATATGGTTTTATAAAAAAAGTTTTAAGTACTTAAGTATAAATTTTGAAGGGGTACATCTGTCGATGACCTTGAACGGTGCCCCCCTCCCCCATTATTTAAAAGTCAGCTTTATTTTTTAATGGAAAGGCATATTTTTATGGCAAAATTTGAACGAACATTCAGTATACATAAAAAATATGTATGTATTTTTAAATCCAGTCTTATTTTTGTTTTTTAGATATTCATTGGTCTCATTTAAATGTCCCATACCCATTATATATAATTTATATCTACATTAAGTTTTATGTTATGTTTAAATACCAAATGTATTCTTTTTTTTTTAATAATAACCATCACAAATTATTTTTTTATAAAAAAATGTATGTAGGAAATTTATAATATGTACCTGTCTATTACCTAGATGTTGATTGTTACAAAAAGGAACCATCTCTTGGATTTTAAATTAGTTTTCAATGAGAAATTTCGAATGGACCAATTATTTTAAGTTTTCCGACTTTTTGGGGCTGTACTAACAATTTTCTTTACCACTTTCTCCGGTAAATGTTGCCCATCATAGTTAATCAATACATTTTAAATTGAATTGGAAAACTTTTCGACAATAACAAACTAAATAACAGCTTTTGTCTAGTGTGTGGATTATTATAATTCGATGAAATTGGATCTAGTAAGTAGGATTTTATTCTTATGTATAAAAATCCTTTATGCCAAAATTCTCACCAATACCTAAGGATGCCAATGTGAGCAGTCCATCCTCTTGGAGTTTGAAGGACTTTTTTTTACTAATTAAACGTTTTTAATTTTAATGAGCTATTGTAGGCTGGGGCCGTTACTTTTTGAGATGAAAAAATTAATAGCAGGCAACGGCCAGCTGGAATATATAGTTGAGGTCATAAAAAATGAAAAAAAAAAAACTTTGGAACTTGAGATGAAGGGAAGTAGTGAAATGGGGTGCTATTTAAGGGATGAAAACTGTTTTTCGTTATTTGTGGCAAAATGTGACCTCCTAGAGAAAAGTGTTTCATACAAAAGTTTTAGATAATAAGAAAATCTAAAATTTTTCTATATATTTTTCGACATAACCTCAAAGTTTGCGAGAAAATGACGAAAAACCGATTTTTCTGTTTTTATTTTTTTTCTCGCGTGAAAATTATTTAATTTAAATGAAACTTTGTGAAAGTACGTAATTGTTTGCATATAATAAGCATGAATTTTTTCAATTATGGGAAATAAATATTTTTCGAGATTTTACCATTTTTCCGAAAAAACCCCTATCTTCGGCGAACAACTTTATTCATTTTTTTTTTTTTTGATGTTCTACTAGTGCTCATTTTTTTCGTCGATATGTCTACTTTTAAATGGTATGTCGATGTTAGTGATTTATTGTCATTTAGCAGCTTAAAATTAAGAAAAACCGAAAAAAAAATTTCGAATCTCGAATTTGTCGATTTTTTTTTCATTATTTTCAATTTTTCAGCATATTTATGTTAATAATTTATAATATTTTAATGAAGAAACTTACTTTGGTATAAAATAAATAAAGTTAAATGAATTTCATCACGGAAAGGTAGGGAAAATTTCATGAAACTTAACATTTACATGGAAATCAATAGTACTTTATTAATTTTCATAAGCTACAGTTAAGTTTCGAACACTTTATATGCATATTAAATTATTCTAAATACATATGATAAAATACAACATACAATTTATTTATATTGGCTACGAATTCTTTACTTTATTTACAAATATTTACTTTATTAAGATTGGTTGTGTATAGCTTATAAAAAGAAAAATCAATAAAATAATTGTTAAAATCTAATCAATTTTAGGCCTTTTTTGTTGTGGTTCGTTTTCTTCATCGATCAAACTCTCAAATTTTATATCATCTTCAAAATCATTGGCATTTTCAGGCTCTTCAATTTCGATGTCATTATTCTTCATCTTCTTCATCAATATATTCAGAATCACTTAAATCTACAAATACTTCTCTGTCTCTATTTGAACAGTTCTCAGTGCATGTATTGCATAGATTGGTACATTTTAAGCCATGTTTTCGGCAGCCACACCTTTGATTATTGCATCCACTTTCACATGTACAGCTAACGCTTTTTAACAACTTTTCAGGAATCAAGTCGGAACTGTCAGAGATGTATTTCGGCACAAGTCTTCCTACATTTTCGTTCCAGCCCCAGTCCTTTGCTTTCTTGTTGTCGTGATCGTTGTCAAAATTACCCAACCAAGTTTGCAATTGGTAATAGACTCTGTAGGAGTGTTGTGCAGCTGCTTCTTCAGTTGGAGGGAGTTTTTCCAATTTAAAAGTGGATTTTTTTGTAGCTTGCTGATACAGCTCAATTCGTAATTGATTTAATGAGCTATAAATTTTCTTATTTTTGTAAATACTAGCTGTAAGTTGAGATCCATTTTTTGCTATGCTCTGCTGCTCTTGTGCAGGCTCACTTTGTCCTACCCCTCTCTACCCCCAACCTTCAGTCGTTTTGGGCGGGCATTTCAAATACCTGTATGCTGCGAAATTTCAAATTTTGTAAATTTTTTTTTTTTTTTAATACGTAACAGTATTTTTTTTTGTTTGTATTCAATTTTAGCGTGGTTTCCAATAACTAAATTCATTCAACTTTAGTTATTTTATACCAAAGTAAGTTTTTTCATTAAAATATTATGAATTATTAACATAAATATGCTAAAAAATTGAAAATAATGAAAAAAATCGACAAATTCGAGATTCGAAAAATTTTTTTTCGGTTTTTCTTAATTTTAAGCTGCTAAATGACAATATATCACTAACATCGATATACCATTTGAAAGTAGACATCTCGATGAAAAAAATGAGCACTAGTAGAACATCAAAATCCAAAAAAAAATCAATAAATTTGTTCGCCGAAGATAGGGGTGTTTTTTCGGAAAAATGGTAAAGTCTGGAAAAATATTTATTTCCCATAATTTAAAAAATTCATGTTTATTTTATGCAAATAATTACGTACTATCACAAAGTTTCATTTAAGTTAAATAATTTTCACGCGAGAAAAAAAATAAAAACAGAAAAATCGGTTTTTCGTCATTTTCTCACAAACTTTGAGGTTATGTCGAAAACTATATAGAATAAGTTTTAGATTTTTTTATTATCTACAACTTTTGTATGAAACACTTTTCTCTAGGAGGTCACGTTTCGCCACAAATCACGAAAAACGGTTTTCATCCCTTAAATAGCACCCCAGTTCCAAAGTTTTTTTTTCATTTTTTATGACCTCAACTATATATTCCAGCCGGCCGTTGCCTGCTATTAATTTTTTTTTTTTCAGCATTAAAAATCCGTAACGGCCCCAGCCTATTGTTCATGATGAATAAAACAAAAAGGTCTTGTCTCACTAAATTCAATGTTTTTCTATGGCGACTGGTTTTATAAACTACAAATTTTCTTCGCATCGTTGGACCACAACACCGAGAGATAAAATTAAAAGTATTGGGTTAAAACAAATGATAATATAAAAAAACAAAAATGGAAAAGCGAGGGTTAGCATGCAAAAAATCGGAAAAAGTTTATTTTTTTGGGTTGGTTTTTTGGGAGACCGAAAAACCCGCTAAATTTTTTACCTTTTAGTCCATTGAGTCTGACAAATTACTGAAAGTTTGTGCCTCAGACTAGACAATGTCTCCCTCCGTGTTTGAGGGTGCTGAATCGATTCCCGTCAAACCAATTTTTCCACCTCGGGAACCCCCTCAAATTGGCCGAAACCACGCTCAAAGTCCCCTTTTCCGTGAACCCATTTATTTTCCTCAGTTTTTCGACTAATTGTTGCTCCTTTGAGTAGAACGGAAGGTCCCTCCAGGGATTTGACTTCAGCCACCCCCTACCCCAGGCTTCAAACCCTTGTAGGGGGTGGAAAATTGATATTGGTTTTTGTGAGAAAAAAATTAATATTTTGTAGGAGGCGTTTCTTTGAGGAAGGCGGTAGGCAGGTGACCAGGGTTGTAACAACCCCCGGGGGTTGTTTTCACCCTTCAAGGGGGTGGAATTTTTTTTCATCTACAATTGAAAAATAGTATAAAAATATGTTTATTAAAGAGTTCTTATAAATTGATTTTCCACCCCTCTGAAGGATGACGATGACCCCCGGGGCCGGTTACACAACCCTGGTCACCTACCACCTTCCTCAAAGAAACACCTCCTACAAAATGTTAATTTTTTTCCCAGGAAAAAGAAATCCATTTTCCACCCCTCGGGGGTGGTTACACAAACCCGGTCACCTACCACCTTCCTCAAAGTAACACCTCTTACAAAATATTAATATTTTTCTCACAAAAACCAATATCAATTTTCCACCTAGCCTGGACTAGGGGTGGCTGAGGTCAGATCGCTCGATGGACAATTAGTCAAAGAATTGGGGAAAATAAACGGGTTCAGGGAAAAGGAAACTTTGGGGGTAGTTTTTGGCCAATTTGAGGGGGTTCCCGAGGCATGAAGTTTCAATAATGGTTCCTTAGTTTATATCTTTCTGTAGAAGTTCTATTACCACTGATATTTCTAACATTGTTAAAGGGCTAAATTAATTTTTTGAACATGTAAAAATAGATGAGGCATACTTTTTATTACGGCACGTCAGTTTCCTTGTTTCTCTATTCAAGGTAATTTTATATAAATCAGGGCCTAGAAATGAAATTGATAATTATCGCCCTATTGCCTTCAAATATTTCAAAAAATTTTTAGTCCATCATTTATAAGTATATATAAGAACAAAATTTCTGAAAATTAACATGGATTTCAGCAACTAAAATCAGCTTGTGGAAATCTCATTAACTTTGTGCAATGTACCTCGGAAGCCTCGTCAAGAAATCATCAGGTGGATGTAATCTATAAGGATATTGCCAAGGCTTTTAATAAGGTTGATCATCAAGTGATATTGTCAAAGCTGTCAAGTTTTTCGTTATCTGCTTCCCTTATTAAATTAATCACGTCTTATTTGAGTAATCGGAAGCAATACGTCTAGTGCATAAATTTAAATCTGTTAAGTACATTGCAACCTCTGGTGTTCCTCAAGGTTCAAATCTCGGACCCCTGTTATTCCTTATGTTTCTCAATGATGTAGTTGACGCTGTGAATGAGTGCAAGATTCTATTGTTTGCTGATGATATCAAACTATTTAAGGAAGTATCTATTGATGATTGTGTAAAACTTCAGTTGAGCTTAGATAAGCTATATTAATGGTCCAATTTTAATAAACTTCAGTTCAATGTGGCTAAATGTAAAACTATGATCTTTGCATATGTAAAAAATCCAATCATATATAACTACTCAATGAACAATGGAAACTAGCAACATGTAAATGATACCACTGATTTGGGCATTAAATTTGATACAAAACTGAGTTTTTCACACCATATTGACGATTTAGTTAGCAAATCCTATCGTAACCTTGGGTTCATATTGCGCAATGGTAGACAATTCCAAAACAAGAAAACCTTGTTGATTCTATTTAATAGCTTTGTCAGATCTAAATTTGAATATTGTATAGCATAGTCTGGAATCCTTATTACATCAAATATATTCAAGCAGTTGAGAATATTCAGAAAAAATTCATTAAGCACTGCAAATTTATATTAAGAGGACATTACTTCAGTAATAATGAATATTTGTTGAACTTGAAGCGTAACAATATATGCTTTCCTTGGCAAACAGATGTGTTCTTTCCAGTGTCATTTACCTATATAAAATTGTGAACTCCAAAATATCTGATGAATGGTTACTCAATACTCGTGTTAATAGAACTTTTATGTTTGTAAAGCTGCGGCAGAGCTATCTTTTTAATTCTCCAGTTTACACAATGTGTACAAATTTTAATTTACATCAGGACTGTTGTGACATATTTGATGAGTCATTGCCTAGGTTCAGGACTAGTATTATAAAGCACATATGTGATAACTGAGAAGGGACCCTGGTGGGTGGTCATGAACAATTTAGAATAGGGTTAGTTTAAGTTAGAGCAATCTGGAAATGGATTTATTATCTGTAGATTGTGTATGAAATAAATAAATAAATTTTAGCCAATATAGGAAAAATAACACATTTTCCACCTCGCCTCGTCCCTAGTAGGGGGAAATTTCAAATAATATGATGACACCTGGGAAATATTTTCATCATGGCACGTCAGTTTCTCGTATAATCACATATTTTTCATGATGGAGAACCGAGGAAAAATATCAACTGACAATTTGGCCATTGACTGCAAGAAGCATGGAGATTTTTTATTGTAACACTCAAGTTATATTGGCACGTCTGTTTCTTACTTCATGAAATGCTCGGAAAGGGAAGAGAAAAATAATAACTGACATTTTCAACCTTGCAGGCGGTATATGTTTTGTTTTCTTTATAAAAAGAAAATTCGTAACCTAGACTTTTGCATAGAAACTGGGAAGTGTGATGCATTTCGAGATTTCTTCAAATAATCCTTTTTTGCCTGGACTATAACCCAGCAAACAAAATTAATCTCACTTCCTCCACATACTCCGTACAGTGAGCAATATTGATTTTTAGTGTAGTAAAGAATAAAATGGAATTCAAAAATAGATTTCTGAGATTTCTAAAATTTATTTTTTAATACCAGCCTTCATGGTTGGTACAAGACATACAACAAAAAGTTTGTTCCCATTAATATGTCAAGATTCCCAACTGATTGTGAGTATAAAAATTATTGTAATAATTGCATTAAAGACTGATTTTTTCTGATGAAACGTACCAATTTCATCGAATTAAAATTACCACTGCATTTAAATGAAATAAATACAGCACACCGCTTCCTCTTTTGTCTTTGAGAATGCTTCCAATTTTTTTCTATCTATATTTGATATTGTTACTATTAAATTTGATATATTTTTATATCCGCTGATACAAACTATGTAATATTTTTTCTTTACAAGCACGTGTACGAAAATATCCATGAAGCACCTTTTTTAAATGCATTATTCTAAAAGAGTAAGATTTTACGTATTTTATTGTAATTGCTTATGGAAAATGTTTTTTTACACTTAACTGTGATAAAAATTTATTATAACGTGTCGTATAGTTTGTCTTGCCATTGTGATCCATGGGCCAGCCGATGAAAATATAAATGTTGGTGTAAAATGGGGTATCAGGCCACATATTGATAACAGTAGCTGTTTAAAGTGGTGGCCAATTGAAAATAGTTGTTGTCAATTATAAAATCGACAATAACTTGAGTTTTGTCGGTTAAAATTGATATTAATGGCCAGTAATAGTATATATAATTTTCTGAACTTAATGTCGCTGTCGCTGCTGGTAAAAATTATCTCAACCATAAGTTGGAACTTTCTCAAGAAATGGTCAGATTAAGGATGTGTAATAAATGGTAGATAATAAATACCGACCTCTTCCTATGTGTTGATTCCTAAAAGTGGATAATTTTTTGCAGATATTTTAGAAATAAAATTTATAATTGAGAAAATAAAGCGATTTCTTTATTCATTTAAGCACTTCCAATATTCAAAGTTTCAAGTTAAAATTACTATTGTATATGGCAGTCATATTTTGCATCCACATTTTATCTCACAAATTACGAATGTGTTGGATTGCCTTTTGCACCGTCTGATTTTGGTAAGTATTTCGAAATTACGCCTACATAAAAAAGGTAACGAATTAGGTAATTCCAAATCGGTTTAAATATGGGATGACTTTTAGTTGAAAATTCTGGCGTTGGTTCAATGTCAGAGTGTTGATGGGACAGATTTTTAAAAGGAACCATTATACTTGGTTTATAATGACAAATTTACTGGCCCATGGACTCTATTTCGAAAGAAAGCTATTTTTGTTTCTAAACTTTTTGTGTGCATATATCACGGTTTTATAGAGATTGTCAACGTATTATTTCTTAATTCCTAAAACTATGTAGTAAATTTTTTTAGTTCGATGATATTTATGTAACTTGACAATTTTTATAAAGAACGAAGAGGTTATATGTTCTTGATGGTTATATGTTAATTTTTTTAAATAAAATGTATTAAAAAATCTGTTTTTTTTTTAATGAAGTCCTAGTATGTTATAGCATAATATGGAAAATACCTACATTTGATAACTATTTTTTTATTTATAAAATTTTAATGTTTTTTAATATATCACCTTAATTTTGACCACAATAGTATATTGCTGATTCAATCTTATCTAACAGACAGGTGCCATTATGTCTCTTACAATAATAATGATTCACAGCCAACTAAGCTAAAATATGGTGTTCTCCGCAAGGTTCAGTTCTTGGGCCACTACTGTTTTTCATGTTTGTAAATGATTTAACAAATTGTGACGATAATACTTCATTTATTTGCTGATGACACCACAGCTCTGAATATTGACAGTGACCCTAATCAACTTACCGAGAGTGTTATGAGTACCCAATCGAACATCAGACATCAGCCAATAATTTGATACTAAATCAGGACAAAATACAATCTATAACATTTACTCTTTGTCATACTAATGTAAACCAGAACATCAGTGTTAATTTTTGGGAGTGTACACTGACCACGGTGTAGTATATTAGGTGATGCGACAAGACCCGTACGAATGGCTCCATAAGTGTTTAGTTGTGTGTAATGCAAGAGATGGCTGGACAAATAAAGTCTTGTCGTTACTTACGCATAGAAATATTAGAAATACAGTTTACATACATACAGTAGTTAATGCTCTGTAGATTTATTTTATTTATATTCAAAGAGCCTTTGAGTTCGTTTTTTTTTGTCTTAGTTTTGCTGTTTAGTTGTGTATATATGCAACACTACATGCATCAAAGGAAATTGTTACCTCCTTTCTCTTATTATTTATTTTTGAGAAAGAATTGAGGCAACATATGCGGACGACTAGCTGGTTTAAGTCGGAGCAGAGAGCCGTGGGTCCAGAGCATTCGTAAGAGTGGAGAAACTTACCCTTTCTGACATGTACAGCATAAGCGACAGATTTCTGTTTATTTCGAGAAAAGGAGACAAAGAAAAATTGATGTTAAATTGGGCACCATCTATACTAAAATAAGCAAAATTGTCTGTTTTTCTCGAATAACCAGTCTGCTATAGGATCAGACTAAAATTGTTGGTAAGAGAAATAAAAAGATAGTTTAAAATGAATGTTAAAATATATTACATGAAAAATAGACAAATCGGTTTGAAAGACAAATTGAAATTTAAAAAATATATATATATAACAAATTTATACCAGTATCCTAGATTGATTATGGTTGAGGTGACTGGTTCTGGGACAGCAATCCAGGCCCACAATTGTCTCTTGTTGCAAGAATGAATTCTAAAGTTTCCTTGGCAATTTACGTCTCTCAATGAAATAGGGTGAAAGTTGTAGGAAAATTAACCAACTATGTGGTTTAATGTAAAGATAACGAAATTTTATCTATGAAAGATAAACTGTGCAAAAACTATGCAGGAATGTAGAAGAAGTATCTCAGAATATAAGCATCGAAGCATGTAAGCATGTAAATATCTAAGCATGAATGCATGTACAAAATTTAAGCAAGTTAAAAGTACATATATAAGCAGGTTAGCTGTACAAAATTTAAGTAAGTTAGCTTTGCAAAATATATTTAAATTAGCTGTACAAAATATATTTAAGCTGATTTCATAGACTATAAATTGCTAAAAAAATGAAAAGGAAAGAGAAAAATATTTTTAAAGCCATGTGGTACATATAGTATTTTAACTACTTATTAAATTAAAAAGAATTGACTGAATTCAAATTTATTTTAAAAATAATTGAAATTATATCAAAGGCAAAATTTGAAGATTAATTAAATTTTTAAATGAATAATGAAATTACCTGTATGTTCAACACTTGTTAACTGGGATATAAAAATTGTAATATCAATTACTGAAGTCCACAGTTAAAAATTATATACGTTTGAATCAGTACAAAGGCTGCAAGCAAATTACTTCCTGGTGAGTTTTACTTATAAGGTAAACTTTTGTCCTAGTTACTGGAAAACAACGCTACCAAAAAAATGTGAGAAATCTAATTCCCTATTTAAATTGAGAGCTATAAAATATAAAAATAGTACAAGTATGGCCATCTGTCAATGGTTGCGTTAAGCGCACCAACTTGCCTTGTAGATTCCCGTACTCACAACTAAAATAGTGGGATATAATCGATAAAAGGAATCTATAATAAAAGTTTTTGTTCCATACCAATGTCTTTGCCTCAGTTTGTAATTTCTATTTTATACATAACCACAAATATGAACAGATGTAAATAAATAGTAAAACGTATTGATAACTCAGTACATATATTACATCTTATAGGATTTACTATATATAGAATGAGAAAAGGTAAGGAAAATAACCATATGTACCCCATAGTAAACAAAAATATAAAAATTGAAAAACATATATCTGATGTAACTAAATTTTGTAGACAAATTGTTAATTGTTTCCTGGGATGCTGTGTAGAACGAAATACATAATAGTGTAGAATATGACCGAGTTCCTAAGATATAAAATTAAGTACATAAAACAGTGTGAAATGGTTTAGCAGTTATACAAGTAAAATTCTGTTAGTTGAAAACAGTTTCACTTACAAAAACTGAATCCAAAAATGTTATACAGGTCGTGCTAAATATCCACAAAACACTAGTTTTCAAATAAAATTGTTAAATGGACATAGGCCATGTAACAGAATCCGTCTATCTATGCCTAGATAATTGCAGGGCTATATTCCCGGTGCCATCTACTGAATTAAATAGAAACCAAGCACTTATGAAGCCGTCGATTAACATGGCAAGTGCCGTGTGTCGGGCCACCTAATATACTACACCGTGACACTGACCCAACACACTGCTATGCCACATGACATGAATCTATCAAAGAAAATGTTTTTACCACGAAATTTGACCAACACCATTTCAAAGCAAGTTCTTGTTACTGCTTACCATGGCACTTTTCACTCTAACGTGACCTATGCTATTTTAAAATGGGGACACTCAACTCGCAGTGAAAGGATTTTTTACCTGCAAATTTAGGTTTTTTAAATTTAAAACATAAAATAAAACACTACCTTCAAAGGAAAGCCTCCTATAGCTTTGAAGAGTATTTTGAGGAACATTTCCGAGACATGTAGTCTTCTTCTTGCATTTATTCCTATTTCATCTATCTTTTATTTGTTTTATCAAGTAACCTTTTTTAATTGTTTGTTTTATCCAATTCTCTTGTACCAGCTGACTTGTGTGTTGACATTTTTTGAACACGCTTTTATTAGCTTCACCTGTATGTTTGTTTGTAATGGAATCTTTCAATGTGGTTCTGACCCACTTCAAAACGTCAGATTAAACTGAAATTTTGCACGTTATCAAGGACCGTGGACCGATGACAATACGATAATTTGACAACTTTCTTCTAATCTCCTAACCAGGACAATCAGGATAAAATTTTAAAAAATGACTAATCCATTGTCGAGATTTTGCCGGAGGCGCCGCTGTTATTAGTACATATACGTAACTTCGGAAGTGTCTGTAACGTATTTGCCGTTGCATAAGCTAGTTCCAACTTTAATACATACATTATGATGTAATATTAATTATGTACTACTAGCGGATACTCAGCGGTTTCGAAAAGCAGGCGGGCATCAGCTGGTTACTATATGTATCGATGAATTCTAAAAAAAATTCACCCAATCCAATATATTGGTGAAAAATGTGCCGAAAAATGAATGGCAAGAGGGTGACTAAAAATGTAATGTCGCTAGCGTCAACCTCAGGGAACCGGGCACACCCTGTTGTATAAGAGTCTTACCCTTCTATCAGACCTCTGGGAGGGTTGACTGTTTATTGTCCATTACTTGTGGGAACAACAATGGAAAATGAAAGTGCAACACAAAAAATTATTGTTTAGAAACCTAAACAAACACGTTTTAATAGCAAACCGAACTAAAAAGTAAAAAATAATGTTTGAATATTAAGATTTTGTTCAACAACGACGGACTTTTTGTCAAATTCTGTTTCGACCTCAACAAAGTTCCTATTTTTAAATTTAATTCATTTCATATAGTTAAAACTACTTTGATTTTCCATTTGTTATATTATATTATGTCATACTCCACAGATACTCACTGGGGGGGTCGCCTTCGATGCGAATTGTCATATAGCTACCTGCTAACGTAACACTTAGTTACTGCATTGAAGCAGCTTTGGTACAAGTGTGTGCTGCATCAAAGCATATTATCATATAATACAACGGTTGTCATGGCAACCCTCCCATTGCCATGACAACGGGCACTCTAATATGATTTGATCACAGGACCTTAGGACAAGTGATACAGATTTTTAGCCTTTTTCAAGCTTTAACGAGTGAGTGCAACGCGTTTAAGCTTTTATTCGGTACTATGTTTCCTTCACACGATCCGGTATGTATTTTATTAGAAACACCATTTTCAACGTGGAACAAAGATGATAAGAGACTTTTTAAATTGTAAAAAGCCTATGCTGCTATTAAATATAAATAAAGTTGCAAAAGTTAAGGACAAAGTGTATAACTGACATTTAAAAAAATCGTGGTATTCCCAATTCGAGTGGTTATGTGGTAGCTATTATTTAAATAAACTTTTCTGTGTGCCCTGCTTAATTATTGGTGTGAAATCAGACACATGGAATAAGAGTGGTTTTAATGATTTCGGCAACGTAACTCGTGCTCTTCATAAACATGAGGGTTCCTCTGAGCATATGCGTTATGCATTGGGTTTTTCAAAATTGAGAAAAAATTTAAATACCATTGAGGATGCTTTAAAAGGAAATTCTAGGCTGTATATTAAGCAATTCAACGAAAATGTGCAGCTTAACAGATGTTTCATGCAATTACCTATCCGTGCAGTTCTCTTCTTGGGTAAACAAGAATTAGCATTTCGTGGCCATCACGAAGATGTATATTCTGCTAATCGCGGAAACTTTAAAGAACTGTTAGAAACCTTTATATCGATAAGTCCTGTAGACATTCAAGAGCATTACAAAAAAATCGTACCCGTGTTTGCCGGCAATTCCAAAACCATTCAAAATGAATAATTAATTGCATTTCTCAATATGTCGAGAATGAAATAAAGGAGTGTACATTTTTTTCTATTCAAGTAGATGATTCCACAGATCTTGTCCAAAAATCTCAATGTAGCATCGTAATTAGGTGTGTTAATTCCGACGGAAAGTTGGTGGAAAGATTTTTGGGGTTTTATGACGTCAGTTCCAGCCGGACTGCTGAATCACTGTTTAACCTTGTATCAAGGTCCCTTGAAAAATTTGATTATAAATCAAAATTTATTGGACAATGTTTTGATGGGGCAAGCGTGATGTCAGGGCAATTAAATGGTCTTCAAGTGAAAATCAAAGAAGTTGCGCCACAGGCAGCCTTTGTTCATTGCTTGGCACATCGTCTGAATTTAGTGCTACAACAAAGTTGCAACAGCATTCAAAGTGTGGCATATTTTTTGCAACTGTAAGTGGTGGTTTACCCTCATTTTTTCATCATTCTGCCAAGCGAACTCATGTAGCCGATACAATCGTTGGCAGACGGATACCCACTTCTGTTACTACACGATGGACATCAAACTCTAAAACTATAAGTGTTATAAATATGATGAATGGGATGCTTAGACACAAGTATTTAGAGAAATTATGAACGATCCAATGTCTGACCAAGTCTCAGTTAGTCAGAGTGATGGTTTCTTAAGTAAATTTAATGACTTTGAATTTGGGCTTTTAGTTGTTATTTTTAACAGTATTTTTAGTCTCATAGATATGCTTTTCGATGTGTTATAAAAGAAGTCATTTGACGTTAATTATTGCATCTCGAAAATTAAAAAAACACAAACACTTTTAAATAGCAAAATAAATGAGCATACGTTCACTGAAATTTTCAATTTAGCTGCTTCGAAAATAACAGTTCCAACTGAAGGCCGTGACGGACAGAAAAGGGTTATCCTCACATAAGATGAAGTTCTTGAAAAATATAAAATTCCCTATTATGAAATCTTAGACACTCTATCATTTCAAATTACTACGTTTCGAAGATATGGAAAAGCTTCATTTCATCACATTAATGGATAATTCGAAATTTGCAGAGTATTCCGAAAAATTTCCTACAGAAGCATTAAGTAATTTAAAGGTCTGCTACTCTAATTTATTTACTGATGTCCAAAGATTGAAAAACGAATTAGAACTTATTTATAGTGATGATCAATACAGAAAAATGGATCCACACAATTTCATGAAGATTTTAAATGAGAACAATAACATTTTTAAAGAAGAAGAAGCATTTCGATTGAAAAGGAACTGCTGAACGAATTAATAAATGCACAACCATGTTATGATGACATCATCGATAAGTTCGCAAATTTGAAGGGCAGAAGAATTGATCTTATATATAAGAAATGATATTGGTATGTATTATTTTTATGTTGTTTCCACAAAATAGCGAGAAACGTTTATTGATCGCGGGGGTAAGATTTCTGCTTCACCCAGTTTTAAAATCACGAGCCGCCACTGTTGATAGTGTCAATTTTGAATTCCTTTTAAGAAACCTAAAGAGGTATGGTGTCTATGATGTTTTACTTCAGCGGTTTAGAAATTATCCCTACCAAAGGTACCAAATAACTAAACTAAGTGATGTCAATTTATCGCAAAGATTGGAATTGCACACTGGTGTACCAGAAGGCTCTATCTTAGGTCCACTTCTTTTTAATATATTCTCGGCTGATTTACAATTTGCCCCACTTCATGTAAAACTACATTTATATATGCAACTACCTATAGCACTTTCCTCTAATAATATTTGACAAAAAGTTGAACACTTGAATATAGATCTCAATAACATGGTCTCAAAATAATAGTCTTCTTATGAACCCCCAACAAAAGTCAAGTGATATTACTAGGTTCACTCCAAGTAAGTACCATAAGACAGCCAAGATTCTACCTTGGCGACTCAGTTAGGAATACAAGACTTGGTAAAAAACCTAAATATCTTATTTGATTCACAATTATCTTTTAGTAGTTAGGTATCAAATATAAACAAGGCATTAAAAAATATATATATGTAGGGCATCCTACTGGAGGCTCTGGCACCCCTTTATCAATTTAAAGACCTATTGCCTACAACAACTAAAATTATGCTTGTAGAGAGTTTAACCTTGTCCTTATTTAACTATGGAGACTATATATGGACCCCGTCTCAATGCAGCTGATAAAAGAAGACTACAAATCATGCAAAACTCTTGTGTTCAGTTTGCATGTAATGTTTCCCTTAGGAATCATATACTCCTTATTATAGTGAGATTAGAATGTTGCAATTAGATGAACGTATATTTCTTCATTATGCCTGCCTAATAAGGAAGATAATTGAAACTCAAGTGCCTAGCTACCTGTATGATAAAATAGAATTCCGGCAAAATGCTCATAACAGAGCAATACGAAACATTCAACAAATGTCATTCTCATACTTAGTCTCATATGTATATAATCAATTAACACCAGCCATGTTCCATACAAGTATAGCATCATTTAAAACCAATTTAAAAATAAACTACTGCATAATGCTCTAAAAAAATTTTAGTTTCCAATTTAGATGTTCTTGTATGTATTTATGTAGTTTTTTCTTTTCTCTTTTTTTAATCTATTTATGTCTATATTATTTTATATAGGTAGTATATTATACAAAATAGTTACTTCTTGTTTTTAGGGTAATTAGTTCTTTGTATCTTATCCATAATCACCATTGCTTAATTTCTGCAAACTAATGGGTCTGATTTAACATCTCCCTCGCTTCTCGCCGTACAAGTTCCTATTTGTAACTTCCAAAGGAATAATAGACTGTCTTTGATGAAGTCGAAATTTAATTTCTTATTTATATATATAATATAATAACCATGTAACACCCATTTAGTTTATACAGATGAGATTGAAAGAGACTAAAGTAATTATTTAGAATTTATTTTAAATTAAACCACATCTTAAGACAAAACAATTGGATTTTTCATTCTATGCGCCTTCAGACATTCAATAGTGCAAAATCTATTGCCTAAATATTCAAACGGCACCTTTCCTGCCATATCTGACCCGCATAAGAAACATCTTGCTGTTACTGTGCCTGATTTGCTTAAAATTCTCCTCTCAGCTGCCAATGCCCTCTAAAAACGGAACAATACTTAGAAAAATAATATTTCCAAATAGTAGTAATAATTTTTACCTTCTCTCTATCACTCAATTGCAAAAACCTGTCTTTTTCATCCTCTTCTTTCTTCTTGACTTGATTTTCTTTTTTCTTTTCCTTCTCTTTCTCCCTCTTTATTTTCCTTTGGGCTTTCTTCCTTTCTGCTAACTCTTCAGGTGTTAGAGTATTGGTAGGGATTTGAGCCTGAAAATACAATAAAGGTCATTTTAGGAGGAGAGCCCTCGACTAGGATTTTCAACCTCATTGCGGCATGAAGATTTCAATGATTTTTCAATAGTATGTATCTCTCCGAAGAAAAAATTTCATTATCCCTGACATTTCTGGTGTTGTTGAAGGGGTAAATTAATTTATTGAACGTGTAAAAATAAATGATGCATATTTTTTATCGCAGCACGTCTGTTTCCTTGTTTTTCTGTTCAAGGTAATGTTACTTAATATAGAAAAAATAATAACTGACAGTTTCAGCCACGTCCGCGTCCCTAGTGGGGGGAGATTTCAAATAATGACACCTGGGAAATATTTCCATTACGGCACGTCAGTTTCTCGTATAATTACATATTTTTGATGACGGAGAACCGAGGAAAAATATCAACTTATAATTTGGCCATTGACTATGAAAAGCTGGAGATTTTTTATTGTAAAATTTATAGCGGCATGTCTGTTTCCTACTTCATATGATTGTTAATGCACAGAAAGGGGTGATATTGATATTGTTTTCCTTCCTTTATAAACAGAATATTCGGAAATTTATTAGAATAGCTCTGCTTTTGTACAATAAATATAAATACATCAGACTCAGTTTTTACAGCCATTAAAAGAAACCAATAAAATATGTAGAATGATGATTGTATATGAAATGACAATACTCACATTTGAAAATTTCATCGAGAAACAGGACATGCGTTCTTTATGTTCACTCGTATATATAAATTAGACAAAATATTGATATTTATATGTAATTGTCATTTCATTACATATTGAATGGATGTAAACAACTTATACTTAATTATATCTATATATTAAATATATACAGGGTGTAATTAGTTTCATGTCATTAAAAAAAACTGGTAATGGGGAACGATCAGACAAACAAAAAAGTCTTATATAACATAGGGTCTAAAGTCTTGGAGACAAAAAACCTTTAGAAAATCAATTAATTTTTAATAACATTGGTTGAGAACTTCTGGAATATTGAAGTAGGCAAAGTTTTCCAGAATAGAAGTGACAATTCAACTAAGTTCAATTTTTTGTATGCTTTGCCGGCTGTACATCTCCCTAATTGGCAAAAAAAGTGTAAAGCCTTTATGAAATGTTGAGGTAGGCATATTCAGACATTTACGTATGCTCTGATATTCGTATAACTACTTGCAATGTTGCTAGTCGCACCATTTTAAAAGTATTTATACAATTATTTCCCGTTGTATACCTGCACTATTTTTTAAGCAATAAATTATACTATTATTTGGAATTTTTTACCTTTCTATTAAATTAATAGTAAAAGTTGACAAAAATGCCAAATTTAGGTTGAAAGTGAGTCCCTTCACTCCCTCCTATTAAATGAGCAAAACTAAATGAATGTTGTAGTACTTTAGAAATCGGTGCCTCTGTTCAATCTGTATTTTGAAGAGCATGGAGCCATTATAAATCACAAAATAATTTTTCCTTAAAAAGGTTAGGGTAGGTTTTGAAATATTTTTTCTTACCTATTTTTCATGAATAAAATTTAATTTGCGTTAAATACTTAACTAATAAAAAGCAATTATTGCCCTTTCAAGTTTATCAAATGCACGCAATAAAGTATAAGTACCAAAACTACCAAGATTTGTTAAAATATACCATGAAACTTCGTCATTGTACTATGTGACAATCTCACACATCTGACAACACTGGCCAAGCAGTGAGCACAAAGATAGCTGCCGCCGCCTCCTGCCGGCCGCTATCTTTGTGTTTTTACTTTCGCGGTTTTATTATCTACCTAATTAGCCGGAATACATATGAAAAACTGCACAGATACACCTTCCCATTGAAATTATTTAGCCAATAGCATCAGCTAACTGTACTAAGAACCAATAAAATACACTAAAAAGTAGAAGGGACAAAATGTTCCAAACTGTTATTAGAAAAATCTACTTTAGTTTAATTCATGTCGGTTGCTTGATTACGTACAATCACACGGTTCTTTTGTGTCATTGCTTCTGTTCTTTTTCGATTTTGGACCACGTTTTTCAGTATCCTTAGTGAGAATTTATTTTATTGACTTACTTTCGGTTAGTGTAGTATTTTAAAACGCTGTAATTAAAAGTGAATTTTGGTAGAAAATCACAATTATCCAGAGCTCGCGGATATGCACTTGTCGTATGGAGAATGTCGTGGAAATGCAGCTGCTGCAGAACGTCTGTATGCTCAAAGATTCCCCAATTGACGTCATCCTTTTCCACGGACATTTGTTAATATCGCTCAGCGTCTTCGGGAAACAGGTCGTCTCGACGGATATGCGGGCGAAAGAGGTCCGCAACGTGCGGATCGAGTAATTGAAGCGAAGGTTCAAGTTTTGGAACTTGTAGAAGAGGATCCAACTTTAAGTAGTCGCAATATCGCAAACTGTGTGGGAGTGTCCCATTTTGTGGTATGGAGGACATTGCGAGATATGAGTTTACACCCCTACCATTATCAAAATGTCCAAGCCCTAGAACCTCAAGATTATGCAGACCGAATTGAATTTTGTAGGTGGATTTTGAGAAAACATGCAAGAAATGAGGATTTTTTTAAATGTCCTGTGTTTCTCTAATAAGTCATGTTTTACCAGGAACGGGGTGTTTAACTTAAAAAATATGCATTATTGGTCAGATGAAAACCCGCATGTAATAAGATGGTCTCACTTTCAACGACGCTTCTCTGGTAATTTGTGGGCAGGAATTTGTGGTAATGAAATAATTGGACCAACAGGATTACCCAATGAAATCTATTTAAATTTTATGCAACAATCATTGCCATATTTGCTGGAAGATGTACCTTTGGCGACGCGCAGACGTATGTGGTATATGCACGATGGCGCACCAGTGCATTTTAGTCTGGCTGTTCCAAATTTTTTAAATACGCAATTTCCTCAACGATGGATTGGACGTGGTGGACCGACTGGATGGCCTGCTAGGTCACCCGACTTAAATCCAATGGATTTTTATTTTTGGGGATCTTAAATCGCTTGTTTACCGTGATCCAATTGATACTTTGGAACAACTTCAGCAATGTGTTTTAATGTGCATAGAGACCATAAAGAATGATCCTAATTTACCCAATGTATTGAACGGAGTGCGTATTTCTTTACTTCATCATGCTGAAAAGTGTATTAATGTAGATGGAGGACATTTCGAACAATTTATGTGAATAAATAACACTGGTAAGTTATCATTTGTTCCCTGTCACCGTGTAATTTTTTTTCGTGGAAAATTATTTTATTTCGCTCGGTTTTTAAGAACCAAGAAGTCGGTACCCTTTCTCTCCTTTGTTAATCCAAGCCGCGAATGCTGGCACCAGCGGCTGGTTCAAGAACAAATGTTTTTTCCGCTTTTATGACTTTTTTAAGCGTGAGAAATGTCGTTCATTAACCCATAATGCAGAGGTTCTCAAACTTTTTTGTAGAAACTATTGAAATTGTTGATCTAGGTCAGTTTTTTCCAAAGTGCTCCTAGAGGAAAAAAGTTATATAAGTTTTTTTGTTTGTCTGGTCGTTCCCCATTACCAGTTTTTTCTTAATGACATGAAGCTAATTACACCTTGTATATTGAAGTTTGAAAATCATTGTCATCAGTATCTTCATCAGAATCGTCTTCACTAGCAGTGCAACGCCGCATACGTGAGTTATTATTTTTAATGGAGGTTTGAGAGCCTAAGGAATCATTTGATGATGGTTTCATCAGTGCCGCTGTTACTCTAGAGCCTTTTTTTAACAACTGATAAGGGTGTTATCAATGTTCTGCAATACCCTAAATGTCAGTTCTTGATGAATTTGTGATCTGTTTTACTTGGCTAACAAGATTCCATCAAAAACTGACAAGTCGCTGTAACTGAATGATATTGATTTTTATGACCCACTGAAAATGAGTTTTCATTCCTTCTGCAATACTTTGGGAAAGGAAAAAAGTTTTTATTGAAACTAAACATTTTTAAATAATACTTGGAAAGTAGTGTTTGAGTTGTTCTTTATAAAATTGTGGTTAATCTATCTCGTCTAAAAACATTCTACGAACCCTGCATTCCAATACAAAATGACCGAAATATATAAAAAAGAGGAATGAATAAGCAATAAAATTCATACCTTATTGTAGTTGTATTTATCAGGATTTTCTCTTGCGAACTGCTTCAGTGTTTCCCTAATCTCTTTACTTTGAGTGCAAGTATAGGCGGTATGCTGATTTTTGTTCTTCAAACAGGGATCGGCGTCGTTATCTAACAGAAACCCAACAACTTCATTATGTTCATTGAGAGCAGCTATATGGAGTAAGGTATTTGAATTTTCGTCAAGAACCTCATTTATAAACGCACTTTTGTCATTTTCACCTTCCTCTGAGCTTTTCATATGGTTTTCTAAAAGGCTTGTCAATTTTCCCAAATCGCCCCTAAACAAAATATCCATCAATTCCTTTTTCCTGGCTTCCTCTTGTTCTCTCAGTTTTTTAGTTTTACTTTTCTTCGGTTTTTTCTTTTTTGGAATTCGTTTCCTTTGCTCGGGAGTCAAGGTGTCTTCAAATTCTTGTAATAAATCGCTAACATTAAACTCAACATCAGTAACAGTCAAAGACAAATCCTTCATTCCTTCATCAATTTCTTCTATACGGGTTAAATCCACCTCTGAATTGCTGGAACTAGAGAGTGCTCCTGGCAACGGCCTTTCTGGAGCTTCCCTCGACTTCGCTCTATTTATACTTTGCGATCTGATTTTATTTCTTCTTGCTTCCGCCTCGGGAGACTTTTGCTTTGAGAAACTCTGAGAAGCCTCTTCTAAGCTACCTAATGCAAATAAACAATCAAAATTAAGTCAACAATTCGTGTACTCTAAAAATAACGCTTGTTAATGCAAAGCATATTGAAGGGAAAACAATTTATAAAAAAAGTGGCAGCCACAAAAAGCGTTAAAGTACACTTACTATAAACTTGTGCCTGAGTGAGCAGAGAATGCACCCTCTTAACTTCGGTGAAAGTTGCTCTTCTTGTTGAAAAAGGGATAGTCCTGAGTCGTTTATCAGACCTTTGTAGTAAAGGGATGCTACCTCCAAATAGTACTGATCTGTTATATGGTCCCGATGCTCGGTATATTATCAGAGAGCTCTTTTCAATTTCTGATGACCAGGTATCAACAATGGTTTTAATATGCTGGAAATATTTTAAATTATTATAAAGAATAAGATAGGTATTGCAATCTAGCATATGCATGATGCTATGACATCTGGTGGTAAAAAACTTAAGTTGATATTGCTGAAGGCTCATGCTCTTGTAACGATTATCTGTAATATTAGGTTAGGTTAGGTTAGGTTGAAATGTGAGTGGGTCTATACCATCTGCAATATTACTGTATTTTTAAAAATAATTACAATGAAAACTGAAAAATGTACATATTGTTCTGTAAGTAAGAAAATAGTATTTTGCTCTACACTAAACTGTGGAGATGAAGTTAAAAATATTGTAAAAATACATTTCTTGGCTGCATATTCATCCATTCAGAATGCTATTATAGCTTTCATCTGTCATTTGTATGATTATTTATCGAAGCCAGTACTAAAATTAAGCAACTTACAATTAATAAAAAAATAGCTCATAAGAGATTCAAGGAAATAAATAATTTAGCAGACTATCAATATTTTTCGAAATTTTAGCTATACACTATTTTTTATTAATGTTCGTTGTACTTGTTAGTTTGTAGTCTATATTTTATTTTATTATACACTTGATATGTTTTTTTATTATTCTTTATTGTAGAAGACCAAATTTTTGACGTTGCTGTGTCCTTTGTAGACCTTATAGCAATAAAGTACTTTACTTTACTTTACTTCATACCTCAGACATGAATATTAGCCTTTACTCGAGTCCGAGTATAAAAAAATGTTACAGTCGATAGATTGTGTGTAATAAAAAACAAGTAAAAGGTGTAGTCTATTGTAATTCCCATTAATCTACGATGCACACGACTATGGCTATAGAGGCCAATTCGGGAGAGCACATGTCGACCGCAGTCAGGATAAACATAGACCTGGTTAGGTCTTGGATTCGGCCTTCTTGCAGCAACATTTCCTTGATAGCTGGCCACAACCCCTCGCCATTCGGTTCTGTCCGCTGCAAGTTGTTCCCATTGGTCATCTGGAATACCGCAGGATTTTAGATTTTCATGGAGAACGTCTTTGAACCTCTTTCGTTGACCGCCACGCCTTCTTCTACCGCTTAGCAATTCACCGTAAAGTGTACATTTAGGAAGGCGGTTATCATGCATACGATGAACGTGACCTGCCCATCTTAGGCGTGCTCTTGAAATAAGCACCTCAATTGGAAGGCTGTTTGCTCTCCTGAGTACTTCCACGTTTGATATGTGATGGAACCAACGGATTTTCATCATACTTCTGAGGTGTCTTTGCTGAAAACGTTCTAATTCTTTCACATGACGACGGTAAGTGACCCAGCTTTCACATCCATATAGCAGTGTTGGAATGACAACTGCTCTGTAGACAGCCATTTTCGTTGACAAAGCAAGGTCGTGGTTGTCAAATACTCTCTCTCTAAGTCCCCAGAGTGCTCTAGATGCAGCGTTAATTCTATTGCGAATCTCGCTGTCCATGTTTGCTTTGTCATTAACAACGTTGCCTAAGTAATTGAACTGATCCACCACTTCAAGAGAATTTCCGTTAAGTGTAATGTCTATTTGGTTCACTTGATGAGGAGTTGACATAATCTTAGTCTTTCCAATGTTGATTTTAAGTCCCAAGGAATCATAGCTCTGGGCATACACATCTAAAAGTTCTTGAAGCTCTTCCGGCGTAGAGGCTAAAAGTGCACAGTCATCCGCATACTGGAGATCACAAATGAATCGTGTGCGTGTCTTCGTGAAAGCTCTAAAGCGCCCTATGTTAAAGAGACCGCCATCAGAACGGTATCTGAGACCTATTCCTCTGACTGTCAGTTTGTTGTCAACAATAATTGTTAGAGCAGTGGTAGTGGTAAACAAATTAAAAAGTAGGGGTGCCAGGACACATCCCTGCCTAACTCCAGTGAGGGTTTGGAAAGGTTCGGTTGCCTCATTATTATACATAACCTGGGCGTTGTCGTTTGTATGTAGACTGCGACATACTTCCACAAATTTTCTAGGGATACCTAAGCAGAGCATAATTTTCCAGAGCACTTCCCTGTCCACCGAGTCAAACGCCTTGGTTAAATCAATTTCCACAGTTCGCAGCGCTCCCTTTGTTTTTGAAGAGGTTGATTAAAAGTGTATCACGAAACTCCTGCGGAGCTTGACCACTTTCCCACACGACATCAAACAGTTTTTTGAGGTAGGGTATGAGCTCTGACGACACAGCTTTAAAGATCTCAGCTGGGAGTGAGTCGGTGCCGGCAGATTTGTTATTTTTTAGCTGCCCAATGGCGGTTAAGATCTCTTCCGTTGTTAGTGGTTTATCTAAGTCTTCGAAGGTGTCATATTGAGGGATAAGATTTATAATATCGTGATCGGCTTGACTTTGCTCGTTAAGAATGTTAGAGTAGTGTTCTTTCCATCGGGATCTTATTTCCTGGGCTTCTTTGAGGAGATTTCCATTTAAATCTTTAATAGGGCACATATTTTTCCGACTGGGGCCGTACACTGCTTTTACTCCTTGAAAGAAATTCCTGTAGTCGTGTGAATCGGCGTACCTTTGAATTTCTCTGGCATTGCTTGCCCACCACTCGTTCTTTATTCTTCTGATTTCGTGTTGCGTTTCATACTTAGATTGGGTAAAAGCTTCTGCTTTTGATGAGTCGTTGGGGTGGTTGATAGCGTTTTGGAAGGCAATATGTTTGCGGTCAAGAAGTTCTTGTATAAAAGCTTCATTATCATTGAACCAGTCCTCCTGTTTTTTACTTGCTGCAGTGCCAAAAATTTCCTCACTCGCACTTTTTAAACTGTCTTTAATTTGTGTCCAGGTAGTAGCGACATCTACAGAATTGGTTTCTTCTAGTGCACTCCAATTCTCTTGAACTTTTTGCTTTAGCTGTTCAACGGTTTGTTGGTCACGCAATTTATGAATACAGAGACGGGGTCTATGTTTTACTTGAGTTCTTCGGTCTTTGGGTCTCATAACAATTTTCATTTTAGAGACAACAGGACGATGATCGGTCCAACATTCGCTATCAAAGCGCGCCTTTGTAATTTGGACGTCCTTGAGATGCTTCCTACGTACGATAACAGTCCAGTAGATGCCAGTGACCTGATCTGGGGTGACGCCAGGTGCCTTTAAATTTATCCTTTTGTCGGAAAATGGTGTTTGTTATAACTAGATCATATTCGGCGCATTTAGTTAGGAGTAGTTGACCGTTAGCCATGAATGAATGTAGGACGATTAGCAAAGAATGTTATGCTAAGTACATCGAAACAATAATTAACAGGAACTTAATTAACAATCTATCTTTTGGAGGTATGTAAATAATTTAAGAAACCTTAGAAATTATCCTTCAAATGTGCATCTTGATAATGAACAAAATAGTGTTAGTTACTCTTCAGTTTGCGAAGTATTTTTTTTCACTTTATTCTGATGAAAACTAGGTAGTCCCAATTATATAAATAATAATGTCATGATAGCTTTCACATATCTGTTCAAGATGTCTATGAAAGTATATGTCAATTAAAATCTAAACTATCTTTCGGCCCCGATGGGTTACTTGCTTTGCCCTTGACAAATTGTGCTAGTACTCTAGCTAATCCTTTGCACTTTTATTTAACTTATTTTTGAGGACTTCAACTTTTTATTATTATTGGAAAAATAGTTTCATAACTTCTATTCATAAATCTGGAGAAAGAAAAGGGGGATGTAAAGAATTACCAAGAAACTCATACATGACTCGAGCGTCATTAATTTTATGTTTTTTTTATTATTAAAAAAATATCGTTAAATTTTATTTTGCATCTTTTAATTAAATTGCATCTTTGGACACACCATTCTTCAGTTATTTAAAGATGCATATATTTTAATAATAATATTTTTCTCTTTGGCTATTGAAAATGTTCATCATGGCAGACTCTGTATTTTATATAAAACATGGCGCGATCTTGATTAAAACTGATTGCAAGTTTATAGAACATTTTAAAACTTACAAGACTTAAAACATTGTTTTATTTACCACTTTAAGTACAATTACTCTCGCAAGCATCTATTTACTCTCATTTTAAAACTGAGTTGCTTTAATATGTTCAAACTCGTGGCCTGATTGATTTAAAGTGGTTTGGCGCGCGAATGAAATCCTAACCTTACAAATTGTGCCGGTTTGGTGATTGCTGCATTTGGTAAATTTTCATCTTTATCTGCCTAATTTAATTAAAAAACAGGTAAGTCGCTAATATTTTCACATATAAAGTAGGTACACGCCTGACTGCACTGGTTCACTAAATTAGCTTATTGAGAAGATGGCGTTTTCTCCAAACGTGGAAGGGGTAGAATTAGTTTTAATAAAGTCGTCAAAAATCCAACAGGCATTTCTTTTAACCAAATTAACTAAATTAAAACCTTTGAGCTTTAAAATATTCTTAATGTACTCTTTAAAACATAAAAATTATGTTTTTGGATTTAATGTGGAATTTTATTGAGCATATATGCTTACGATAAAATAGTTTTCTTAATGGGTTTTAATGAATACATCAAGGGTACTCCATAAAACTACATTAAAACTATTTGTACCAAAATGGATTGTTTTAAAACCAACTTGCTATTTAATGATTTAAAAAAGCAAATTAGTTTTAAAATAGCCGATGTCAAGAGTATTATAAAACCAGTATAAGATCAATAGGGTATTAAGAACAAATAGTTTTTTTTATTTTAATTTAAAGAGTACTTTAAATTCTTTGCATAAGAGAATAAGTGGTCTTTAAGAACTTCTAATTTATCTTAAGGTAACTTTAAAACCAATATCGTTTTATTGAACATATTAAAACACTTTTAAACCCTAAATAAGTCAAAAGTATCTTAAAATTGTTACTTAGGAACGGCATGCGATTTTTCTATCTTTGTAAATACAAAGCTCATAGGGTGTAAATAACAGAAAGTTACGTCTGCTAAGGCTACAACAGAAGTTCTGAGCTTAACGATGCGTTTTATAAATGAATATTACGCGTTAGTCTTAGCCGCAATCAACGTTCAGCATTCTGTCAATTTAGTAGTGTGCAGTGTATAAAAGATTGAATGCAGTAGCGAAAGACATGGTGGTGAAATTTTTTTTTTTTTTTATTCATTTATTTAACGTCGGCCTATTTCCGCTACTGAGGCCTAACACCGACGCCTGTAGACGAGCTACCCCCAACCAGGAATTTTGCCGAACCTCTTCCCTTAAGAAGAGTAGGGATCTTTTACTTGTCTAACATTTAATAGACAAGGGACCGACGGCTTTACATCCCCTCTGAAGGATGGTATATCTCCTATACAACCCTCGCCTAAGGTTGTATAGCTTTCACGCATACACTGATATACAAGCTGCTGGAAGATGTGTGAGGTGAGGACGCGGTTTCCGTTGGAATGGTCACCCATCCAAGTACTAACTGCGCCTGTCGTTGCTTTACATCGCATACCGAAGTATGTACATAGTAAAGACGCACCTACGGTCGCCCCCATGGTGGTGAAATTAAATGAGTACTACTTTCATCAGAGGAAATGTAATGGATGTTCCCTTTCACCTATGCAAGAAGTTCATGAGGTGAATTGTAAAATTATGTGCGGCAACAGATGCTTAAATTCATAGTATCTCATGCTATTACTGTCCATATATTTTCATTACAAAATACTTGTGTTTTACAAACATTGATACACCCATGCATGCCATTCTGTATGACTTTGAGTTGGTTTATTTCGGAAATTAAAGAATGATGACATAATAGAAAACATTCATGATTTCAACTATAAATCCCAAAGCATTTTTTAGACAATGAAGAATTTTCTTCACATCAAATAAATTTAAATATCATACATAGTGCCATCTGGTGGCAAAAGAAGTACTAGCTTGTATCAGTTTTTGGCAATTCGTTCCTGCCCTTAAAATACCTGTTTCTCTTTACACATTCTTTAACTTGACACCAAATGATAACTCTTAGAACATGTTTAGATACATTTGAAATTTATAATTGAATGTTACCTGCACTAGGGCTTGTTCATTGTAACGTCTCAATGAAGCTCCAGCACTTTTGGGCTGAGACCCTCCAGATTTACTGTCTCTGGAAGACTGGGAGCCCCCTTGTCCAGCCCTGACAGTGTAACAGTGGAAAGTCTTATGAAGAATCGGGCAATCACCTTGAAATACTGCCCCAGCAAAATGCCCCCCGCCCAACATTAAGATTGTCCATTGCTTGTTGTTTATGCAGGATTCATTCAAACGATTCAGTATGTCTCTATCGGATATTTCCTCCTAAAAAAAGCGAGCCGTTAAATTGAGAGGCAGGTATTTATTACTCTTAATAAATAATAATAATAATAATAATAATAAAATATTTATTGTGCATAGAAGAAAGAACATACACAAATGGACAAGGTGCATTTAACATGATTTTTAAAACCTTACCCTAAAAACATGGTCAATAGTAAAATAAAACTCCAAATACAATAAAAGACAATATTTAAATACAACAAACAATTACAGGAGATAAACATTTCTTAAACTATACTATGTAACGTTGATAGGGTGAAAATACGGCGCACGGCACTGACCGGTGCGGCGAAAAGGATAGTCGGGAGAGACACGTGAAAAAGTACCGAACATATCGTCCTCTGTCGAGGGAGCTAGTTTTATTTGTTGTAAATAATAAAAAGTAAACCTATACGGGGTATTACGCTAAATAGGCGGAACTTAGTTGTACGTTACATGTAATTGGGAAATTGTTGAAAGCCCATTGAGTTTGTTAATTTGTGTGTTTGTTCGGCCAGCCGCCATTCCAGGCTATCGCTTCTAGAATAAATGGTAGTGCCAAGTTAAAAGGGTTTCTTTATTTATCCCCGAAATAATCCAAAAATAAAGTGGTGCCCAAACTATCAAATATTTCGTCACTGACAACAGCAAATCTGGACCACGCCATCTCCACCGAGCTACCGAGCCACCCACATGGTGCATGGGTGTAAAGCACCACATTTTTGTAACTGTCGGTTATAACTAATTAAAATCTCGTAAGATCAATATTATTTAATATATTATGACAAATAACTTCCTTTAACTTTGGCTTCAATGTAGTAATCGGGAGACTGTGAAATTACATAGCTAAATTATTTTGAACATAAGATGACAGATAAGAAAAGCTTCTCGAAAAAATTGCACTACGATGTAAAGGTACTGTGACACGGTTAGCAATATTCCTCAAGTGTCTCTCATGAACCTGATCACGTCTGATAATCTTATTAGAAAGATATTCAGCAGCCCAGTTTTTAAAATTCCATCAAGAAAACTTTGCTTCGTTTTGTCTAAGCAAGCCCAAGTCACGGATGAATGGAGTAATGTGAGCAAAGAGTGGTACATCTGTTATGAGCCGAATACAATGATTTTGCACTCTTTGAAATCTATTTTTATTTCCAACAGATAGAAAAGAACCATATACAGTATCGCCATAGTTCATCCGTGACAAAACTAAATTGTTAACAAGCATCTTCTTTGTTTCTACCTCTAAATAGTCTTTGACAGAGCTGGGTAGGATTCGAATCATTCAGGATTCGAATCCTGGATTCAAATACTTTTTGAGTATTCGAAAGCGGTAGTCGAATACTTTCATATAAAAATATTCCTAATCCGGATTCATAAAACGAATGAAAAAGGATTTGAATCCTAGATTCGAATCCTTTTCGCTAATCATTTTTTGTGGTTCCAATATTTTTTACGCAAGCGTTGTGCATTATGTTATTAAGTGTAGAGAGCGTGAAGCGGCACGGAGTCAAGATCTTGCCTATTGTAATATATTGACAGGCAAATAGCACTGCATTTTGGTATGTACTTATCAGTGTTGCCAATCAGTGGAGAATAGTTCTATTTGCGGGTTTTTTAGGTGTTGCGGATATTATTTGCACTAAAATATTTCGAACAATTTTGGATATTTTGTCTGTTTTTAAAAAATAAAGCGATTACTTTCTCTATCCATTATATTATTTTTCAATTTTTAAAAAGTCGACGTTTCGTTGTTATTTTAAGATATCCTGAAGACTATTTAATTTTGATTTTCTTTGTAGAACTTAGTTTTAAAAGTTGTAAGGAATATGGAACACATAATGGATATGGAACGCATAAAAGGCAGCCGTATTTTAGGCATTCAACCTCCATTGACTAGAATCTAATACCTATTGAGTAAATTCTAGCCGACATTGAAGGTTTAATGCCTAAAATACTGCTGACTTCTATGTGTCTTATTTATGTTACAAATTTTAAAATTTAGTTTTACAGGAAAAACATAAATTAGATTGTCCTGAGGATCTTTTTACCCCGCCCCAACAAATTCAATAGTGTAAGCTTAACGGATAATTTATTAATTTCTTTTTATTTAATCGATCAATCGCCTATATATATTACATAATCAAGCAAAGTACTAATCTATTCATCATAATATTAAAATAGAAAGTAATAAGTGTAACTGTAACAATAATTGTGAAGTTAACTTGAGGATTCGGATCCGTGATCCGAAAAAAGGATTCGAATCCTGTGATTCGAATCATTTTTTTCTACAAAAAGGATCCGAACCTAGTGTCCGTGATTCAAATCCTTTTCGAAGATTTGGATTCGTGATTCGAATCCATTTTCAGAGAATTCGACCCAGCTCTGGTCTTTGAATGGAAAAAGTTGTTTTAGACTTATTAGATCGATATGTTTTGTGAATTTAAGTTGACAATTAAAAACAACTCCTAAATTTCGTACATATATTTTGCTGTTGCAATGTGTTTGTTACCAATTTTAATCAAAATGCCTCTTAGTTTCTGTCCTGGTTTGAACCGATTAGAATATGTTTACATTTACTATTATTTAGCTGGAGAGTATTATAAGTCCATTGCTTTATTTAAATCAGAATTGATTTCATAAACTGCATTTAGTTCATTATCAGGTGAAAAACTATAGCTGAGCGAAATGTCATCAGCAAACATATAAATATTACAATATTCAACATGTTGCAAATCAGAAATAAAAACGGAGAACAGTAAAGGACCCAAAATATACCCCTGAGGTATATCAAAATGAATAGGCAGAGTTGCTAACATATCGATAATTTCTGAAGTATATTGATTTCTGTTGAATAAATAACTGTCTAACTATTGTAAGTACTTATTTATAATACCATAATAATGAAGTTTAGCTAAGAGACAGTTTATATCAACAGAATGGAAAGCTTTAGCCATATCAAAAAGAGTTAAAGAATTAAGTTTATAATTATCAATAGCCGTAATGAAGTCATCAGTGAATGAATGAAAAGCAGTCACTGTACTAGATCTATATTCTTTCCTATTATTTGGGTTTTTTACCACATGTATTATTATCCTCTTCAAAAACAACTCACCGAATCTACAAAATAATAGAATTATTGGAAAAAAAAAGCCTCTGCGCTCGTGATGTTTATGCCAAAATGCTTAAAAATATGCTTTCTTTACACTTGAAGATATTGAACATGGTTTTAAAAATTTTTCTGTAATGTAATGTTACCTATTGATTCCTTTTTAATCCTCTCAATGTTTTAATCTTTTACACTAATTGTTTTTTATCATTATTAATTACAATATATATTACATTTTTCCTTGTGTAACGTATAATGGTTTTTATGAATTTTGTCTTGTGTTAGACTATATATATATATATATATATATATTTTAATTGATTTTAATATAAATCAGAATAAACACAGAAATAATGTATTTTGCTGACGTTTCGGAAAATAATCTCTTTCCGTTTTCAAAGCTTTTTTTGGAAGAACTCTTATTTTGCTGTGTATGTCAAATACACAGCTTTAAGATTCTGTTTATGTTATTTCCATAGATACTTACTACTTACACATAACATAGAACTGATGATATTTTCTTTTAGATAATGTTGAGTTTGTTAAGTTCTTCTTTTAGCATTGGTAGCCAGGTTGTACAAATATCTACAGAACAATTCGATACAGACTTATCTTCATTTAATAAGATTATTGCTGATTCTTTAATTTTTCTTTTTTTGGTTTCTGCTTCTTTTGTTAAAATTTTTGCCGAGTCCCAGTTTATTCTACGTCCGTGTTCCCAAGCATGTTCACAAATCTTTGATTTCTGAATTTCATTCTTTCTAATGTGTATTCTTGTGCACATGCTCATCCAACCTCATACTGAAAGGTCTGGATGACTCACCCACATAACATTTATCACATTCGCACGGGATATTGTAAATACAGTTTTTTGAACACACACATAAGGAATTATTGTTGTATAATGACGTTCAGGTTTTTGTCGTACCTGATTGTCCCTATTTTCAACATTTATTTATTATTTGCAAAACATAACCTCTGACTATTCCTTTGGTGTAAATGTCACGGGCGCAGAGGTTTTTTCCAATAATTCTATTATTTTGCAGATTTGGTGATTTGTTTTTGAAGAGGATAATAATACATGTGGTAGAAAACCCAAATAATAGGAAAGAATATTCATAGAATGCCACAAATAACTTTCAGACAATACTGTACTAGATCCTTTTCTGTATCCCGACTATGTTGGTAGTAAAATATTCAAGGTTTCAAGATACTCGGATGCTTGAAAATTAAGAGAAGCTTCGGCAATTTTAAGAGGTATGGGCAACAAGCTAATTATGTCATACATCAGACAAGTTTTCAATTACAGAATTAGGTTTTTTAGGGATGGGCTTAACAATTGATGTTTTCCACGTATCAGGCACCTTATCGGCTTCAAATAAATAATTAATAATATGAGTAAGAAGTATGACAGCCCAAGAATGGCTAGATGCAACATTCTTGCAGAAATCATATCATATCACATCCCATTGTAAAAGGTTTTTGTTTTAAAATTAATAGTTTCATAAGATCAAGTTCTGCAGGAATATATTCAAATTCATTCTCAGAAAATTTCTCATTATAAAACCTGTTTAAATACTCAAATTGGGCGGATAATTTAGGTATTGATTCAAAAAAGAATTAATTAATATCATTAGAATTTTGAAGATTTGGTGGTAAGGAAAAAGATTTATTTTTATTACAATTTTATATATATTATATATTAATTATTCTAATAAAATAATAAAGCATATACTGCCCCTAAATTAAGGTAAAAAAGTTCATATGAACATGGTTTTAAAAATGTGTACATTTGAGCAATGAAACCGCCATGCAAAAAAAGAGCAATAACTGAATTTCTAAAAAAATTGCAGTCTTAACTGGAAACAGATTTGCGACTGACTCAGACACCTGACTAGATGGAAATGCAGTTGGACTGAGTGGAACGATGAATTATAGAAAATTATGTACTTTACCTTTCTATCGAACAAGAGACATCGATACATGGAAAATACTACTCCGGCGTTATTCTGGAGAAAAATTTTACCCTGTGCAGTGGCATAAGTGTCCAGAGTGTCTTCTTTTTCTGAATCTGACCCTGATATACTGGATAAATCATCTAAAAATTATTCCGATATAGTCAAAGAAAAATATTTAGGGATATATTCCTTACCATTGCCCGTTTTCTCATAAAATTCATCCTCAGTAATAGGGGGCTTCGACAACAATGATTGCTTTAAATTATAACGATGCCAATCTAGCTTGTAATGTTCTCTATGAGCCTGAGGGTCAGAAAAATAAATCCGGCAGTAAGAGCATGTTAAATTTTCATTTTTATCTGGACACCAGTCTTCGATGTGTGCTGTTGGTTCTGGAAGTCGAAATATTACAATAAATATTAGTATTAGGTTCAGTTTAGTGACATAAAAATATAATAAGGCTTCTGGAGCAAAAAACCGCCTTTTGGTGCTCTGGCAAGAAATTTTTAAAAGCTCTAATATAATTTTCCATTCTAAACAATCTCAGATAAAATATTCTGATAAAGCTGATTTATTGGCAGTTACGTCCCTACCTATGCTATTGTATAAAAATTAGATGAAAAAAACAAATAAGCAACTTAGAATTTCACAAAAGTAAAAAATTTTTATAAAATTATTTCAGTAAAAAAAAATGAATAGGATTTTTCTTGGTGCCGCCTGCAGCATTAATTTATCTCAATATCAACTTTGGAAACAGCCATTTGAACATACGGAGTGTCTCAAAAGTCCCGGAACGGTCAAATATATCGCAAACTGCTAATCTTTTCGGAAAACAAAAAAACACGTGTTCAATATTTTAAAAAACCTATCCAATGACACCAAAGTTGACTCCCCCCAACGTAATATCATGAAAATTTAAATGGAGGTTCATTGCACATTGACAATAAAATGACCACATTTTTGTTCCTTAATTTATAGTTTAACGGGTCCATAAAAAAATTTAATCGAAAATTGCCCCAAAAGAGGGTTAATTTACCCCTTTTTCGATTTTAAAACAACGTTCGGACACTTGCAGAAGGTAGATATTCTACAAATACCTTACTTTTAAGATAACCAACTAGTCAAAGTTTGGAATCTACGAAAAATTGTATTATTCTCCGCTATTTTCACCATACCATACTTCACACTACTAGGCTTTAAAGAAAAATACTTGAATAATCGTGTAAATTTATAGAGTATATTTGATGAAGGACACATTGTTTTGAGTGAATTTTGAAAATGGAACATAAAAATTCGATTTTTTAAAATAGTTGAAAAAATCATAACTTTGAAAAGCCGTACTCAGTCAGTT
This sequence comes from Leptura quadrifasciata, assembly GCA_963675555.1. Lineage (NCBI taxonomy): Eukaryota > Metazoa > Arthropoda > Insecta > Coleoptera > Cerambycidae > Leptura > Leptura quadrifasciata. The sequence goes on from OY776679.1 coordinate 15,508,662, forward strand.
ACTATCGAAAATGAATGTAAAAAGTCTAAAATTAATGGAAATTTTGGTACACTTAAAAAAAATCTTGGTATTTTTCGCTAAAAACACCCAATTTTTCAGAATGCACGCAAAAATTTAAGAGAGGTTGATGACTTTCTCAGTTTAGTATAATGTTAAAAATTGTAATTTTGCTTAAAAAGGCATGTTTCAAAGCTTCTTTAATAGAAAAATATCTTTAAACTGCAGCGCCATCTCTGGTAATAACGTTATAATAGTAAATTGTGCTTTCTGAAGATGGTATTAACAATAGAAATCTATTACCGTTTACACAAACAAAAAATATATATACATTTTTTTAATTTTTGAGGTATCGCTGTGGGAGTGTTAACTGAAATATATTGGCATATATTTTTTTAAAAGAAAGCTAAATATTATTTCAAATTTAAATTAACAAATTGTTCAAATTATCTTCGTTATTAAATGAAAATCCCTTACCTTCTTTGTCACCACCTTCCAAAAGAACACTACGGACAGATTCACTGATCACATTGTGGAACTTTTCACTAAAAATATTCATAGACTCCATTCTTTTAATTTACTACCTACAATAAATAAGTGATAAAGAAATTGTACTATGTATCACGAAATTTAAAGTGTAAATGAATCAAATTAAGTTAAAGTAGGTATATATCATAAGTAATATATTGAGGAAAGATTGCACAACTTTTTGAAATAGGTTGGTTTCAATCCTATTTCAAATTCTTTACAGTAGTTACAATTCTCTGGTAGGATATTTGAGCAATTCTTATGCTTCCAAAAGGACATATTCAAACAATTTCAGAACACATTAATTAATTTGGAAATTTTAATAAAAGGATTCTTTCTTGTCTTCTGTGCCATCCGTTTTTAACAAAGTTTGAAAAAACATCCAATGTTAGGTGTCGCTTTAAAAGGCCTAGATAAGCCACATACTTCCCACACCCACTGTAGTCATTATATTATTTCAAATTTTTTGCCAAAATTCATCGGCATTTTTTTTAAATGGCAACCCCCGTTTTAAAAAGTGCCATTTGAAAGAGCACATTTTTCTGCACATAGTACGTTAAACTCTATGGCATATTGCACGACGAAATTATTGAGGAAAATCTTAACTACATATAACAATGTACAAACAACAAAAATACAAGAATTAATAAATACAGCCAAAAGTAATTAAATTAAATGTTCAAATTTCAAGGAAATGAGTAATTTAGCAGACTATCAATATTTTTCACACCTCAGACAGAATGTAGGAGGATTAGCAAAGAATATTTTACTATGTAAATAGAAAAAACATGAACTTAATTAATGATCCATCCTTTTTTTGGAGGCGTGTAAATAACTTAAGAAACCTTAGAAATTATCCTTCAAATATGCATCTTGACGATGAACAAAGTAGTGAAGGTTACTCTTTGGTAACTCTTCATTTTGCGAAGCATGTTTCTTCAGTTTATTCTAATCACAACTGTGCTACTCCCAACTATATAAATAATAATGCCATGGATTTAAATTGCTTTCACATATCTGTTCAAGATGTCTATGAAGCTATATGTCAATTAAAATCTAAATTATCTTTCGGTCCCGATGGGTGGCTTAGCTCTTGAAAATTGTGTTAGTACTCTGACTAACCCTTTGCATCTTTTATTTAACTTATCTCTGAGGGCTTCAACTTTTCCAAATTATTGGAAAAATAGTTTAATAAACTCCTATTCATAGATCTGGAGAAAAGGAGGCCGTAAAGAATTACCTACGACTCTCAATTAAATCTGAAATACCTAAACTCTTTGATAAGTTAATTTTAAGGTGTTTAGCCTGTCATCGAAGGATATAATTGTTCCAAAGCAGCATGGTTTCTCATTGGTGAAATAAGTGACAATAAACCTTATTTGGTTATATTTTGAAGAATTTTTCTTTTTTCTCCATGCTGTTAATATTATGATGTTTTTCACTTTCGTCAAATTATACTTGTGACTAATTAACATTTTGTTGTATCAGTATATGCACTGAATTATCCCTAAATAAACTAAACTAAATTGTGTGGCATTTGCTTCTTGACAATGTCCAAGTCAAAACTGAAATTCTTGCAAAACGTTAGTACCGGTTTCGGGTTCAATTTTTCCAATTTCGTAACTAATTCTGTCCATTCAAATAAATTTTGGATTTAAGGTAACTCCATAAAAAATAATCAAATGGGGTTAGGTCCGGAAATCTAGCCGGGCATTCTACTGATTTGAGTCTACCAATCCATCGCGTATTGGTAATTTATACAGCGCCTGTATGGAACTGTGCTGCGGTGTATTTTCAAAAATATAACACGGCGTAGTTTCACTTTAAAGTATGCCCTTAATTCTGTGCTGTGTCATGGCATACATTCAAGTCGTTAATATGGCATAATGTGAAAAATATACCTGAAATGCAGAACGGTGGTATGGTTTTAAGGTACGATTTTCTGGTATTCTCGCTTGAAATTATATCCCAAATTAATTAACACAGCGCTAGTACGCAATATACAAAACAGTAAAGTAAATTTTATTTCAATATCAAAAACTCCATAAGCATACTTAAAAAATACAAAACAGCAAAAGTTTATTCCAATAGCGAAATTAGATAATGAAAACAGCAGCACTTTAAATGTACGAAATCAACTACAGAAATAACAAATGCATTACTTACGATTGGGTACTTGTAAAATGTTTTTTGCGAGGGAATGTTTTCGTTTGGTTCAATAGAATTGAAATGTACGTTATCTAAAAGGTATTCAAAAAGTCTTTTATTCTGTTTTTGTGGCCATTTCTGGTGGTCTTGAATTGTTAATTGATACCTGAGGCAAATTATTTATATATTTTACAATGTAAACAAACTTTAATTTGCTAAAACTAATGAATACTCAACGTTCCTGTTGTGTAATAAACACGTGCACAATGCGTAGATATAATTGGCACAATGTATTGTCGCGTGTTAAAGTAGAAAGGGCGCAAGCGTGCATAAGGAAGAGAACTGCTACTCTTGGGTAAATTCAAAAGTATGTTATTGATAAAATCCAGTTAAAATTATTAAATACAAGAGTATTTTGAGGAATTTGAAATCGTACCTACACCTACGTTTGTTTCTGTGCTACAGTATATTCTCCATACGTTAAATAAGCAATTACGCGCCTATATTATACCAGAAGCCAGAATGGGCTAGCCGCTGCATAGTGGTATAAATTATTAATACGCCCAATCCATCTGAGTGGAAAAATTTCATTAAATATTTATTAGTATTTTTAAATCTCGCACTAGGGTAATTAGGATTACCAGATTGTTATGCCTGTCAGATGCTTATCAACTTGGAAAATACCAGCAAGTTAATGTTAAAAAGTTTAAGCTCAAACATGCCCAGCAGAAGCAAAAAATATATTTCCCAACTAATATCCTCATTTTCCATTTTAGTTAAGCAAGTAATTTTTTACCCACACATGAACTAGAATCACTAGTAAAAGAAATTCCATAAAGTAAGGCCTTAGATACGTCTACGAAAGTCGGAGATATAATGTACACGCTATATCTCTGACAGTCGGACCTTCAGCATTTATTTATTCAAACCAAATGACATTAACCCAACTTAACCTAATCTAACCTAAAGAAATATTCGTCCTACGTATTTTACTTGCTAATCAAGCCAAAATACATCTCATATAAAATGTGGTGTCAAAAAAAAAACTAGAAGTTGATTCGAACCCTCTACCCCACGCGTGAGAAGCAGACAACCAATTCAATTCAATTCAATTCAATTCAACAATGCTTTATCGATATTTATGTACAAATAAAAATCCTCTCCAGATCCCACATCTGGTCCAACTGTGCAACCACCACGTTGACGCAGTGGCAGATTTCAGAGCCGGGTGAAGTGGGACTGGTTCGGCAAAAAGAAAATTAAAACACTAAACGTAAACTCCTTCCATCGCAGATGGATTGAAACAGCCTAACCACTACACCACAGATGGCTGTTAAGAAACCAACGTACCTCAGGTTATATCAATACTAGATGCTTGTCAAATGCTAGAGGTCTGACTGTTGGAGATGTAACCACTTACGTTATATCTCAAACTTTCATAAACATATCCACTTTGATAAAATAAATACAGTGTGACCCATTTCAAATGGAAACCTCTCTGTAAAAAATGTATTTATAATCCTATGTTAACGCTTTTTTTTTAAATGATAAACCATCGAAAACTCCACTTTATGACAAAAATTTAGAGATAAATTTTAATTTTCAAAGCCTTCTATGATTTATTTTCAATGTCGAAAATGGACAAATTTGATTAGCGATTTTTTTATTGAAATTTTAACTACACCACTGTATTCAGTAATCTCTCAAATGGGTAAATCCCAAGTTTCGTGAAAAAATATTGAAAAATGACAGATTTATGACAAAATTAATGTAGGCTATAGTAACTTTTACTTGATTTTTTCTAAAAATCGAAGTAGCCCATGAAAAATAAAAATTAAGTGAATAGATTTAATAAATATTGTCATTTAAACAAACTTAATCATATTGGACTTAAAAACATAAGTATGAACAATTCAAAGTAATAATAATTAGATACCTATTAAATTAAAAAAAATAACACATTGTAAATTACACTAAAACTTCTTAAATTTTTGTAGCCTCTACAAGGCCACCGTTTATTTCGATGCACTTGTCGAATCGTTTTTTAATATTTTTTATGACATTCTGTAATTGTTGCCGGGTAACTTCTGCACAAGCTTGTCTTATTCTTGCACACAAATCTTCTCTATTACTCGGGCGTGACCTGTAAACTTTAGATTTTATTAAACCCCATAAAAAGAAGTCCATGGGTGTTAAGTCCGGGGATCAGGGTGGCCATTCAATTAACGGGCTACCACGACCTATCCATCGATTAGGAAAGTTAGCATTCAGCCATCTGGTATATACTCTGGCATTATGAACAGGGCTTTCATCTAATTGAAAATGTAGATTTACTCTTTCTTGTATTAGGAGTTTATGTAGAATATTCCAAAATTCATTTCTTAGGAACTGTAAAAACTGCATGCTAATCAATTACCTTCAAAAAAGAAAGGGCCAATGATTGTTTCATTGAGCAATCCACACCAAACATTAACTTTTTGGGAATATTGTCTTTTATAATTAATACAAACTGTGGGTTTTCTATAACCCAAAACCTAGAATTTTGTACCCCGTTTGTTGTAAAAGTTACTTCATCGCTGAATAAAATATTTTTATTAAAATTTGTTATTAAGATACTCTCCTTGAGCCCATAAGGAAAACTCCATCCGTCTGTTATCATCACCAGGTTCCAACGTGTGTAAAAATTTGAGTTTGAATGGTTTTACCAAATTCTTCTTAAGGCATCGGCGAATATTTTCTCTAAGTAAATTCAAATCTAAGCTAGCTACTCTTACACTGGCGTTTGGATTGTTGTTAAAATAATTTAAAACTGTCTGCTCATACCTGGTTCTTCTTTGTATATTATCTGTTCTTATAATACGCCATGTCACAGCGCCACACTCATTAAAAATTTTGTTTATTTCATAAACAGTACTTTTAGTAATGTTGGGCCTATTCAGATGCCTGTTGTTGAATATCTCGCATACCTCTTTCAAAGTTCTGTCATTATCTCCTCTAAGGCGCACAAGATTAATTTTTTCCTGTACATTTAGATTATCCATAATTAACTACAAACTAATAAACTAATACTTGATAATAACTATCGATTAATTTTATAATTCAATAACAATGAATATGAGAATATGCGAATTTTAAAGATTTAACGTTTGACTATAAAATTTGTTTTCCATGGCACCCTATTATTTTCTGCCATTACTCAATAAAAATGTAATATTTTTATTAAAACTATTCACTTAATTTATCTTTCTTTTGTTTATTTTTCATGGGCTACTTCGATTTTTAGAAAAAATCAAGTAAAAGTTACTATGAGCCTACATTGATTTTGTCATAAATCTGTCATTTTTCAATATTTTTTCATGGAACTTGGGATTTACCCATTTGAGAGGTTACTGAATCCAGTGGTGTAGTTAAAATTTCAATAAAAAAATCGCTACTCAAATTTGTCCATTTTCGACATTGAAAATAAATCATAGAAAGCCTTGAAAACTGAAATTTATCTCTAAATTGTTGTCATAAAGTGGAGTTTTTGATGGTATATCTTTTAAAAAAGGTCCCGTCAAAATCAGATAATAGACACATTTTTTACAGGGGTGTTTCCATTCAAAATGGGTCGCACAACTGCCTACATTAATTTTGTCATAGCTCTGTCATTTTTCAATATTTCTTCATGAAACTTGGGATTTACCCATTTGAGAGGTTACTGAATCCAGTGGTGTATTTAAAATTTCCATAAAAAAATCGCTACTCAAATTTGTCCATTTTCGACATTGAAAATAAATCATAGAAAGCCTTGAAAATTGAAATTTACTCTAAATTTTTGTCATAAAGTGGAGTTTTTGATGGTATATCTTTTAAAAAAAGTCCCGTCAAAATCAGATAATAGACACATTTTTTACAGGGGTGTTTCCATTCAAAATGGGTCGCACAACTGCCTACATTAATTTTGTCATAGCTCTGTCATTTTTCAATATTTCTTCATGAAACTTGGGATCTACCCATTTGAGAGGTTACTGAATCCAGTGGTGTATTTAAAATTTCAATAAAAAAATCGCTAATCAAATTTGTTCATTTGATAAATCATAGAAGGCTGTGAAAATTGAAATTTATCTCTAAATTTTTGTCATAAAGTGGAGTTTTCGATGGCTTATCATTTAAAAAAAAAAGCGTTAACATAGGATTATAAATACATTTTTTACAGAGAGGTTTCCATTTGAAATGGGTCACACTGTATATCAGAAGCGATTTGGTTAATTTTAATTGTTATGCAATATCTTAGATAAGATAATGTCTCAAAGATAAGTATAATGAAAATCGATAGGTAATACAAATAACAAACAAATTTAAATTATATATTATTTAATGTATATAATTACTATGAAAAATAAATAAAATTTGTACATAATGTATAAGAAAAAATAAATTCTAAATTAGTAACTTCTTACTAATATTAAACAAAAAAAATATTGCATTAAATTAAATTAAATTGTTTGTACTATTTCTTCAATACTGGATTGAAACTCCTTTGAAATACATGTAAATGAACACAAAGATTCCTACCAATACTGCAAAAACATAATTCAGGTGGAAAGTGTGTCCGGATTGTTCCCTAAAACAAAGCGAAAAAAAATTGTAAAATAACAAATTTGATATGTTAAAATAAATTTTGACCAATTAATATTGCATTAACTTCTTTTGTCAATGTGAGAGCCCTCAAAGAACTTATAAATAAATTGTCCAAATATAAATTATTGAATAAAAAAATCATAACAAAATTTATAATTTTGTTTCCAAACAATAAAGGTGGCAACATTGCTACTCTACTACAAACTTAGCTAATCTAACAACACCGGCAGACAGCTGCCAAATTATGCTTTTGAATTATTATGTATAGGGCATCTGCACGACTTTCAAGGTCGGAGGGAAACAAATCAAAAAATGTCAAGGATCATAACCTCAAAATATTTACTTAATAAAATAACATTTAATTTGCACTAAAATGTAATTAAACAAAAATGTGGCACAGCTATTTAAGGGATGGTATTTCTTACAAGGAACTAGAGCTGTGCCGAGCACTGACAAAAAGTGCTCGCAACCACTAATCACTTTTAAAAAATTGAAATAGTATCTATATGTTGAGGCTAGACCACAACTGAATTCAGTATTGTTTATAAAAAAAAGGATAAAAGACAACAGAAGCAGCCCAGAAAAATAATGTAGGAAAAATATAATTTGCTGAATGCGGAAATGCCAACAATAAAAATAATAAAGAATTTATTGCCCAACACAATATCCCAGTTAAAGGATGATTTTATAAAATACAACATGCCAAAAACGAAATGCAAGGAACAAAGTATGGTCGTGAGCAAAAAAAAAAAATAGGACAAATCTTATAACGGTATTTTGCTAAAATCTAGTTGTGTACATCTAACTTTAATTTTTGTGACATTGTTAGTTAGTTGTCATAATTTATTGCAAGTGTGCAAAAAACTAATATGCCTCATATAAGCGATTTAGTTAAATCTGGATTTATTGCTAAAGCAGAAGATGGATGGTCAACGAGACAAATTGCACTGAGTTATAATATTGACAAAAATTCGGTGTGTAACATTTTAAGAAAGTGGATAATAAACGGTATGATTAGAAGAAATACTGGATCGGGGCGACGAAGGATATCAACTCAACAACAAGATTTGCAATTGGTAAAATGCTTTAGTAGAAAATCCATTTTACTCAGTTATTCAGGCTGTTGAAGAAACGGATTTTCCTGGATCGAGTAGTACTGGTCACCGGCGAGTAAGAGAATCGGAGCTACGCTGTCATGCAGCAGCACAGAAACACTTACTTAAAGCTGAACATAAAGAAGCTCGAGTAGGATTTGCCCTTGAATTTTTAGCGCATGATGTACATTTTTGGAACAATGTAATCTTTACAGACGAAAAAACTTTTCAGTCAACACACAGCGGTCGTATTCGTGTTTTCCGACCTCCGAATACTCGATTCGATGAGAAATATATATCTAACAATTATAAAAGTGGTAGATTTTCCGTCAATATGTGGGCTCGGATATCGGTACGTGATCCTGGTGTTTTGTGGCATATTGAGGAACGATTTAATAGTGAAACGTATATTAGGATTTTAGACAATATTATGCTCCCTTCTGTGTCACAATTATTTCTTAATAATGAGTTCATATTTCAACAAGACAATTGTTCCGTTCATACTGCTCATACCGTAACTAACTGGTTTCAAGATAACAACATCAATGTTCTTAACTGGCTCAGTCATAGTCCAGATCTTAACCCTGTGGAAGAAGTATGGGGACTACTCGTAAGAAGTATCAAAAAACAAAATGTGAGACCACAGAATGCCGAAGAATTACTGGAAATAGTAAATAATGCATGGGAAAATATTATTACTAATGATTATTGTATAAGGTTATTTAATTCTATGCTAAACAGACTTATAGAAGTTATAAATAGAAATGGTGCAATAACGAAATATTAATAGTTAGTTTCTTGTTAAGTAGGATATCCTTTGTCTTTAGATCCAGGATTTCTACTAATCGTACTGTTTTTTCTCCACTTTCTTAAAATGTTACACACCAAATTTTTGTTAATGCTATAACGCAGTGCAATTTGTCTCATTAACCATCCATCATTTACTATAGCAATAACTACAGTATTGAAATAAAAAATAAATTAAAAGTGATATCTGTTTTATTTCGGCTACTCATTACATATTCAAATAGAGACAAATTTACATTAGAAAAAAAAGTTGTCCTATTTTTTTTCTGCTCACGACAATACAAAGTTACATGTGCGCAAATAATCAAATACACAAGTATTTGTATTAATTTACAGTGACAAAATTACGGGTATTAAATTTAGGTTAGGAACTATTTCGAATTGAGAGTTTTATGGTCTTAAAATTATTATTATTATTACATTATTTATGAATAACTATATTTGAGATTTGTTTCTGTATAAAATTCCCATTACCCTGAAAACTACAAACATTTTATTGATAGACTTGATAGTTGTTGTCATACTTTTAGTCAACAGTACACCATCTTCTTACTTAACCATAAGACAACCAAGATGTTGAAGTTAACCAGACATTGTGAAATAGATTTTTATAATAAACCAATACTTAACCCCTAACTATTAGTTAACCAACGATTGTGAAACTGGCTGTTAGTCATTTACCAACATTTCGGTCAATCCTATATTTTCACTTTCTTCTTGGCTCAACTATAAAACAATAAAATAAATAAAAGCTGTAATAATTGACCAAAATTGTTATGTCGTTAAGTGTTACAAGTTTTCTTTATTTTGTTGTGTGCTTACTCGAAAGATGAGGGGTTGACTAAAATTTGGTGGTTTCGTTTTATAAGGAAAAAAACAATTTATCACACCATTTTTTAAGATAGAGGGCACTACGTGAGCTATTTATTATACATCTCATGAGGAATTATTTAATTATTTTGTTAGACGAAACATTTTGCTACTTCTGACCAGATATTATGATAAAAATATAATTTTTACGTGAAACTGATATGCTTGTGTTTGTAATGTAACACAATGATGTTATATGAATAAATTTGATAACCCCAAAGCAAATAATAATACCTTTATTGCCCAACAGGTAACACCCAATAACAGGACAATTTTTTAAGAATGTTTCACAAAAGAAATACCTAATATAATAACATTACATTAAATAACAATAAAAAGTACAAAAACAAAAAAATACTTATCTAGACAAGTGAATTTGAATAATAACAATAATAAACTACAGAAGAATGTATTAAAGAAATAAAAAGATAGGAAATTAATAAATATTTAAAAAGGAAACAGAACACAGTACTAAATACAGTGCACAATTTAGAATTCAATAATGTTTGGTTGAGGTTAAGGTTAAAGATTATTTACAGCCATATGTAAGATTATTTTCTTTGAACAATTATTAATGTCACATAAATGACAAATTTGGTTAAAATTACTACACATCGTATATATGGGCGATTTCAAAAGGAGATTACTCCTGGCACGAGGACAGTAAAATGTGTAATTCTGCCTAGCGGGATAATTTTGGTACATTAAAGCATGACTGAGCCAATAAATCAGGACAGTCAATATTGTTATTTAGTAAATTGTATAAAAAAGAAATAGAACTGCCCTTTCTTCTTAATTCCAAGCTGTTCATTTCAAACCTAGATAAAAGTATGCTTTGTTCAATACCTCTTTCAGGGTAAATTGCATCAATTTTAAATGATAAAAATTTAAGAAATCTTCTCTGCACATTTTCTAAAGCCAATTTATGATTTATGTAATAGGGGTACCAGATAAGTGAACCATACTCAAGTTTAGTCCTCACATAGGAAAAGTAAAGGATTTTTAGAGATTTAATGCTGGTAAACATTTTGCAGTTCCTATTATGAAGCCAATCATTTTAGTAGCTTCATTCACCTTTAAATGAATGTGATCAATGAATGATAATCTAAAATCAAATATGACTCCAAGATTTTTCGTAGAATTGGATCTAGGTGACATTCCATCGATATAGTAAAGATTTTCAATACTGGAGAGCTTCTTAGTAAATGTGACAACTTTCTGACATATTATTTTCTTATATATCTTATATATCATCAGCAAATAATAGCCTACTACTATTGTCAATAATTGAGGTAATTTCATCAATAAGAAGTAGAAATAGAAGAGGTCCCAAGTTAGAGCCCTGAGGAACCCCTGATGTAGCTATAAATGGCTCAGAATTATAACCATTATAAGAAACAAATTGTTCACGGTTGGTAACGTATGATTGCATAAATGATAGTAATGAAGAACTTAAGCCCCAGTTGCCTAATTTAGTAAATAAGATACTGTGATCAATCCAATCGAAGGCCTTAGAGAAGTCCATATAGATCACATCAACCTGTCGAGACTCATCAATAGTATGAGATACAAACTGAGTAAAGATAGCAAAATTGGTAACTGTTGAATGGTGGGACACAAAACCATGTTGGTATAGTGATATTCTCTTACTGACTGGCATGTAGATGCGATCGTATAGGATAATCTCAAAGACATTTACAAAGTTCGATAGAATTGCAATCGCTCTATAATTACTAATAAGCACCGTTTTTAAAAAGTGCTCTTAAGCACAGTGTTCCCGAGCACAAATGTGCTTAGAGTGCTTAGACGAGCACTAAACACAGTGCTTAGGAACAGCTCAGGACCCAATGAAATCAATGAATTGCAGCAATAAGCAATTAAATGCCATGACTCTTATTTACCCTTGCCCTAAAATGACTTTTTCAATGCTAACCGTTTCAAAATGACCTAAAAATTTCGTATTTTCACTCGTTTTTACACACCTAGCACCCCTATTCGCTCCACTTTCTTCGATTATTAAACATTTGCGCAACGTTTCAATAGTCACAAACGCTTCATATAAACTCTCTTATTAATCAATCCACAAAAAAAACTCACAAATCGAGAAGTGGATAAACTGCAGAATTACCCAAACGTTATACACAAAAACCAGTTTTTATTTGAACTGCATGGATCAGTTTTATTTTGTTTAACTTATTGAATGGATAACAAAACTTACTTGTACTTCTTAGGTGAAAACGGGCTTGGCGGTTGCATCCCAGGCACGTTCGAGTCCAAGTAAACCATTATCCAAGTAAAATAGCTGCTCAAAATACCACATAATGCTGGTAACCAAAAGTTACTACATTTAACTGCCGTTTCCCATGTGTACTCAAACATAATACGTCCATCTTCGGATATTGTCTCATAGGATACCAGCCTCTGCTCGAAAATAGCCTTTTCTATTGCCTCCTCTAAAAAAATCACATGGATAATTTTTCAAGTGAAAAACATTTAATTGTTTCTACATACTTGAGAATGTATGGCCGGAAGGCCTACATAACAACCTTAACCTAAATTTGAGCTTATCACTGACCAATTTTAAAAACAGACTATCATAAATACTTACGATATGAAGTATAAATTTTTCCAGCTATCACCAGTAAAGACAAAACAAGTCCAAAAACAGCTAACTTCCTTTCACTCAAAACAGGCCCTTCTTCTTTTAGGTTATGCTTTTTCGGATTTGAATAATAATGATGGCTTTGCGAGTAATCTTCGCTTAATCTTTGGCGTAGCATTTTGACGTACTGCGTACCGAGATTCAATTAAAATTAAGGCAAAATTTATGTCCCGAAAAAACCAACGAAGGAAATGAAAATATCGACTTACCTTATTTTAGAGATGACGTAATTACACTTTTGACAGGTAAATATAGACAGAAGATATTAGCACAGACGTACGTAACTAGAGGGAGGAGTTTACTTCTGTGTATACTCTGTTTCCATACAATTGCAACCGGAATAAAAAAATAAAGCAGCGTAAATATGTCAGATAGTGGCTTCGGTATCTTTAACAGACTACCTATCGCGTTCAACAAGAGTTATCGGTTGTATAAATAGACGCCGCCGCATACAGCCTATGTTATATAGATTTATTTGAGGCTTAGATAAATAATAGTGGCGAGCGTGGGGTGCGGTAGAGGTCCCTAAGAAACAATAGTACCTTTTAGGGGTGTAGTTATAAAATCGGAAGTAGCTTATTTCTGGCAGTTTTGGCACTTATTTTTGTTAGGAAATCGTGTATTTTTGTTATCTATGTGGAAAAGTAAAGATCACTTGTATAAACACACCAGTGCGTTAACATTGTTATGTGCCGCCATCTAACTGAAAAAAGTTGAATCAATCCTAGGTAGCAGAGTGGAAGGAGGCTTGCCTAGTTGGTTACTGGTAAAGCGGCGCCATCCCATTACTACAGATACAAAAACAGTGGAAGATGATGCTAGACGGATTAGAAAGATCTCGAGTAACGGACTGGAAAGATCGAGAATAAAGCGTCACGGATATATAAGGAGTGGATCCGCGCACGCAGTTCGGTTTTATATTAGATTAACAAGTGAAGAGATAATATAAGAACAGTAATAAGCTCTGAATTATATTAGTGTCTATAGTCGTACTTATTGTGTTATAATAACGATTAACTATTTTATTAAATAAAGTAGTGTTAGTGAAAATTCTTGTTGCAATTATTTGAACCTACTCTTGGACGTGTTTACTAGAGATTGTACACACGTAACAATATAAAGAAAAACCGCTGTCCATGAAATCACTACTTCCACATTCGGATTTTGTGCCCAAATTTTATACACTAAATCCCAATGTAATATTTTACTCCCCTTAATAATAGGGTGGGAGTAGCAATGGGGGTGGCTAATGTGAAAAAATTTTTAGAGGCCCTTGATTGTCGTATACACACTAAATGCTAATTTAATTTTTTATTCCTTTACACAATAGGGTGCGGGTGGCAATGGGGATGGTAGAGGGGGTAGCTAATGCCAAAATAAATTTTAGAGGCCCTTGGTTCTCGTACGCACACTAAATCACAATTTAATTTTTACTCCATTTAATAATAGGGAGGGGGTGGTAGAGGGGCTAGCAAAAATTTTTTGAGACGTTTCGTTCCTGTATATACACTAAATCACATTTTAATTTATTTTTTACTTCCTTTCATAATAATGCGGGGGTGATAGTGGTGGGTGGCTGATGCCAAAAAAAAATTGAGACCTTGACTTTTCGTACATGCCTTAAGTTGCAATTTTATGGGCTCTTACCTGCTTGCTTTACCTATTTACCCTCGAACCCCATTACCCTCGAACTCTTCAACGGAATTAGATCAAAATATAATCTAGTTCCAGATCTCGTTATACACATAGTGTACCAAACTTCAAGTCAATATCATAAACGGTTCCAGAGTAAACGTACGAACAAAAGAAGTTACAGACAACCGACAGACAGAAATTTTTTTCGCTCAAATTTAAAATCTCGTCGTTTCATGACATTTTAAGTCTATTTCAACAAAACAAAAAAATATATGTTTTTTTTTGCGTTACTATACTTCCACTGGACGTGGAAGTAAAATAAACATAATGTGTATGTGCCTATCCAACCTTACTTATACTGCGCTCACGTATTTATCGAATAGGGTTGGGAAGATTTGAAATGTCAGTTTGCAAAACATGAACATCATCGATCAGCCAATAGGATAGCCTGGGGTACTTTCTTCAGTCCCCGAGTATGTTGGCTTCCTGGCAGATTCAATGTTGGTTCTAGAATTTAAGTGGTTCAAAGGCTGCTTATCTGTTGAATATGTAAAAACATGGAAGGCCCTATCATATTTGATGAAATGTAGTATACTCTAAATTATTTTTATCGCGAAAACGTACGTCGGAGATATATCATCGGCACCTCATTCCGCTGCATTCTTGTTTGCAGTCCCTTGTTGGATTATTTTATTTCAGTCCATGTCTCGTGCTGTCGTTGTGGTGTTGTGGTCACGTGCTGTGTTTTGAACCGATTCAAACGTTCATTATCCAACGAAACAAAGTTGACTCATCCACACGCAAATACAAAAACAATCCGGTTCGTGCAAGAAATGCAGTATTTTTAGTGTGAAAAGTCGCTAAACATAAGTGAAATAAATAATGGCAATGCAACGAGAAGTTGGTGTAGGTGATTTTGTCCTCTTGGACAAAATTGACTTGGAACACTTTATGAAAAATCTTGAATTAAGGTGAGTTAATTATTGCAAGCCAATCCTACCTGTTATAATTTGTAATCGCGGTTAGTAACCGTTGAGTATTGTCTGTTGGCGGCTCCGCGATGAATTGACAGGTGGTGGCCTAAACAATAGACTAGGCACCTAATACAAGCAATAGGATTGCTATTTTGAATATTAATTGATTTAGAAGTGAGAACCTATTTAGGAGGTGTTATAAAGGAAGCAACTGGTAAAGAAAATTGTTTTAATAATGCACTTATTATGTATAGATGTTATACAGTGTATACCTACGTAAGTTGCAATTAAAAACGTGATTAACGTACCTATTGGTTTGTATTAAGTTCACTGAAAAGTGAGTCAAACAATTATAAACATGCGATGAGATGTTCGACTTATACGTAATGAATAGGTTTAGCATTAACTATAACTATTCATTCGTTTCCTTTTCCTTTTACTTCGATAATTTTTACGTCATATGGCGATAAGGTGTTTGTTTTGTGCTGATAATTTTTTAAAATATGTGAAAAATTGCGTTATCTGTATATTTAAGTGGGTTGTACAGAATATTTGTATAAAAGTGGTTTTTACTTTTCAGTTAGTGACAATATTACCAATTTGTCGAGCTTATTTTTTGGAAATTCTTAGAGGCTGAATAGGTATCAACTCTATTTGGCGAATTTCACTTATAAACTTGGCTCTACAGATATACCTATCTATGCATAATAACCGTTATTATGCATAGGTATATCTGTATTATTATTGTTATTAAATAACGATAATAATATAATGCTTATAAAGCCTGTTGAGATTTTTCCTAACCGAACAGGTAATACTGAGAATTGCTTTGTTGTTAACAGTATACAAAGTTGTGCTTAAAATTATGGCCAAAATTGTTTCTGGCTTTTTTACCGACATTCGATAAATTGACGAATGCGCTGGTGTCTCGGCTGGTGTGAAGTGAAGACGTTTAAACTCTAGTTTACTATGGGGTAGCGTTGCAGTATTTTCTTTATTCCGTATTTAAAACTATGTAGAAGATACATAAGAAACCGCAACCCCTAAATAGAGTAAACAAAATTCGAAAATTGAACCGCCCTCAAAAAGTCAGAAAATTAAGAAATACAAGTTTACAAGAGCATAAAAAGGGGGGGGGGGGGGAGTGTAGAAGTTGTAAAATTTACTAGATTACTTTCCGATCTAATAAAAATATGGTGACGATCGTGAGTACGTCAATAATTTTCAGGTTATTTTCAATCAAGCAAAGTTTTCCTTGAATTTTTTAAAGAATGCAACATGCCGATTGGATCTGTTTGCAAAGTTTAAAGTCGCTTATTACATCAGTTTGGCTTTTTTTATGATAGGTATTAAGCAAGTAAATATTATATCAGAGTGCTGATAAAAACAGACTTTTTTCTTGATAAATTTATTGGTGTACCTACCAATAGAACGGTTATCTAAAAAGTGGAGTGGTTTAAAGAAATGAATTTGATAAGGAAAATATAGATTTTAAAACGAATTGAATTTCGATATATGAAGATAATGATTTTAATGGGTTTTCAATTTTTTCAAAAAATGTAATACCGTATTTTCAGGATGTCATCTGATCAAGTGTTAAATTATGGTCTAAGTCAATATATCCCTGCAAATAAAAAACGCAACAGAAACTTTACGACATAATTATTATCGCCGCGGGCCATGCGGCATGCCAGTCATCAAACAACCCGACACACATTAAAAACCTATAATGGTAAGCGAGTCAATTGCGGTCAAGACAGCACAAATAGTGATGGTTTTTGTTGCGTTTTTTATTTGCAGGGATCCGATGACTTAGACTATACCTTTCCATTGATATATTTATTTGTACACAAAGGGTGTTCTATTTGAAAAATCAAATAACGGCATTTTTATTTGCGGCAAAATAATCTCATTTTTTTCAACACCTTCTATAGATTAATATAAACTTTATTATCCCTGTTAGTGCTTAATATGCCCAATACAACAGCTCAAAACGCTTTAGGGAAAAGAGGTCCACGACCACCGCAATCTCTGAATTTGCCCATATAATTTACGTAGCACTAAATAGTAAAAGGCATACAATAGCCTTTATTCTATGACTTGAGCCGTGCTTTTGATACTGTAGACTATCAACTATTACTAAATAAATTATATGGTGTGGGAGTTCGAGGTGTAGCCCATGAGTGGGCTGCCTCGTACTTGCATCATAGAACGCAGAATGTTGTAGTCAAAGGAGTCAAGTCAGATACGAAAAACATAGAACTGGGCGTGCCACAAGGTTTAATTTTGGGCCCTTTATTTTTTATCATGTTTATTAATGACCTTACCGACCAATGCATTACTTCCGACAAAACTATTCTTTATGCTGATGACACAAACTTTCTCATGTGTCATAAAAATATCGATACTCTCGAGATACTTTTATACAAAATGTAATTTAGCATCCATAGAATTAGTCAACTGGTGTACAAAAAACGGACTTGTACTTAATGAAAATAAAACATTACATACTATAGATCAAAAACTTATAACAATGTCTGTTCTAAAATTAGTAAGGTCTGGTACATTATCAGAGCTCTAAGAGAAACCGTTTCAGTTGCTATATTGAAAACCTTGTATTATGACCTGGTACAATCAACTTTGCAGTATTCGCTAATCTTTTGGGACTCTTCAGCCCATCTAGAAAAAGCTTTTATAATCCAAAAGAAAATAATTAGATGTATGGCTAATGCTCATCCATGAACAAGCTGTAAACCAATTTTCAAGAATTTCAATATATTGACATGCAACTGCCATGTCTATATATTTTACAACTTGTTTTATACATAAGACCGAATATAAATACTTTTTTGAGAAATCATGACATACACCATCATTATACGAGAAATAATGAACAAATTTGATTAGCGATTTTTTTATTGAAATTTTAACTGCACCACTGGATTCAGTAACCTCCCAAATGGATAAATCCCAAGTTTCATGAAAAAATATTGAAAAATGACAGAGCTATGACAAAATTAATGTAGGCAGTTCTGCGACCCATTTTGAATGGAAACACCCCTGTAAAAAATGCGTCTATTATCTGATTTTGACGGGACTTTTTTTAAAAGATACACCATCAAAAACTCCACTTTATGACAAAAATTTAGAGATAAATTTCAATTTTCAAGGCTTTCTATGATTTATTTTCAATGTCGAAAATGGACAAATTTGATTAGCGATTTTTTTATTGAAATTTTAACTACACCACTGGATTCAGTAACCTCTCAAATGGGTAAATCCCAAGTTCCATGAAAAAATATTGAAAAATGACAGATTTATGAAAAAATCAATGTAGGCTCATAGTAACTTTTACTTGATTTTTTCTAAAAGTCGAAGTAGCTCATGAAAAATAAACAAAAGAAAGATAAATTAAGTGAATAGTTTTAATAAATATTACATTTTTATCGAGTAATGGCAGATAATAATAGGGTGCCATGGAAAACAAATTTTATAGTCAAACGTCAAATGTTTAAAATTCGCATATTCTCATATTCATTGTTATTGAATTATAAAGTTAATCGATAGTTATTATCAAGTATTAGTTTATTAGTTTGTAGTTAATTATGGATAATCTAAATGTACAGGAAAAAATTAAACTTGTGCGCCTTAGATGAAATAATGACAGAACTTTGAAAGATGTATGCGAGATATTCAACAACAGGCATCCGAATAGGCCCAACATTACTAAAAGTACTGTTTATAAAAAAAATAAAATTTTTAATGAGTGTGGCGCTGTGACACGGCGTACTATAAGAACAGATAATATACAAAGAAGAACCAGGTACGAGCAGACAGTTTTAAATTATTTTAAGAACAATCCAAACGCCAGTGTAAGAGTAGCTAGCTTAGATTTAAATTTACCTAGAGAAAATATTCGCCGATGCCTTAAGAAGAATTTGGTAAAACCATTCAAACCCAAATTTTTACACACGTTGGAACCTGATGGTGATAACAGATGGATGGAGTTTTCCTTGTGGGCAAGGTATCTTAATGACAGAAATTTTAATAAAAATATTTTATTCAGCGATGAAGCAACTTTTACAACAAACGTGGTAGTATCGTCACAAAATTCTAGGTTTTGGGCTATAAAAAACCCACAGTTTGTAAAAGACAATATTCCCAAAAAGTTAATGTTTGGTGTGGGTTGCTCAATGAAACAATCATTGGCCCTTTCTTTTTTGAAGGTAATATGAATAGCATGCAGTTTTTACAGTTCCTAAGAAATGAATTTTGGAATATTCTACATGATCTTCCAATACAAGAAAGAGTAAATCTACATTTTCAATTAGATGAAAGCCCTGTTCATAATGCCAGAGTATATACCAGATGGCTGAATGCTAACTTTCCTAATCGATGGATAGGTCGTGGTAGCCCGTTAATTGAATGGCCACCCTGATCCCCGGACTTAACACCCATGGACTTCTTTTTATGGGGTTTAATAAAATCTAAAGTTTACAGGTCACGCCCGAGTAATAGAGAAGATTTGTGTGCAAGAATAAGACAAACTTGTGCAGAAGTTACCCGGCAACAATTACAGAATGTCGTAAAAAATATTAAAAAACGATTCGACAAGTGCATCGAAATAAACGGCGGCCTTGTAGAGGCTGCAAAAATTTAAGAAGCTTTAGTGTAATGTTGTACAATGTGTTATTTTTTTTACTTAATAGGTATCTAATTATTATTACTTTTAATTGTTCATACTTATGTTTTTAAGTCCAATATGATTAAGTTTGTTTAAATGACAATATTTATTAAAACTATTCACTTAATTTAAGTATCTTTCTTTTGTTTATTTTCCATGGGCTACTTCGATTTTTAGAAAAAATCAAGTAAAAGTTACAATGAGCCTACATTAATTTTGTCATAAATCTGTCATTTTTCAATATTTTTTCATGAAACTTGGGATTTACCCATTTGAGATGTTACTACAGTGGTGTAGTTAAAATTTCAATAAAAAAATCGCTAATCAAATTTGTTCATTTTCGACATAAATCATAGAAGGCTTTGAAAATTGAAATTTATCTCTAAATTTTTGTCATAAAGTGGAGTTTACACCTGTCATAGTTCTATTTAGGTAGTCATACTTTTTTTTACCAATACATATGTTTAAAAAAGTTATGGCTACAAATAATAAATATTTCCTTATCGGATCTCTGTCTCTTGGATATTCCCACCTTAAGATAATGGCTTGTCCAAGATCCTTTTACTTCCACGTCGTGGAAGTATTGTAACGCAACAAAAATGATCATTTTTTTTTGTTGAAATAGGCTTAAAATGTCATGAAACGTCGACGTTTTAAATTTGAGCGAAAAAAATTTCTGTCTGTCGGTCTGTAACTTTTTTTTGTGCGCACGTTTATTCTGGAACCGTTTATGATATTGACTTGAAATTTGGTACACTTATGTATTAGGTATAATGATATCTGGAACTAGATTATATTTTGATCTAATTCCGTTGAAGGGTTCGGGGGTAAACGGGGTAAATAAGGCTAAATAGGCAAAGCAAGCAGGAAAGAGCCCATAAAATTGCAATTTAGGGCATGTACGAAAAGTCAAGGTCTCAAAAATTTTTTTTGGCATCAGCCACCCCCCCACTACCATCTCCATTGCCACCCCCCACCCTATTATTAAAGGGAGTAAAATATTACATTGAGATTTAGTGTGTATAAGACTTGGACAAAATCTGGATGTGGAAGTAGTGATTCCTTGGGCAGCGGTTTTTTATATTTATTTCGTTCGTTCTTTGTTTACATTCCCTTCTTCCATCAGCTTCTTGATAAATGTTGCAGTGGTGTATACCTGCCTTACATTAGAAAGTTGAAACGAAATTTTTTTTACGTTTTTTCTAATATTTGGTTTCATGTCGATTCTTGATTGATTTATTTTAAAGAGTCTGGATTTATGACGAATTTACCGAATGTTTGCGACCCCCCCCCCGTTTTTAGAGTGCTGAATCGATTCACGAGGTGACGTCAATTTTTCCACCTCGGCAACCCCCTCAAATTGGCCAAAAACCACCCCCAAAGTCCCCTTTTCCGTGAACCCATTCATTTTCCACAGTTACCTCAGCCACCCCTACCCCAGGCTTCCAACCCTTGGTGGGGGGGTGGAAAATTGATACTTATTTGTTTTTGTGAGAAAAAAATGATATTTTATATGTGTTTGAGGAAGGTGGTAGGAGAACAGGGTTGTGAAACCACCCCCGGGATTGCTTTCACCCTTCAAAGAGGTGGAAAAACAATTTATAAAAACACTTTAATAAACACGCGTGTGAAAACAGCAGCCAAAGATAGCAGCCAAAACATACGAAGGTACCCGAATCGACATAGACGTGCATTGCAAGAAGTGAACGGGGTCTTGATTAAGCGCATGCGCACAAACTCTGGGTGAATAATTGGATACAGGTAATAGCAATAATACATACTTATAGAACTAGTAGATTAGAAAAACTAAAATATCTGTTACAACTTGTATAGATTGCAATCCGGTGTGAAAGCTGCACCAAAAGATAACGGCCAAAGATAGCAGCTAGAATACAAGAGGGTAAAAATGTATCATTTTAACAGAATAAAACTCGGAGGATGAATAACGAATAGGTATGTGGCATCACCTGGCAGTGCGTCGGAGGGATCGAAATTCAAATAAATCTGAAATGCAGCCCTTGCAAACAGAAACTTATCATTTTAACAGGATGAAACTGGGTGGGTGGATAAGACAAAATTAGCAATTTTTTTAATCAGTGGCATCGACTCGCAAACCCTCAGGGGGGTCGCAATTAAAATAAATCCGAAATGCACCACTGTAAAACAGGAACGCATCATTTTAACAGGTTGAAACTTGGTGGGTGGATAAAATACAAAATTAGCAATTTTTGAAATCAGTGCATCGACTCGCAAACCCTCAGGGGGTCGCAATAAAAATAAATCCGAAATGCACCACTGTAAAATAGGAACGCATCATTTTAACAGGATGAAACTTGGTGGGTGGATAAAAGACAAAATTTCCAATTTTTAAAATCAGTGGCATCGACTCGCAAACCCTCAGGGGGGTCGCAATTAAAATATATCCGAAATGCACCCCTGTAAAACAAGAACGGATTATTTTAACAGGATGAAACTTGGTGAGTGGATAAAAGACAAAATTGGCACTTTTCTAAAATCAGTGACATCCTGTTAAAATGATGCGTTCTTGTTTTACAGAGGTGCATTTTAGATTTATTTTAATTTCGACCCCCCTGGGGGTTTGTGAATCGATGCCACTGATTTTAAAAAATGCTAATTTTGTCTTTTATCCACCCACCAAGTTTCATCCTGTTAAAATGATGCGTTCTTGTTTTACAGGGGTGCATTTCGGATTTTTTTTTATTGCGACCCCCTGAGGGTTTGCGAGCCGATGCCACTGATTTTAAAAATTGCTAATTTTGTCTTTTATCCACCCACCAAGTTTCATCCTGTTAAAATGATGCGTTCTTGTTTAACAGGGGTGCATTTCGGATTTATTTTAATTGCGACCCCCTGAGGGTTTGCGAGTCGATGCCACTGATTTTAAAAATTGCTAATTTTGTCTTTTATCCACCCACCAAGTTTCATCCTGTTAAAATGATGCGTTCTTGTTTTACATCCTGTTAAAATGATAAATTTTTGTTTACAGGGGGTGCATTTCAGATTTATTTGAATTTCGACCCCTCCGACGTATGCGAGATGAAGCCACTTAATTCAATTACTAAGCATACCTATTCGTTATTCATCCTCCGAGTTTTATTCTGTTAAAATGATACATTTTTACCTTCTTGTATTTAGCTGCTATCTTTGGCCGCTATCTTTGGCTGTTTTGGTGCCGCTTTCACACCGGATTGCAATCTATATAAATTGTAACAGATATTTTAGTTTTTCTAATCTACTAGTTTTACAAGTATGTACTACTGCTATTACCTGTATCCAATTATTCACCCAGAGTTTGTGCGCATGCGCTTAATCAACACCCCGTTCATTTCTTCCAATGCACGTCAATGCTGATTCGGGTACCTTCGTATGTTTTGGCTGCTGTTTTTGCACGGTTTAATAAACATATTTTTTATACTATTTTTCAATTATAGATGAAAAAAATTCCATCCCCTTGAAGGGTGAAAACAACCCCAGAGTTAGTTACACAACCCTGGTTACACCTCCTATAAAATATCAATTTTTTCTCACAAAAACAAATATCAATTTTCCACCCTCTACAAAGGTTGGAAGCCTGGGATAGGGGTGGCTGAGGTGAAATCCCTCGAGGGACCTTCCGTTCTACCCGAGGGAAATTTTTTATTATATTATTTTAAAATCTAAATAAGAAATGAAAAAAATTACTTGCCGAAAGTTCGAGCTCGGTTCCGAGGGAAGTTCTCTCTCTGTTAATAATAGTTCTAATTTATTTAGTATATTTTTTGTAAATCCATTTTAAGTTTATTGTGGATTTTTGGGCTAGTCAACAAAATTGTTCATAAACCTATCTCTGTCAACCGAACAAGAAGTAAGAAAATAAGCTCTGTGAAGTTAGCACTACCACTTTAAAATTTTGAAATCATTTCCGCCTCATCAATTGTAGCTTTTTTGTTGCGAATTTGTTGCGATGAGAAAAAATTTGTAGCTCTTTATTTAAAAAAAATAACCCATAGTAATGCTAACTTCACAGTGAAGATAGCATTACCACTCACAGTGCTTTAAAATTTTGAAATTGTTTTGGCCTCATCAATTGTAGCTTTTTTGTTGCGAATTTGTTGCGGTGAGAAAAAATTTGTAGCTCTTTATTTTTAAAAAATAACCCATGGTAATGCTAACTTCACAGTGAAGATAGCATTACTACTCACCAGTGCTTTAAAATTTTGAAATCATTTTGGCACCATTAATTGTAGTTTTTTTGTTGCGAATTTGTTGCGGTGAGAAAAAATTTGTAGCCCTTTATTTTTTAAAAATAACCCATGGTAATGCTAACTTCACAGTGAAGATAGCATTACCACTCAACAGTGCGTTGAAATTTTGAATTCGTTTTGGCCTCATCAATTGTAGCTTTTTTGTTGCGAATTTGTTGCGGTGAGAAAAAATTTGTAGCTCTTTATTTTAAAAAAATAACCCATGGTAAAGCTAACTTCACAGTGAAAATAGCTTTAAAAAGTGCACAAATATTTTCTTATCATAAAAATAATTTGTTGCGAATTTTTTGCTGTGAAAACATTTGTAACAATTAATTTTAAAAAAATAACCAATGGTGATCCTAACTTCACAGTGAAGATAGCATTACCACTCACAGAAATAACTTTAAAAAGTTCACAAACATTTTCTTATCATAAGAATAATTTGTTGCGAATTTGTTGCACACGATTAATAGCAAAAAATTAATGAAAAAAATGTTTTTTTCTGGTAATGCGAACTTGATAATCAAAATCGCTTTTAATAATTAGCCCAATAAAACAACCGGAGGTTTGCCGATTTGGATGAAATAATTCAGAGCGGGCTGAAATTTTGGGAACAGGCGTATTTTGTGATGATTTTTAATATATCAAAAGGCCCCACCCGTAGACGCCGGCGGAGGCGAGGGGAGGGAGAAAATAGGTTTAAAAAAATCGGTTTTTCGTAAAAAACTACAAACAAGCAATTTTCGTCACCTTTGAAGTACAAAAAGGTACATTTAATAATATTTTTTCACTTTTTGAAGTATCAGAAATTCTCACAGAGTAACTTCAGCCCGCTCTGAATTATTTCATCCAAATTTTCCCATTCCATGGGCTAAATAATTTATAAATAAGAACGTTAATTTTTTTTAAAACAGATAGCTTTAAAAAAGTTAGCAATCACGACTGAACGATTCCGGGTGCATCGTATAAAAAATAAAACACAAAATGTGCAAGGCAAGCAAGGAAGGAAATTTGCAGATAACAGGTTTCAAAAGATTTTGAGAACAAAACGCGGACTACTGTAATTTATATTGAAAAACAGTAGCAGTTTACTCATAAAAACAGGTATTCCATTTTATTTCCTAAACATTTTACTCAAAAATGTTTTCTAAGGAACGAAAAAGCATAAATCGCTGGAATTCTAAGGTTGTTATAAAAAGAGAACATAGTTTATTATGTTGAAACTATATTAGAGAAAACTTTATTTGCAACGAATTGTTCCTCGATGCAACAAATTCGTACGTGACACGTAACAAAGTGTCGAAATGAAAAACACATCAAAAAATGCATTTGCAACGGTTTTTGCAGGTGGTAGTCTTAGGCTGCGCTGGAAATTCCTGGAAATTCAAGATTTCATTAAATTTTGTCAAAACTTTTTTCGCAACAAATTAGGTCTCGGTGCAACAAATTCGTACACCACACGGTACAAATACTGGAAGTGAGAAACAGATGGAAAAATGCATTTGCAACAATTTTTGGCGGTGGTAGTGTCAGGTTGCGCTGGAAATGCAGCGCATTATCAATTTTTGCGAAAACCTGTTTCGTAACAAATTATTACTCGGCACAACAAATTTGAACACCACACGCTACAAATCGTCGAAGTGAAAAACACATGAACAAATGCATTTGCAACGGTTTTTGGCAGTGGTAATGCCAGGTTGTACTGAAAATTCAACGTTTTATCGTTTTTGCTGAAAATTTGTTTCGCAACAAATTATGACTCGGCGCAACAAATTTGTACATTGTACACCACACGCTACAAATCGTCGAAGTGAAAAACACATGAACAAATACATTTGTAACGGTTTTTGGCAGTGGTAATGCTAGGTCGCACTGAAAATTCAACGTTTTATCGTTTTTTGCGAAAACTTGTTTCGCAACAAATTGTTACTCGGCACAACAAATTCGTAGACCACACGCTACAAATCGTCGAAGTGAAAAACACAAAATAATGCATTTGCAACGGTTTTTGGCAATGGTAATACCAGGTCGTACTGAAAATTCAACGTTTTTTCGGTTTATACTGAAAAGTTGTTTTGCAACAAATTATTACTCGGCACAGCAAATTCGTACACCACACGCTACAAATCGTCGAAGTGAAAACCACATGAAAAAATGTATTTACAACAATTTTTGTAGGTGGTAATGCCAAGTTGTGCAGAAAATTCAACGTTTTTTCTGTTTTTGCTGAAAATTTGTTTCGCAACAAATTATTACTCGGCACAACAAATTCTTACATCACACGCTACAAATCCTTGAAGTTAAAAACACATAAAAAAATGAATTTGCAACGGTTTTTGGCAGTGGTAATGCCAGGTCGTACTGAAAATTCAACGTTTTATCGGTTTTTGCTGAAAGCTTGTTTCGCAACAAATTATTACTCGGCACAACAAATTCGTGCACCACACGCTACAAGTCGTCGGAGTGAAAAACACATGAAAAAATGTATTTACAGCAATTTTTGTAGGTGGGAATGCCAGGATGTGCTGGAAATTCAACGTTTTATCGGTTTTTGCTGAAAATTTGTTTCGCAACAAATTGTTGCTCGGCACAACAAATTCGTACACCACACGCTACAAATCGTCGAAGTGAAAAACACATGAAAAAATGTATTTACAACAATTTTTGTAGGTGATAATGCCAAGTTGTGCAGAAAATTCAACGTTTTTTCGGTTTTTGCTGAAAATTTGTTTCGCAACAAATTATTTCTCGGCACAACAAATTCTTACATCACAAGCTATAAATCCTTGAACTGAAAAACACATGAAAAAATGCATTTGCAACGGTTTTTGGCAGTGGTAATGCCAGGTCATATTGAAAATTCAACGTTTTTTCGGTTTATACTGAAAAGTTGTTTCGCAATAAGTTATTATTCGGCACAACAAATTCGTACACCACACGCTACAAATAGTCGGAGTGAAAAACACACGAAATAATGCGCTTGCAACGGTTTTTGGCAGTGGTAATGCCAGGTCGTACTGAAAATTCAACGTTTTATCGGTTTTTGCTGAAAACTTGTTTCGCAACAAATTGTTACTCGGCACAACAAATTCGTACACCACACGCTACAAATCGTCGAAGTGAAAAATACACGAAATAATGCATTTGCAACGGTTTTTGGCAGTGGTAATGCCAGGTCGTACTGAAAATTCAACGTTTTTTCGGTTTATACTGAAAAGTTGTTTCGCAACAGATTATTACTCGGCACAGCAAATTCGTACACCACACACTACAAATCGACGAAGTGAAAAACACATGAAAAAGTGTATTTAAAACAATTTTTGTAGGTGGTAATGCCAAGTTGTGCAGAAAGTTCAACGTTTTCTCGGTTTTTGTTGAAAATTTGTTACGCAACAAATTATTATTCGGCACAACAAATTCGTACACCGCACGCTACAAATCGTCGAATTCAAAAACACATGAAAAAATGTATTTACAAGAATTTTTGTAGGTGGTAATGCCAAGTTGTGCAGAAAATTCAACGTTTTTTCGGTTTTTGCTGAAAATTTGTTTCGCAACAAATTATTACTCGGCACAACAAATCCGTACACCACACGCTACAAATCGCCGAAGTGAAAAACACATGAAAAAATGAATTTGCAACGGTTTTTGGCAGTGGTAATGCCAGGTCATACTGAAAATTCAAGTTTATACTGAAAAGTTGTTTCGCAACAAATTATTGGTTTTTGTGGTGTTTGAAAAATGTCTGTATGTGTGTGTGCGTATGTATGTGTGTTACCACGATAGCGTCGAAAATACTCAACGGATTTGGATGAAACTTTGCATGATAGTTGCTTCGGTGCTCCAGAAAATTTGAAAAAATTTTGGTTGTGATCGGATTACGTTTAGTGCCGTTTTGGCACAACAAGTTGTTTACTTTATAATTACTTACAATTTGTAACCAAATCAATGAAAAGCAGTTAAAATTCCGATTTCACCGATATATCACACTTGGACCCTTTCGATTTCGTTTCCGTGGGAAAAAAGGAAAAAGAAACAAATCTGAAGCATAAGATCGCTTTTCGCGTGGCACGGTCGATGCGCGGAGCCGTTGCTCCGTGATGAAACTTATCACGTCACGTGCATTCCTCGGCTTCAAAGATCCACCGGGTGGGGAGGTTCCAGCCGCTGCCGATTTTTTTTCATTTAAAATTTCTCGTCATAAAATTATCGTACATGATGTATTATCAACATTATAATCAATGAAAAACGTTTCTGTGGAAAGAAGGTAAAGAAAATAGAGTGATTCTGTATTGAGCAAAAAAAAAACATGTTAAAAAACAATTGGTTAAAGAAAAATTTACCCATGTTTTTTCTGTGTAAGGGTTTCTTCAAGGCGGGCCTTGAGGAAGCCATGAAAGGTTCCGGGAATGTACCAAGTTAGTTTACTAAAGTACGGGTTTCCTTAGGATGGGAATGTTGCTATTGGCGTACTTCTTAAAAATATGCAAAGTGAACAAGAAATATAAATTCATTTGTAAAAATTCAGGTGATTTCTTTTCACGTTAAATGGCACCTTTAATTTCACAAGGATAATATGTTTCGAATTTCATTACTTCGTGAACAAATTTAGTCTCAATTTACATATGCATATTTAGAACTAGAAATTTCAGGATAATGATTACGGTCCCAAAACAGGTTACCATGTCTCTCCCCTCCTTTACACTGAATGAGGGCTTTGTTTAATGGAACAATGAGGAGCCTTACCAGGATACCAAGCTACTTGCAGATAACCCGGAAAACACCCGAATTCAATCAAATCATGTTTCATTTAATAAAATATGGCTATTGTTTAATGCTGTTTTTCTCAGCAAATATTGATACCGACTTATGCAACATTTGGTGAACAATTTTTTTTTTTCTACTAGATATCCGCAGAGAACCAGGAACCCGCCTTTCGAGGCAGGTCTTTAAAGATCTCCCACTAGAGGCCTTGAAGTTACTATGGCTGCCCCGAAGACACTATTCATAGGGATCATAAGACTAGTGTCAGTAAAATGGAGAGATTAAATCGGCGATTAAACCGTTGCAAATGCATTTTTTCATGTGTTTTTCACTTCAAGGATTTGTAGCGTGTGATGTAAGAATTTGTTGTGCCGAGAAATAATTTGTTGCGAAACAAATTTTCAGCAAAAACCGAAAAAACGTTGAATTTTCAGCACAACTTGGCATTACCACCTACAAAAATTGTTGTAAATACATTTTTTCATGTGTTTTTCACTTCGACGATTTGTAGCGTGTGGTGTACGAATTTGTTGTGCCGAGTAATAATTTGTTACGAAACAGGTTTTCGCAAAAATTGATAATGCGCTGCATTTCCAGCGCAACCTGACACTACCACCGCCAAAAATGGTTGCAACTGCATTTCTCCATCTGTTTCTCACTTCGAGTATTTGTACCGTGTGGTGTACAAATGTGTTGCATCGAGACCCAATTTGTTGCGAAAAAAGTTTTTGCAAAATTTAATGAAATCTTAAATTTCCAGCGCAGCCTAAGACTACCACCTGCAAAAACCGTTGCAAATGCATTTTTTGATGTGTTTTTCATTTCGAGACTTTGTTACGTGTCGCGTACGAATTTGTTGCATCGAGAAACAATTCGTTGCAAATAAAGTTTTCTCTAATATAATTTCAACATAATAAACTATGTTCTCTTTCTATGACAACCTTAGAATTCTAGCGATTTATGTTTTTCGTTCCTTAGAAAACATTTTTGAGTAAAATGTTTACGAAATAAAATGGAATACCTGTTTTTATGAATAAACTGCTACTGTTTTTCAATATAAATTACAGTAGTCCACGTTTTGTTCTCAAAATCTTTTGAAACCTGTTATCTGCAAATTTCCTTCCTTACTTGCCTTGCACATTTTGTGTTTTATTTTCTATACGATGCACCCGGAATTGTTCAGTCGTGATTGCTCACTTTTTTAAAGCTATCTGTTTTAAAAAAAATTATCGTTCTTATTTATAAATTATGTAGCCCAATGAAATGGGAAAATTTGGATGAAATAATTCAGAGCGGGCTGAAATTATTCTGTGAGAATTTCTGATACTTCAAAAAGTGAAAAAATATTATTAAATGTACTTTTTGTACTTCAAAGGTGACGAAAATTGCTTGTTTGTAGTTTTTTACGAAAAACCGATTTTTTTTTTACCTATTTTCTCCCCCCCTCTCGCCTCCGCCGGCGTCTATGGGTGGGGCCTTTTGATATATTAAAAATTATCACAAAATACGCCTGTTCCTAAAATTTCAGCCCGCTCTGAATTATTTCATCCAAATCGACAAACCTCCCGTTGTTTTATTGGGCTAATTATTAAAAGCGATTTTAATTATCAAGTTCGCACTACCAGAAAAAAACATTTTTTCATTAATTTTTTGCTATTAATCGTGTGCAACAAATTCGCAACAAATTATTCTTATGATAAGAAAATGTTTGTGCACTTTTTAAAGCTATTTCTGTGAGTGGTAATGCTATCTTCACTGTGAAGTTAGCATCACCATAGGTTATTTTTTTTAAATTAAGTGTTACAAATGTTTTCACAGCAAAAAATTCGCAACAAATTCTTTTTATGATAAGAAAATATTTGTGCACTTTTTAAAGCGATTTCTGTGAGCCGTAATGCTATTTTCACTGTGAAGTTAGCTTTACCATGGGTTATTTTTTTAAAATAAAGAGCTACAAATTTTTTCTCACCGCAACAAATTCGCAACAAAAAAGCTACAATTGATGAGGCCAAAACGAATTCAAAATTTCAACGCACTGTTGAGTGGTAATGCTATCTTCACTGTGAAGTTAGCATTACCATGGGTTATTTTTAAAAAATAAAGGGCTACAAATTTTTTCTCACCGCAACAAATTCGCAACAAAAAAGCTACAATTGATGAGGCCAAAACGAATTCAAAATTTTAACGCACTGTTGAGTGGTAATGCTATCTTCACTGTGAAGTTAGCATTACCATGGGTTATTTTTAAAAAATAAAGGGCTACAAATTTTTTCTCACCGCAACAAATTCGCAACAAAAAAGCTACAATTAATGGTGCCAAAATGATTTCAAAATTTTAAAGCACTGTGAGTGGTAATGCTATCTTCACTGTGAAGCTAGCATTACTATGGGTTATTTTTTTTAAATAAAGAGCTACAAATTTTTTCTCACCGCAACAAATTCGCAACAAAAAAGCTACAATTGATGAGGCCAAAACGATTTCAAAATTTTAAAGTGGTAGTGCTAACTTCACAGAGCTAAGAAAATATTAATAATACGCGACAAAGAAATATTTATATATGATAATTATCTAAAATAAAATCTGATAGACAGTAAAAATGTTTATATTATAAACAAGTTTTCAGTCTGTTATCCTTTTAAAACCTCCGTCTGCCACTAGTATCGGTAAGACTTAATATCATCATGGCCTGTCACGGTCGTATTTTCTATCGAACACTAAAATCATTACTCATTTACCTAGTCGTTCAGTTACTTGGCTATTTGTAACTTACAGCTTTATATTATCTATCTATGTAAATGTATGCAGATGATGAATCTAATTCACTAAAAAAACTTTAACGCGTGTCGACACTGTCGAGTTGAAAACAAGTCATCGCTGTTTGCTTGTAATCTTTTCTTGTGAGTCATCGGATAGCCTCGTGATGTAATATTCTTACAATTTTTGTACAAATTACAAATGAACTCAGATTCAGTTGTAATTAATGGGACGTAAATAAGCAATTAAAATTTATGTAGCTCTAGTTGAAGTCTGATTGTGAACGGTGATAGACCAAGCAATTCAAATATGAGACCGATGTTTATTAATGCAAAAACTAAATATTGTGGATAGTATAGTTCAAGTAATAAGTTCCCGAGACAGAAAAAACGCAGCAAAAACATTACGACATAATTATTATCGCCGCGAGCCATGGCGCTAGTTGAAATAAATAGATCCCAGTAAATAAAAAACGCAACAAAAGCTTTACGACATAATTATATCGCCGCGGGCCATGGCGTCAAGCCTGACATTAAACATTCCCGACCCACATTAAAAACCTATAAAGGTAAGTGAGTCAATTTGCGAACAGCACTAAAAAGAGTACCGGTATTTTAATGAGGTCGTAAAGTTTTTCTTGCGTTTTTTATGTCTCTGTTTATTCCTACTTGAACTATACCTGAAATTCGAGTTCCACAGATATTTGTGAATCGTATACTATGCGTAAGTAACTGTCTTTTTTCAGCAGGCTGGTGAAAATAATGGAAAGTTTTCAATTGATCTAGACACAATTGGAGAAATCTGCATTCGAACAAACGCACTATGATTTCTGAGTACTGAATTTTTGGCATACATTGAAAAAATTGTTATATCAAAAAATTCAAAGTGCCTAAATATTTTATGTGATTGTTAATAATCTGAAACTCGTATTGAAATTAAAAGAAAAATGAAGCAAAGTTGTTTAATAAAAGGGAGACCTTTTTACATTTCTTTATCTAGTTCATTGCCTAATTTTATGCATTATTTCTTTCAAAAGAGTTTTCTCGCCCTGATCTTGGTTTTCTGAAGTTTCTGATGTATCAGTGTCAGAGAAATAACCAGAAAGTAAATTACTTTAGAAGGCAGTCTTTTTTATTTATTTATTTACTTATTTATTATATACATCATCCAACAGGCGTAAGACCAATTACAGGATGAGAACAATACATATTTACAATAGAATGAAGAAAAAAAGAAAGAAAATGTAAGATAATAACGACAATAATAGTACAACACAGGTAATACCTAAAAAATGTATACAAACTAATAATAATAATACAATACAATAGTATAGCACAGGTAAAACTACAGAGTGTATACGAAATTAATTACAAATTGAAGCATTTAATGGCGAACCAGAACTATGGAAAATATCGAACTCATCTTGCAGGTGATTGTAGATGTTACATGTTAAATGTAAGGGAGAAAAATTTAGTATATTCATTCGTGGTCTAGCAAGATAAAATATTAGCACGTGGTACAAGGAATAACAGTTTTTCGGTTATTTACTTATGTTTTACTTATGTAAAAATATGACTGTCCGCTTTTGTTCAGACTGTCGGTTGATAATCTAAAAGTGTATTATGGGGATATCACAGACTAACCCAGACGCGCAACTCAATGTATATTATGAATCCGCGAATGAGATAGACAACACTTATCTCTCTCTAGGTGATATAAAGCGCGTTGCAGATGGCGCCCGAGCAGCTCGTACCAGTAAGCCGCGAAATTCAAATAGATTTATGATTGATTACACATGCACACAAAAAGAAAGTGTCATAGCCGGCAGATTAGAACACCATACCCTTATGTACTTTAATGCCCTGAATTCGAATCTGACGTCGAATTTGTTCCATCGGGTCACAATTTAATTTTAAACTCAGAAAAGTGGAATTTGAGAGATTTATTGCTATTTCTTGAGTTTAAAAAACTGTGAGCCAATGTAGCAAATCTTACATCAGATTCGAATTCAGGACATCAAAATACATAAAGGTATGATGGTCTAATCTGCCGGATTTGGCACTTTCTTTTTGTGTGCCTCTATGTTATATTAGCTGCTCACGTTCAGTACGAATTATTCAGTAATTATGTATATATAAAAGTATTAAAAGAGTGTCACACTATTTAATTGACTGTTTTGGACAGAAAAAAAATCACAAACATTCTCTGAATTTCTCATTTCTGAAGTGAGCGGCTCACATATATTTATTATTGATACCTATCGTTAAGTGTTTCTATGAATTTTCTTAAATGAAAAAGACAAACAATACACAATTTTATGAAGCTGTATTATATTAATGAAAAAAATCACAAATAATAGAAGACAATATATTGATTAATATTAAAACTATAATTAAGAAAGGTACAATAATATAAGTCGG
Organism: Leptura quadrifasciata; assembly: GCA_963675555.1. Taxonomy (NCBI): domain Eukaryota; kingdom Metazoa; phylum Arthropoda; class Insecta; order Coleoptera; family Cerambycidae; genus Leptura; species Leptura quadrifasciata. The sequence goes on from OY776679.1 coordinate 15,542,870, forward strand.
GACATGTATATAACAAAAAAGTAGTGCTTTGTCATGATCGACAAACTTAATTATACTTCTTTAAGTATTTGGTATTGCAGCCTGCTATAGCTTGTTATGTGGTGAGCACGTTTGGTTAGACTGTCTATAGTGTTCTGGATTCGATTCCCAGCTCCGACACTGGCAATGCTGGTAGGTAATGGATATTGTATAATTTTTCAAATGTGCAACCCCCCTTCCCTTCCTTTATAGGTACCTACTTGTACAGGCTATACTGCAAGAAATAAAGTTGGTATATATAGCATTATTATGAAGGGTAAAAATTTTTGTTGATGGTTTAAAACACTCATCTTTAAAATGTTTGTTGCACACTCTACACCCTATTATGTCCAGACATACGTCCCTGGAATTTCATGCCCAGAGATTCTTGCCAACGTCGTGACCTGAAACAAATCAGTTTTCCTATATTTATTTCAACATACCGAACCTACAATGTTTGCAAAATATTAAAACATTATTTGGGTATTTAGCAGATAAGCTTATTCTCATCGGGGACAGTAAAATACATCAGTGAGATCGTGGGATGAAACGTCACACTTTCCTCCCTTGACTTAAATATACAGGAGTGTTTCATTAATAACTGTTCATAACTCTGAAGAATCTTTGATTCAAAATAAAAGGATAAAATGTCCCCCTTACTAAGATTTCATTTCAAATTTTAAAAATTATTTTTGCCCATTATTTTGATAGGTACTGTTAATAAATAATTAAAATAATTTAATTGATATAACTGACGTAAAAATTTCTATTTACAAGACTTTTTTGAAAAAACATACTACTTGATAAAAAAAATCGATTACTTCAATTTTGGCCATAATAGCACCTTAGATATAGTAGGTATATGGCTATACGTCACCAATATTGCATGCTTGACATATTCAAACATGATACATAATTAATTATAAAGTCAAATAGATCTAATAATTGGTAAATTGTAAATTATATAAGTATGCAGAGTTTTATACTCGATATTAATAAAGTAAAATATTCACTTACTGTTCGATATTCAGAGGGAAGCAAAACAATTTCTTCATCTCGTTTTCCTGGAGTCCACAAATTATACAGTATAATACCATTACCACAGAGTAAATCACACAAAAACTTTACAAAATCCACAAAAACCCAAATTGTTGTAGTTTGTGTTGCAGAATTTGAAACGCAATTAACCTACCACAACATTTCTGCACTGAACCTGTCATTCACAAATTCAGCAAAACGTAGCGCCATCTATTTGAATAGTATGTAGGTATCAAAATCACTAGCGCCTCCTACATTGCGCTTTATACCTAGAGTGAGCAGGACGACGATATTCAGTGACACATTGGTTAGACACAGATAGAAAAGCGGATTAATTTTCACATCTGCTTAGCCCTCTGAGGTGCTCTGTGGGGGATATCCAATAGGGAGATATACACCATCCATCTTGTAGGGCAGAAATTTCAAATAGCGTAACAAATGAGTTAAATAAATAATAAGATTAACAAGTGAGTGTCCGTAAAACCTGACGAGTTTCTGATAACGAAACCGAGACTTTTGTTTGCAGATAAAAGTGTGTCTTCAACGTGTCTATTAAATGTCAGTTTGTCAAACAGAACGCCCAGGTCTTTGAAGGCTTCGATTTTTTTAAAGTGGTGTGAAATCAAGTTTATAGTCATAGTGAAACGTTTCTTTTTTCCTAGAAAAAGATATCACGTTGCATTTGTCGGCGTCGAGAGGCAGATCATTATGGTCGCACCAAGTTTGTATTTTCTTGAAGTTTATTACAGTCAGCTGGGGTATTTATAGCAGAAAAAAGTTTGACATCATCGGCATATAGTAAGAGTAGTAAGACATCAACATTCAGATCCACCACGATGTTATTAATAAATAGTACGAACAACAGAGGTCCCAAGATAGAGCCCTGCGGTACTACTGAAGTGGTATTAGTTTCAACTGACCTATGACCGCGTTATTCCATATATTGTGTCCTATTGTTAAGATATGATTTAAAGAAGTTAATAAGTAACTGAGAAAAGCCCATAATTTGAAGTTTGTTTATTAATAAACTATGATCAAGCCTGTCAAAGGCCTTTGAGAAATCTGTATGTAGTACGTCAACTTGAATGCCGGTGTCGAGATATTATGAGATGTACTGCATCATGCACATTAAATTAGTAACTGTGGATTTATTTTCTACAAAGCCATGTTGACTGGATATGATCTGTCCTTCAACGTGGGGGTATATGACTTCATATATAGCAGGACTTTAACGAAATTACGTATAATTGATATCGGACGATGATTTTCAATTACCTGTCTATCGCCTTTTTTGTGGACGGGACAAATTCGAGATCTCTTTCAGATGATAGGAAATGTACTCGTTTTAAATACATAAATAATTCTAGGTTATTTTAAGGGTTTAAGCAGTGCAGTCTCTAATAATGAAAGCCGGTATCCCGTCTGGACCTTTTGTACATTTAGGTTTAAGTTGTCGTAGGGCAGTAAGAATATCGTTAAAGGAGAATTCGTTGAAGTTGAGATTAGGGGGTATTTGTACAAAGTGTTGCTAATGTTTTGGGAGGATGGCTTGGAAGAGGATTTTAAAAAATCAGCAAAGCCATTTGCAATATCTCTTGGGTCATCGAAGTATCTATCGATCATGATAGGTTAGCGCATCCGGTATTGCTGTTGTTCCTTTTTTCGAATTGATATATGACCAGAAATATTGTACAAATTCACGGAGAGCATCAGTATCCACGGTTTGCTTATATTTCTTCACCTGTCTGGATTTCTCTTTAATATTACGAACTATCGCATTATTGTACCAGGGTGGGTACTTACTGGGGCGAGGTATAGTTTTCGGTACACATGAATCCAAAATGGCATAAAATATTTCATAAAATTTTTCACATGCAGCATTGATATCGTTGGTGTTCATAATAGGTGACCAATCTTACTAATTTTTGCGTACAAAGTGTGAAAGTCAGCTTTACGAAAGTTATACCTTGGTACACTATTAGTCAAAGCTTTTTTGCTAACGTTATTGCTAGTTAAAATAAGGTATATACTCAAGGCTGGATGGTGAGCGTCTTCTTTGAGCAAGATATCGAGGGCTTTTTCAACGCAACGAGACGTGCTTGAGATTACGGGATCTAGTAATCTGTTATAGGAGTTTACTACGGTGTTACATTGCTTAAAGTCGAAATAACCTAAGAAAGACATTAGCGTAGCAGTATGTCCGTCAATGTTATTGTATAGAAACTTCTTGCACCTACTGTGTCAATTAAGGGAACTACATTTGTTAATTTATGTTAACGACTTTTAATACTTGGAAAGAAAGGGTCTGAAGTATCTATAGCTCTGTTAAATATATTTTTCAGATTTTTTCCTACTTATTTTTCTCATGAAATATCTTGTCATGTTTATATAGTTCATTTCAGGTTTCGGATCCTTCTCCAAAGTGACCAATTGGTAAGTATTTGGTGACCCTAAGTATGATGATCGAGCGACCGCCGCTCATGCCGCCAACTTGAAAAATGGCGGACAAAATAAATTTTTTGGCATATAACTCCGTCCCTGTAGGTTTTATAGAAAAAGTTTCTAATTGAAATTTGGAGAGAATAAAATTTGCTACAAAATTTTTCCTATACGTTTTCTCTCAAGACTAATACTTTCCGAGTCGAGATTCTGGAAAATCACTATAGTGTCAAGCAACAAATCGTTTTTATCGAGCAGACTGAGAAACTTCAATTTTTATTTCTGACTGACTTGTTGGTTGCTGTCTGGTTACGTTCCTTATAGTAAAATAAGGATTTTATAGAGGAGTTTGCGACTAAAAAATATTATTTTTAATATTCCACCCTCTAAAAGCACATTTGAACTATGCTAAGCCTAGTCAGGCTATTTATTATTCGATTGCAAAAAACATTGGACCGCTAGATGGCGCCTGCTGATTATTTTGCATGTCGCTATCCTAACGATACCGATATGTACCAAATAGTGCAAAGATCCTTGCATCGGTCGTCACATGCCTACCTTGCACTGACGAGAGCCAACAGCTCGAAACTGCAGTCTGCAAGTGGTGTGGCACGACTGGCACGAGAGCTCCTTTAAGTAGGATCAGTCTTTCGGCTGGTGTTTATTGCAATCGAAGCATTAGGGTTCTGTTGGTAATATACAATTATTGCATTTAACGCGTCAGGTTTGTTACTTGTAATTCAGCGCTCTGCGGGGCACATGGCCCGGTGAGTAGCTGTTGGTTGCAGTCTGGTTACGTTCCTTATAGTAAAATAAAGATTTTATATAGGAGTTTGCTACTGAAAAATATTATGTTTTAATATTCTGCCCTCTAAAAGCACATTTGAACTATTACCTTAAGATTTTTCGTATGAATCAGTAAATGTCTCGTTGGTTCAATTAATATCATATACCGGGTGACACAGAAGACATGTAACACCCCGTAGCATGTTTATTTAAAAAGATATTATTTTGAAATTTGGTGCGTGATTGTCTTTTTTTAAGTACAACATTTTTTCCCACCACTTCCGGTTTCACCGGAAGTGACATCTACTCTGTTATTTTAAATGGTGCCCTGTGTACCTATCTGATTCGTCTCTAGATTTTCTTTTCAACCATGTATCGGAACACGGCATTTGTTTTTAAAATGACAGTTAATATCAATTTTAGTTTGCTAAGTCTAGGTGGCCCTGATATGAACCTTGGCAGATATTAATGCGTAGTGTGCCGTGATATCGAAAGACCTCTGGTATGCAACTTTGTGCCTCATATTTTTTTGGGAATAACCAGTAGCTGAACAGACTAATAAGATCTAACTTATTTAAAAAAATATCTTTAAACAACCCACGATATCATAAAAACCAACATAGGAACCCTATTTTTTTATTTCACCTAGTTAAAAATACTTATTTATCTTTTATTTTTGTCCAATACAATTGCTGTGCCTATCCTATTTTACTTTCTTCATTAAAATTAGTACCTATCGAATGTTTCATTTCGTGAATATATGGCAAAACAGAGTTAAAAAATGATAACCTAGGTATAATTTAATGAAAAATACTTAAATTGCTGCCAAGTAAACAATTCTTAATTGTCAAATCAAAATGACGCCTCGTTTTACCTTCTTTTGTTTCCACCGCCTGCTTACCATTTTTATTGCAGTACAATATTCATTACTATGCAATAACATTCGATACTAACTTTAATGAAGAAAGTAAAATAGGATAGGCACAGCAATTGTATTGGACAAAAATAAATAAGTATTTTTTAACTAGGTGAAATAAAAAAATGGGGTTCCTATCTTGGTTTTTATGATACCGTGGGTTGTTTAAAGATATTTTTTAAAAATAAGTTAGATCTTATTACTGTTCAGTTACTGGTTTTCCCAAAAAAATATGAGGCACAAAGTCGCATACCAGAGGTCTTTCAATATCACGGCACACTACGCATCAATATCTGCCAAGGTTCATATCAGGGCCACCTAGACTTAACAAACTAAAATTGATATTAACTGTAATTTTAAAAACAAATGCCGTTTTCCGATACATGGTTGAAAAGAGAATCTAGAGACGAATCAGATAGGTAAAAAAAAATATACAGGGTGCCATTTAAAATAACCGGAAGTGGTGGGAAAAAAATTTTGTATTTAAAAAAGGACGATCACGCATTATATAAGTGTACCAAATTTCAAAATAATATCTTTTTAAATAAACATGCTACGGGGTGTTACATGTCTCCTGTGTCACCCGGTATAGCCGATAGCCGTTGGTTAAGGCGTGAGGTAGCAATCGCGATTAATCGAACGGCTATCGCGCTACCGGGTTCGACCTCCGGCATTATTGGAGGATATGGTTGTATGTCCGTATTTTTTCAATGTGTAACCCCCTTCCGCACAAGCCTCTGGCTTCTTTAATTGGGGGTTGTCTAATTTCTGTGGCGTTTATTTATTTATTATTAATACGGGAATATAGTGGTGTCTCTGTTTTGGTTCATCTGTAATTCGAATAAAAGTCTGTACAGAGTTTCAAATATTAACTTTGCTTAACCCCGTGTTAATGCTTTACGATAAAAAGAGAAAAAACACTAAACAAAACTACAGTTAACTAAGCTAAGTACACTTAACAAGATACATTCCTCGGTAATGATGAAACAAAGGCTTACAGATACGAACAATAAACTTTAACTATTGACAAAAAATCAGCGAATATAATTATTTACTGCTATTCTGCTGTTATGATACCTACATACTTTAAAAACCTTTTAAACTAATGACTAATGGGCAAGAGAAATTGTATGTGATATGGTAAGCCTTTTATGTACAACAATAGATCGGAATTTTTAAAAATGTTTTACATCATTTTAATACTGTACCTAGTTAAAAGAATAATAAATGAATTGTTTTCGTATATTTTTTTGGAACTTTTCCAGGTAATATTAAAAAAAATTAATTATACAAAATTCTGTACCAAGCGGAACGCTCAGAAATGGGATTTTGAATAGTTTTTTTTATTGTTACAAGATGTCTCATTCAAATATACAGGGTGGACCATTAATAATAGGCCATAGTTCAGGGGTAGATTCTTTAGGCCAAAATATGAGGATATAACCAAATATGCTTTAGTAAAATGTGGCTGTGGAAAAAGATACAGGGTGTCAAAGTTCAAATAATTTTTTCTTTTTTTTTTTGCAATAACTCACCAGCCTCTTGACTGATCTTCGCCAAATTTGCTAGAGGAACTTTTTTATTCTAAGAAACAATAATTTATGTATTACATCATGTTAGATCATAGAGGGCGCCGCAGGACCTGTATCTGATGATGAATTTTGTTCATATTTTTTTGACGAAACGTTGTGGTACTTCTGACCAGAAAATCTAATTAGGGCGTCATTTCAACGTATAAAAGGTACACTTGGTAGAACTTGATAACTCCAACCGTTTTCGAGGAAAGTACCGTTAAACATTTCAATAATTTTTTGAGACTAATTCAAATTTAATGAAACAAAGTGTATTTATTGAAAAAAGTACAAAACGTAAAGGAAAACAAAATTGTAATAACAGCGTAAACTCTTTCTCATTTTCTTATGAACTAATGGATTATTCTCATGGTATTGAGATAAATACATAAATCAAAATATTGTCTATAATAAGGATCTAATTTTATTAGAAGACCAAAAAATAACGTAAAAGTTGACTTAATGACATTATAAACTTTCCCCTCATGCAAAAACCCCATTGCTGCAATTTAGAGTAAATGTTCGATATGGTCTCCACCTACTTTTATGCCTTTTCTAACTCTATTCATAAAAGATTTTCTTACATTGAAAAATACATTTTCCTGTCTGCGTTTTGTATTTTGTCCCACAGTTCTTCTCTTCAGTTGATAGTATTTGCATAGACTAAGGACTATGTATGTCCCCACACATAATAATCCAAAGGATTATAATCAGGACTCCTTGGTAGCCAAGCAAACTCACTTCCTCGACCGATCCATCTGCGTGGGAAAGTCTCATCAAAATAATTCCTGATTTTAATGGAGAAATGAGAGAGAGCTTCATCTTGCATGAACCACATTCTGTTCCGTATGTCTAGCATGTAATATATCAGCAAGAGTATTTTGAAGAAAAAACAGATAAGACTGTTCATTTAAACTTGGAGGAAGGACAAATGGTCCCAATAATTGATCGCCGATGATACCACACCAAACATTAACTTTAAATTTTTGCTGAAAATACCTTTCTATAACGGTATGAGGATTTTCTACTTCCCAGTAATGGGTATTTTTCCAGTTAAAAACGCCTCGGCGAGTAAAAGTTGCTTCGTCGGTAAATAAAGTGTTCTTAACAAAATTTCGATCCCTGTTGTGTTTATTTAGAACAAATTGATAAAATTGTAGCCTTTGTGGAAGATCCCTTCGAAGTAAATTTCGTACAGGAGTGAAATGATATGGATAGAAGCGTTCTTTACGTAAGACTCTTAGGACAGATTGTTTACTCACCCATGTTGCCGCTGCTAAACGACTTGAGCTGACTTGAGGATCTTTATCCACACGAACTAAAATTTCTAGTTCTTGATCTGGAGTAATTCGTTTCGGTAGTCCTACCTCGTTTTTATGGCGAAATGAACCCGTTTCTCCTAAACGACGAAACAGATCGACGAAAATCTTATGGTCTGGCTTTATTCTATTTGGATATTGCAACAATGAGTATCTCCTCGTCCGCTAAAACTATTTTGTGCGTAAACGCATATCATATGCCTCATTCCCTATTTGAAAAATTATTATGTCTAGGCATTGTAAAAAGAAGTTAAAGAAATTAGTTCGAGGAACACAAGAACAAAATAAAATGATTAAATGACGTAAATGACAGAACTAAAACGTAACCAAAGCACACTTTTCACAGACAGACATCGATCGTATTGAGACCGAAAATAAAATGAGCTGAACGGTAAGTGAATAAGCTTGAAGCGAACGCCACTCTGATAGATAAGATAGATTTTTTTTCGACCCAACCTAACGGACATTTTTGGCATCATTCGATTGGTTTTACTGAGTAAAACGATTTTAATGTAACTTCATAGGCTAAAGTATATTAAATTATTTAATTTATCATAGTATTATAAAGATATTTGGCTTTGTACAAATCGATTTTCAGCTGCAATTAATCTTTTATGAGTTTTATCATGACACATAAATATGCCTAAATTCAATGTGACACCAAAATAAACGAATGCGTGACTTCATTTCTCATTATTTCTATCGATTTCTGGAAAGCTGGGATATTATTCCGTAAAAGCTTCATGTACTTTTCCATTATACATTTTTACTACGTAATAAAAAATTGTATGCTTCTTGAAATTATCTATTCGACAGCAACCAGGCCTGACACGTTTGCTAAATGAAGTAATATTGGAAAGAAGTTTAAAGTTTAACGGTAATTTATTAAAAATTGTGACGGCGTTATATGTGAAACTCCTCTGAAATTGCACGGTATTATGCTTGGGGACATTATGCAGGTATAGTCCAAGTAAGGACTTCCCTACACTCAAGAAACCCAACAAAAACTTTATCGCAGGCCATGGCGCCCATCAAACGACTTGACACATATTAAAAACCTGTAAAGGTAAGCGAGTCAATTTGCAAACAGCAGTACAAATGGTACCAGTATTCTATTGAGGTCGTAAAGTTTTTGTTGCGTTTTTTATTTGCCAGGAACAGTTTACTTCAACTTACTTAAGGCTAGTAGAACGTTCATGTGTATCGTGAAGTTTTGTATACAAATAGTCAGGTGTTTGATATCTATCAATTTTGTAAACAAGACGGGTTAAATGGTGTTTAAATCTTCCATCTAAATTTAACCATTTACTTTGAAAAAACGATCAGTAATATTGTCAAACATGCGCAAGTTGAAACTAAATTTTATACAAGCATTTTGTATTTTTTGGATAGAGCTTTTGTCTCTACCTAATAGAACAGGCCAATACACGATATCGCAATAAGCAGGGTCGGAAAGAATTAAAAGAGTCACATAACATCAGCTTTATATGAGAACTAAGTACCTCCCTATGCATGTGTAGTAGTTTCAACTTATGGTTTTTGTACGGTCGTGAGCAAAAAAAAATAGGACAAGTCTTATAACGGTATTTTGCTCAAATCTAGTGTGCAAAAAACTAATATGCCTCATATAAGCGATTAAGTTAAATCTGGAGTTATTGCTAAAATAGAAGATGGATGGTCAATGAGACAAATTGCACTGCGTTATAATATTGACAAAAATTCGGTGTGTAACATTTTAAGAAAGTGGAGAATAAACGGTACGATTAGTAGAAATCCTGGATCAGGGCGACGAAGGATATCAACTCAACAACAATATTTGCAATTGGTAAATGCTTTAGTAGAAAATCCATTTTACTCAGTTATTCAGGCTGCTGCAGAAATGAATTTTCCTGGATCGAGTAGTACTGGTCGCGCCGGCGAGTAAGAGAATCGGAGCTACGCTGTCATGCAGCAGCACAGAAATACTTACTTAAAGCTGAACATAAAGAAGCTCGAGTAGGATTTGCGCTTGAATTTTTAGCGCATGATGTAAATTTTTGGAACAATGTAATCTTTACAAACGAAGAACCTTTCCAGTCAACACACAGCGGTCGTATTCGTGTTTACCGCCATCCGAATACTCGATTCGATGAGAAATATATATCTAACAATGATAAAAGTGGTAGATTTTCCGTCAATATATGGGCTTGGATATCGGCACGTGGTCCTGGTGTTTTGTGGCATATTGAGGAACGATTTAATAGTGAAACGTATATTAGGATTTTAGACAATATTATGCTCCCGTCTATGTCACAATTATTTCCTAATAATGAGTTAATATTTCAACAAGACAATTGTTCCGTTCATACTGCTCATACTGTAACTAACTGGTTTCAAGATAACAACATCAATGTTCTTAAGTGGCCCAGTCATAGTCCAGATCTTAACCCTGTGGAAGAAGTATGGAGACTACCGTAAGAAGTATCCAAAAATGAAATGTGAGACCACGGAATGCCGAAGAATTACTGGAAATAGTAAATAATGCATGGGAAAATATTATTACTAATGATTATTGTATAAGGTTATTTAATTTTATGCCAAACAGACTTATAGAAGTTATAAATAGAAATGGCGCAATAACGAAATATTAATAGTTAGTTTCTTGTTAAGTAAGATATCCTTTGTCCTTTGATCTGGGATTTTTACTAATCGTACCGTTTATTCTCCACTTTCTTAAAATGTTACACACCAAATTTTTGTTAATGCTATAACGCAGTGCAATTTATCTCATTAACCATCCATCATTTACTATAGCAATAACTACAGCATTAAAATAAAAGATAAATTAAAAGTAATATCTGTTTTATTTCGGCTACTCATTACATATTCAAATATGAGAACCAAGTACCTCCCTATGCATGTGTAGTAGTTTCAACTTATGGTTTTTGTACCAATTTAGCAACGTGAGTGGAAAATCTTAACTTAATATCGAGATATAAGTTTAAATTTCTTGCTTCATCAGCGAGGGTCAAGTCTTTCTGTCTAAGTGTAATTTTAAAATTAGGGTTACTAACCACTTCTTTGCACCTATCCTTATCAAAAACTAATAACCCAGTTTTTGACTCATTTGGGAGGGATTTGGGGGTTTTAAGCGATTCTGGGTAACTTTTTTTTATAATATAAAATTTAAAACAATGCCTAATATGAGTTTTTCACTTTTGGGATTACATATCGAATCATGGTAGGCCTTGGAAATTCACAAGGAAGTTGTTCATGCTCAAAATAAATGACACCCAGTCAACCTACGTACTTATTGGGCACACTGTGTATATGAAGACCTATATAATAATATGGTGGTAGTGTATACTCTGACCCATTTTATTACACTTACATTTTCAAATTTTGCGATGCTGCGAATCTAGATTTATACGAATTGCAACACGAAAATTGTAAAATCGTTAAAACTGAAAATATTACTTGACCTAAAACGCATTTATTGAATGATTATTTTTAAGCGCTGGCAGATTTACAAATATAAGTAATTTTTATATTTGCCGAGTGTAGAGACGTCGAATTATCATGAAACACAAAAATAACCAGGGTTGGATGTATTAAAACAGATGTTTTATGTCATTTGTATAAATATACGTCTTACAACCCGTGTGGCATACGAGTATCTAATTATACTTTGTTTCACAGATATATACAGGCTGTCCATTTTATTAGGGCACTCGAGAATATCTCACTTAATATCGGTCGTACAAAAAAAAATATTTTTACGAAAATTGTGCCGATTTATATAACCTACAAAACACTGGTTTAAAGACATTTGAAATCCATGACCTACTTTAAGAGTTATGACGGAAAATATCGAAAATGCGGAAAATTTCTAGGCCAAATATCTCCGTTATTTGAAGAGATACGAGACAGATTCTAAGGCGAAATTTTTTTGCAAAACAGAGTGTTTCAACGAGGTTTTATCTAAATTTTTTCAAAACGGCTGTATTTTGCGATTTACTCTTCAGGCTGTTAAAAAAATTATTTTGAAACGGGCGGGAAATGGCGCCTTTAAATAGAGTATTTTCCTCCCTTTTCAACGATATATCACATGCCATATTTATTCATTGGTACTACGTTAATAATTATAAAAACATTTTTTTAAAACCAATAATTTTTTTTTAACAAGCATTATACTCGTGGAGAAGTATGAGTAAATAAAACGATAAAATACTTCAATAAGTTGTTCAAATCTTTGCTATAATAAAACATTAACACAATTAAGAAGAATAAAGTAAATTCAGGTAACAAAAACAAATTAATAATAAAAAGAATATAGCACACAGAACATTAATATTTACCTAATCCTCAAAATATTTTTTAAGATATCATACCAAGTGTTCAAAGTGTCTCTGCATTTAAAACATTACTCAGCATTTCGGGGGTAACTGTAATACATGCCTGTTGAATTCGAGCTTTTAGATCCTCTACATTTTGCGGTGTAGTCGAAAACACCTTATCTTTAATATATCCTCATAGAAAAAATCCATTGGGGTTATATCTGGAGAACGAGGGGGCCATCGAATAAATCCATTGGTACCTATCCAATGTTGAAGCAAAATTTCGTCTAAATAATCTAGGCAAAGCTGGGAATTGTGGAGAGGAGCTCCATCTTGTTGAAAATATTGAAAGTTGTGTCGATTCTCTAAAGGTAGGTCATCTAAGAATTCATTAAATTCATTTCTCAAAAAGTTTAGGTACCTTTGACCACTGAGGTGACCAATAAGGACCTATTAAATTGGTGCATAAAGTACCTATCCACACATTTATTGAAAAACGACTTTGAAACCCAGTCGGTCTATGCCAGTGTGTATTTTCAGAAGTCCATTTGTAATGAATATTGCGATTAAAAAATCCATTATTGGAAAAATTTGCCTCGTCGGACCAAAATATTTTACTACATATTAATGGATCGGCACGCTTCTTTTCCAACAGCCATATACAAAAAGTCGTCCTCCTTGGTTTGTCCCCCGCTTGTAAATTGTGAACTTTTTTTGCTTTATGACACCGGTAACCATTTTTATTTAAAATTTTTCTAGCACTTGTTTTATTTATATGACCAGCAATTTGGTTGGTGGTGGCGGTTTACCTTATTTACATTATCAGTAACACTGTTCAACCTTGTCTTCTTCTTTAAAAATTAACCATTATTTTTCAGTTTCGTAGCTAATTTTCTGAACAGAGTTTTATTCGGCTGTAGTGCTTGTGGAAATCTGTTTCTGTATTCTACTTGAGCTAATCCAAAGTTAAAATTAATTGCATTGGCAATACGTAACGAACATATTATAACGATCAATGTGAGTGAAAATCATTTTTGAAAATTCTAAATTCTTAAACGCGTGTGATTGAGTGAGAGTTTAAGTATTAACTGAGATGATCTGTCAAAAAATTAAATTGTCAAGTTTGTTCATAGCCAACTATTTTAAAATAATTGAAATAATAGTGAAATCATGAAATATAAACAAATGGATACTATACTTAAATTAATTGGGAAAGACATATAACTTTCTGAGCAAGGAGTGTTAAATTTTTTTTTATTGGTTTTAAAAAAATGTTTTTATAATTACTAACGTAGTACCAATGAATAAATATGGCATGTGATATATCGTTGAAAGGGGAGGAAAATACTCTATTTAATGGCGCCATTTCCCGCCCGTTTCAAAATAATTTTTTTAACAACCTGAAGAGTAAATCTCAAAATACAGCGGTTTTGAAAAAAATTAGATAAAACCTCGCTGACACTCTGCTTAAAAAAAAATTTTTGCCTTAGAATTTTTCTCGTATCTTTTCTTTGGCCTAGATGATTTCCGCATTTTTCGATATTTTCCGCCATAACTCTTAAAGTAGGCCACGGATTTCAAATGTCTTTAAATCATATTGTTGGTTATATAAATCGGCACAATTTTCGTAAAACTATTTTTTTTTTGTACGACCGATGTTAAGTGAGATATTCTCGAAGGGCTCTGATAAAATGGACAGCCTGTATATTGAGTAGATCACAAAATATTAAAGACCGAGATATTCTCGAAGGGCTCTGATAAAATGGACAGCCTGTATATTGAGTAGATCACAAAATATTAAAGACCATCATTAAACGTAAAATACTAAAAAGTAAACAATTTAGTAATTTGTTAATGAATCATTAAATGGATGGTGCCATTTCGTCGTTTGCATTGTCCAACTGCCGAAATTATTCTTATCTTTCGTGCTTTTGAAATGTGCCGATATACGTATTATGTGCACGCCTACGCCACTGGAACATAATAATATAGAAAATACGCGAAGGGCGAGAAACATCGCGAACAACGCTGGATTATTCTAGAAAATTCGACAACGGCGCCTGAAATTTCGCGAATGATAGTCCGGAACAGTCTAGAATGTACATTCGACGTGGGTATATTATACAGTGGATCTAAACGCACTGGAGACAGTTTGATATTAGACAAGCAAGTGATAAGTGGAATAAGAGACAGTATCAAGTTGTGAATTGTAGTAGTGAGACTATAGTAGATGGAACTTGTAATTAGTATGTACTAATGTTTATAAGGACTTAATTATTGTAATTAAATGATTAATAAATCTGTGGTTTATGAAAGTACTTGTTAAAATTTATTGAACCTACACGTGTTTACTGGAGATCGTAAACACGTAAGATGCGTAATATTTTAAATTCATTACTCGCTGTATGGCGTTAGGCCTTGTTGCCATAAAAAATGCGTCAAAGCCACCAAGGTCTTCAGATTTGAGTATCACAGACACATTTTAATACAATTTAAAAAGAATACCTGAATTGAATCATTGAGCAACTAGATTATTTTATGACAGAGTGGTATCTTATGAATGGTGATAGAATCCAGAGTATTTGGTCATCCTAAGTGGGGGAGGATGACGTATATTAATCAATGATTCAAATTGGTAATAAAGGAAACCACATCGTTAATAAGAACGTCGTAAGTCCTTTACAATTATTAGCGAAGTATAAAAAATGGTGAATTTATCTTAACTTTACACACTTTATATTAGCTTCACCTGTAATGTTTGTATGTAAATTTTTTCAACCTTTGAATGTAATTCTCACCTACTTCAAAACGTTAGATTAAACTGAATCAAGGACTTATCAAAGACCGATGACAATACAATAATTTACAACTTTGTCCTAATGTCCTCACCAGGACCATCAGGATAAAATAAAATTTAAAAAAATTACTAATCTATTGTCGAATTTTGGCGGAGGCGCCGCAGTTAATAATACGTATTTGCTGTCGTATAACTCCTGGTTAAACGCTAGTTTCAACTTTAATACAAACATTATGATGTAATATTAATTATGTACTACTAGCGGATACTCAGCTGTTTCGAAAAGCAGGATGAATGACGTGACAAAAAAAAAATTATAGTTTAAAAAACGAACTAAAATGTGACAAATAATGTTTACATGTTTTAAGTATTTTATTTTAAAAAGTGCTTGGGGTGCAATAAAACTATAATAAAAAACACCCCACGCTTTTTACAATAAAATATTTGAAATATGTAAACATTATTTTTTACTCTTTTTAGTTCGTTTTGCTATAAAAGCGTGTTTGTTAGTTTTTAAAATATATATATTTTTTAAAATATTGTTAGTTATTTTTAGATGTTTTTCTTGGACCTAAAGTAATTACCGTTTACCTACAGGAACTGATTACTTCTAAAAAAATATATGAAAATATTACCGGTGCTTTTTGAATTTCACAGCCTACTAAGCATTAAAAAATTTAAGTATTTGAGACATGGTCACCTAAATTTATCTCAATAAATTCATTTTAACCATCAATAAAAAACAAATGCCGGTTTTCGACACAGTTGAAATGAGAATTAAAAGCAAATAAAATAGGCCGAAAAAATATACAGGGTTCCATATAAAGTAAGAAAGTTGGAATAAAAAAGGCTGGTTCATTATCTTCTGTGTCACCCCGTATAATGTAGAAGGATGGCAAAATATATAATAAACTTTCTAATGCTATATTTTGAGGAAATCTCAAATTGTTTTACATAAATTTTCCATTAATAAGTTAACGACAAATAAGAAATGGGATTACGATTATTTTTTACTTCCATTGTATATACCTAAATGTATTAACAATTTGAAGCCAACTATTGTTCAGTTAATTGATGTATTGTTCATAATTTTCAATTTCCTGGATCGTGGATCCCAAAAAAAAATCTTACATTTTACTTCTCAAAGTAGACTATAAATATCCTTGCTTCCCCACTTTTAAATGTCCCGGAAAATTGCCGTTTAACACGCTCGCACTAATTGAACATGTAGTTTATTACTAATTTGTTCAGCTATTAGTTAAAAATCCATTACCTCAAATAATGAGATGTCAAATTTGTTAGTTCCTAATCAATTGTTATACCTTTTTATCTATATTTGATTAACGCCAGCTAGTACAAACTGTAAATAAGTAATTATATACAATTCCTTTTAGATTAAGCAAATATTCATTATAAGAAGTGTGAATTTTACTTCCATGAAAATGGTCTAAGATTTGTTCAGGAATGGAATAGCCTGTCTGATAAATTTTCCGGGTGCATTGCATAACAAAATTCTTCAATGTTTTAACAGTTCATGTTTCAAACTGCAACTCTTGACTAAAACATCTGTCAGGAAATGTCCGGTTACAGTTGAAATACAAAATTTTTGCCTATATTTATATTTTTTGTTTATTATAAAGTTCTATCAAGTAAAATAAGTGAAATATATATTCTAAGTATGTACCGATTATACAGGATGGTTCAATAGTTATGACCAAAGAAAGCTTTGGCCGAAATCAGTAAAAAAAAACATCCTGTGTCGCAGTAAGGAAAGACGATGGATGCATTAATGTCGGGTAATTTGGAACAGCCAAAGTGCCCTTAACTTGTCGCAACACCCCTAAATAATAATATCCTGAGTTTTGGCATTTGTCAGTGTGCAGTATTTTCTTTTATTATTGTTTAAAAAAATTGAAGACGCAGTTTTTTGAGAATAAAAGCTTCTCCAGTAACTGCCTATTCGCAATAAATTGCCTGCTGGTAATAAACCCAATATATACGCATATGTACATATATAGAGAGACAGTAAAATCCTGTTATTTACAGTAAACAAATAAACTGTAACTTGATATGTTTTTTTAACTTTTATCACTCTACTGTAATATTTGTTAATGTGGTAGGTAGCGACTTCCAACCCTTTGCATACAAACAAGATCCCTCATCGAACTAGCTTTATTTGTTTCTCAAACATGTGGACACGTAGACTAAATACATAGCCACAGTATTTATTCTTTGGTTTACGTTTCCAATTAAAGGTTTTTATTTTCAAATTAGCACCCGTCATTTTCTAGGGGTGGCAAGATATGTATATTAACAGCACTAAAAATTGCTGTTAAGTTTGTGTTTAAGAAATGAGACAAAATTTTTGATACTCCCGTTCAGAATTCTGAATAATAAGAGAAAATTTCCAGTTTGGTGTACATCTGAAATATTCAATAATATTAAGTTAAAAGACAAGTCTTGTTTAATGCCTTGTTTATATTTACGTCCTGGCGAAGTTTAGCTACAGCTACTCTTCCACTCAACCGGGACGGCGAAATGAGATGAACACGAGCGGGCCCTCAGCGTGGTGAAATAAAAACCTGGAGTGGTGGGGGTTTAGAGCTGAGACCCTGGATGGCGTTCGTGCACTTATTTTTGATGTGAGAAGCCTTTGGGTTTGATTTCTGTAGTGATGGTTAGGATGAAATACTACACCCTGTATACTGTAGTCTGGATCTGTTGAAGCACTTTGGTTTCAATTTTTAATTTTTTTATTTAACACTGAATAGTCTTTGAGTTCAGACAGGGTCAACGGCTACACCCTGTATATGGTATTCTTAAAAAACAACACTTATTTTTAAAGCGGAACGAGCGATTATTTATTTGAGATTTTTTTTTTTTAAATAAGGGGTAATTTTTATTTAACAAACTCTTCTTCTTGAATGGATGTAACTATTCGAGAGCATAAATTCAGACTGTGGAATTTAGCAAAAATTGTTTATTGACATATTTGGCTTGATTAATCTGAAAAAATTCACTTTCGTTTGGGATTGTGTGGGCCGTAAAGACGAGTCAAAATGGGGTCACTTAAGACGAAAAAAAAAATGGGGTCACTTAAGACGAAATAAAATGGGGTCACTTAAGACGAAAGACAAATAGGGGCCACTTAAGGCGAAGAGATACTAAAACTAAATGGGGCCACTTAAGGCGATTTCTTAAAACTACTCTTTTTAACCAGGTTTCGGCCTGGGAAGCTAGTTCTGAACAGCTAGTCACGAAAAGTATGCCAGGACAGGGGGGTAAGAAAGCCTAACTAGACGGTGGGTATCTACAACTTAAGTTAAATAGTAACCGGACCGGAAGCACTAACAAATGAGCTTATTACACTTAAAATCACTTTTAAATAACTTTTTCCACTGAATCACTTCGCGAGTACTAAACGTAGGAGTCACTGTCAAAACTGAACTTGCCTCGGGTAGGCTGTGCTCGGGTATTTACTTATACGTTTTGAAAAGTTGCGTTTATCGCGCCCCATCGAGTCTCGCATCCCGTTTTAAAATGTCTGGAAAGGCTGGAAATCGCTCCGTGCGGGCGAGGATGAGTCATTGATTGCAACATATTGCGCAACACTGGAAATTTAAGATTTTGAAAATGAAAATTACATAGAAAAATCGGCAATGAAAAGTAGAATTTATTGAAATAAGAAGGAATTTTGAATCTATTTTTGTTTGGAAGTTATTAGCGTTTGATTGTTGAAATCTGAAACGACCCCGTAAAGTATTAACGGCGGTCCGATGTTTACGAGTTAAAATGAAATGAGAATGTTCCCGATAGGTGCGTGGTGTCTGGAAATAAGATTTGAAAATGTTCCTAACGGGTACGGGGCAAGTTGAACCGAGATATTGTATGCAGTTACGAGGAGCGATCAAAAATGGTGAAAATTAAAATTGCAATCGGGTTGCGAGAAATTGATGAAATTAAATTTGAACTTTCAGACTCGAGGCACGGAACGTGGTTTGAAGTATACCGGGGGTGATCAAAAAGTAAAAAGACTAAAATGCGAAGTGGTTGCAAGAAAGTTATGAAATGAGTTCGAATGTTAAGTTTTAACGTAGTTACGTATACGAGGGGTGGTCAAGAAGTATTAAAATTTTGAAAATGAAATTGTTTATACAAAATTTACGGATTGAAGTAAGACGTTGAAAATTTGGGTTTAGATAGTGATTTGGGTCAGGTTGATGAATATACGGGGGTTGTATTTTTAAGTGACGTTTTTTCGTAGTGAATCTATTATGAATGGACTTGAATTAGTGAATTTACGTTATTTGTGAATTATCGAGTGCTTGTGAATTTTTTCAAATTTATTTGAGTTTGACTGTGGTTTTTGGATGTGAATAGTGTCGGGTTGACTTTTTTTATGTAGTTTGCCATAGTGCGTGGGGTGATATGATTTTTTTGTGATTTTTGGAATTTTTTGTTTTTTGTTTAGGACTTGTAGGGGACATACCTTACAACAGAGATGCCGTTCACCCATCCAAATGACGGCCTCGACCAACATTGCTTCACTTCGCTGATCGTCTCAGCGCTTAAACCGATGACGGTACCTCACTTCAAGGATGTCAATAAATACAAGAAATATAAGAATGAATACTTTCTTCTACTTTTTTCAGGAATCTATTAATTGTGAGCGTTAGTTAAATCTCAAATTATTAATGCTTATAAAAAAAGATTTTGAAAATTTGAATTTTCAGTGTGCCAGTTCGATCTAAAATTTAATATGACTATGGGTATTTTACAGGTAGCTTTTTATTAAATTGAGTTACCTTAAATTTTACGACATATTAGTTAACTTTACTATTTAAAGAACTAACTCTTCTTAGTAGTTTTCGCTCTCTGCTTTGGTTAAAGTTACTTTTAAGCAGATTTGTGTATAATTTACGTAAATTTAAATATAAATTAAGGGGCGAGCGTAGGTGCGTCTTTACTATGTACATACTTCGGTATGCGATGTAAAGCAACGACAGGCGCAGTTAGTACTTGGATGGTGACCATTCTAACGGAAACGGCGTTCTCGCCTCACACATCTTCCAGCGGCTTGTATATTAGTGTATGCGTGGAAGCTATATAACCTTAGGCGAGGGTTGTATAGGAGATATACCATCCTTCGGAGGGGATGTAAAGCCGTCGGTCCCTTGTCTATTAAATGTTAGGCAAGTAAAAGATCCCTACTCTTCTTAAGGGAAGAGGTTCGGCAAAATTCCTGGTTGGGGGTAGCTCGTCTACAGGCGTCGGTGTTAGGCCTCAGTAGCGGAAATAGGCCGACGTTAAATAAATGTATAAAAAATATATATATATATAAATTAGAACCATTTGGTAAATTTAAATCTGAGGTATCTTTTTCTAGTCAATTTTACATAATAAGTACCTTAATAAGTAAATTTGGCTTTTACCAAGTCGAGTTATAGCGAATTTTTTAGAAAATATTTGCTGGGACAGACAGTTTTAGCATATACTGTCCACATTTGTTTTCTTTTTCGGTTTAAGCAGCACCGGCAGTAAGAAGTGCTTCAGAAATACCAGTGTGAAATTGGCAGCTAAAAGTTAGCAGCCAATTTGACGGAAACAGCCGAACATACATAGATGTACGGTTAAAATAAGAAAAGGGACCAATGTTTTTAAGCCGCATTATAAACCTTCATCATTGTTTCAGATAGTAATTATCGATCGTCATCGTCATTACATGACTCCCAAATTCACCAAACATTAACTACATAAAATATCACGTTAAAAAATATACGTACTACACACAATTTGTTTAAAAGGGTTAGAACACAAACTGCCGTATAATTTACTTGGCAGCCGACAGAAGAGGTAATTTTCAAATTGCGCAAAGGAAATGAGGTATCACTTTGAAATTCACAGGAGAGCTATGAAGTCATATGACAAACACTGCACTTTTTTTTAAATAATGAATAAACACCACAGAAATTAGACAACCTCCAATTCCAGAAGCCAGAGGCTTGTGCGGAAGGGGGTTACACATTGATAATAACGCGGACATACAACCATTTCCTCCGACAGTGCCGGAGCCAGGATTCGAACCCGGTGGTGCGATGTCCGTGTGATTAATCGCGATTGCCACCTCGCGCCTTAACCCACTTGACTATCGACCAGACACTAGAAGAATTATTCACTTGGCAGCCGTCCAATGGGTTGGAAACCACCCCTGAAGGAATTTATGATTTTCGAACTGCATGAAGGAAACGTAGTATTACTTTGAAATTCACAGGAAGGCTAGAAAAGTATATAACAAACACTATACTAGAAGTATAATTTACTTGGCAGCCGTCTAAGGAAATAAAGTAACTTGTCATGCATATATTCTAATAAATTATTATAAAACTTTTTTCTACCGATAATTACTATTTAAAAATTGATAGATGAAGGTTTATGATGTGGCTTAAAAACATTGTTCCCTTTTCGTATTTTAATCGTACGTCTATGTGCGTTCGGCTGTTTCCGTCATTTTGACTGCTAACTTTTAGTTGCCAATTTCACACTGGTCTCAGAAATTTGCTTTTATAATCGCTAATAATTTATTCTCTGTACTCGTTCAATTTCAATAGAGAAAATATCACAACACCACACATTTAAAGTAAACAAACTCTGAATGGTAAAAATTTTAAAATAAAAGCATGCGCCTAATAAACCGGTCTGATGTAGACGAAGTTATTTACATAAGATACGGTTCGCTTTCCTCAAATCCAAAAATAGTGTTGTAGTGTCAGATAAGTCTGGTATTTAAATGTGACTATGTATGCGGATACCATAGATATTTGAGGTAAATATTTGACTCGTGATTTAGAGCTATTCGAAATACCGGATCTGCTCGAATATTCATTCAAATCAATTGAAAATTTTTATTGTGTCGTATTGTTATAAAAAAAACACTTATACCTAGTTTAGGTATTCAAATTTCTACTTACAAGTAGAGAGATATTTTTTGTTTTATACATTTGTTTAACGTCGGCCTATTTCCGCTACTGAGGCCTAACACCGACGCCTGTAGACAAGCTACCCCCAACCAGGAATTTTGCCGAACCTCTTCCCTTAAGAAGAGTAGGGATCTTTTACTTGCCTAACATTTAATAGACAAGGGACCGACGGCTTTACATCCCCTCCGAAGGATGGTATATCCCCTATACAACTCTCGCCTAAGGTTGTATAGCTTCCGCGCATACACTGATATACAAGCCGCTGGAAGATGTGTGAGGCGAGGAAGCGGTCTTCCTTGGAACGGTCACCCATCCAACTACTAACCGCGCCTTACGTTGCTTTACATCGCATATCGAAGTATGTACATAGTAAAGACGCACCCACGCTCGCCCCCAGATAGATATTTATTATTCCAATATTCAAGTATGTTTTTGTACATATGTCATAAAATATAATAGAAACAATTAAACCATATATGGAATAGTCATAATACATTAAAATGTAAAAATAAAACACATATAAAACATTGGCATACAAACAGGTACATAATATATAAAAATATTTAAAAAATTATAGTTTAAAAAACTAAAAAACACGCTTTAATGGCAAATCGAATTAAAAAGTAAAAAATAATGTTTACATATTTTAAATATTTTGTTGTAAAAAGCGTAGGGTGCTTTTTACTACATTTTTATTGCACCCCACGCTTTTTACAATAAAATATTTAAAATATGTAAACATATTTTTTAGTTCGTTTTGCTATTAAAGCGTTTTTTAGTTTTTAAACTATTATTTTTTTTAACACGCCATTCATCCTACTTTTCGAAACCGCTGAGTATCCGCTATTAATACGTAATTAATATTACATCATAATGTATGTATTAAAATTGGAACTAACGTTTAACAAGGGCTTATACAACGGCAAATACATTATATCATTAACTGCGGCGCCTCCGCCAAAATATCGACAATAGATTAGTCATTTTTAAAAATTTTATTGGTCCTTGATAAGTGTGCAAAGTTTCAGTTTAATCTGACGTTTTGAAGTGGGCGAGAATCACGTTCAAAGATTGAGAAAGTTTACATACAAACATACAGGTGAAGCTAATATAAAGCGTGTAAAAAATACTTAACTCATCTAGGTTATCTTTAAAATGACGAATATCTATATTTCTATAGAGAAAAATCTCGTACAGAATGAAACGCATTTTCCACGCAAAATGGTTTTGTTTGCTTTTTTAAATCTGGAGAAATTTTTAATATCTTTTAAATTTTGAGGTAATGTATCAAATATTTTTATAAAGTTGTAGGCAGGGGATATTTCATATATGTAGATATCTTACGAACTGGTATCAATATTTTTCTACCATGTCTTGTTCTATAACTATGACATTGTCCAACTTCTTCTAAATTAGTTTTATTTTTAAAAACATAGAGAACACAGTTCCACAAAAAGATGGAACGTACCGTTAATACATTTTTACTTTTAAAATAGTTTTTGCAACTATTTGGTAGTAGGTTAAGGATTATCCTCATTAATCTTTTTTGGGATACCAGTGCTCTACTTATGCCACTACTAACTCCCCAGGATACAATATTTTTTGCCACATGACTATGAACCAAAGAGTAATATATACGTAATAATCCTTCGCAATCTAGACTGCACTTCATTTGAAGTATTGTATAAAGCCTTCCGTTTGGCACAAACAATGTCAATATGGATGTCCCATCTTAATTGAGTCTAAATGGATACCTAAAAATTTAGTAGCTGTAGAAAAAGTTATTTTATTTTCTGATTCAAGATATTGGAACAATGGTTTTTGAATATAGACATTTAAATACACTCTTTTACTGCTATTTAAAATCAGACTATTGCGTTGTGACGTATCACAAACGCAATTTACCTTCAAAGCCACTTTCTGTGGTATTGGCACTGATACGGTTATTGAGCTATCATCTGCGAACATGGTAACTTGATCAGTGGTTAAATATTGTGGAATATCATTTATGTATATCATGAGAAGGAGGGGATCCAACACTGAACCCTGTGGTAATCCAAGGTCTACATTTTTTTGTAGAAGATTTGACGTCGTTTATTTTACTATCATTTTCTTATTTTCCAGATATGACCGTATCCACCTTAAAAAATTCCATGTTACTCCCATAGAAAATAATTTATCGCATAAAGATTGAATATTAACAGTGTCAAAAGCTCGAGATAGATCAAACATTAATAATATGACATATTTGCCATCATCAAGTTCTTTGTAAACGAAATTTAATAAGTGGTATGAAGCTGTTTCTGTTGACATATGTTCTCTAAAACCATGTTGGCAGGCTGTTATGGTATATAGTTTATTTAAGTACTTTATTATTATATTGTATACTATTATTTCTAAAAGTATTGATAAAGTAGTGAGCAGTGAAATTTGTCGGTAGTTTTCTACTTTTAGGGGATCTTCTTTCTTATATAAAGGTATAACACATACATGCTAGCTTCAGAATATCAGGAAATATTCCAGAACTTAACGATCTATTTATTAGATAAGTTAATAAATAGATCGCTAATTGATTTTAATAGTTTAACACTAACTTCATCTACCCCTGTAGATCCTTTACTTTTTAGACGATTAATTTCTCTTTTAACATCAGCTTCATCTGTATGTGCAACAAAGAGCGAAGTATTACTTTATGTTTTTGTTGTTGTACATGGTAAAAAAGGTTTTCTCCAAAATGTTGTTGCACTGTCGTGAGCAGAAAAAAATAGGACAACTTTTTTTTTCTAATGTAAATCTGTCTCTATTTGAATATGTAATGAGTAGCCGAAATAAAACAGATATCACTTTTAATTTATTTTTAATTTTAGTGCTGTAGTTACTTATTGCTATTGTAAATGATGGATGGTTAATGAGACAAATTGCACTGCGTTATAACATTAACAAAAATTTGGTGTGTAACATTTTAAGAAAGTGGAGAATAAACGGTACGATTAGTAGAAAACCTGGATCAAAGGACAAAGAATATCCTACTTAACAAGAAACTAACTATTAATATTTCGTTATTGCACCATTTCTATTTATAACTTCTATAAGTCTGTTTGGCATAGAATTAAATAATATAATATTGTATAAACAATAATCATTAGTAATAATATTTTTCCATGCATTATTTACTATTTCCAGTAATTCTTCGGCATTCCGTGGTCTCACATTTCGTTTTTGGATACTTCTTACGAGTAGTCTCCATACTTCTTCCACAGGGTTAAGATCTGGATTATGACTGGGCCAGTTAAGAACATTGATGTTGTTATCTTGAAACCAGTTAGTTACGGTATGAGCACTATGAACGGAACAATTGTCTTGCTAAAATATGAACTCATTAGAAAATAATTGTGACACAGAAGGGAGCATAATATTGTCTAGCATCCTAATATACGTTTCACTATTAAATCGTTCCTCGATATGCCAAAAAACACCAGGACCACGGGCCGATATCCAAGCCCACATGTTGACGGAAAATCTACCACTTTTATCATTGTTAAATATATATTTCTCATCGAATCGAGTATTCGGAGGGCGGTAAACACGAATACGACAGGAAAGTTTTTCATCTGTAAAGATTACATTGTTCCAAAAATTTACATCATGCGCTAAAAATTCAAGCGCAAATCCTACTCGAGCTTCTTTCTGTTCAGCTTTAAGTAAGTATTTCTGTGCTGCTGCATGACAGCGTAGCTCCGATTCTCTTACTCGCTGGCGACCAGTACTACTCGATCCAGGAAAATTCGTTTCTTCAGCAGCCTGAATAACTGAGTAAAATGGATTTTCTACCAAAGCATTTACCAATTGCAAATCTTATTGTTGAGTTGATATCCTTCGTCGCCCTGATCCAGGATTTCTACTAATCGTACCGTTTATTTTCCACTTTCTTAAAATGTTACACACCGAATTTTTGTCAATATTATAACGCAGTGCAATTTGTCTCATTGACCATCCATCTTCTGCTTTAACAATAACTCCAGATTGAACTAAATCGCTTATATGAGGCATATTAGTTTTTTGCACACTTGCAATAAATTATGACAACTAACTGACAATGTCACAAAAATTAAAGTTAGATGTACACAACTAGATTTTAGCAAAATACCGTTATAAGACTTGTCGCTTAAATTTGCTATAGTGCTGAAATCGAGGCTAAAATGTTGTGCAATAGTATTTGTAATTTCTTCTGGATTAGTAATTAACAACTCTGATTATCATGATTATATTAATTGTATTCGTTTTCTTTTTACCCTTTCCTATTGTTTACTATTTTCCAAATTTCTTTCGTTTTGTTTTCAGACTTTGGATTTTTTTTTTGTAAAGTGATTTAGCTTTGATTTTCTAATATTCATTTGATATTGTTTTCTTTTATTTAGGTAAATTTGTCTACTTCTATAGCACTTTAAATTCTATGATAATACTTGTACCTTTCCATTTCATGGATAAATTTCGCCTTTCCTGATAATTCATACGTATAAGTAGGCACGTCCAAAATTCGGATAGATCACCTCCAATAAAAGTGATTTATAGATTGCTGAGCTGAAAATCGTTTTGCACAATTTATATATATTAAATTCAGGCAAGATTGTCTTATAGGTTTCACACGGCGCGGCGCCGCTAAAATAGATTTATCCCTGTTAAGGATTTATGACAGTTATAAAAGAGTTTAATTAAAAAAGCCGAACAAATGACTGAGGTGAGGTTTATTAACCACATAATAAAGTTTATTAAGTAGTGCGGAAGGGGCATGCGTATAATGAAAATTGATATGGTATTACCCAGATATAATTTATTTGATTATATGTGCATCGATATTTTCAAAACCGTTTAAGTAGTTTGCCGTGTATGGTAAAAATTAGGTATTAGGTTGACCTTACCATAATTCCTATATATTTTAGAGATCTTGCCTTGGTGTGTACATATGTACAGTTCATTTCAAAAATATAAGTAACATTTTAAAAAAAAATTCCTTTTATAATATATATATATATATATTGGGTATTATTCTTCGAATTGATCATAAACTGAACTCGATTCTGGACTCTTGATTACTCAGTGAAAGTGGGTAACAAAACAAAACAGTAACCGAATTCAGCACTCGTCTATTTTTATCAAGAGTTGTACTGGTACCATACATAATACAGAAATATAAAAAGCTCGCATGAAACGTAAAGGAGACCGAACGCATATCAGTTTCAGTTTAGCTATAAAAGAGGCCATAAAGCAGGCGAATTATTTTCTCCAAAACTGTTCTGATTCTTAAATGGAAAAGTCTGTCTGAGTTGTCGAACCAATTTTTAGGAATAGATTTTCTTGTAAACTTTAGTTTTACTGTTCAATTTCAAGATAAACTATTTACTTCAATAATAATGTGAATATCTCTTCAAAAACAAAGGGAGCGCTGCGGACTGTGGAAATTACAGGGGTATAGCTCTCCTGGCTGTTGGAGGGAAGATACTCACTAAAGCGATGGCAAATAGGCTAACACCTGTTATGGAAAAGTTACTTCCTGAAATACAGAGTGGCTTTAGACCAAACCGAGGCACATCGGATTTAATCTTCACACTTAAACAGCTTCAAGAAAAAGCACTCGAACATCATGGAGAAATTCACATGGCCTTCATTGATTTAACCAAGGCGTTTGACTCGGTGGACAGGGAAGTGCTCTGGAAAATTATGTTCCGCTTAGGTATCCCTAGAAAATTTGTGGAAGTATGTCGCAGTCTACATACAAACAACAACGCCCAGGTTATGTATAATACTGAGGCAACCGAACCTTTCCAAACCCTCACTGGAGTTAGGCAGGGATGTGTCCTGGCACCCCTACTCTTTAATTTGTTTACCACTGCTCTAACAATTATTGTCGACAACAAACTGACAGTCAGAGGAATAGGTCTCAGATACCGTTTTGATGGCGGTCTCTTTAACATAGGGCGCTTTAGAGCCTTCACGAAGACACGCACACGATTCATTTGTGATCTCCAGTATGCGGATGACTGTGCACTTTTAGCCTCTACGCCGGAAGAGTTTCAGGAACTTTTAGATGTGTATGCCCAGAGCTATGATTCCTTGGGACTTAAAATCAACATTGGAAAGACTAAGATTATGTCAACTCCTCATCAAGTGAACCAAATAGACATTACACTTAACGGAAATTCTCTTGAAGTGGTGGATCAGTTCAATTACTTAGGCAACGTTGTTAATGACAAAGCAAACATGGACAGCGAGATTCGCAATAGAATTAACGCTGCATCTAGAGCACTCTGGGGACTTAGAGAGTATTTGACAACCACGACCTTGCTTTGTCAACGAAAATGGCTGTCTACAGAGCAGTTGTCATTCCAACACTGCTATATGGATGTGAAAGCTGGGTCACTTACCGTCGTCATGTGAAAGAATTAGAACGTTTTCAGCAAAGACACCTCAGAAGTATGATGAAAATCCGTTGGTTCCATCACATATCAAACGTGGAAGTACTCAGGAGAGCAAACAGCCTTCCAATTGAGGTGCTTATTTCAAGAGCACGCCTAAGATGGGCAGGTCACGTTCATCGTATGCATGATAACCGCCTTCCTAAATGTACACTTTATGGTGAATTGCTAAGCGGTAGAAGAAGGCGTGGCGGTCAACGAAAGAGGTTCAAAGATGCTCTCCATGAAAATCTAAAATCCTGCGGTATTGCAGACGAGCAATGGGAACAACTTGCAGCGGACAGAACCGAATGGCGAGGGGTTGTGGCCAGCTATCAAGGAAATGTTGCTGCTGCAAGAAGGCCGAATCCAAGACCTAACCAGGTTTATGTTTGTCCTGACTGCGGTCGACATGTGCTTTCCCGAATTGGCCTCTATAGCCATAGTCGTGTGCACCGTAGATGAATGGGAATTACAATAAACTACACCTGTTACTTGTTTTTTATTGTACACAATTTATCGACTGTAACATTTTTATACTCGGACTCGAGTAACGGCTAATAATAAATGTGAAAATTCAATAAAATTTTTCATTAAATTTTCTTGCCAAAGAAACAGTTAGTCCATCCCTGGAAGTCCACGTTGACTAGATAGTTTATTCGACATATCATCAATTCGGTAGCAGAAATTTCAAGCAATTACATAGAAGTGGGATTGGCCTACGTCCTCAACTTGTTAAAAAATTTGTATGACCGTTTTTGCGATGATTTAAAAGAAGCCGAACACCTGCTTTATGGCCTTTTTTATAACTAACTGAAGCTGATATGCGTTCGGTCTCCTTTACGGTTTTTTGCGAGATTTTTTAAAACGCTGAATTACATATGGTATTTTCAGATTTTTAGAATATCCTAAACCTGCAGCTGTTTAGGAAATCCGTTTTAAAAATTTTATTTTTTGTAGAAATATACGTTAATAAAACTCATTAATAGACCGATATTTAATTTTACTTTTTGAGGTTCAGTGTTTATAACTTGCAGAATAATTTAAAAAATATATAGATGATTGTTTTGTCTACCTTGTTTCATCTACCTTCGTACCAAAAAATTTGTTAATTTTTATGAACAATCGAGTGAGAGCTGATATGGTAAGATTCTGACGCCGACGACATCCATATCCTTGTTTCGTACCCGTCTTCACCATCGACTACAACTACAACGCTAAAAGCAAACACCATTTACCGGCGACTGATTTAAAATTCTGCGCCTTCACTGCCTCCATTTACACAACGTAAAAAGCAAAACGGAAAGAACCTGTCGGGGGAACGCGCCTTAGTAGTGACAGTTTTATGATACCATACATTCTTCTCATCAGAAAACAATATAGGTATGATGTGACATGCCTTTTATAGCTGCAAACCGTTAGTTCCATTATTTTCTACTCACCAGCTTAGGGCATCGTCCTCCACAGTAAGGAATTAGGTATCCCACATTAAAATTGATTTATGCCGGTAAAAATGAATATACTTTAATACTAGATAATATAACGTTATGCAGGATGTTAACGAAAGTTAAAAAATGTGGTGTTAGATCTATGACAGATAGAGACGACTGAGGGAATAGGCTTAAAAAATATATATATAAAAAAATATTTAAAAAAAAGCTTTTATTTAAATGCTCTAAAAAATAGAAAATAAACTTTGAAGTAAATCAAACCCATTATTTTGTTACATTATATAATTTTTTTTATGATATAAAAGCTTGTCGCGGGATTTTCCTATGTAAAGGAGATTGCTCGCGATAAGTTTTTATATCATAAAAAAAATTATATAATGTAACAAAATGATGGGTTTGATTTACTTCAAAGTTTATTTTCTACTTTTTAGAGCATTTAGATAAAAGCTTTTTTAAAAACATTTTTTTATATTTTTATTTTTTACTTTTTAGTTTTTGATATGCTATAAGCCCCAGATATCGATTTTGAGGCGAATCGGATCATAAATGGTAAAGTCGTCCGGCATCTTGAAGTCATCGTCCTGAACTAAATTTTGATTAGGAATTCGTAATCGGCGAACCCGAAAACCCCCAGATATCGATTTTGATCGATTTAGACCATAAATGACAAAAGTCGTCAGCCATATTGGCGCCGCCATTTTGAATTTCTAAATTTCGACCAAGAATCCACAATTAGCGATCTCGAAAACTCCCATATATCGATTTTGAGTCGAATCGGATCATAAACGATAAGTCGTCCGCCATCTTGAAGTCGCCATCCTGAACTAAATTTTGACTAGAAATTCGTAATCGGCGAACCCGAAAACGCCCAGATATCGATTTTGATCGATTTGGACCATAAATGACAAAACTCGTCCGCCATATTGGCGCCGCCATTTTGGATTTCTAAATTTTGACCAAGAATTCATAATTTGCGATCTTGAAAACCCCCAGATATCGATTTTGAGTCGACTCGGATCATAAACGATAAAATTGTCCTCCATCTTGAAGCCGCCATCTTGTTTTTTTCGTATATGAAAATGTTAAAGTGTATTGTTATCAGACTTATATACATGTACAAAATTTCAAAGCTCTAGCTTAATTAGAACTAATCGAAATTTTGATTGCAAGATTTGACCTAAACAAACTAACATTGCAAGTTTAATAAGAGCTTTTAAAACGTCGAGGTTTAACTAAGATAGTCGAGGTAATGATTAAGAGTTGTTCGGAGTGTATTAGTCATCCATGCTTCCAATTTTAATAACTTCACGTCAGTGCTTGGAAAGAGAGAGATAGAGATGTAATAGAATATGACATTGGACAAATTTATTATACCTAATCTTTAAATTTCTCGGTGCATTTGAGGACATTAGGGCTCATTTTATTTTAGTTCTACAAAAGAGAAAATGTTTATTTTGATAATACCTATGTGGGATGATAAGAATTATTTTTGCAAATCGAAAATAGAAGAAAAAAAATATTTTTTTATATATACTTTTTTTCTCTCATCGTCCCACATTGTAACATGTTTTTAATGTCTTTTAGTGAAAGCCGTTTTTTAAAATAATAATTTATGTGAGAGTAAATTGCACCGTCTTTCCGGCTTATATCCGGAGCGCTCTTAAGATAAACACTTAGATTTTGGTGCCATCATGTTCCTTAATACCTCGCGTATTTAATTCCAATTCGTGGTAACGAACATCACACGCTAAGCAAGTGGAAAATTCGTGAGTGAATATTTTCAAATAAATTAAAGATCAAAATTATATTGTACAAGTAGAATGCTGCAGTTAGACTATTAGTTTATTTTTATTCAATAGGTACTGTAAATTAGTTATTTTGTAAATAAACAGTGCCAAAATGTTGGGCTTTACTATTATTTTTAAATAGGTTCTAATGCAAATATATGTGTTACTGTTTGTACGGTACGCACGTCACTGACGGCTTTATTTAAACAACTGCCATTTAAAATTATATACCAATTGATAGGAAAAGTAGTATATTCTTTTATCATCCTGCGTCAAATTTATCGGGTCGTTTGAGTGATAGTTAAAAACTTGTTATGCTCTCCCAATACTTTTTTGTTAAAAGGTTTTACAGAAGAAAAAATAGTGACACAAAAGTAACAATCAACGTTTTTCGCAGTTTATAAGAAGTATAGTTATTAAATAAGGTTATAACGCAATTACGTGGGCAGCTTTTTCTTTGCACTCCACTAGTGGCTTAATTTACATAACGTATACAAATTATATATCAATCCATAGAAATACTAATTAATTGTCTTCATTTTTCATGTCATGTATTTTGATTTATCGGATCCTTTTGGAGTTATAATCGAAAACATGTGTTATTGTTAGAGGGCTCCGCCCAACTTCTCTTACTGTAGGACCTCACACGAGAGAAAATAACCTAATATAAAATAAGAGTTTTAAGCAAAATTGTATGATCTGTCGGGATGATATCCGAATCATTTTTCTTTCTCATACCAGTTTTGAGGAAAAAAATATACGGACGGATACTGGTAGCCTTTTGAAGAGGGGCAGGGTGAGCTGGCATGATTTCTCGAAATGGGTCTGTTCGAAAGTCTACTTATTTTATGTTCTATGCGTGGTTAAAAGGATTTGGTTTTACTCAAAAGTAGTAGTCAGTCAGTTTAAGTAATACTAAGCTACAAAACTAAGAGCGAGCGCAAACACAGCCACTTTGTGGTCGCCACCAGTTAGTGTGTTTTGCGCTCGGCCTAAAACGTCTTCTTAATGCGTTGTAAAATTTGGTTGAGATACGTCCTATTAGAACTAAGGTAATCTATTCTGAGATACTGTGATCTTTACACGTCTGAAGGACTTTTATTATATTTTCCAAAGTGGATATTAAACGTTCACAAAGAAGGGTTCAAATCGACTGTTTCAGACGGAGAATAATACAAAATCTATACTTACCGTTCGCTTAACTGCTTCACTGATGGTACCAATTGGACGTCGTAACACTATAAATCTAACACAGTAAATACTAACACTTTCTTAAATTTAAACCTGAAAAGGAATTTTGAAACACAAGAAAAAGACAATATAAAGTTCAAAAATATATATTAAATCTTTTAAAAAATTATGTTTTTACAAAACGTTCAAGAAAAATGTATTGACAAACTATAGTCTGGCCCGTGTACAACACTAGTGCGGAACGGAACGACTCATAATGTACCAACTACCATCCAATCTTTAGTTTTTAGCTAACGATTGCACAAAAAGATTCAGTAAAAAGTTCAATATTTATAATTTTTTGGTGGGCTTTTGCTTGCCAGTCTATTGACGTATTTTCAGTATTTTCAATATCAATTTTGGTCGCTCCTCGGAGCTTAAAAATGCTTGAATTGCAACGACTTTGAATTATATTTTGCAATTATAATTTCATACGTTCAGGCAAGGCGATCCCATGCACGTTCTGAGTACATTGTAACTATACTTTTTTGACACCGAATCGCTGAGGAACCGGTTTAGGGCAAATACCGTTAAAACCCATCATTTTCCCGCCAAAATCGACTGCTAGAAAATGATAGGGCACCCTCGACGCTAAGGGCTATTTTCGCTAAAACCCTCGAAATACTTTGACTAGAGACTGGATTAACTTGTGCTCATATTTAACACAACACATGCTTAACAACGTGGATTCGTAAAAAGGTTTTTATTTTCAAAATTTCAAAGTCGGTTTTCGTATACTTTCTAAATTTTGTGGGCGGGGAGACATTAGGTCTCCGTGCCGCGACATTTAGTATACTTTCTAAAATTACACTCCTTGATGAGTTTCTGATATTTTTGCATAAAAAAGACTGCGTAGAGCGAAAATGTGATTAAATGTATAAAAATCTCTTCCAACGGCATTTTTACGTGAGCAAGTCATAAACAATTTTTCATTCTCTCGATTATTTTAATGTAGAACGATTTCTATGTACAATAATAATAATAATGGTTTGGATATAAACAAACTATTTATATATTTATTTGCTCAATGAATTTTTACCATCAAATTACGGTGTAACTGAGAAGGAATAACATGTAAAATGTACAATACCCCGAACATGCTAATGCTAAATATAAATCGTAAGACAAACAAAACATAAATGCCATAAGTATAAATTAGACATATAAACTTATGGCTAATTTGGTGTCTAAGACACGACCGTTATGCTACATATTATGGTATCCATATTTAAGTGAACTATATTTAAAACTTGATTCAGTAAATATACGTGCATATAGAGTATATAGACTGCAATTGCAATAAATGCTATTATATGGGTGGTTTTTCAGTTTTAATCTATTTTGGACCCTTTAAAGTGCTAGTTAAGAAACTAGAACGGTACCCTTTTATTGTAGATGTTCAAGGAATGTTCAGTTCAAATTTCGTGAAAATCGGCTCAACGCGCCTCCCACGATATGTATGCGGGGTGATTTACTTAAACATGCGGAAAATTATTCGGTGGGCTGTCCCCACCAAAAGGAATTAAAAAAATTTGGGAAAAAATTACCTTATTATTTTTGTAGAAGTGCGCCGCCTATGACTAACCATTCTGACGTAATACGGTGCAACGAAATCACTTCCTTTCTTATGTGGTATGGGTAAAAACGATTCTCGCGTATAGAGTACTTATTGAAGGGTCTTGTTGTAGTTATTCTAGAACTTCTTCGTCTACTTCAACAGGACGATTTACTACACGTTCTCTGTCGCCTGGTAAACAAAACTCATTGCACTGCACTTAAATTTTTTCTCTCATTAGGTTTGCGCCTATGGGGAAATTTTCTCTCGTATTTTCGTACAGCCTCTGCAAGACTTTCATTCATTGCACCATAGGTTAATATCATGTCGCAGTACTCTTGCGACGTGAACTCTGGCATAATCGATATTTGCGAATACAGTTTAAAATTTAACAAAAATAGGAAATGCTCTAAACGGAAGTCGAAGAGTCACTGAACTGAACAGTGAACGCGTGGCGCACTGATCTAGACAACTAAGACGGCTGATATTACCTGCTAAACAAACAAGCGACACGTGTGTGAATGCGTCGAGATAACATAACTCACCCGTTCAGAAGCGTATCTTTGCGAGTTTTAATGCAAAAAATATAATAAATTACCTTGGATCGCTTCAAAAATTTTCAAAGGCTTTCCCACATAACAGACTTGTATACCATTTTATTTTCCGCATGTTTACATAAATCACCCTGTAAAAAAACGTCAAAAATCGAATTACGGCTAACTTGGCCAAAATTAAACCGAATTTGATGAAATTTTAGACGAAAGTAACCTATATAACCCGCCAAATTTTAGCAAAAAATATCAAACAGTTTGACCGCAATTCCGTTTTTAGTCCAAATTCCACAAAATTTTCAAAACTCCCTAATTTTGGACTTCTATAAATTTTCCACTGACAGTCAAAAATTACCTACATATTACCTAGAAGAAAGAATTCAATTTGCGAACACAATAGTACAATAAAATTAATCTATCGTTTGGATTTTACCTCTCAGGGGATAATTCAATCGATGAGGAAAAATGTCAGGAATAACATATTAAAATGTTTAAGACTGGGGTGTTGTAACAATTTTGTAAATAAATAAAATCTATCAACAAATGCTAAACTTTAACGCGGTACGACGGCCATAAGGTGCTTCTAATAATAATTAAAAACGTTATAGAGAAAGAAATTCTGTACAATTTTGATACGGGAAATACCCCTCTACGATGCTTAATTTTTTTTTAAATCAATTTTTAAAATTTTTTTGTCAAGTTTTCGTTTGGTCAGCTGACCTTTGTCGCCACGCCCCTTTGCGACAAATAAAGTTCTTTAGCTAAGGTACCAGACAGAAGACGGTGTTCCCACCGATTGTGTAAAATTTCTAGGTGTCCGAATGGACAAGAAGGTAACGTGGGAAAAACATTCAAATTTTATCTTTAACTAGGTTTCCAAAAATATTTTTCTTTTACGCTGCCTTGTAAATTGTGTATCACAGACAACCATATTAGTGGCATACTATGGATTAATATATTCCGCAATCACTTATGCAATCTTGATTGGGGTCACACCTCACATACTCCATCTGTATTTACTATCCAAAGACGAGCAGTAATAGTAATAGCGGGCGCACAATTGCCCCACCCTGTATATTGCAATGCCTCCTCTATGTGAAAGATATTGAAGACGTTTACACACCACGTGATCAGATTCACTTGTGTCACCCGCAATAAAAATCAATAAAACTTTTTACGTCTATCAAAAACACTTGATGGGACGGGGTAATATTCAATCAATTTTTTAAATGCGTTACCTCAGAATTCGGGAACTGAATTATAGTCGTTAGAAAGCTGCGATAAAACGTTTTTTAACTGAAAATGCCGTATACAGTTTAAACGATTTAAGCTCTGTGATATCTTGTATTTTTTTAAAATTTTATCTTGATATTTATATATTAGCTTACGTATGCACTAATAAAATAATAACCTGAATTTGCGGTACATATGACCAATAGGGATCTATCTATCTAATGCTTTATAGGGCTGCTTCGCGTCTTATCATCCAGTTTTCAGTATAAATAAAAATATACTCTAGGCCACCACCATCTTCAAAGGGCCGTAGCTTCTCTATAAAATATTTCCGGACACGTGTATACGAATTATTTTTTACATATTTACAAGTAACTACAGGACTACAGGAATTTTTAAACGCCTGTTTATTGCCAAAAACTATGGAAATACCTAAGAGTGATAACAGCAGGATTATAAATTCCATTCAATGTTTGTTGCTTGCGAGTTACCTCTTCATAATGACAATTTAGCGATTTCCATGAACGTAAAGAAGTTCCTTAATCTTGTTATGTATTTATATGAATAATTATACGGCCACAGCCGAATTATCGCGTTTATCTTTATACCTGTAATAATATGTCATAGGTAAAAATAAAAATTAACATTGCATGCAACTACTTTGTTATTTTTATGAATGACTGTTATTCATACCTACCTCTAAAATCGGTTCAATTACTGTATTTATGTGGGTCTAAATTTAGTTTAAATGTGGGTACTGCATAGACTTTCTATTTTTGTGATCTATATCAAATTTTTCCACGTTAATCAAAGAGAGGGCAATATGGAACAGTTAAATGTTATAGAATGTTAAAAGACTTACGTTGTTCCTTTATTTTGAAATTATTGATCACCATTATTCTTGTGTACTTCATATCTTCTCAATATTGAAAAGTTTATAATAATTAGACATTAGTCAGTGGTAGCTATTTTTGTGTAAATAATACTGAATTTTCCTCAATATTGATTAAAATTGGACGTCATCGAAATATAAGCAATAAACTATTCTTGTGGCCATGTAAATCAATGCTATCTGTTCAATATTGACAATTTAAACAAGAAGGTTAGAATACTTGTTAGAGATTCTAAGTCAAAAACATCATTTTTATTCATTAGTATTTTGAATGTGTAACTACACATTTAAATAAAACTGGCTGGAATTAATTTTATTGTATTGACTCAGAATTTTAAAAATGATAAAGAGAGGTAATAAAACGACTATAAATTGATTAAATTCGTACATATTAGCTGCTGGCTTTAATTTAAAAAAAAAAAACGAGTCTGTAACATGCGCCAGCATTCAAATATATACAGGGTTACTGGTAATTCGATACATTCCTTTGGAGATGTGATGGGGCATGATCTAAGAAGTAAATTTAGCCCTAACATATATTATGCAAAACTCAATAGTTTTTGAGATATTTAATTTTTTTTGTTTTTCTCAAAAAGTAGACCTTAATGTCCTAAAAGTTAATTTTCGAAAAATCTATTTGACATTTTAAAATTTTTTTTTTACTGGATTACTTGTCCAATATTATAGATATCCGTTTGGAATGAAAAATATCTGGAAACATTTCGATCATGTGAACATCTGAAATAAAAACTTAAATTTTTTTTTTAAATCAGCTATGAAATTTATCTATTAGGTTTTTTCAAAAAAATATTAACGTAACGCGTATAAATCATTATATAAACTGCCTTATTTCAATAGCTATCTAACAAGGTACAAATGTTCAATGTACCCTTAATAGTTCTAAGAAAATACTAGTAAAAATAACACAAGTAGTACGAATTTTATTTTTAGATAAACAGTAAAAAACATTTTAAAATTAGAGTTTAATTCTTCATTAATTTCAGTTGTACTTTATTTTTTATATGTCTTGCTCAAAATGGGAGCCCCTATTCCGTATACAGACACGGCAGCGTCTTCTTATTTCCGTCCTTGTTACTCTGGTTGTCAGATTATGCCTTATGTGTTGGGCAGCATCGACTATCCTTTGTCTAAGGTTTTCTATAGTATTGACTGGTGTGGCATAGACCATCTCCTTCATATGACCCCATACGTAATAATCAAGGGGTGTTAAGTCAGGGCTTCGCGCTGGCCAAGGTATTGGGCCCGCTCTTCCAATCCAACGGTTAGGGAAACGTTGTTCAAGTAACTGTCGTACTGTCAGCCGATAATGTGCTGGACAACCGTCGTTCTGAAACATCATTCGTTGTCTGACGGCGAGAGGAACATCTTCTAAAATCACCGCCAGATCATTTCTTAAAAAATTTTCATAGATTTCCCCGTTTAAATTTTGAGGAAGAAAGTGTGGCCCTATTAAATAGTGGCCAATGACTCCCATCCACACATTAATAGAAAACTTCATTTGGAAACTAGTTTCACGTGTTAACTTG
This sequence comes from Leptura quadrifasciata, assembly GCA_963675555.1. NCBI lineage: Eukaryota > Metazoa > Arthropoda > Insecta > Coleoptera > Cerambycidae > Leptura > Leptura quadrifasciata. The sequence goes on from OY776679.1 coordinate 15,581,745, forward strand.
GGATTTTCCTCTGCCCAATAATGTAGGTTGTGGAAATTTGTTATACCCTCGCGATTAAATTTCGACTCGTCCGTCCATAAAATACTTGTTAAAAAATTTGCACTTTCTGCATCTGAATTTAACATAAAGCGGCAGAATTCCACTCTCCTTCCAGGATCTCCTTCCTCCAAGCCTTGGACAGGGGTATAGTGATAAGGATGACATCCAACTCTACGTATCGTAGACCAAACTTTCCATTGTGACGCTCCGGTTAGTCTTGCGACTTTATTAGTTGAAATAGTTGGGTCTTCCTCAAAATACCTCAATATTTCTTCCTCACCATCTGGTTCATAAACGGGAGGAGCACCAGCGTCACTTCTTCTACATTTCACGGAGCCAGTTTCAGCGATATTTCGATATGCCGTACTGAATACACGTGCATTTGGTAAGCGGCGGTTAGGGTACCAAAGACCATATTCTCGGCGAGCTTCAGCAGCGTTGCCGCCGCAGTATCCATAGACAAACAAGATATCAGCGTATTCTGCGTTGGCATACGCGGCCATGGCACATAAAATACAATAACAACAACTAATAACAACAACTACGAGCAAAATCAAAATCTCCGATAACTAATTTAACAAGACCAACAAACCTAAGAGACATGGAGATAAGAATGTCAGTTAAAAAAAACAAACAAAAAAAAGTCAAAGTCAAGGACTGACTGACTTAAATGAAAATGAACGATTAGTCGTTTAATAAATTCCGCCACCAGCATTATCTTTACTAATTTTTTATTAGAACTATCAAGGGTATGTTTCTGGATATTTTTAATTCCAAACGGATATCTATAATATTGGACAATCCAGTAAAAAAAAATTTTAAAATGTCAAGTGGATTTTTCGGAAATTAACTTTTAAGACATTAATATCTACTTTTTTGAGAAAAACAAAAAAATTGAAATATCTCAAAAACTATAGAGTTTTGCATAATATAGGTTAGGGCTAGATTTAAGGAGTAAAGCCCCATCACATCTCCAAAATGTATCGAATTACCAGTAACCCTGTATAGGTGGAAATTTTTTTCATTCTATAATTGAAAAATAGTATAAAAAATATGTTTATTAAAGTGTTTTTATAAATTGTGTCTCCACCCCTTTGAAGGGTGAAAACAACCCCCTGGACCGGTTACACAACCCTGGTCACCTACCACCTTCCTCAAAGAAACATCTCCTATAAAATATCAATTTTTTTCTCACAAAAACAAATATCAATTTTCCACCCCCTACACGGGTTGGAAGCCTGGGGTAGGGGTGGCTGAGATAAAATCCCTCGATGGACCTTCCATTCTATTGGAAGGAACAACAATTAGTCGAAAAACTGGAGAAAATAAGCGGGTTCGCGGAAATGAGTACTTTGGGGGTGGTTTTTGGCCAATTTGAGGGGCTTGCTGAGGCAGAAAAATTGGTATGATCCTGGGAATCGATTCAGAACCCTCGAAAACAGGGGGGGGGGCGGGGCGGAGGGTCATTGTCTAGTCCGAGGCGCAAACATTCGGTAATATCATCATAAATCCCGACTCTTTAAATTGACTAATATAAATGATTGTTTATACGGCAGAATAGCAATAGATCACATTATCACATAACCCAATTTTTTTTGTCTGGCATGGCCACGATTTTGACAGTTTAAACAATAAATGGGGGTCTAAACAATTGCGAAAGACTTAAAATCACGTCACGAATGTTTATGACATTAATAACTGCATAATCTGAATAATCTTAAATGTCTCGGAACTTAATGAAATTGCCTACTGTTTTTTTTTATACATTTATTTAACGTCGGCCTATTTCCGCTTCTGAGGCTTATCACCGACGCCTGTAGACGAACTACCCCCAACCAGGAATTTTGCCGAACCTCTTCCCTTAAGAAGAGTAGGGATCTTTTACTTGCCTAACATTTAATAGACAAGGGACCGACGGCTTTACATCCCCTCCGAAGGATGGTATATCTCCTATACAACCCTCGCCTAAGGTTGTATAGCTTCCGCGCATACACTGATATACAAGCCGCTGGAAGATGTGTGAGGCGAGAACGCGGTTTCCGTTGGAATGGTCATCCATCCAAGTACTAACTGCGCCTGTCGTTGCTTTACATCGCATACCGAAGTATGTACATAGTAAAAACGCACCTACGCTCGCCCCTAAAGGCCTACTGTTTAAATAATAAAGTTATGCTTGACTAAAAGAAATACGGAAAAAGTTGCAAATTTCATACATCAAATGATGTATTGAAAATACTCCTGTGAATTTTCAACCTCGCAAAACATCCAGAATATATTTTATCTGTTTTCGCTATCCTTCCGAGATATTTTGCAGTTTATTTAAAATTTCCTTCGTATAAAGATAATCCGGTAAATAAATAAAATCTTTTCTTTTTCTTACCTTGCTTATGAGATGGTAAGCAACAGAAAAATAGCAGCACATTGCATTGAAAACAACCATTTTATAGACACAGATAAATAATTAGGTTACCGCTCGCAGTGTGGTAAAGTAATTTTTACAGCACTGGCACTGCTTGGTTTTGAGTGCGGTAAATAGTACTTTACCGCACGCAGTGCACAACTTTAACATCACTTAAACGACTAATAAAGTTAAGTTATCCTAAATACTACAGATTTGTAAAACAACAAACTGAAAATTGGTGAAGTGATTGATAATCTATAATAAATTCACCAACGAAGGTACAGAATGCATATGACATTGATATTGTTATCTACGTTTAAAGTTTGTGACAATCCACTGGTGCAGTCACTAAAAGTTACAAATTTGCCGAAATCTTATTAACATGACATGACACCAACGTTATCGGATAACAAACGATGACAATGACAATCGTCAAAATTTGCTCATTGCAATCCGATCGCTCGCGGCTGTCTTTGTTAAATGAAACATTAGCATTTCAGTAATTTTACTAGATTTTAGAGGAATATTTGTAGTTTAATTCTTCGATTTGTCTGTATATATATTTAAAAACGGCACTAAACGTAATCCGCTCCACTTCTAGAGCAGTGAAGAAACTCTCACACGTGAATTGACACGTGATGTGACTAGTTTCACGACGTAACGGCTACGCGCATCGATCATGTCACGCGAAATGCGATCTATGCTTCATATTTGCTTTGTTTTTAATTTTTTTCACGGAAACCAAATCGAAAGGGTGGAAGTGTGATATATCGTTGAAATCAGAATTTTAACTGCTTTTCAATGGTTTCATTGCAAATTGAAAGTAATTATAAAATAAACAACTTGTTGCGTCACTAAACGTAATCCGATCTCAACCAAAACGTTTTCAGTTCTTCTGGGGCACTAAAGAAACGCACATACAAAGTTTCATTCAAATCCGTTCACATATACACATACACACACACAGACACTTTTCAGAAACCACTTTTTTGGGTTCCTAGGACCTCAAAACGTAAAGATTTGAAGTTATCTCAATTTTCGTTTTTGAACCAATTTTAGTAACCTCTCACAATTTTATTGTGGTGAAGTTAAAAAAAATCGAAAAAACGAGTCCGTTTGCAAATCCAGATCGACCCCACTGTTTATTAATTTTTAGGAAGTATCTAATTGTTTGCAATTTGATTCACCTCGAGTTTTTTCCGCTAGATAATAGTTAGTAGCCATGTCCCACGATAATGATTTCTCCCATTTTATACAATTCTTATCTTTCAATGGAGACTTTGTATTGATAAAAAAATTCCTTGATTTATTATTTATGTTGTTTTGATACCGTAACTATCATTTATATATAATACTTTGATACATCCAAACTCCAATAAAGTGCCGATATTGTCAATTTATCACATAATCTACATTCTAAAAGAATAATATTCTGTTTGTTCAGTAAATGGATGGTCGGGATATTCTGCGATTTTACGTGAAAATATATAATTGAAAACAACAAAAAATTTTTTGTTGAAATAATCGTAAAGTACTTTCGAAAACCCACATTTAAGAGCAAATAAATAGCATAATTCTACAAGATGTTGAAGTTTTGATTTTTGAATGTAATTTAACCCTTGTAATAAACATTCAAGTGAACAGTCGAAACTGTCGGTCTATTACCATAATTTGTTTTAAGCCACCGGCGCCTAATTTTGCCGGTGACTTAGAAATAATAGATTGTAAAATAGTAAACGTATTCCTTCCAAAGTTGATCAAAATGAAAGCATTGTTTATTATAAGATTCTAACAACATATCAAGCGAGGCGGACCGAAATAAACTTCCTCACTTATAACACTAATTAACTCAGTTACGATCTTCACTGAAAGGTTTATTGATGTTGAAAACAAGCTTTTTCATATAATTAATAACTTTATGAATGATCCAATTCTCCGTAAATATACATGGCTTTATCATGCTCCCGACTGCATTAAAATTTATTTTTATTTGCTCTTAATGACGGCCTGTGCAGGAGACGCAGACGCCAAGCACCAGCTACCAACAGAGCCGTAATTCCTTACTGAAATCTACACATTTGACGACAGTAGGTCTTTGTTCGCTCTTTATTGGGTACGCTTGATGATGTAAACGTTACAAACATGGGGTTAATGGTTAATGTTGGATAATGAGGTTATTCTTTTCTAAACCACAACTTAATTTCGGATTCAACGCACACTGCGATGCCTTGACACAACGCAAAGCGTGCTGGATCAAGAATTGAATCGCTCGAACACTGTTAAGTCATCATTATTAATTGTTGTACAAAAACTGACAGTGTGAATTATCGCGTCGCTCATGCAGAATAATTGGTCAGCGTTCGATTAAACAGTTTCATTGTGGAGCTATTACTACAGACTGCGTTTTTTTTAAATTGGGTTACTAAAGCAGGCATGGCATGACCCAGGATAACAAACGCAGTTTATTGACACCTCATTGCGGAAATGTTTGGATAAGTAATTAACAAAAATTATCAATACGGAATGTTTGAGCTTGACGAATGAAAATGGCGTAATTTTTAAATTCGTGCCATTTAAAAGATCACTTAGACTAATTTGTAGTGTGACATTTGAGTTCTTTACAGATAATGCACATATCCACCTTTATTATACACTCACAGATAAAATATTACCTACCATGATCTTGAGAATGATATTTTTTCATTTTTTTAAACAAATATAAACAAAATTACAACTAAAAAAATAAGAAAATACATTGTCTGTCAGGATATCGTTGGGCATAAAGGTCGGTAGCCGCAACTGCGTTTCTTTTACATCCCCCATAAATAATTAACATGTCCACTTTTTCATCTCTTGTATACATTTGCGGCATTTTGAACACAATTAACAAGGATTTTAAACAATTTTTAAAGACACATAGAAATACCGTTAAACCAACAAATGTTTGACAAGCTAAATATTTCATTGGTTTTAAAGCCACCTTATTTACTTCTTGAAACATTTAATTAGAATAAAATTTTATTTTCTTATTTTCTTTTAGCTGTAATTTTATTTGAATTTATCGCACATTTTAATACGACATGAATAAATTCCTTATTAATCGTACTAATAAATGTTACCACGGTACCGATATGGTTCCCTTTGAAAAAAAATGAGTTTTGCCCCAAAAACAATTTTGGTGAATTTTATTTGCTCATAAATCACGTAATTTAGTGTTTTTAACGGGATTTCGATTTTTGTAGCATTACACGGGTCATTTAGAATAAATCGGAACCGTCATGGCACACTTAAATGAAAAACTAAAAATTATATTATAAAAAAAATTAATGTTTGAAATGTCACTTATTTGGCATCGTTGGATTCAGAAAATTATACAGAATTCAAAAATGCAATAATATATAGGGTAGTTCAAATGTGCTTTTAGAGGGCGGAATATTAAATATAATATTTTTAGTCGCAAATCCTTATTTTACTATAAGGAAAGTAACCAGACTGCAACCAAAGTTACAAATCTGGCGCGTTAAGTGTAATAATTGCATATTACCATCAAAACGCTAATGCTTCGATTGCAACAAACACCAGTCGAAAGACTGATCCTACTTAAAGGAGCTCCCTTGCCAGTCGTCACACACCACTTGCAGACTGCAGTTTCGAGCTGTTGGCTCTCGTCAGTGCAAGGTAGGTATGCAACGACCGACATGAGAATCCTTTGACTATAGTACATCCCGGTATTTTTACAATAGCGACATGTAAAACAGCCAGCAGGCGCCATCTAGCGGTCCAGTGTCTGTTGCAATCGAAAAATAAATAGCCTGACTTTGCTTAGCATAGTTCAAATGTGCTTTTAGAGGGCGGAATATTAAACATAATATTTTTAGTCGCAAACTCCTCTATAAATCCTTATTTTACTATAAGGAAAGTAACCAGACTGCAACCAAAGTTACAAATCTGGCGCGTTAAGTGTAATAATTGCATATTACCATCAAAACGCTAATGCTTCGATTGCAACAAACTAGATGGCGCCTGCTGGCTGTTTTACATGTCGCTATTGTAAAAATACCGGGATGTACTATAGTCAAAGGATTCTCATGTCGGTCGTTGCATACCTACCTTGCACTGACGAGAGCCAACAGCTCGAAACTGCAGTCTGCAAGTGGTGTGTGACGACTGGCAAGGGAGCTCCTTTAAGTAGGATCAGTCTTTCGGCTGGTGTTTGTTGCAATCGAGGCATTAGCGTTTTGATGGTAATATGCAATTATTACACTTAACGCGCCAGATTTGTAACTTTGGTTGCAGTCTGGTTACTTTCCTTATAGTAAAATAAGGATTTATAGAGGAGCTTGCGACTAAAAATATTATGTTTAATATATAGGGTGTTCCATTTAAAAATCGGAAGTGAAAAAAATCAATTGTATGTCAAAAAGTGCCGCTTATTATGTATGTAGTATATCCTAAATTTCAATCAATTATCTTCAAAACTAAAGGAGAAAAGAGGGGTTCACCATGATGCTGTTTCACACGGTATACTTAATGTACAATTACTGACAATTCTCCGCGCTCTATCTTGAAGACGGTTAATCATACGAAAAAATTGTATATAACCAAACTTGTAGATAATATTATGCTCTACAAATTTTTTAATAACGCTTAATGGCATGCGATGCATGGGAAGCGGGATATTTGCAAAAGACCGATTTTTCGTGACATTTGACCTTTGATATCTTGACTAGCGGACACAAGTTCTTATGAGACTTTTCAGAACGTCAAAACAAAGGCATACGCAAATTTTCTGAAGGTTTAATCCATACTTGACTAGATTAAAAAGTAATAATATACGTATATTAACCAAAATATGGAAATACAAACTTGTAACCTAAACATCTTATATGATCTCATTTCTACGGAAGCGCTGAGGGGCCAAAATAAACTACTTTTTTAAAGTGACTTGTTAAGACACGTTTAATTCGACTAACGGGAGCATTACTGTTAGGCGAGTTTAATGCGACTAACAGATGCGCCATCCTTAGGCGCGATTATCTCGGCTATTAGACGTGTTTAAATCGACTAACAGATGCGTTACTGTTAGGCGAGTTTAAATTCGACTATTAAGCGTCACTCCATTCATCTCCACCATAATATGTCTAGCGCCTGCGCAGTAAACATGGACGTGTTACTTTGATGGGTACCTGGATGGTTTCCCCGTTTCAAGGATATACAGTGTAATCGCTCCACCTTGTAGCGGCTTGTATATAAATGTATGCACAGAAGCTATAAAATCTTAGGCGAGGATCGTGTAGTGAATATACCATTTTTCGGAGGGGATGTAAATCTGTCGGTCCTTTATCTACTAAATGTTATGCAAGTAAAAGAACCCTATACTCTTCGAAAGAGAAGAGTTTGGCACAATTTCTGGTTGGGGGTAACTCGGCTACAGGCGTCGGTGATAGGCCTCAGTAGTGGAAATAGGCTGACGTTACATAAATGTACAATAGCTGCAAAATTCATAAAATCACATCTATCAGGAAGAGAACAGGTTACTATATTTAATGGAATATCGTCGTCATCAGCAAAAGTAAATTTCGGAGTACCTCAAGGTTTTGTGCTTGGGCTCCTTGTGTTTATTATATGTATTAATGACCTATCAAATCACTCAAACGAGACTTCATTGGATTGTTTGCCGGTGACACTACCATGATAAATATAAATGGTAGTATAATCAATTTATCACAGGATATGCAGCTCTCACAGTCGAAAGACTCCGACTGGTTCAAAGCAAACAAATTATATCTTAACGAGTCAAAGACAGAAATTATACTTTTTTCAACCCGGCATTTAAATCATTGTGAGAATCCCGAAAATGTAAAATTCTTAGGTGTAGTTATGGATCCACATTTGCGTTGAGATCATTTAAGTAGTAAACTATCTAAAGCATTATACTTGATAAAACACCTAATACTAGAATTACCTTCAAATATAATAAAAACAGTTTATTTCTTCTTATTCCAAAGTGTATTCTCTAGGGACACTCCTGTCATCTACAGAGAATATTCTCATTGCAGAGACGTGTTATGATAATAATGACAGGAGTGACGTTTAGGCAAGGTGTAAAACAAATATTTAAAGAGATGAATATTCTAACAGTTCCTTATTATTATATTCTTTTCCCACGACCATATAAGAAAGTGACAGTTTCCGTACAATCAAGTATCCACGAAAGTTGACAATATCATTTACCTGTTTGTTATTATAACAATAGTTATTTTTCGCCGATTGACAGCAAAGTACTAACTTTGGCTGACTAATGTCAATCAGCAAAGTGGCACTTTCCCTGCCTAGGCAGGGAAAGTGACACTTAGTGTCCATGGTAACTAACTTGTAAGAACTGCGATTTTTAATGAATTTTTATTGCATTTGTTACAACAAAAATAAAGAGATTTGAGATTTGTAATAATTTAATTATTTTAGAATATATTTAAACAATTGGCGAAAAAATTATATGTTCAACTCAGCAGCAAAATAGATTGACTGCCTTGGCAGAGTTCCAGAGGAATTATCAGCCGCGGCATTCAATCTACTATTTTGCTGCCTAGTTAAACAAATAACTATTGTTTAACTAGGCAGCAAAATAGTAGATTGACTGCTGCGGCTGATAATTACACAGTTACATATCCAATCATATTTCATAATTGTCAAAATAACACCATTACTATAAATTTTGTAAATGACAAAAAAATCTATTAATAAAAATTGTTTGAGTTAGTAATGACATTTTTATGGTCGTGGGAAAAATAGTGTACAAAACTCGCAGGAAAGTGTCTAACGCATTCGCGGGATTGCCTGCACTCGGCTAACGCCTCGTGTGCAACTTTCCCGCTTTTGCGTTATTTACCACTTTCCGTGCGCGTTATGTAATATACTATAAGGCGCTTATGTATGTTAAACAAAACATCAATAAATATGTTTCGCACAGAGAATTTCATGAATATAATACCAGACACAGAGATCTAGTTTGTTTAGAGTACACCAGATTAGTTAAAAGCCAGAATGCGATTAACTATTACGGTCCAACATTTTTTAACAGGTTACCACCACACATCAAGCAATTACCGGAAAGAAAATTTCATTCCGCAATTAAACAAATTTTGCTGAATGGAGCATACTACTCATTTAGCGAGTTTTTGCCTGATGTTTTATTTTAATTTTTTTCTCTACGTTTGTTACTGTTTGTCGTTCTACAATGCATCCAAGAATTTCTCAAACACGATGGAATTTTAACTCTCGTATAGTACAGAGTGTGTACAACAATAAAGACAACCTTACTGTATGCTTTGAAAAAAAACGTCAGGAATTTCAAAACAATACAACTCTGAAACAGTGACTCAAGCGGCTGGATTTATTAAATGGCTAGAAGATGATTCATATTTATTTTGGTAAAATTTTTTTTCGAAAGTCATGCCACATATTGATATTTTATTTAGCCAGCTACAAAAAAATTGAAACAGACGTTATAAATGTCCAGAAAGTAGATAATTTTGAAAAAGAAATTGTACAAATTAGAAATAATTTACCTCCCTTAACAAATGAATCAGTGAATACAGAAGTTCCAAAAAAGTGACGTAGACTGAATCAAGAAAATGTTAACGTGTCTGTTAGAGAGGTATATGATATAATTACTTCAGAAGTGAGAATTCGGTTTTCTTTTAAAAATCATTTATGTGGTGCAAAATTATTTTTAAAGGAGAAGTATAAGGAATATGAAAAAACATCACCTTTGGAAGATATCAACCAATTGTGTGAAGCATACCCTATGATAGATAAGATATTCTAAAAATGCAACTAAGTATATTTTACTCCAGGAAATAAATAACAGGACAATATTCAGAAAATTCCAGTGAAATTCAAAGTTTTTTTGGGTGCTTGCAAACATTAAACTTTCTCATATCTTTCGGTTTAGACGTTGTTTTCGGGGAAGTTGTTAAAGTTTTGAAAATTTTGGTTACAGTTCCGATGACGACATCTGAAACGGAAAGATGTTTTTCGACATTAAAATTAATTAAGACATACAGGGTGTCCCACGACGAACTGCGGCGATAAAATCACAATAAACATATAATATATATTATATAATCACAACATCGGAAAATTTTGAAAATTTGGTAGTAAACTAATGTCGATGGGGGCAACTCGGCTAAAATATTTTCAAGATGGTGGCACTTCCGGTTATACCGGAAGTCGATACCAACTTGCTTATTTTAAATGGGACACCCTATATATTATTATATTTTTGGATTGTACGCAAAATTATAGGCCGATTTTGTGTATCACGTCCTATACCTAGGTCTCTCCGTTTTTGAGATATTTCAATTTTTATGTCAAAAATGACGTTTGTGGGCCCTAAAAGAATTATCAATTTTTCCTATAAGGAAGCCTTTATTATCTAATTTGGGTTCGATTCTTTGTTGAAAAAGACCTACTTTAATAGAGTTTTTATAATTATTTGATAAGTATTAATACAGAGTGTTCAAAAAATAAGAATAAAGATGATATTGAGAAAACTGTCAAAAATCAATTTTTTTCAAATGGAACCCCCAATTTTTATAATCTTATCTTATTCGCCATTAAAAATAAGGGTAAGTTTGTATATGGATGTCTATTTCGAAAATTTTTAGTTTTCGAGATATCTCCAATTCAATATTTCTATATGGATATTAAGTTAAATTACTCTTAGTTGGCTATGACGGCGTTGAGTGCTAAACAAATGTATGTAGCTGTCACTTACCATTTGACAAGTATCATGCCGGGGCGCCTAAATTATACGCACGAGGATTACTTAAATTTGTTTATAATCTATGGAGAATGTAACAAAGTTTTATCAAGAACGTGTGAAATATTTGCTAATAGATATCCATATAAACAAAAACCGTCACCGAACAGTATTAAACGAATAATGGAGAATTTCAAAAATTTTGGCACCGTTAAGGCAACAGTTCATAAAATAAAACTAATTGTCGATGATGAAAATATCGAAATTGCTATTTTGGGATATTTTGCGGCATATCCTATGACATCCTTAAGACAAGTGGCCTTACAAACAGGAATCTCCAAGAACTCTATTCATAGAATTCTAATTAAGACACATGTAAGAAATACTACGAGTGATGACAGACTGACATCACTTGCAATGCTGTCAATTGAAAAGTCAATGGTACGAGAAATGCCAAATTTTAATGAAAAAGTTATTGAAAAGTTTATCTCCGACAAAAATAGAAGAGTGGAATTCCACTTCAAAAAATAATGGTGAGTACTTAATTAATCGCTTTAATTTATATTTGCGAACTTTTTAATGATTTAATTAGAACCTCAAAAATGTTTCGCCTGCGATGCTTTTGTTTATTGACCTTACTACTTGGATACCCGCGAGCCGCCACTGCGCCCTCCCAAGTACATAAGGCACGAGCCGCCACTGAATGTATGTAATGTAATATAATATACAAAACTTGTATTTTTTGACTTGTGTAAACCCACAGGGTATTGGCATTAATTAAATATTTTGAAACATAAAAATTAACCATAATTTTTGTTTACTTTAAACATTTTTTATGCGCATATGAATTTCAATGTGATGAAATTAAAAGATAAGAATAGACGTTAACTGAAACTAATTCTTAATCCACGTTTGTAATAAAGTTGTTCAACAGCTGTATCCTAAGGGAAGCCAATATGGACCATTTTAAAATAATAAATACAACTTCCTGCAAAATTCTTGTTAATACAAGTGGAATAAATATCAGATTATAAATAAACGCTTTGTACTTTCCTTCACTGAAAATAAATAACCCCAGACACTCCCCATACGTACAAATAAAAGTTTATTTTCTATTTTTGTTACAAATGAATTGTTTTTTTATCAGCCTTGATTCCATTATAAAATAAATAGATAGTAAAAGACCTCCCCATTAATTAATCAGCGACCGATTAATATTCAAATTACAATTAAAAGCGGGCTAATTATAGTGAAGAACTTTTATTTTACATTTTAACCAGCAATTTACATGCCTAGATAACAATTATATGCCAAATTATAATAATTACCATATAATTGGCTGTGGTAAGAAATCTATATTCATAAACCGACTCCTTTATTTGTTATTATTCTGCCATTCTTAAGTAATATACAAATTGTTATATCGACCTCACTTATATAGGTTGCACGTCCTACAATAAAGAAATACATCCTTGATGGCGCCAATCTACAACTATAATCGCATTACCTAGTAAAATGGCATTGTAAATACAATTACTCGTCTTTGCGACAAGTTCGATTTTCCGCAACAAGTATGACTAATCACGAGCTCGGATTTAACTTTTTCTCAATGTTAATTTCCACGCAAAGGTTGGAATGAATTCCTTAAAATCACGGCAAAGCAAGTAACAAAAATTCGGTCAAACACATTGATTAAATGCATTTCGCGATTTGTTTATGTAAAAAAAAACTACAAACATTTTAAAAAAGTTATGACGTCATCGGCAATTTTTTTTCAATGGTAACCCCCATTTTATTATGTCATTTGAAAGAGCATACAATGAAGGTGAATATGAATGTATCTGCAGGAGATAGATGTGAGAATAATGAAACTTTTTTGGTCAAGTACAGTTTTGCTGTGCAGTCAAAAAACACAACAAAAACTTTACGACCTCATTATTATTGTGAACGATTCATCTTTTGCTGTCTGAAGGACTTTTACTATATTTATCAAAAATTAATGTTAACGTTCACAAAATTAGGGTTCAAAACGACTGTCTCAGAGGGAGAACAATATAAAATTTATACTTACTGTTCGTTTTTGCTTAACTGCTGCTCTGATGGTACCTATTGGACGTCGTAACACTATAAACCTAACACTGGAGGTACTAACACTTTCTTAAAATTATACCTGAAAGGGAATTTTGCAAACACAAATAAAAGACAATATAAAGTTCAAAAATATATATTAAATCTTCAAAAAATTCACAACTTCAAGAAATATGTTTTGACAAACAATAGTCTAGCCCGTGTACAACACATGGTGAGGAACGGAACGATTTATAATGTACCGACTACCATCCAATATGCAGTTTTTGAGCTAACGATTACACAAAAAGATTCAAGAAAAGTTCAATGTTTATAAAATTTTGGTGGTCTTTTGCTTGCCTGTCTATTCACGTATTTTTATTTCAATATCAATTTTGGTCGCTCCTCGGAGCTTGAAAATGCTTGAATCGCAACGACTTTGAATTATATTTGGGCAATTACAATTTCATGCGTTCAGGCAAAGCGGTCCCATGCACATATGAGTACATGGTAAAGGTACTTTTCTGACACCGAATCACTGAGGAACCGGTTTAGGGCAAATCCCGTTAAAACTTGTAGCATTGCATATGCTACATTTTTGATTTGTAATAAATTTAAAAATTAAATTGGTGCATAGTAAGTTAGGCCACCCAGTATGTGGATAAATGTATTACTGGTTGCCGTGAAAAATCTTATGAAAAGGAATCTATTAGACAAATATAAATATTTTTTTATTCTTTCTTTCCCGCAAAAACATGCTTCACATGCAGTTAAATATCTAAATAAATAATAATGAAAATAATACGGCACCGTTTCAGACAATTAACACTGCAATTATAACTTGTTCAGGTTGAAAAGCACTTGATACCTTATTTTGAGTTAACACCGAAATATAGTAAACACACGACGTCTTCTCTTCCTGGCTGGTTTAACAGCCTGTTTTTTATGTACTTGCTTTATTTATTTCTTCAGAAACACCTAGTAGCACACTCTCTATTCTAAGGTTATGTTGTTATAAATTTCAATTTTCAATTTATTGTCTCCTCTTCTTCTTCTTATCGTTCGATTTTGCCAAGAGCACAAGTCTGTGACTTGGGTTGGTAATTAAGACCTGCGTGTCGGATCGTTCAGTTTTTTTTTAAATTCGCAAGACCGCGTTAGGAAGCCAAGCCACCTTAGCAGCCCTTTCAGGCGTGATCCATTGAAGGAGCAGGTTGGCTTAGGCTTGGGGTACTAGCCTAGTTATTAAATTTTGTTAAGCCGTAATTTTTTAATTCACGCCATAAGCTTAGGCTTATTATCGAAACTGAGCCCCCACAGGTCACTTGGGGTAAGTCTTGCGAATTCATGTTTAAATTCATTTTGTAAGGCGTATTTTTTTATATCTTAGGGTTGCCAGTATCCCTCATATGAGGCAATTTTTTTGGTGTGATATAATTATTGGTACCTATATCATCTTTCTGATGTAACGGCCACATATGCATGGTCATGTTTTAAGAAGAGAGGTCAATAATTGAAGGAATCTGAGTCGTCGATTTTTTTTTTTGGACCACGTAGACAGTGGAGACGAATTTGAGAGTGGAGGCAGCGTGTTGCAGAGGAGTCCTTGCAGTAATACCTGATTTTGAAACGAAGCTACACCAGGGTCTTCTGTTTGGTGGTATTATTTATAACATTTTGTTTGATTTAAAATTTCACTTTTCATATATTTTTTTTGTCTTGTAAGAAATGGTACCATTTTAATTAAATTTAACGTTTTCAAATATTCATACATTTTCACATTAATATTTTTACCTATAATTTTCTTAAATAATACTTGTTAAACCTTGTCATAATTTAATATATTTTTTTTATTATCAATCATTCAAATTTTAACTTAAATCAATTTTTTTACTATTGCTTATTAAATTTATTCAACAGTCCCATTCTCAAATATTAAAGTCAACTTATTATTAACATATGTGTTTCCTTTCTTTTACTCATCTAGCTGGATATATATTATTGGTGAGCTTATTACATAACTTAGGTACTCAGTATTGTTTTCCTTAGCTTTCACAATACTCCTGGTTCATATAATAAGTTAAGGTGGCGCCCTGAACATCTATTTTTTTATGTATATTTATATTCACTATTTTATATTTTTTTATATATACAGCAAGTTAACAAATTGAGTAAATATCGAACCACGACCTCGCTTTCCCATAACCCAGAGCTGCCGTTCGCATAATTGAAACACTTCCTGGTTTTAAGCCAAGGGGTGTTACAAACTCATCATTTTCCCGTCAAAATCGACTGCTAGGAAATGATGGGGGTACCATGTCGCTAAGGGCTATTTTCGCTAAAACTCACGATATACTTTGAATAGAAGCTGAATTAACTTGTCCTCATATTTAATTACCACGCATAAGTTGCAGTGCTTAACAACGTGGATTCGTAAAAGGGTTTTTAATTTTGAAATTTCCGAAATCAAAGTCAAATTTTGTTATACTTTATAAATTTTGGTGGTCGGGCGACATTACGTCCCTGTGCAGTGACATTTACTACACTTTCTAAAATTACGCTCCTTGAGAAGTTATTGGAATTTTTGTCGGATTTTGTTACAGTTTCAAAAAGTACATCGAGCATTTTATCGCGTTCTTTAACATTATCGCCGTTGGACCATGCGGGATGTTGTCATCAAACAAACCGACGCACATTAAAAACCCATAAAAGTAAGCGAGTCAATTTGCGAACGAAATAATACAGAGCCGTACTTAAAATTCGTATATATTAGAATGTACATATTAACAATACTAGATTTAAAAGTGTCTTCGATAAATAGATATTTGATATAGTTTCTGGTAAATTTAACAATCTTACCCTATTTCGGTTGATAGCCGAGTGGGCTAAGGCGCGATGTGGCAATCGCGATTCATCACACGGACATCGCACCACCGGGTTCGAGTCCTGGCTCCGGCACTGGCACTGTCGGAGGAAAAAATGGTTGTCGGCGTTTTTTCAATGTGTAACCCCCTTCCGCACAAGCCCCTGGCTTCTGGAATTGGGGGTTGTCTAATTTCTGTGGTGTTTATTTGCTTGTGTGTGAAGATAGAAATATCTTATATATTGGTGAAACATTGATTAATTTTAATTAAATTAAAATTAATATTCTCTTGTTGCTTAGATCTGCCAATAATAATATAATATATCCTGGAATATGTCATATTATTATTATTGTTGCCCAGCAAGGACCGCGAGAAGGTACAAGCATTTCCTTGCAAAAAATGTGGGTACAGAGTCAAAATTTTTAATATTAAAATAGTTAAAATAAGCAAATCAGATCTCTAAATTCTTTTTTCGCCTAGCATATATGAAAATGAATCATATTAACCCTAAAAATTTGACCGAAAATAAAGTTTATCGTCCCTTGGGCCTCTAAACTCATAACAACATGATTTTGTAGTTTTTCACAATCTAGACACATGTTGTCATTTGCATACTTTGACGTTTCACATAATTTTTCATTAAATGTGAATTTAAACCAAAATTTGGAATCAAAACAAACAACAAAAGTGTAGAATAACAATAAGTTGTGAACAATTGTAATTCTGTGGTGCATAAGTTAAAATGAATAACAACTCAGACAGTGACGAAGAATTTACGAATACTCCACCGGACTTGCAAGAAGAAGCTATCAATGTTTCTCTGAATTTGTTACCTACAAAGTCAAGACAACGGTACGATAAGTGCTATGAATTATTCAATAACTGGAAAAAGAATAAAAAAGCAAAAATCGTGCTTATTTATCGGAAAGATCAAAGATTGTAAATGCAGGTACCCTATGGTCTGAATTTTCAATGTTGAAAAGCACTTTTAAAGTCAAGGAAAATATTAATTTTGATAATTTTCATAAAGTTCGAGCATTTTTGAAAAAAAATTCTGTAAATTACCTGCCCAAAAAGTCGAAAATTTTGACTCAGGAACAATGCATTGAATTTTTTAAGGAAGCAGATGATTCGGAATATCTTATGATCAAGGTAAACAAATACACAAAGATGAATTAATTATGTTTTTTTATTAACATTGCATTGTAGGTTTCTCTTATTATGGGACTATACGGAGCTTGTCGTCGAAATGAGTTGTTGAATATGAAACTTGATCATATAGATAATAGAGGAGACATATTGATTGTTACAGTTCCAGAAACAAAAAATAATATTACAAGAACGTTTACAGTCACAAACAAAACAGTTGATGGATTGAATCTATTTAAAATATACAACAAATATGTTTCCCTTAGACCTACCCACACTTCTCATAATCGCCTATTTATTTATTACAAGAATAATAAATGCACAGTACAACCAATCGGAAAAAATGCATTTAGCAAAATTCCAAGCAAAATAGCCACTTTTTTTAAACTGCCTGAACCTAATACATACACAGGTCATTGCTTCCGCCGTAGTTCTGCAACCCTACTAGCTAACTCTGGGAGTGATTTGCTAACACTTAAAAAACATGGAGGTTGGTGTTCTTCTGCAGTTGCAGAAGGATATATCGATGACTGCTCAGCAAATAAGATTGGCATTTCTCAAAAAATCCTGACAAACCAAAAACAACAGTCACCACTGAAGTGTTAAATATTTCAGACCAAATAAATGAAATACCAGTTAATCTAGACAATTCCAATGAACCATCAACTTCATCTATAGAAATAAGTCACCATGCTACTGCCACTTCAAACACTTACCGAATGCCTACAAATTCTGGTATTACTATCCATAACTGTGCTCAAGGAATAATTAATATTAATTACTATAATAAATAAATTCGCAAATTGTTATTCTTAACTTTCTTATTAAATTCTGTTTGTAATTATAAAATTAAAGATTTTTGTTGTACTTTTCCTTTTTTGGTTTTGTTTAATGCTAGGCGAAAAACAGCTGTGTGTCACACATGCAGAAAACGTATTAGCAGCCCTTAGCTATTAGCTACTAATGCTCATTTTCTGCCCTTGTGACACAATATACTATAAATAAATAAAATGTTATATTTATAATATCGATAATCCTAAGTTGATGTAATCGACCCAGGTTAACTAAATAAATTCAATTCTCGAAAACAAATAAATAATTACAAATAAAATATATACAATAATAATAAAGTTATATTGCCCTTAATATAATAAATTATATATTATTAAATGCTTTTGATTAGGGCTGATGTGATGCTTTTTCCTAAATCAATGTATTCATCTTCAGTTTTAATCACATGCTGAATACATTTTTGCCAATAACTTGGAGTTATTTCTCTCACTTCAGCTTTAATGAGATCGATTACTTTGGCATCAAATTTGGGAAGGTGTTATTTTCTCGAATGCTTCTTTTCAGCTGACTCCATATTAGTTCGGTCGGGTTGAAAATGCAAAAATATGGGGGCAACCGTAAAACTGTATGTCCTTGAGCTTCAGCCATTTTATCAATTACATATTTTTGCTTCTTAACAATACCCACAAAAATTGTCTTGAAATGTCACATTGGGTTTTCGAAGGAATTCTTGAATGTCTTTTTTCTTTGTTCCAGTATTTGGTATTTTTTTATTTGTCGCGATTGATATGAAGTATTGTCTAAAACAATTACGCTGTTTTCTTTCTATATTTGGTAGCAATGAAGTCTTCAAAAATATCCGCAGTCGTGTTTTGGTCAACGTTTAAATTTTCCAATTTTTGGCCGCTTAATTTGAGACCGTTATGCACCCATCCAGTTTCTGATCCACAATGTACAATTATTAATCTGGTTCCTTTATTTGCAGGCATATTATTTCTTTGAAACCATCTGTCCAGCTTTTTGTCACTGTATCATGAGTATCATACCAAGTTTCATCTAAACAATGTATTGGTTGTTGTTCATTTTGAATTTTTTTAATAGCTTCCAAATATTCCATACGGCACCGTACAATTCTGCTGTTTTCCATAAGACTTGCTCTTTCATTTTGAACTTAAATCCTGTCTTCAATAGCCATCGCGGAAGTGTTTTTTCACTATCCGACACCAGATCTCTTCTTCTCAGTTCTATATGTATTGACTGTATAGTCGGTGCCTCATTCTCTTTATACTTGCTATAAATTGCATCTCAAACAATTTCGCCATGGACGAATCTAATGTTTGTGATGTTCCTTTGTCCGATCTAACTTTTCGTTTCTGTACCCCTTCCTTAATTGATTTATAAACAGTTTGTTCTGGAATTTCCGTTAGGTACATCGTTTTTCCATGGCTCCTTTTTCTCCTTCAGTTTCTTTTATATTTTTATACACTTTTAAAACCATTTCTTAAGTCTGTGGGTGTAAAGATTGTGCGAAAACTTTCTTCCTAATTTGTGAACCATTACCATCCACCACATTTTCCTATCATTCTCTGCTGGTGCTTGGTTGTGGATCTTCCCAAGGCCTAAACATTTTCACAATATTATTTTACCACACCCACTTGTAAACAAAAAACCTCCCGATATTCAATACCCGCCAAAATATTTATGAAAACACAACTGTATCAAATACGTTTACACACAATAAAATTTCATATACCTGTAAAAGTGCTGTATATAACTTCAATGAATGAAATAAAATGTAAACAAGAACACAGACGGTAACTAGAGAACGTAGACCAGAATGTTCTCTGCCGTAACGCGCTGCTAAAATTGAACGACTGAGTTGCTGATCTAAATATTTCAAGTGCGTACCTGGACGCATTATTTTTGCGACTAGTTTAACGGTATTTTAATGAGTTCGTAAAGTTTTTGTTGCGTTTTTTGAGTTCCTAGAAGCGGTGATCTCGACTGTACCTCCTTTAACAACTTAGCTACTGAATGACCGTAGTTAAAAGCCTAAACCCTTCCTGACATAGTTGTTGTGAGGTAGTTCAATGCCATTTTTTTCCAATTAATGTTTTTTAATCATCTGAACCACGTAACTATTATATTTTTTTAACGAAGCACTGTAGCAGTTTTGCGTTTTTATTACTTGAGTTCCTTACAACTTTATATAAATTAATTTAACATGTTAAAATTTGCAAAATGCATATATTATTCATTAACCTGGCTATGTAACATAAATAAATCTAATTTACATGAACCTCTTACAAAGCACGTCTTATTTAAAAGAAACATCCTGCTATACAAATACTCTCCCACTAACAAAAAACCGTTCCCATGATTATTCTCCTTTATCTCAACATACCAGATGCCTCGATCTTAACCTTTTTTTTTCACATTGGAACCGATCTGAATACTCGCGAGGGCGCCGATGTATAAAACTGTGTAATTTTAACAATTGTATGACTTAATTAAACGCCAGTTGCCGCGTTAAGCACGACTTATTATTTACATGGTTTGGTAGGCCGGAATAATCATGGAAATAAAGGACTATTTAGCGACAGAACTTCTTAACCGAATCGTGCGTCATTTTATTTATTGCCTTGGTATTCTTTTTGTGATGCAGGGTGTCATATGAATGTTCAGTATATTGATAGAGCAGATTTACAAGTTAACGACCTATAAAAAAAAACTCCACCAATCCCTGAACAAAATATATACCGGGTGACACAGGAGACATGTAACACTCTGTAACTTTGCTATTTAAGAAGTTAAAATTTTAAATTTTGGGAGAGTTGTATATTTCATAATTGGCCTTGTTTGAGCATATCAAACATTTTCTTCCACTTCCGGTTTAAGTGGAAGTGACCCAAACTTTGTTATTTTAAATAGTACTCTATATATTTTTTTGCCTGTCTGATTCGTCTTTAAATTCTCTTTTCAACCATGTATCACAACATGACATTTGTTTTTAAAATGACAGTTAACAGCCATTTTATTGTATTAAGTCTAGGTGGCCATGATATGAACTTTGGCAGATATTGATGCTTAGTGTGCCATGATATCGAAAGATCTCTGATACGTGGTACACAACTTTGTGTCTCATATTTTTAGGACATAATCAGTAGCTGAATGGACTAACTAGATTTTTCTTATTTAGAAATTGAGTAACAGCTCCAGTTTCTAACAAAGAACCCCCCGAGCAGCTTAGAAGATGAATTTGTCATCTGATTAATATGACTAGAAAAACTAAGTTTGCGGTCGAAAATCACACCGATATCCTTAAATTCCAAAAAACGCTCAAGTGAAAAATTGTTCATGTTATAATCGAATTGTGTAGAATTCTGCCTACGAGTAAAAGTCACGATTTTGCATTTGGAGATGTTTAATTTAAGAAAATTGTTGGACCAATACATAGAAACGTTACTTATTTATCTTTGTAAGTAAATACAGTCACTGAGGCTGTTTATATTTGTAAACATTTTGAGATCACCCCCAAAAAGCAAATGCCGACAGATAATTACTGTCGACTGTCGTTATGTCATTTATGAAAATCAAGAACAGCATTGCCCCAGATTGGAACCCCGAGGGACGCCTGATGTTGCTGTATAATAGTATTAAGGGAACTGAACTTTTTTTTGTTATAATTAACTTACAATAAGGGGGCGAGCGTAGGTGCGTCTTTACTATGTACATACGTCGGTATGCGATGTAAAGCAACGACAGGCGCAGTTAGTACTTGGATGGGTGACCATTCCAACGGAAACCGCGTTCTCGCCTCACACATCTTCCAGCCTCTTGTATATCAGTGTATGCGCGGAAGCTATACAACCTTAGGCGAGGGTTGTATAGGAAGATATACCATCCTTCGGAGGGGATGTAAAGCCGTCGGTCCCTTGTCTATTAAATGTTAGGCAAGTAAAAGATCCCTACTCTTCTTAAGGGAAGAGGTTCGGCAAAATTCCTGGTTGGGGGTAGCTCGTCTACAGGCGTCGGTGTTAGGCCTCAGTAGTGGAAATAGGCAGACGTTAAATAAATGTATAAAAAAAAACACAATAAATACTTCCATGCCAATCACTTAATCATTTAATAATGAGCGAGAAACAATGTAACACCTGTAATGTAATGAGATACATGAATAATAACATACCTCAAACAGGCTTATGTTGTTGAGGTCTGTTAGCCGCATACAGAATGTTTTTCAAAAGTGCGGTATGTCTTTCATTGCTCTTTTTAATGTCTTTAATTGAGTCATATTTCTGAGACGGGTATGTGGTTGTATATTTTTTGCTTTCGTATATTACTGATGGCTTCGTTAGTTGATCTGGGGATGGGTAGAAGCAGGGTTAAATTTAACGCTTGTCTAGTATTATGCTCAGGCAGCGGATCGGTATGTAGTGTGTTTAGTCTTTTCTTATGTATTAGGCGTATCGTATCTAGAAAAAAGATGCATGTGAGCGATAAAAAGAGGTTTACGATGATCCCTTAGTTTTGCTTTACTTAAGTATCTTAATGCCCTTTCTTGTAACACAAGCACAGTGTTCAAAATATGTTGACAACACATTCCCCAGAAAGGAATTCCGTATGTTATATGGGACTAAATCGGGGAAAACTAAGCTGCTTTTGCAGCCCTGAAACCCAGTTCATTTGAAATTATTCTCACTGCATAAAAACCAGATGCCAACTTTTTACTTACATTAGAGACGTACATCAAATTTAAGTTTCTCATCAGTATGTAACCTAAGAAATTTAGTATGGGAGTTTATTCTCAATAAATAAATAAATAAACACCACAGAAATTAGACAATCCTCAATTCCAGAAGCCCGAGGCTTGTGCGGAAAGGGGTTACACATTGAAAAAAACGCAGACACAACCATTTCCTCTGACAGTGCCAGTGCCGGAGCCAGGATTCGAACCCGGTGGTGCAATACCCGTGTGATTAATCGCGATTGCCACCTCGCGCCTTAACTCACGCGGCTACCGGGCAGATAGGTTGATTATTCAAGAAAATATCAGCATAGGTAAACTTGAAAGTATGTTCGTTTTGTTTATATTGAATACAAGCGAATTAGAATCACATCATTTTTTACTTTGCATACATCTGACTTTACAATATCTCGTAGACTGTTAACATTTTTACTATGCCACAGAATGGAAGTATCGTCTGCAAAAAGCGTAAAAGTGCCTTGAATATCAATAGCGGTTAAGTCGTTTATGTATAACAAAAATAAAGTGGGCTCTAGTACAAATCCTTGTGGCACACCACAGTTAATATCTGCCACATCCTATATCTCGCCGAGGGTTTTTACAATTTGAGTACGCCGAGAGAGGTAGGATTTAATCCAATTAAAAAATAGCACAAAAGTTTTTGAACCAGTATTTCATGGTTTATACGCTGTCAAACGCTTCCGAAAAATGGCAAAACTGCACCGATATCATCGCCATCATTTAAGTTGAGATACTTGTTTTCTAAAAATGCCAGAATGGCATCAGATATGTTATTGGAATTTTGAAATCCGAACATATTTTTATTTAATATGTTATGTTCATCTAAAAATTGTACCATTCTCTTTTTTACAAGTTTTTAGATTATTTTTGACAACGTGGACAGTAATGATATAGATCGGAAATACGATGGATCATCTGCTTCCCCACCCTTATGGAGAGGGATGACAATTGGTTTTTTTAGGTCTGACAAAAATACATCCGTTGCAAACGATTTATTAATTGTTGTCACTATACAGTCAAGGTGCAGTTTGGTAGGATAATTCCTTGTCCCGTATTTTTGGCTTGATCAATCAGCTTTCTAGTCTAGTATGTCCATGAGTGCTCAATAGATAAAATGCATGAATTTAAAAAATCTTAAGTGAAGAATGTAGCAAGACAAAATCATAGCAAACTTTTACTCTGTAAATATTCATAAAGTTCGAATTATGTAATAAAAACCACGTGTTTGAAAAAGCTACTGTATTGATTTCACGGCACTAATCCCTGAACTTGCTAGTTTGCATTATTTTTAATCTTATTATTATTTATTGAAAGTAACGGGTAGTGGCTTCCTATAGCTAGTCTAAGGTTGAGGTCAAGAAACATAGGTGAGAGTCGAAAAGATGTTGCAAATTAAGGAGAATTTTCAATCCACCATGTAATATTCAAAACGCAGTACTAAATAAAATTACAAAGGAGTTTTAATTTAATAATCCTTTTTTCTAATCCCTTATGTAAATTTGCTGTTTTCCGTACAGTCTGTAGAATGGATAAGTGGGCCATTCCAGTTAACTGAACAGATATATTTCATATATACGTTCTAGGATGGATATAAAATCGACGTGTGTATGTGGAGTTTGAGCTAAAAAATAATTAAAAATGTGTGATTCCAGTGAAGAATTAATAAATGCTACACCACCTAAAATTTTACTAAAATTATATTTATTATACAGGGTGGGGCAATAGTGCGTCGGACCTCGATATCTCGAGTTCTACGATAGCTAGAAATTTTTAAACTAGATAAAAAAGTCTATAACTGGAAATTATTTTCGAACATACAGGGCGAGCCAAGACGAAATTACAGGACCAAGTGTCTTTTTTTAAATGGAATGCTATGTATATCAGTACCTTTTTTGAAGCCTCTTTCTAGGCTCTATTCATTCCTATATTAGCATTGAATATCTCCCAACCACTTGCATGTAATGAATTTTTGTTGAAATAATGTAATCTGCAGATTTATATTAAAAAAAATCACTACAGTCACAATTATGGGTTTTAAAACTTTTGTGAATACCAGTTACGAGACATCTAATTAATGTTTTTGAATCATTTTCATTTCCTAAATATGTATAGGGTGGCCAAACATTATTTTTCAATTAAGAACATTTTAAATTGAATTTTCTCAATGTTTTTCAAATGGAACACCCTGTATATTTTTGACGATGCGATATAGAAATTAAAAACGAGCATTTTTTGTAAGTACTTCCCTATGGCTAATTGCAACCATTTTCGTTTTATAAATAAATAAGTGTCAAATTCAAGAATAAACTTAAAAAAAGAGGTTCCCTCAAATAATTTGTTAGAAAAATTTATAATAGGTGTGCGACGTGTTGCCCATTTTGATTGACATACGTCTTTATGCAATTTTGAATTGAGGCCATTTAGTGGGACCATTTTTTCCAATCCATTGAAATGAGTAAAGAGTATTTAACCGGTCCTTTACTGTAATGTTTTTTTGTACATTTTTTTTGTTGTTTTCGTTATTCGACAAGCAGTAAAACTTCAGTTTGGTATAAATTGTCGTGTATAAAGGAGCATTTATCACACTTATAGTTACATGGCCTATGTCCATTTAACAGTTTTATTTAAAAACTAGGGATTTGTGGATTTTTAGCACGACCTGTATAACATTTATATTTTATATTTATAAGTGAAACTGTTTTCAACTAACAGAATTTTACATGTATAACTGCTAAACTATTTCACACTGTTTATGTACTTAGTTTTATATCTTAGGAACTTAGTCCTGTTTTTCTATTAACACTATTATGTATCTCATTTCCATTGTAATACAGCATTATTATCCCAGGAGACAATTGTCTACAATACATTTATTTACATCAGATATCTATTTTTCAATTTTTATATTTTTGTTTACTATGAAGTACATATGGTTATTTTCCTTACCTTTTCTCATTCTATATTAATATATCCTAAAAGATGTAATATATTTACTGAGTTATAAATACGTTTTACTACTTATTTACATCTGTTCATATTTGTGGTTATGTATAAAATAGAAATTACAAACTGTGGCAAAGACATTGGTATGGAACAAAAACTTATTATAGATCCCCTTTATGGATTATATGCCACTATTTTAGTTGTGAGTAAGGGAAACTGTAAAATTGCGACCTGCAAGTTGGTGCGCTTAACTTAACCACTGACAGATGGCCATACTTGTACTATTTTTATATTTTATGGCTTTCAATTTAATTAGGGAATTAAATTTGTCAGGTTAGTTTTTTTGGTAGCGTCGTTTTGCAGTAAACAGGACAAAAAGTTGACCTTATCAGTAAAACTCACCAGGAAGCCATTTGCTTGCAGCCTTTGTACTGATTCAAACATATATAATTTTTAACTGTGGACTTCAGTAATTGAAATTACAATTTTTATATCCCAGTTACAAAGTGTTTAATATACAGTCTATGAAATCAGCTTAATTAATTATGTACAGTCAGCTTTAATTAATTTTGTACAGCTAACCTGCTTATATATGTACTTCTAACTTGCTTACATTTTGTACATGCATTCATGCTTAGATATTTACATGCTTACATGCTTCGATGCTTATATTCTTAGATACGTAAATTCTGAGATACTTCTTCTACATTTCTGCATAGTTTTTGCACAGCTTATCTTTCATAGATAAAACTTCGTTATTTTTACATTAAACCACATAATGGTTAATTTTCCTACAACTTTCACCCCATTTCATTGAGAGACGTAAATTGCCAAGGAAACTTTAGGATTCATTCTTGCAACAAGAGACAATTGTGGGCCTGGATTGCTGTCCCAGAACCAGTCACCTCAACCATAATCCATCTAGGATACTGGTATAAATTTGTTTTATATATATATATTTTTTAAATTTCAATTTGTCTTTCAAACCGATTTATCTATTTTTCATGTAATATATTTTGTCATTCATTTTAAACTATCTTTTTATTTCTCTTACCAACAATTTGAGTCTGATCTATAGCAGACTGGTTATTCGAGAAAAAGAGACAAGTTTACTTATTTTACTATAGATGGTGCCCAATTTAACATCAATTTTTCTTTGTCTCCTTTTCTCGAAATGAACAGAAATCTGTCGCTTATGCTGTACATGTCAGAAAGGGTAAGTCTCCACTCTTACGAATGCTCTGGACCCACGGCTCTCTGCTCCGACTTAAACCAGCTAGTCGGCCGCATATGTTGCCTCAATTCTTTCTCAAAAATAAATAATAAGAGAAAGGAGGTAACATTATCGGTCGTTACAATTTGTATTGAATTTAAAATATTTGGAATTTTACAATATGAATTTTAATAAAGCGGCCCTTGTAGACATGACTTTTGTTTTGGACGAGTCAGACAGAAATTGTTTACTTGCCAATAGAATTTATCACCAACGTTATCCTGAAAGAAGGATTCCTGATGTTAGCAGCTTCCAAAACCTTCTCGATAGATTTATGGAAACTGGAAATGTCGGATATAAAAAAGTAAACGGATAAAACGTGTTGTGAACGAAGAAAATTAGTTTTCTGTGGTGCTGGCAACGGTTGTTAGTCAAAGAGAAGTGAGGTCATTAGTAGGAATAAGTAGACGGTCTGTAGGTCGAATCTTAAAAACAAATAAGTTGCATGCATATCATATTCAAATGCACCAGGAATCATCTGATGACGATTTTCAAAAGCTCCTACAATTTTGTAATTGGGCCAGAGGTGTAATGGAACGTCAACTTCTTCAACACTGTTTTATT
The DNA here is from genome assembly GCA_963675555.1 of Leptura quadrifasciata. Classification (NCBI taxonomy): domain Eukaryota; kingdom Metazoa; phylum Arthropoda; class Insecta; order Coleoptera; family Cerambycidae; genus Leptura; species Leptura quadrifasciata. Next base: position 15,609,369 of record OY776679.1, read on the forward strand.
CAGTGATGAGGCAACTTTTTACAAAAATGGATTTGTTAATAGGCACCATTTTCATTATTATACTTCGGAAAATTCTCACTTTTTTATGCAATTTGATAACCAACACGGGTCTATTAACGTTTGGGGAGGAATTATTGGAGAACATGTAATAGGGCCACATTTCTTTGATGGTACATCGCCTGGAGCTATTTATCTTAATTTTTTTGAAAACTATCTGCCACAATTATTGGTAAATCTCCCTGAAAGAATTCGAAATAGGATGTGGTTTCAGCAAGATGGTGATCATATTATTTAAATGCAGTTAGAGACCACTTAAATAATACCTACCCTAATCAAGATTCGAAGAAATGGACCCACTAAATGGCCTGCTAGATCTCCAGGTCTGACAAAAATGGATTTCTTTTTATGGGGATACGTGAAGGAAATTGTTTATAGAGACACACCAACAACGGTGCAAAATATGAAGTAAAGAATAACTGCCTTTACATCTATCACACCGGCAGTTTTAGGAACAGTGGGGACCTCATTTCAAAAGCGCATAGAGATGTGTGTCAATCAAAATGGGCAACATGTGGAACATTTATTATAATTTTATCTAATGAGTTATTTGAAGAAACCTATTTTTTAAATTTATTTTTAAATTTTGTAATTATTGTTCAAGAAAACGAAATTGATTGCAATTAGTCCTAGGGATGTACTTACAAAAAATGTTCGTTTTTCATTTCTACGTCACATCTTTGAAAAATATACAGGGTGTTCCATTTGAAAAAATTGAGAAAATTCAATTTAAAATGTCCTTAATTAAAAAAATAATTTTTGGCATTCAAAGAGTTCAAAACTCATGTGCGAGATTAATTTCCGGGTTAACACGCTTTTCACATGTAACACCAGTTCTGAAGGAAATTAATTGGCTGAATATGAAGCAACGTAGATACATTCATCGAGCTTGTCTGTACCACAAAATTATTAACCGCAAAACCCCACTTTATCTCTACAATAAAGTAACGCATTTGTCTGATATTCATACTGTTAATACAAGAGGTAGATATAAGTTACAAATACCGAAACATAAATTTTCATTCTTTAAAAAATCTTACTCTTATAACATTGCCAATTTTGTTAACTCACTAAATTTGGAAATAACTATACTTTCATATTATAAGTTCAAAAAGAAGTTGTTTCAACAATTAATCTCTGGTGATCTTAGTATTTGATTTTAATATAAGTATGTATTTATATTTTGTACCCTATATTGTTCGATATTATATTTATATTTGTATGCCATACTATATACAACATGCGTATGCATACATATAATACTAATCGTTATACTAAGTTACCGGATCTTTTCCCTCACAATTTATATTCTTAATACCTTTCAAATAAGTATAGGCCTGTCTTTACAGTTTGCTAAGTGTGTTTTTGTTCAATTTTGTTCCTGGTGCATTTGTATTTTACAAATTTTCCATTGCTGTCTGTAATTGAGGTGTTTTGTATTCATTTTATTTTAGATTTAGGATTTAGATTAGTTTAGTCCAGATTACGTCACTTTGTGTATGTAATCTGGTTTGAGGTTAAGTGGAAGAGCAGGATTTCGTAGCCGCAAGCTGCGAAAAACTGAACTTCGCCTCTTAAGTTAATTAGCTCATTCATGTCAAATATGTATGCTACCATTGTAGGCTTATGTAATTGATGCTAATTACTTAATAAAGACAATATTATTATTATTATTATTATTATTATGTACATTTTTAGGAAATGAAAATAATTCAAAAACATTAATTAGATGTCTCGTAACTGGTATTCACATAAGTTTTTCTTAAAACCCATAACTGTGACTGTGGTGATTTTTTAAATATCCATCTGCAGATTGCATTATTTCAACAAAAAAATCCATTACATCCAAGTGGTTTGGAGATATTCAATCCTAATATAGGAATGAATAGAGCCTAGAAAGAGGCTTCAAAAAATGTACTGATATACACAGCATTCCATTTAAAAAAAAGGGCACTTGGTCCTGTAATTTCGTCTTGGCTCGCCCTGTATGTTCGAAAATAATTTCCAGTTACAGACTTTTTTATCTAGTGCACTTGCAATTTTTTAAAAAATTTCTAGCTATCGTAGAACTCGAGATATCGAGGTCCGACGCACTATTGCCCCACCCTGTATACTTACAGACAAAATTTTAGAGATATATGGCAAAAAAAATAACTGTGTGGGGAGGTTGAACCTCCAACCTCTTGCATTCAAAGCCTAAATTCACCGCTAGGCTACTACCGCCTTTACAAAATGTTTTCACCTAGAGCATAATATTGAGCAGACGCTATGTTTGTATATTTACAGTTGATTAAACTATTTGTAGTTGTAGAACTTCTTTTTCGTGTGATATGTGTATCATATCCACTATTATTGCACAAACTACTATTCTATTCAGCCTGCATTGTAATTTCCCTGTATTTCAATTTTTTTTTTTTTTGGCATTGGACAAAATCCATTAGCCAATTACATACAGTAAAACCTAACCTAAACAACATAATAGAGAATTTACAGACAACTAACAATAGGAATTAAAACAGGGACACCCTCTTCTCGCCCAGGGGTCTATCAGGGCATTTATAAAAACACACAGGTTAAAGACCACGGATAAAAGGTAATTATACAGAGGTTTGAGGAGCACAATGGAACAATTCTAAATCGATAGCATCCTATAATCGTAGGTTTGTATTACTTAGGAAACGGAGTAATTCCTTGTATGTTCTTCAGAGACAAGAGATGCAGAAGATTAGTTGGAAGAGATATCTTCAGTTCTAATAGCCGATTAATAAAATCGTTTGTAAATTTTCTATAGCACGAACACCCAAAAAATATATGATCCAAGTCAGTATTTCAAATATTTAATAGAGTTACCAATGGTGATGAAGAATACCCTGTTCCGGACTCATAAGCGAATTTTTTAACAGACAACATATACGTAATGTGTTGTAATAGATATTATTTTCCTGGGTCTTTTCCGTATTTTATTATATATATTTAAGTAATTTTAACATTAGTTCTCAATAAGTTGTTTGTTGCAGGTTTAAAAATGGAAAAATATACACCTATATTGGAGAGGTATGCGTTTCGGTGAACCCCTACAGAACTATGAATATTTATGACCAAAACTACGTGGAACAATACAAAGGTATGTTTACTGTTTTTCCTTCTTTAAAAGTTTTACAATGTACTGAAATAACCTAAAAATGTGCTACGTGTTTACAATCTCCAGTAAACACTCTGTGTGTAGTTCAAATGTGCTTTTAGAGGGCGGAATATTCAAACATAATATTTTTAGTCGCAAACTCCTCTATAAAATCCTTATTTTATTATAAGGAACGTAACCAGACTGAAACCAACAGCTACTCTCTGGGCTATGTGCCCCGCCGAGCGCTAAATTACAAGTTACAAGCCTGGCGCGTTAAGTGTAATAATTGCATATTACCATCAAAACGCTAATGCTTCGATTGCAAGAAACACCAACCGAAACACTGATCCTACTTAAAGGAGCTCTCGTGCCAGTCGTCACACACCACTTGCAGACTGCAGTTTCGAACTGTTGGCTCTCGTCAGTGCAAGGTAGGCATGTGACGACCGACACGAGGATTACTTGACCATTTAGTATATTTCGGTATCTTTGGGCTAGCGACATGTAAAATAGTCACCAGGCGCCATCTAGCGGTCCAGTGTCTATTGCAATTGAAAAATAAATAGCCTGACTGGGCTTAGCATAGTTCAAATGTGCTTTTAGAGGGCGGAATATTAAAACATAATATTTTTAGTCGCAACCTCCTAAATCTTGGTGGTAGTGTTTGAAATTTCTTTAAAAGCGATATCCAAATACCTAAGTTTGTTCCTTAAAATATGGAAGATTGTTATGTCAAAGAAGAAAATAAACTCGAAGTCTGCAGATCATGTTTAGATCTCACAACTGATGGGGATATCTACATCCTAGACGGTGCTGCGAAGAATATTTTGGAAGATATAATTCCATAATTAATTTTTTTTATTACTCTGTGTGTAGGTTCAATAAATTGCAACAAGAACTTTCATAAACCACTACTTTATTAACACTTAATTACAATAATTAAGTCCTTATACACATTAGTGCACACTAATACAAGTTCCATCTACTATAGACTCACTATTTACTATAATTCACAACTTATTACTGTTCTTATTCCATCTGTTCACTTGTTCGTCTCATATCAAACTGTCTCCAGTGCGTTTGAATCCACCGTATATATACCCGCGTCGAATGTAGTCGATTATTTCAGATCGTGGCGCCTCCGGTTCTTTTCCTCACAAAAAATAGGATAACTGTTTCTAAAACTTCACTCTTCTACAATAGATATTAAGTGAAATATTTGGTGTGGCCCTCGTAAAATCGACAGTCTGTAGATAGATAGATATGAAAGAATATTTCAGGAATATGTACCATTTTAAAACTGTACAGAATAGTAAAACCTTTGGATGAGAACTACAAAATATCAAAAGTTGTACTGGTGAATGTGCACCAAAATTGTAATCAAAACTTATACAGTCTATAATATTTTAACATATCAAACGTAAATACAGCATAATAGTTCATACGGGGTGTCCCAAAAATTTCGGAACCGTCAAATATATCGCAAACTGCTAATCTTTTCGGAAAACAAAAAAATACGTGTTCGATATTTTAAAAAACCAATCCAATGACACCAAAGTTGACTCCCCCAGCCCCCTGCAGGGGAGGGGGCAACTTTGAAAAATTAAATGGGAATCTCAATTTTTTATTGAAGAAACGGATTGTACGGCTAACATTACGTAAGGTTCGTCTGGAACAGTTTTTTGGATTCGCTACAGATGGCGCTGTAATCGCAAAAAATTAACATAAAGGCCTAAGTTTGAAATGATCGGTTTGCACCGGAGACAAAAAAACACGTGTTCAATATTTTAAAAATGAAACTACATGCAATACTTCGCAGAAATGTTATTAAAGATAAATGTTTTCAACAACAATTCAGAGAAAAAACATAATGTTTATTTGTAGAAAAGTTTGTTTGATACTTTGAAAAATTAAATGGGAGCCCCCATTTTTTGTAAAAACGTGGTCCTTATTTTAGATAACGTGAGTCACGTTGCCTCAAACCAGCTTTAATTTTTTTCGTGCCCAAATTGATAACCACCTTTCTCTTGGAAAGTTCTAACCGAAAGTAAACTTCATCGGTAACTTTCTGCAATACCTCTGGAGTTATTTCATTTGACACATCGCGTACCTATTCAGTTCTTTAGTTCCTCGATATCATTGGGTTTAGTTTCATAAACTTGACTTTCTAAGTATCCCCAGTAGAAGAAATCGAGAGGAGTTAGATCAGGTGATCTTGCTGACCATTCTATGGAGCCTCTTCTACAATCCACCTCTGAGAAAAACGTTGTTTAACAAATTACGTACAATTAAAGTAAAGTGCAGTTGCGCACCATCCTGTTGAAACCAAACATTTTCGAAGGCACGCCCCACTAAATTTTGTATTGCAGATACAATATTATCGGTCAACAAATCCACGTATTTTTGGGCAATCAAATTACCGTCAATGAAGAATGGTCCAATGATATGGTTACACGATATTCCCGCCCAAACGTTAACTGTTTGCGGGTATTGCGTGTGATGCTGTTTCATCCAATGGGGATTCTCAGTGGCCCAATACCTCATATTTTGCCGGTTAACAGAGCCCATCATGTCAAAGGTAGCTTCGGCGGAGGAACAAGTCCAGAACAGAAACTGATCATTTCTGTCGCATTTTCGCATCATTTCCTCGCAATATTCCAGTCTGCGGTCATAATCATCTCCAATAAGTTTTTGCACTAATTTTATTTTGTACGGAAAATAATTATGCAACTGTAAAACTCTGAACAGTAGATTTATTTGACTGAGTTTGTTGCGCTACTTTTTGGATTGAGGTGTGGGAATCATCTTCAAAACTTAACAGAATTTCCAAAAGCTTCTCGTCATTTGTAGCAGTTTTAGGTCTTGCAGGTCGTGGTTCATCTTCGATTGATCCAGTTTGTAGAATACGATTAAACTGTATGATAAGCAGTCGATTTAGAAATTTCACAATCAGGAAACGTGATGTTGAATAAATTGGCAACCTCTTGGTATGACTTTTCCCTATCGCCATACCCACGCGTCATGAGAACAATTATCCTTTCCCTCTCTGACAAGGACATCATTGATTAGAAAAAAATCACTCACGATTTAGAAAATTTTCACTTGAACAAATTGAGCTCGCCTCCAAGAAAGTTGGAAGAGGAATACACATTGAAAAATAAAAATAATGAAACTACATGCAATACTTCGCAGAAATATTTTTAACAACAGTTCAGGGAAAAAGAACCAAACAAAGGTTTTTACAAATAAACATGTTTTTTCTTTGAATTATTGTTCTTTCAACTTTCTTGGAAGTATGAGCTCAATTTGTTCAAGTCAAAATTTTCTAAATTGTGCGTGCTTTTTTTCTAATCAACGATGTCCTTGTTTATTTGTAAAAAAAGTAAGTATTATTTGTAAAAAGGAATTCGTTTTTCAAATTTGCGAAGAACGCAAATTCAAAATAAAAAATAACTTTTCAAAGTTGCCCCCCCCCTGCACAGGGGGGATGGGGGGGGTCAACTTTGGTGTCATTGGATAGATTTTTTTAAAATATTGAACATATGTTTTTTTGTTTTCCGAAAAGATTAGCAGTTTGCGATATATTTGACCGTCCCGGAACTTTTGGGATACCCCGTATACACTAGTTATAACATTTAAAATTGAGGAAAATTCGCAATTTTAAAACATACTGAAAGACATTTCAAAATTCAAAAAAATAATTATAAACAATCAAAACATGGGTAAAAACATAATAGATGAATAGAATGGCTTTTATAGACAAAATTTCACAAATAAAACATGAAGGGGAGTACCTAGTGATAAAAAGGGGCACCAAAATTGAACAAATTTGGAACTTTGCAAAAACAGGTCAAATTTATGTAGTAGATTTAAGTTATTTCTAAAAATAAAAGTGGACAAAAGCAGTAAGTACATTCAAGTTTCACCTGGAACTGAAAAGACATGAGAGAAAGGTGTTAATTTTGTGTAGTGCGCGAAAGCGTCATGAGGGGTACATGGGCAATGTAACTTTGTTAATAGACAACGTAGAGAGAAAATAGTGGCATAGATGGTATAGTTAAAAGGCATAAACATTTCATTTTAGTTCGGATATAATGAAAAATATGTTTAATATAAGAAAATGTGGATATTGTTACGTGTTTACACCCTGTGCGTAGGTTCAATAATTGCAACACGAATTGTTATTAACCACCGATTTATTAATCAGTAAATTACAATAATTATAGTCATTATAATAACACACTAGTTATAACTTTCATCTACTACAGCCTCTCTACTATAATTCACAACTTGATACTGTTCTTTATCTTATCTGATCACTCATCTCATCCCAGAACTGTACTGAACTGACCGCGATGCGCTGGTCCCGCTTCTTATATATTCATGGCGCTTATTCTTGTTCATCCAGTCTGTCATTCGAGATGTTTCTACTCCTTCTGGTATATCCTAACCTATCTGTGATAATGGCGCGATCTTTGGCCAACTTGGGAACTACCCTTTTACTGGTAGTTAATTAGACAAGGCTTCCTTTCACTCTGCTACCAGAGATTAAACCTCTCTCCGTAAGAGGGCGGCACATAACACTGCCCCTCCTTAAGCCCGAATGTCCCGGTCAGGTAATTCAGAATTCCCAACATACTTCGCAGGTTTGTCCAGGTCCACTATTTTCATCTTGGACATCTTTCTACGATGAATCCGATAAACAACGTCGTTAATCCGGGCGATAACAGAACACGGTCCTTACCAAAGCTTAGAGAATCCTTCTTCACTCCGCTGTGGGTTGTACAGCCAAATCAAGTCCCCCACATTGAATCCCGCCGAGGTGACTTTACGGTCATATCGAACCTTCATTCGGTCACCCCTCCCTGTAGGTGACCCCTTGGTGGTTACATCCGCGCAAACTTTGCATTTGCGACACCAAGCGGCTATTTATTCAATAAAATCGTTTCCCTTTTCTAGCCAAGCCTTATTTTTACCAAAATATTCTCCGGATATTCCTTCGTGCATTTCCTGAAGTACTGCGCCAGGGTATCGCCAGTCGCATGGTAACTTCCTTCCCATCCGGGCTCTCTTTTGCTCTCTGTAATAGTCCCATCTTCAAGCCTTAGGGAATCTCATTGCGGTCATAAAGCCGTCAGTCGAACACTTTTGCTAGAAACGTCCTTCCATTCCGGGCGGATTCCTTTTCCTTTCACCTTCAATATTGGTCCAATTTCGTTATCGTTCAGCTGTTCCCGCCTTACAACTTCCTTTGTCCAGTCCTTTGCTGCACCGGTAACATCGGAACCTCCGCCCTCCGTTAGGCTTTACACCTTCTAGTCGGTTTTCCTGTTTTTCTAGAAAACTTGTGTTATGACTGTTATAACTACTAAACATTGTATTTTTCATTTTAAAACCTAAGTGGATGAAGGTTACTGTTGTCGTGAATGGGGATTGAGACTGCGTTTTTTGATTCATAGAGGGCGCCAGTAGTCTAGTTAAAGATCCCGACAAGCAGGTGAGGACGAACTATGGCTCTCAGGATCTATTTTTATAGATATGGCCTGAGACTCCAATTGTAGGATGGTGTTGCTTATGACGTCAGAGTTCTCGAGACTACTACGATGGCGGGAGAGCCCAGACTGACTAATTACAGCGCCAAGCTTCCTGAGATGTTGACTATTTTTATTATGGGTGCTAATACTCGTAGTTGCAATTAGGTAAATAAAAGACGAAAATCCATTTAAAAAATAACTAAAAGCAACTCGAACGTACGGCGTTCGTACTGTCAAAAATGGTATTTGTTTAATTATTTAGGCCCTAACTGTCCCGAGCTAATACTGATTTTAATTTTCCCCGCACTACTATGCACCGATGAAACGTTTATAAGTCGCGACTGTCGCTGTACGCTGTTCGTACTCTCCTCCACATTAACAGAGCCTTGGATCGTGCACTGGCGGCAGACAAGGTGTCGTATTGAGGGTTGGTTCATCGAGTAGACACTGGTAGGCTGGACTGGTTGCTTCTTGTTGATCTGCTTTCACTGGACTGATGGTTGTAGTTGATATTGTAGCGACGAGAACTGCGGAAGAACTGTCGCTGCAGAAACCTTGCTGCATACTATTAGACATCGGGTCGAACGGGGCTCTGGACGTCAGGGCGGCTGGAGTATTAAACGTTGTGGACGGCCTCTGGCTTGATTTGGTGTTGGGACCGATGCGACGAGCCGAACCAGATGGGAGTCTAGATGGCAGGACGACTTGAACGTCGTGGAAGGCCCCTGAGGTGTTTTGATGCTGTGATTGATGTGTTTTGTGCATAGTAGTGGTTTTAATATTATTTAATTCAATTATACTTATGAATTTTATGATTCGACAACATTACCAATATTTCAAGTAATTTTATATTTCAGGTTCGTGAAAATTATTTTCAAATTATAAATGAACATTTCTTTTGACATGAAAAATAATTATGAATTTATTTAGAAAAGATCTTTAACGAGGGCATAAACAGACAAATGTAATAGAAATACATACTAGCTAAACAAGGGATTAATTTTATAATACAATCTTGCATACTGTGAAATAGTTATTATTATCTGATTACCTGCAGTGTTAATACAGCCTAAAAATTTATCTATATGGTGCTGTAATTCTGATAATTGTATTATTTTCGCGAGGTTAAAACCTGTTATCTCTGTTTATCAATTTTATCTACAGATTAAACGTATCATCAATCTTTATGTTTTTATTTTGATAGATAGGTGTAACATGCTATTTTAATATTGATGATAAAACTGTTGTAATAGTTGATTTACTTTGATTAATTCAGTAGAAGCATGCCTTATTTAAGATAATAAAATTTCCACTTCACTTATCTACGATCTTGTTAAATTTTGTAGGTATCCACATTGGGAGGTTCAACTTTATTTATCTGATTATTTTTTATACGTGGCATTTAGTTCAATAGGAATAGAACATGTAAAGAAAAACATTTGGATATCAAGGAAACTTGTGCGCATAGATGTTCATTTTTACTTACTTTTTCACAATCGAGGGTGAAATTTTCGATGCGTTTTCTGCAAATGTTTCGAAAAGACATGTTTTAACTAAGAATCTCCTCAGTTTTTTAATGCTGACATTTCTATTAATTTGACTGTTACATCCATTTTAGATAAAAATTGATATAGCATTGTGCAGGTCATGATATTAATAATAATAAATATTTAGTTAAGCTCCATCTAAGTTCTTTAGAAAAAACTTGTCGGTGGGTCTCTTACATTTATTTATTTTTTTATTACTAAAAATTTGTTTTATGCAAATAATAAATGTATATACTTCGATATGCGATGTAAAGCAAGGTAAGGCGCGGTTAGTAGTTGGATGGGTGGCCGTTCCAATTGTTATATTTCCCCTATAAGTCATAAAACAAAAAATTGTAAAATTCACAAAAAAATTCTATCGATTCATGCATCATGGCAAACCATGTAAAAAAGTCAACCAGACCCAGTTTACATAAAACCACATCCAAGGTCACAAAAATCAGAAGAAATTCACAAACACTCGATAATTCTAAAGTAACGTAAATTCACCGAAAACACACTTCCAACATTCATTCTAGTAATTTTAGAAAGGAAACTTTACAAAAAACACCCCTTAAAAATACAGGCCCCTCATAGTCATCAAATAGATCAAAACCACTATCCGTACCTATAACCGCCAATATTCTATATCGTTTCGTTAACTTTTTCAGACCACTTTACGTTTCAAATCTCATTACTTTCTGACAACTCCTCGTATACGTCAACTTACCTTAAAGCTCAACATTCTATTTCATTTCATTTATTTCTTGCAACCGTTTCATATTTTAAATCTTATTACTTTTTGACAACCCCCCTGTATACACCAAACCACGTTCCCTACCTTGAATCTTAACATTCAATTTAGTTTCATCAATTTCTAGCGATTCAATTACTATTTCAAATTTCACTATTTTCCAACCATCCCTTGTATACATCAGAACTTACTTACCTTATCTTAAACCTCAACGTTTTAAGTCGGTTCGTAAGTCAATTTCTATTCGTTTACTAAATTCAAGTTGTAATTTTTAATCACCCCTCGTAAAACTCCATACAATATCTCGATTACCCTTTCAACCGATATCTCCAGTCAAACTCGATTCGTGCCTGTTAGGAGCATTATCATAACTTATTTCCAGCCACCTCGCACCTATCAGGAATATTGTCATATCATTTCAACTGTTAAACGTCTGACCTTCGTGACAAGTTTACGGGGTCCTTTCAGATCATAAAAATTTCCGTCAATCAAACTTCAACATTTCCAAAACCCGAATCTATTCAAACTTCTTTTTCATATAAAAAAATTCTCCTTTTTGTCGCCAATTTCTCCATATGACTTTCATTTCAAAATTTCAAGTTTTTGTAAACTATTGCGCAATATTGTGAAATATCTCGCAATCGTGCCGATCCAGACTCGATGGTGTCAAATCCAGCTCTAAATAAGGGGTAAAAACGTTCGTGCCAGGTTCATGGAGCACAAAAAACGCAGCAAACTAACAGTATAAATACCGGTGCACGGCAAGCCCAAAACAAGTTCAGTTTTGACAGTGACTCCTGTGTTAAGTACTCGCGAAGTGGTCTAGTGGAAAATATAAGTTATAAAAAGTGATTTTTGTGTAATAAGCTGATTATGCTAATGCATCGGTCCGGTTACTATTTAACTAAAGTTGTAGATATCCCCGTCTAGCCTAGGCTTTCTTATTTCCTGTCCCTGCATACTTTTCGTGACTAACTGTTCAATTCTAGCTTCCCAGGCCGAAACCTGGTTAAAAAGAGTTTTTTTTTACATTTATTTAACGTCGGCCTATTTCCGCTACTGAGGCCTAACACCGACGCCTGTAGACGAGATACCCCCAACCAGGAATTTTGCCGAACCTCTTCCCTTAAGAAGAGTAGGGATCTTTTACTTGCCTAACATTGGGACCGACGGCTTTACATCCCCTCCGAAAGATGGTATATCACCTACACAACCCTCGCCTAAGGTTGTATAGCTTCCGCGCATACACTGATATACAAGCCGCTGGAAGATATGTAGGCGAGGACGCGGTCTTCGTTGGAACGGTCACCCATTCAACTACTAACCGCGCCTTACGTTGCTTTACATCATATATCGAAGTATGTACATAGCAAATACGCACCCACGCTCGCCCCTAAAAAGAGTTAGTTTTAAGTTCGCCTTAAGTGGCCCCATCTAGTTTTAAGAAACACTTCGCCCCCTTTTACTTTCAATTATAATAAAATACTTCGCCTTAAGTGGCCCCCTTTCTATTTTCCCTTCGCCTACGAGGCTCAACCTTCAAAGTGAATTTTTCCGATTTTAATTATTTTTCAACATTTTTTCAAATATATTTTCAAAGCAGTCAAAGACAGAATTTCTGTTGTCGATTAGTTTTCTAACTTCCAAAAAGAAAACGTGTAAAAAAAATAAAATAATTTATTATTTAACTCTGTTCAATACACCTTAATAAATAATGTTTAATTTCAAGAAAAAATAATACACACGGTGTAGCCGTTTACCCTGCACTAACTGTAAAAGTCAAATCAGTGCTAATTGAAACAAGCTTTAATTAAGTGTTAAAAAATAGTGCCAAGGTCAATATACAGGGTGTAGAATTGACCCTAACAGCACTTCCAGAATTCGAACCCTGAGACTCTACAAATCAACAAATAAGTGCACGAAAGGCTTCCGGAGTCTCTACAAAGCTCAAAGGCTCTAAGCTCTGCCGACCATTTTTTATTTCCCGAAAATAGGGAGTCCGTTCGTGTTCACAACGAAGACCGCGTCCTCGCCTCACGCATCTTCTAGCGGCTTGTATATCAGTATATGCGCGGAAGCTATACAACCTTAGGCGAGGGTTGTATAGGGGATATACCCTTCGGAGGGGATGTAAAGCCGTCGGTCCCTTGTCTATTAAATGTTAAGCAAGTAAAAGATACCTATGCTTCTTAAGGGAAGAGGTTCAGCAAAGTTCCTGGTTGGGGGTAGCTCGTCTACAGGCGTCAGTGATAGGCCTCAGTAGCAGAAATAGGCCGACGTTAAATAAATGTTGAAAAAAAAAAAATGGATAATTTATATAAATAAATATGGAAGAAAAAAGGCTGTTATGTCATACTGTCCATTAGACCCTAGTAGACCATAATATATTATGAGTAATCACTGATGTTCTTTGAGGATATGGCTCGCTTGTCTAAATGTCTAAAATAAATGTCTAAATTTCTTGCATATATTTTAAATTTGAAGGTGTGAAGTATGAATCAAGGATGATTCCTAGGTATTTTATGTAAGCAGCCTGGTCAATTTCTATGTCAGTGTTATTGATCAGCAACACTGACCAGCACATTTATACAGGGTGTCCCAATAGTGCGTCAAAGTCGAATATACAGGGTTATTCGCTACAGTGGAGCATCTTCGAGGTCTTTTTTTTTAATGAAACACCCTATATATTTTTACATTTATGAATTCAGCATAAAATTACCTTTCCAACGACCTGCAGTTTTTTTGTTTTTGACGTGACGTTGCCGAGTTACTCGAAAAAATATGAAAATTTTGATTGGAACAAGGTTTAGCAAATTAATTCACTGTGTGTGTATTACTATTAATTAAGAAGATTTATTTTGCAATTATGTAGACAAGGGATGTATTACAACGACACAACCACCAAATATTGATTATAATTATACAGTGTGTATTTTATATTAGCGCTAATTCTATTGTGGAAAAAGTAAAAATATCTCTGAAAATATCGGTTTTAGGTATAGGATGTTATTAACAAAAATCGTACAGAATTAACGTGCCAATTCAAAAATACAATAATGAAGTACCCTGTATATAGCCCATATACAAATTTAATTTTTTCTTATTTATTTTCCAAGTTCAAGTAATAAGTCATTTCATTTTTACAATTATCTAGCCATCTAATATTGAACACAGTAAAGTTACCAAAAATGCATTTTTACTTACATTCTTTTAAAGCAACATAAACGTCTCACACGTGACCAGTATTTCTTTTAGTAAGGGGGCCACAAACGTTTCATTGATGCCGGGGATCAGGATGTAGAGTCAATAAAATTGATATTAAATGTAAAAATATAAGGGTGTTCCATTTTAAAGAAATGACCTCGAGGATGTTCCGTTGTAGCGAGTCCCTTTGTATATTTCAAAATATTTTTAAAATGTGCGCTTTTTGACATTATACCACTTCCATAAAGAAATAATTTTAATACAACATGCATACCAAATTATTATACCCTTAATATTGCGTATTGCATGAACTCAATTTATGGTTGACTGAGGATTCGAAATTTACTTGCGTTAGTAGTTTTTCTGCAAACATAGATAAGTGCAAAAAAACAAACGCGCCTTCACGAGAAGCATTAAAGACCATAGGGGTAGTTTTTGATGGGGAATAGGCCAGGAACTTTTGGAAATACAATTTCTGATATAGTCCACGTTTCGGCTTATTTTCAATTCATCCTCAGGCAGTGGCGGCTCTATGTACTTGGGAGGGCGCAGTGGCGGCTCGCGGGTATCCAAGTAGTAAGGTCAATAAACAAAAGCATCGCAGGCAAAACATTTTTGAGGTTCTAATTAAATCATTAAAAAGTTCGCAAATATAAATTAAAGCGATTAATTAAGTACTCACCATTATTTTTTGAAGTGAAATTCCATTCTTCTATTTTTGTCGGAGATAAACTTTTCAATAACTTGTTCATTAAAATTTGATATTTCTCGTACCATTGACTTTTCAATTGAAAGCATTGCAAGTGATGTTAGTCTGTCTTCACTCATAGTATTTCTTACATATGTCTTAATTAATTTTAATGTCGAAAAACATCTTTCCGTTTCAGATGTCGTCATCGGAATAGTAACCAAAATTTTTAAAACTTTAACAACTTTCCCGAAAACAACGTCTAAACCGAAAGATATGAGAAAGTTTAATGTTTGCAAACACCCAGAAAAACTTTGAATTTCACTGGAATTTTCTGAATATTGTCCTCTTATTTCTTTCCTGGTGTAAAATATACTTAGTTGCATTTTCAGAATTTCCTTATCTATCATAGGGTATTGCATTTTCAGAATTTCCTTATCTATCATAGGGTATGCTTCACAGAATAGGTTGATATCTTCCAAAGGTGGTGTTTTTTCATATTCCTTATACTTCCCCTTTAAAAATAATTTTGCACCACATAAATGGTTTTTAAAAGAAAACCGAATTCTCACTTCTGAAGTAATTATATCACATACCTCTCTTACAGACATGTTAACATTTTTTTGATTCAATCTACGTCGCTTTTTTGGAACTTCTGTATTCACTGGTTCATTTGTTAAGGGAGGTAAATTATTTCTAATTTGTACAATTTCTTTTTCAAAATTATCTACGCATTTCTGGACTTTTATAACGTCTGTTTTAATTTTTTGTAGCTGGCTAAATAAAATAACATGTGGCATGACTTTTGAAAAAAAAAATTAACCAAAATAAAAATGAATCATCTTCTAGCCATTTAATAAATCCAGCCACTTGAGTCACTGTTTCAGAGTTGTATTGTTTTGGAATTCCTGACATTATATTTTCAAAGCATTCAGTAAGGTTGTCTTTATTGTTGTACACACTCTGTACTATACGAGAGTTAAAATTCCATCGTGTTTGAGAAGTTCTTGGAATGCGTTTGTCACAAACATGTTGCAAAACTGCCATTCTGTCTGGCGATTGAGAAAAAAAAGTTGATATGCCATTCAAATTTGAAAAAAATATTCGTACACTACTGATACTTGAAACTGCTTGTTCTAATATTTTCTTAAGCTGATGAGCGTAGCAATATAAAAAATGTGCATTTTTGTACTGTTGGCGAATTTTCACGTTAACACCACCTAAATGATCACGCATAACAGCAGCTCCGTCATATATCTGACAAATCAGTTTTTCTGGGCAATCTGGCAAAATCGGCGAAATCTGTTCTAAAATGCATTGAGACAGTCCATCTGGATCTTGACTTTTCAGATTTGAAAACCCCCAAAACCACTCAAATATTTTTACATTTAGTTCATAACGTAATACAACTACAGTTTGAGTTTGAGTTGATACATCTGTAGTCTCATCAGCCATAAGTGCGAGATACGCAGATTCTTGAATTTCTCCAAGTATATGTTCACGACAAACTTCAAATACACATTGCAAAATTTCATTCTGAATAGATTTTGATGTGCCCTTGAACACTGTTGCTTCTTGAATATGGCTATTAAAGGCACTATCAGCGTTTGCTAAAAAATCAACCAATTCTAGAAATACCCCTCTATTTGAAGAGACTTTTTTCTCGTTGTGACCACTAAGGGCAAGATTACACGTTCCGCACAGTTTTAATATGTGTTATGTGCTGCCCTCTAACAGAGAGGAGAGTTGTAATTACTCCCTGGCCAGAAGTGTGGCGCCATCTGTGGGCCAACTGGCGAACCACCATTTAGTAGTGCCTAAGAACATTATAGAGAATTCCAGTATATTTCTGGAAAGTTCTACAATGATATTCTGGACATTCCAAGTGGGTATATAAAGAGGTGAAGCCAGCAGATGAGAGAAGAGTACAGTACAGTTTAGTGAAGGATAAACAGTTCAGTTTAGTATCCAGTACAGTTCTGGGTAATCTGTGGTTCTGGTCACAGAGGCAGTTTGTAGAAGAAGAGTTCAGTTAAGTGAAGTAGGCAATACAGAGTTTTTAGGTTAGATAAAGTTGTCAAGTTTAAGAAGAAAAGTACATAGTGTTTTAAAAGTAGTGAATTCATATTAGATTAAGTTATTATTAGTTGTGTGATTTTTAAGTATTTACTAGTGTAATTTTAGTGATTAAATAAATCAGTGGTTTGTGAAAATTCTTGTTGCAAGTTATTCGAATCCACGGAGTGTTTACTGAAAATTGTAAGCACGTAACAATTGGTGTCGGAAGCGGAATTGCAACAGAATTTCTGAAGAATTCGACGAAGTTCCATAGTGTTCTATTTGGAAACCACTGGAGATAGCGAAGTGAGTCGAACTGGAAAGTGATATAGACATTAGACGAGACTTATTTGTGCTACTGTGAAGAAATTTCTGCAACATTCTGTTTAGAAATTAGTGTAGTTTTATTTAAGTGCTTTCAACTGAGAAGTGATATAGACTTTAAATAAAATTTGACTTGTACCTGGCAAAGACTTGTTCGTGCTGTTTCGAGTTAATTGTTTGGATGGAAACAAGAAGCATGGCTGCTGAAAAACAAATGCAAGACATGTTCGCCGCATTTAGAAAAATGATGTTAGAAGAAAAAGAAGAACAAGAAAAACGACGTCAAGAAGAAAAAGAGGAGCAAGAAAAACGACGTCAAGAAGAAAAGAAAGAGCAAGAGAAACGACGCCAAGAGGAAAAAGAAGAACAAGAGAGACGTCAAGAAGAACAAGAAAGACGACGTCAGAAAGAAAAACTAGAAGAAAAAGAAGAACAAGAGAAACGTGAAGAAGAATTAAGGAAAATTATACAGGGGCAACAAGATGTTATCCTTTCGGCAACTGAAGACCTCAAAAGTGAAATTAAAGAGGATATGGGCAACATAAAGACTGAAATATGTGATGTCAAAGGAAAAGTAAATAAGGTTGAAGAGGAAGTATCTGAAGTCAAAGGAAAAGTTACTGGCGTTGAACAAAAAGTTACTGGCGTTGAAGGGAAAGTTACCGATATAGAAGGAAAATTTCGTGCAGTTGAAGGAGAGGTAGAGCGACTTAAGCGACTGTTAAGAGAACAAGGAGGCCAGCTGGTATTATCATCGTCAGGTCCTCGATTACAACCGCCTTCCTTTGATGGTCAAACTTCTTGGTCAACCTATAAAAGACAATTTGAGGCAGCGGCATACGCAAACAATTGGAGTAATGAAGACAAAGCTATGGCATTGGTGCTAGCATTAAGGGGCCAAGCCTCAGAGTTGCTCCAGAGTATCCCAGTGACGCAGCAACGGGATTTTAAAGTTTTGGAAGCTGCACTAGATCTAAGATATGGCGACCAACACCTCGCCCAAGTATACAGGACTCAGCTCAAATCACGCACACAAAAGGTTGGGGAAAGTTTACAAGATTTTGAAGCAGCTGTTGAGCGACTGACGTACCTGGCTTACCCGGATGCACCCAAAGAATTCCAGGAACAGTTAACAGTTGATACTTTCATTGATGGCATAAGAGACGAGGAGATCAGGCGAGTCCTTAGATTATCTCGAGCTAAGACTGGTAGCGAAGCCTTGATCCATGCCCTCGAAGTTGAAGCCGCTTATGAAGAGACTCTACATCCGAGAGTACGAGCCATGAAAGTAGAAGAAGGGAACCATTTAGAAAAATCAAATATGGAATCTTTGATGGCTGACATGCACAAAATGATAAGCCAGTTGATGACCAAACCAGATGCTCCAAGGAAGCAGGAAAGAGAACAGAGCGAAGGACAGCCAAGGAAGGTGATTCGGTGTTATCAGTGCAGCAAACCAGGACATATGATGCGGCAGTGTCGAGAATGGAATCCTGGAGAAGTAAACACTGCAAAGAAAGAGGAAGTCCGCTCTGATAAGATGAGATTGATTGTTATGTTAACAGACATACAGAAAATGGTCGCACAAGTACTAAACGAATTAAGTTCGCGACCGGAGCTGAAACAGGAACCGCAACCGCCGAAACAGGAGCCGAAGCAGCAGCGAAGTGCTGGAGGTCCGACAAAAGTAATCCGCTGTTATAATTGTGGCAAATTGGGGCATGTCAAGAGGTACTGTCGCCAGAGGGGCCCTAAGGAAGTGAATGCCGAGAATGTAAAAACGCAGCAGGATATAGCAGAAGTGAAGGCAGTTAAGATAGAGGTTCCGAAGGACTGGTCAAAGAAAGTTCTAAGAGAGGAACAACTGAACGACGATGAAATTGGACCAATGTTGAAGGCGAAAGAAAAAGGAATCCGCCCGGAATGGAAGGATGTTTCCAGTAAAAGTGTTGGACTGAAGGCTTTATGGGCGCAATGGGATTCACTTAGGGTTATAGATGGCCTATTACGGAGAGCATGGGAGAGCCCGGATGGGAAAGAAGTTACCATGCGGTTGCTGAGACCCAGGTGCCGAGTACCAAAAGTACTTCGGGAAGTGCACGAGGGAATATCCAGAGAGCACTTTAGCAGAAATAAGACTTTGGCTAGAGTACGGGAGCGATTTTACTGGGTAAATAGCTGTCAGGATGTAGAGGCTTGGTGCCGCAGTTGCAAGGTTTGTGCGAATGTGGCTGCCAAGAGGTCACCTACAGGGAGTGGTGACCGAATGAAGGCTAGATATGACCGCAATGCCAGTTCGGCGAGATTCAAGGTGGGGGACTTAGTTTGGCTGTATAACCCACAGCGGAGTGAAGAAGGATTCTCGAAGCCTCGCTCACCTTGGGAAGGACCGTATTCTGTCATCACTAGGATCAACGACGTTGTTTATAGGATTCAACGTAGAAAGAAGTCCAAGATGAAGATCGTGCACCTGGACAGGTTGGCAAAGTATGCTGGGGTATCTGAATTGCCTGACCGGGACGTTCAGGCTTAAGGAGGGGGCAGTGTTATGTGCTGCCCTCTAACAGAGAGGAGGGTTGTAATTACTCCCTGGCCAGAAGTGTGGCGCCATCTGTGGGCCAACTGGCGAACCACCATTTAGTAGTGCCTAAGAACATTATAGAGAATTCCAGTATATTTCTGGAAAGTTCTACAATGATATTCTGGACATTCCAAGTGGGTATATAAAGAGGTGAAGCCAGCAGATGAGAGAAGAGTACAGTACAGTTTAGTGAAGGATAAACAGTTCAGTTTAGTATCCAGTACAGTTCTGGGTAATCTGTGGTTCTGGTCACAGAGGCAGTTTGTAGAAGAAGAGTTCAGTTAAGTGAAGTAGGCAATACAGAGTTTTTAGGTTAGATAAAGTTGTCAAGTTTAAGAAGAAAAGTACATAGTGTTTTAAAAGTAGTGAATTCATATTAGATTAAGTTATTATTAGTTGTGTGATTTTTAAGTATTTACTAGTGTAATTTTAGTGATTAAATAAATCAGTGGTTTGTGAAAATTCTTGTTGCAAGTTATTCGAATCCACGGAGTGTTTACTGAAAATTGTAAGCACGTAACAATGTCTATTATTTTTGAGAGTACATGTCGATTTTTGATCACAGTCTCATTATGCTTACGAATTTGATCCGCATAAGCCGTACTGAGAAATGTAGCAATATTAGTCTTTCCTAAAAGTTGAAAACTGATATTATATAGATGTTTCGTACTATTTTCGTGTTTTTTAATTTTTATAGAAATGTGCTTTAAATCGTTTACCCCATTTTTTGTCCACTTATCATCGCCCCCAAAAAGCAGACATATAAAACAAAAGAACGAATTTGTTTCCTCGCAACCACAAATCCAAATAGTTTTAATGTATATCTTTTTGTCAAACTTACGCATAAAAGCATTTTTATTTTTGCACTGTCGCTGCTCTTGCACTATATTGAAAACTGGCGTTGGACGGCCGTTTTGTTTTATTTCAAGTTTTTCATTTAAGCTCAAGCTGCTAAATATAAGTTTTTTTAATTTCACTCACTTTCGTAATTAATTATGTCTTTTGCACTTTTGCCGTCTAGTCTAATGTTTAATAAAACTAAAAAAATCTGTAATGTAAATCACATTACATTATGTATGCAACAAATCGATAAACTTTTTAAAAAAGCGCGATAACCTCAAAACAATTTCATACGTGATAAAGCAAAGAAAACAGAAACGACGAAGTAATTAACTCCTACACAGCCGTGGGCGGACTGACCAGAGCCCCAATGGATAACGAAACCATGCGTAACCCTCTCCAATTCTTTCACTTGTTGCCATGACGACCGCCGTACATATTTTAGGCGGAATATCTGGAGCCCATTTCAGCGTTTTTACATGCAGTTCGGAAGTTAAATTAAATTGATCGCAAGTGAGGAGAGTATGCCGTTTGTTTTTTATTATTTAAAAAAAAATAGTCGTAAAGCAGATTATCGGGAGATAGGTTATTGTCTATTGTTATTTATTGTTTTAAATTTGGCAGGGAGGGCGGCGCCCCAGAGCCCTCCCGCACCGGCCGCCACTGTCCTCAGGACATTGTGAAAACAATCATGATTATTATATTGTATTTTTTTAAATATTTTTTGGAGGAGGCAAGTTCATACATTTTCTTTTTTTTTTTTCAGGACGAGAACTTTTCGAAAATCCACCTCATATTTTTGCAATTGCTGATGCCTCGCACAAAGTAATGAAACAGCAAGGAAGGGATACCTGTATTGTCATCAGCGGGGAATCAGGTTCCGGAAAGACTGAGGCTTCAAAAATTATCATGAAGTATATTGCTGCTGTTACAAATCAAGGTAAACAGATGCTAAAATGCATAACGGGGGCAGATTTTATCTCTTTAACAGCGACGGCTTGCACAAGGGCTTATACTTGATAAAAAATGAGCTACAGTAAATCTGCCCTGAACTTCGAATTTATTATTGTTAAACTGATAGGTTAACAATGTTATAAATATATGTTATTTATATAATAGTTTTTTCGAATATTAATTTACAATATTTTTAAACTTTCAGATAATTTTCGTAATCCTAGTAAGTACCAAGACAAAAAAAAAATAATAACAGAATTGTAAATATACGTGTTTCTTGTTTATCGTGTTATGTTCATTAATGTACACCTAAGTTTTGCTTATTTTATTGCATTTTTAAATTTTGTTAAAATATTTTTAGTGTTATGTATAATGAAATAAGTATTATAAAAAAAACTAATAACACACAAACCAATGAAACGCACCAAGCGCTGATATACTAACAAAAATATATGTTGAGCATTAACAGGAAAAGGTTTTTGTATAAAAATATAACCCTCTGTGTTTCCAAAGTTCATAAAACATACACAAATATTACAAATAGTTTATTCTAGGTGGTCAAAAAGAAATTGAAAGAGTGAAAAACGTTCTTATTCAGTCAAACTCCATTTTGGAAGCGTTCGGTAATGCAAAAACCAACCGCAACGATAACTCATCCAGATTCGGTAAATACATGGACATCCATTTCGATTTTAAGGGCGACCCAATTGGAGGACACATCAGCAAATATCTGCTGGAAAAATCCAGGGTCATACATCAACAATCCGGAGAAAGGAACTTCCATTGTTTCTACCAGGTATGTGTGGACTAAACCTTGTGACTCCAGACTTAAACTTGAACTCTCTTTTCAGCTTCTTTGCGGAGCCAATGAAGACTTACTAAAAAGACTGAGCTTAACACGCAATCCTGACCAGTTCTTCTATGTGAAACAAGGAAACGCCGCTAAAGTTGACACAATAAACGATCGCAACGACTACCGAGACGTCACATCCTCCTTAAACACATTGCAATTTGGCAAAGAAGACCAGGACACTCTTTGGCGGGTAGTGGCAGCCATATTACATTTAGGAAACGTTGAATTTGATATCAATGAGGAGAAATTGGTGCTGAAAAAGTCAAAAGCGGTAGATACCGTAGCAGAACTATTACAAGTACAGAAGAGCAATCTAGAGACGGCTCTTTGCGAGAGGGTTATAGCTGCCCGGGGAGACATTATGCGCAAAGAACACACAGAAAGCGAGGCTGCCTTCGGCAGAGATGCCTTTGCTAAAGCGGTGTATGAGCGACTTTTCGGCTGGATTGTAGACAAAATTAATTCTGCTATTGCCATAGATGCTAACAATTACAGCAAAAATTATAAGAGCTCTTTGATTGGAGTGTTGGACATATACGGCTTTGAAATTTTTGATAACAACAGCTTCGAACAGTTCTGTATAAACTACTGCAACGAGAAACTTCAACAGTTGTTTATTGGTAGGTATTGTTTACATTGTATAATAATTTATGTATAATACTCGCATATTTTAGAGCTTGTATTGAAGCAAGAGCAAGAGGAATACAACAGAGAAGGCATAGCTTGGACGAACATCGAGTATTTCAACAATCAAGTTATTTGCGACCTAGTAGAGGCCCCACATCAAGGTATTATCTCCATCATGGACGATGCTTGCAAAATGACCGCGGAAAGGGTCACCGATGAGATGTTACTGGAGGCGATGGATAAGAAATTGAAAGGCCACAAACATTTTATGTCCAGGCAGGTCAAGCCGTCCGAGAAAACTTTGAGACATAAAATTGATTTTCGCATTACCCATTATGCCGGAGACGTCACATACTGCATCGTGGGATTCTTGGATAAGAACAAAGATTTGCTATTCCAAGATTTCAAGAGGCTGTTGTATAACTCGAGAGATCCCAACCTCAAATTGATGTGGCCTGAGGGTGCGCAACATATCTCGGAGGTAAGACGTTGCTCTAAGTCAGTTTCTCTGATTGATTATTAAATGTTTGTTGTATGCAACAGCCCAGATTGCTATGAGGTTATTCGTCAAATTCGTAGGTAAAGCCGGGTCTGGTTGCACATTTTTTTTTTGTCTAGTTGACCGCGATGTGTAGACAGAGTACTATAAATACCTTGTCTGGAAATAATAACAGCATAAGAATTAATATTTAATATCGTACACTTGGCGCCTAACGTGGAGCAAGTGAAGTTTGACTGTTTTCACTTATTTAGGTTAGGTCTTGGAATGGTAATGGATTAGACTATTTTCAGTTATCTTTTGATATTAGGAAGAAATTGAGGCAAACTGGATCAATTTGGATGAGGAATTTGTAGTAAGACAGAAGTTTGTCAAAGAATCATTGAAAATATTACAAGGGGATTATGGTTAATAATATATTTAAGATTGCTATCTACAGACTGGTGGATTTGTGTGTAAGAGAGTATGTGGGAATAACTGTGTACTACAAGTAGTCACAATAGAGGCTGGATGTACATGAGTTGATCATGATGCAGAGTACAATACACTGTGGTTAGAAATGTGACTTTTTTATAATGTTTACTTCTTGGCGCCTAATGCGGGGCAAGTGAAGTTGGACTGTTTCCTCTTCTTTAATTTTTTTTTTTTATTAAAACTTGGGACCTTATGAACTTATTCGGAGGAAGAACCGGGTCTAGTTTGTTGCAAAAAAATATTTTTTGTCTGTTATCAAAGAATAATTGGAAATATATACATTGAATTAATAATGGTTAACAAATTTAAGATTGCACTTTGTAATGCATCAAAATGATAAGTGAATTATTTGTGTGCGAGAGAGCATGTGGAACTCATTGGATACGAGTCACGATAGCTGGATGCACGAGATGCATAGACAGAGTACAATATGCTGTGTTTAGAAATACAATGCATAAGAATTATTGCTTAACATTGTACCCTTGGCGCCCAATGTGGGGCAAGTGAAAGTTGAATGTTTGCCCTATTTAGGTTAGGTTTTTCTACTCTCTTAGAATGACAATGGGTTTAGACCATTTTGGGCAATTTTAGAGATATAAAGAAATTGAGTCACGATGAACCAGTTTGGATTTCGGATTCGGTTGCAACATGTCAAAATACGCAAAGAGAATCGAGTCTATTCTGTTGCATAAAAATATTTTTTGATGCTGTTATTAAAGAATTATTGGAATATGGGTTAATGAAGTATTTAAT
This sequence comes from Leptura quadrifasciata, assembly GCA_963675555.1. Taxonomy (NCBI): domain Eukaryota; kingdom Metazoa; phylum Arthropoda; class Insecta; order Coleoptera; family Cerambycidae; genus Leptura; species Leptura quadrifasciata. Next base: position 15,634,219 of record OY776679.1, read on the forward strand.
ATTGCATTTTGTAGTATGTCAAATAAACAGGTGAGTTTATGTGTGAAAGAAGATGTGGAAGTCATTGGGTACTAGTCGCAATAGAAGCTGGATGCATCATGATGCATAGGCTGAGTTCAATGTGCTCTATGCATAGAAATATAACTTTTATAGGAATTATTGTTTACTATCGTACGCTTGGCGCCCAACGTGGCGCAACTGAAGTTGGATTTATTCTCCTATTTAGGTTAGGTTTTACTGTTACTCTTGGAGTGACAATGGATTAGACTATTTTGAGCTAGTTTTTGAAGTTGTAAAGAAGTCGGCGTATGATGAGCCAATTTGGATGTAGAATTCGATCTCGGCATGCCAAAATTCTTAGAGAAGAACCGGGCCTAGTATGTTGTATAAAGACTTTTTGTGTTATCATTTCATTCTGGTCGATAGCCGATAGCACACGGACATCGCACCACCGGGTTTGAATCCTGGCTCCGGCACTGTCTGAGGAAATGGTTGTATGTCCACGTTTTTTCAATATGTAACCCCCTTCCGCACAAGCGCTGGCTTGTGGAATTGAGGGTTGTCTAATTTCTGTGGTGTTTATTATTATTATTAGAAATTTAAAAAGTTTATATATATATATATATGTGAATTGAAGCTTTCATGAAATATTACCATTTGAAAATATGATGCAAAAGCTTACCTCTTCTATTTCAGATCACTAAGAGGCCCCCGACTGCAGGTACACTATTCAAAAATTCTATGCAGGCCCTTGTGCAAAACCTACAAAGCAAAGAACCCCACTACGTCCGTTGCATAAAACCCAATGAAATTAAATCGGCGGCTGCTTTTGATCACGAACGCGTTCAACACCAAGTCAGTTATTTGGGTCTAGTAGAAAACGTCAGAGTCAGAAGGGCCGGTTTTGCCTACAGACAGAGATATGATAGATTCTTGAAGAGGTATTTAAATATTTTTAATATAATTTAACTTACCACAAGGACCTGCTCTAGGGCCAATAAACTTAAAAATTCGATGAACATATACAGGGATCTACTAACGCTATGGGTAATTTTTAGATACAAGATGATTTCCCAATTCACTTGGCCCAACTTCAGATCCGGTTCAGACAAAGACGGCGTTAGAGTGCTAATGGATGAAAATAATTTCACTGATGACGTTAAATATGGTAAAACTAAGTTGTTTATTCGCTCTCCAAAAACTCTATTCGCCCTTGAAACGTCCAGGAATAATTTGATACCGGGGATTGTGACTTTAATTCAAAAAACATGGAGGGGTAAGTTATTTTAAATAATCTTACATAAGGGAAGTTGCACGAAAATGGCAATTAATTCATGTATCAATTGGCTTGCTAGAAAGACAAACACACTTGACAGTATTCTGGAACAGAAATGCAAGCTACTCGCAGGGTTGGGCCGATTTAAATCAATTGATCTAAATTAAGATGAAAATCATGATTTAAATCACTATTTAGGTCAAATCCGATGATAATTTTGAGAAGATTTATTGAAGGAAAATAAATAACTTAGTCTTTTTTAATTTCAAAAACAAGAAACAGACTTTTACGAGCAAATGCTACAATGAAAAATAAAAAATATTAAACTGAAACCCTTAATTTTAATTCTCGTTATAATAATAAGGGAGCCCAGGATGCTAAATGGGGATTTACTCTAGCGTCGTGGGGACCTATTGGATTTTGAAGATTAGATGGTAGAAAGAAAAAAAGGTTATATTATGGTGTATACCCTTTCACCGGTGGGGGGAGCTTCTACAGGCTTTCAAAAATGTAAAAAAAAAACAGTCACATGGAAATACTCGAGCGCGTCAGATATTGATAGTGTATATGCCCACATGTCTCCGATGACAGGTATGTTAATCTGCCGGTTTGCATGGTGGGGGCGGTCGTACGGAAGGGTTAAAATGGGAAAAAAAAATTTACTTGAGCGCGCCAGATATTCAGAGGGGATGTTAAGTGAACCCGAGTGAATTATTGAAATGCACACTTTTCATCATGTAATTAACCCATCATACTTTAATCTGACGCGCTTGAATATTTCCAACTATCGATTTTTTTTTTTACTATTCTGATCAGCTGCCCTATATAGAGGGAGTTCATATCGACACTGAAATTGTTGATGTTGAATTGACAGTTCTAGATCTTCTTCAAAGATGTTTTCTAACTTTTTCCATTCATCCACGGCATTCGAAAGAGTAGCACCTTTTTCCCTGTAAAGTACCCAAAGCAATTGATATTGGTTTTAAAATCTTCCAAGTATTCTTCTGCACTGCGTTTTAGGCCAATGTTTGAAAGTTTTTAGAAGATTGTGTTATCAATTTCCTCTTTGTTTTCATAACAGATCTACAGCAGTATGTTCCAGTGAGCGATATACATTTGTAAGCAATCTATAACACTATTCCACCGCACATCACTTGGCATTACTAGCGTCTTACCATCTGCTAAATTTGAAGCTTGGTAATTTGCTAAACGATTGTTGCGGAAGTCTTTACCACCTGGACTACATTTGCTTTGATATTCTTAATTTCCAGATCCTTACACAATAGATTTAAAATATGAGATGACACACTTTTTTATTTGACTCCTTTCCTTTTTACCTCTTCAACTTACCCAAATTGATGTTTACAGGAATTTATTTAAATAATAAAAAGTTAAGATTTTTTACCCCAGAAATCTAGAAAATATGCCCTACAATTATTTTCACTAAAAATTTATACCTACCGTGCACTAAGAATAAAATCATAAAAATGAAAAAAATCATGATTTTTTTTTTATTGAAATCAATGATTTTTGATTTTTTACATGAAAATCAAGTATTGCCCCACCCTGAGCTATAGCATTGGGATTGTTGTATTTTGAATTATTGAACTATTCTTTTATGTTTATCTTAATTATAGGTTATGTGGCCCGTCAACAGTATAAGAAGATGAAAGCACTTATGGTGATGGTGAAAGCATACAGACTGAAAAAGTTGCGCCAATACATCAATTTATTACAATCAAAATTCGCCAGAGCGAAGTCGCTGAAAGATTATGGCAAGAGCATAACATGGCCCGCCCCGCCCCTATCAATGCGAGAGACCACGAAAACTTTACGACACATTTACAATAGGTGGCGGGCCCAGATGATCCTGAACAGGATACCTCGCAGCGAGTGGCCGCAGATGAAGCTGAAGATAACTGCGGCCAGCGTTCTTATAAACAAACGCCCAGAGTACGGCGTGAACCGTAAATGGGAAGGTAACTACTTATCCAATCACGGTGAAAATAACAATTACACCGTCTTCAATGAGGCTGTGAATAACCTCAAAAACACAAAGCATTTCAGTACTGTGTTATTTTCGTCCTACGTTACTAAGTTCAATAAATTCAACAAAGTGGCAGAGAGAGTGATGTTGGTTACAGATCAGTTTATTTTCAAATTGGATTGTGAGAAATTCAGGAACATGAAGGAGGGTGTTGCGCTAGCGGATTTGACGGGTATCAGCGTGAGTCCAGGCCATGATCAACTGATTGTTCTTCATTGTCCCGGTGGTAATGATTTGGTCGTGTCGCTACACTGTCAGAAACAAGAGGATAGGATTGGAGAGTGTGTTGGGGTTATCTGTCACAGATATCATCAGTAAGTAGTATTCTTAATCGATGTCAAATTCTCGCTTGCTAAAATTTTTTACAATTTCTTTTCAAATTATCAGGTTGCCATTAGTTTCATGTTTTTAAAGAAACTTGTAATGTGGAACGACCAGACAAACAAAAAACCTATATAACATTTTTCTCTAGGAGCACTTTGGAAAAAACTGACCTAGTTCAATAACTTCATTAGTTTGTAAAAAAAAGTTTGAGAACCTCTGCCTTATCAACAAAGTTTATCACTTAGTTTTTAAAAAATCATAAAAGTGGAAAAAGGCTTTTGTTCTTGAGTGGCTTGGATTAACAAAGGAGACAAAGGGTACCGACTTCTTGATTCTTAAAACTGAACGAAATAAAATAATTTTCCATGAAAAAAATTTGCAGTGACAGGCAACAAATGATAACTTACCAGTGCTATTTATATTTGGCTGACTAGTAAAGGAAAGATGAAGCAAAAAATAAAATCAATTATTTTTACTCAGGGGGACCTATTTTTAGATATGACCAAATTTTAATATGTATGTATTTGTCTAATTATTGCCCGTATGGGCCTGTCTGTTTTGACTGTAATTTTATATATTTTATTTTATAATGATAAATAATTTAGTATTTCTCTGGGCAGGGTTGTAAATATCATTTTAAAATGTATCTCGTCTTTTTGTTTCGTAACAATAAATGTTTTACTATTATTATTCACGGAAATTGTTCGAAATGTCTTCCATCTACATTAATACACTTTTCAACATGACGAAGTAAAGACATATGCACTCCATTCAACACATTGGGTAAATTAGGAAATTTTTTTATGGTCTCTATGCACATTAAAACGCATTGTCACAATTGTTCCAAAGTGTCAATTGGATCAGGGTAAACAAGCGATTTAAGATGCCCCAAAAATAAAAATCCATTGGATGTAAGTCGGGTGACCTAGCAGGCCATCCAACCTGTCTACCACATCCAATCGATTGTTGAGGAAATTGTGTATTTAAAAAATTTCGAACCACCAGACTAAAATGCACTGGTGCGCTATCGTGCATATACCACATACGTCTGCGCGTCGCCAAAGGTACATCTTCCAACAAATATGGCAATGCTTGTTGCTAGAAATTTAAATAGATTTCATCATTTAATCTATTGGGTAATTCTGTTGGTCCAATTGTTTCATTACCACAAATTAACAGAGAAACGTTGTTGAAAGTGAGACCTTCTTATTACATGCAGGTTTTCATCTGACCAATAATGCATATTTTTTAAGTTAAACACCCCTGGTAAAACATGACTCATCAGAGAAACACAGAACATTTAAAAAATCCTTATTAATTGCATGTTTTTTCAAAATCCACCTACAAAATTCAATTCGGTCTGCATAATTCTGAGGTTCTAGGGCTTGGACACGTTGACAATGGTAGGGCTGTAAACTCATATATCGCAATGTCCTACATACCACAAAATGGGGCACTCCCACACGATTTGCGATATCGCGGGTACTTAAATTTGGATCCTCTTCTACAAGTTCCAAAACTTGAACCTCCGCTTCAGTTACCCTATCCTCGCGTTGCGGACCTCGTTCGCACACATATCTTAAACTCAAAAAGAAGCTAAAAATCTTACCTTTTACATCGACCATATTACCATATTGAGGATTTTCTAAATGACAATGAATTAACGTATTTAGTATAGCTCATAAGTTTTTTCACTGTAAATGATATTACGTTACCTCTTATGCATCCGATGTGTAAAAATTGCTTTTCCTAAAATTAATGTAACCTTTTAATTGCTTATGTTCTTGGTTTTTTTTCTGTTTGTTCTATTAGTGACATGTTTTTTTTGTATTAGATCTTATATTCCTTTGACATGTTCGACACCCGCAAAGGGTATTTTATTGTAAGTTTCTATATTTTGTATTTTTGCATTCTTTTATAACTTACTAATAAAGCATCTATCTATCTATCCATCGAGACGACCTGTTTCCCGAAGACGCTGGACAATATTAAAAAGTGTCTGTGACAAGGCTGCGTCGATTGGGGAATCTTTGACATTCTGCAGCAGCTGCATTTTCACAATATTCTCCATACAACAAGTGCATATGCTCGAGCTCTGGATAAGTGTAATTTTCTGCCATAATATCCAAAATTCACTTTTCAATACAGCATTTTAAAATACTACACTAAACTAAGTCAATAAAATAAATTCTAACTAAGGATACAGAAAAACATTGTCCAAAATCGAAAAAAAAACAGAAGCAATGACACAAAAGAACCGTGTGACTACATAATCAAGTAACCGACATGAACTGAACTAAAGCAGATTTTTTTCTAATAAGAGTTTGGAACATTTTGTCTCTTCTACTTTTTAAAGTGTCTTTTATTGGTTCTTAATCCACATAAGCTGATGTTATTGGCTAAATAATTTAAATTGGAACGTGTATCGGTGCAGTTTTTTATACGTATTCCGGCTAACCAGGTAGATAATAAAACCGCAAAAGTAAAAAACACAAAGATAGCCGCCGCTGCTACTTTATTGGTGACACTCGGCGGTTTACATCTTAATTTAATATGCTCACTGTTTGCCCAGTGTTGTCAGATGTGTGAGATTTTCATATGGCACAATGATGAAGTTTCATGGTATTTTTTAGCAAATCATGGTAGTTTTGGTACTTATACGTTATTGTGTGTATTTGATAAACTCGAAAGGGCATAATTTCTTTTTACTAGTTAAGTATTTAACGTAAATTAAACTTTATTCATTAATAATAAGCAAGAAAAAAATAAACTAGTTTCGAGCTTGTTAGCTCTCATCAGTACGGCCTAGGTGAATACACAACAACACTGTTCCTCCAGCCTATAAAAATTACAGACGAAAAGCATCCACAACTTGCCGAATGGCTCCATCTGGTGGTGACTTATTGCAATCTGAGTTGGCAACGTACCCGGACTAAGTTATATTTAACAAAATATAAGGCCAAACCAAAGTGGATTAATTACTACAGAAATAAATATTTATGTCTTCAAAACAATCATCACTCTTTTCAACACGAATGATAGAAGTCCATGTGCCTTAATTATTAAAGTATATACGACCAGAATTGAAACCGTATAAAAACTAAAAGCCGGCAAAACCAGTCGGTATCTCTTTATTGTACATGGGCGGAGGTAAATAGAAATGATTGTCACAATAAAATGTTAAAATTGTATTCATTTTTATTATTTTTTGTTTATTAGGTTCATTTTGCCAATAACATATTTTTGAGGTATTATATCAGTTTTAGATATAAAGTCTAAATATTTAAATTTATTGGTTTTAGTTTTAAAGTTAACCCATATTATATTGAAATATGTTAATGCATAAAAATGTAAGTTTCTTCTAAAATAAAAACGTAAGTTTCTTGAACAAAGCAAAGAATTATTATACGAAAACAAAAAAAAAAATTGTATACTTATATAAAACATAATTAAAAACAAAATTAATATATTTCTCTAGAATGAAGTAACTTAAATTAAAATTTCTTGTCAACTAAACAAAATATATTCCACGAAATGTAACAATAATAAAGTGAATGAAAAAATGAAGAAAAGTTAAATGTTAATTGACGCGTCCGAATCTTCACTTTCTAAGGAGGAATCATTATCCAGTTGAATTAAAATCGGCGCACTAGGGGGTAGCGTTGGATATCGATTTTCTTCTCCAATTACATGCCTAACGCAATTTTTCCATAAATCAGTATTATTGTCAATGTCATTTATTACTTCTCTTATATGATCAACTACTATCGCGCTTAACGTTGGAGAGTTATTACATTTTCGTAAGCGTACTTTTAGTGTTCCCCAAACTATCTCGATAGGATTAAATATGCAATAGTATGGAGGTAACCGCAAAAGTGTATGACCGTGTATATTGGATAAGTTATCAATAACATATTCCTTTTTGAAATTCTGTTCTTTTATTCTTTTCAGTAATTCGCATTTTATTGGAACTTTTACAGGAATTTCCATTTTTTTTTCTCATGAATTTTAAAATGTCTTCCTTTTTTGTGCTGTTATTTGGTATTTTATTTAGTATACGCGAGTAATAAGAAGCATTATCTAATACAATTACCGAATTTGGCAGAATATTTGGTAGAAGCTGTTGAGAAAACCATTTTTCGAATAGACCGGCTGTCATGTCTTTGTGATAGTCTGCAGAAGACTTTTTTTGGCCGACAAGAGCAACGCATTGGGTACAAACCCATTTTTACTTCCCGCATGAAGTATGATAACGCGTTCTCCTCTAGAACACGGAGTATTTAAAACACAATTGTGCGAACTATCTACCCAACCATACTGAACAACATCATGCGTGTCAAACCACGTCTCGTCTAGATACACTATATGCCTGTTTAGTTTACGATATTCTCTAATTTTTTCTACTACTAATCTATTCGAAGTAAAACTATACGTCGCGATTCCATAAATACCATACGACTGTCAAGTTTTTTATGTTTAAAACCGCATTCTAATAAGACATTTCGTAGTGTATCTAAAGACCTATAATTATAATCAGGATAATCGCTAAATTTTTCTTGAATCATTTTTACCGTAGGAACTATATTTTCTTCATACATATTATAAATTATACGCCGTATTACATCTCTAGTGGCATCATCAATATTTTTTAATTTCGTATTTTTCCGTTTCCTCTTTGCGCTGTGATCTATAACATCGCCTTCTTGAATTACGCGATAAATTGTTGATTTTGATATTTTAGTTAATTTGTTAATACGTCGCATTATTTCTTTCTCACATTGTTCAGGATTTTCGCTTTTCAAACATTCATGTATATTTAAAATAATACGTTGTTTGTATGTGTAAATCTTGGTTTTTAAACTCTAAGTTTATTTCGGCTTTTTCGACAATAACCGGTTCAACTATTTTGGGATTTTCGGGTGTTATTATATTATCCTCTGTTTCAAATAGTCTCCAGAAAGCCATGGTAAATTAGTAAATAATTAAAATATTTTACCTTTTATACAGTAGGAAATATTTATAAATATGAACAGTAACTAACTAAACTCCTACGCTTGATATTATAATAGGTATTTATGCACTGCACTGACACATAGACAGCACGATGTTAGACTTCCACGTTGACTGATAAAGAAACGATTTACGAGTTTTCTTGTGCTAGTAGGCCTGTCCGTTTTATTACCTTTAAACCAGTGCAGTCGTAGATGGTTCATTCAGGCTGATTATATTGCCAGTCTCGGACTCGCCTGCTCAGTTTCAACTACCGTTCGAATCTCGATACCATTGCCAAATATATAGGACAAAATATCAAGTTCAGTGTGCACGGTCCTGTGCTTTAAAACTGACCAGTTTCAATTTTGGCCGTATTTACTATAAAGGCTGTCCTTTTCCTGTTGGTGTTTTTAATCTGGTTAATCAGCCTGCATTAATTGTAAACTGAAATTATTAATGGCTTTAACGCTAAAGCACCACACAATATTCGTTGAAATATGCTTTCTTTTTTGCTACGTAGACAAACCATAATATTTTAATTTAAGACATTATAGCTCATGCATAATTGACACAATCCGAAGGCTTTTTTCGAACTAGATGTTATTCATTAAACCATTGCACTTTCCCGAACTTAAGGAAAAGGAAACAAGTGCCAAAACAAGTTGTGAAATTTGCGAAATTCATAAATCCGCACACCTTCTTGACCCTAATATATTCGACTTAATTGTTATTGCTAGACAACTAAACTAGTTTTATTTTAGGATAAAAAATACGGATCTTCCAGTGAAAGTTTCAAAATCGATTTCCTGTTCGCTTGGCGGGAAGCAGAGGGTTATCAACGTTCAAGTTTCAGCTGCGGAACAGCAGCCAACATTCAAAAAGGACGGAAACCAAATCGCTTACTTACTGCCATCCAATTTTTCTATACTTGAAAATGGCAACAACCATATCAAACAGTAAGATCGACCCAAAGAAACCATTACTGATTACTTTTTATTTTACACCGATTGTTGTGTTTTGTATATTTTATTGATCAGTGAAATTATTATTGTCTAATTTATTTAGTAATATAGAGGAATAAGTGCCTTTTTATTAATTTTGCTGTACTTCTAGAACTATATATTTTTTACATACTTTTTACACTTACTAAGTTTAAGCATTTAAACGTTTCGGGGATTACTTTTATCGTCCCCGAATTTTATAAGTCATGCTATAAATTTTATACAACGAAATATATATTAACTAGTATTATACATTTCCAGCATATAAAGCAGATCAAAGTGAATTCGTTACTTTGCCGTGATGGTGAAAGCAGGAGAAACCGTTTGTGGGAGTGTTTCACGAGGTGTGGCTATCCAAAATCCAGTATATGGTTTGTGTAAAAATCTCACAATCCAATACTTATCCTTAACCGGTGCTTCCCATTTCACCTTCTACATAAGCCCAAAACGGTTTTCTCAATGCACTCCTGATAGCGAAGTCACACGGGGGCAAATCTGGCGAATATGACGGTTGCTTGCTGAGTTGCATTTATATGATAAAAACTCGATGACAATCATTCCATTTCATGATGTTTTGTTAGCTATCGATGTGCCTGAGCGATTCAGATGTTCGTTGTTTTGCACACCTTTTTGATCCTTTCGTGCCACTCAGACGCTTGAGTGTGTATCTTGCAATTATCCCTGTAGATTGTGATTAACAAACGATAACGATCTATTGGAGATTGTTTAAATTTAACCAGAAATTTGAGAATAGTATGGTATCATCCACCTTGACAACGTACGAGTGTGAACCAACCAACTTTCTTGCAGGTAGGTTGAAAGTTGACAGTTTTGAAATGGTCACACCTCGTATTTAGTTATACAGTTCTTGTGAATTTTTAACCAATTCCCTCTTTTTTGCTTTATATGTTGGGTGATGTAGTTTATATTTTATAAGTATCGTCTGTGTTAAAAAACGCTTATCATGTAAAACGTGAAATATTTATTTATTGAATGGGATGTGCCGAACTTGAAGATTTATTCAAACGCAATTAAACTTTGGTGCATCCTACAGCTTCTTGTACTTAAAAATTGATCTCTTTAAATGAGGTTTTCCGCAATTCAAGTTAGCTCTTTACACGTTTTGGTTGCTTTTATGTTGTACTTCAATTTAGAATTAATTGAAATAATATTTCCAAAGTGCTGTTATAAACTGTTGTACATTTTTTTTAATGGTTAAAATATGTAATTAATAATTCCTTATGGCATATTATTACTTTTTTAAATGTAAGATAAACATTGCTTGAAGTGTATTTTTATACGTACTTTTTTGAAAAAATATATTGTATTTATTGTTTTTGTTGATATAGTGCCATTGTTTATATATGTATATTTTTTTGTATCACTTTAGATACAGAATGTAGTCAAGCTAATACGTGCCTTAATAAAAGTTTACAAAATTGATTTAGTTTCATTTTGTCAAAAATCCCATGCAGGCAGGCTGTTTCCTTGTATTACGAAACCTTAAGGTAATTTCTTTTCTACTTAAAATTATACCAGTGTGACTGATGATGTCCAATGAGACTGAAACAGCTTTTTTATAACAGGTCAATTTTTTTATTGTTGATAGAGGATGATAGCTCAGTGTTTGTTTTTTCTTGTTTTCTTTTTGTACATTTTTGTCTCTAAATTCATTTCGCTTCACAATTTTTTTGAAAATCAAAACATACAATCCAAATTTTTTAAAATCAAAGTTTAGGCCAGCCATGCGCAGCCCAGCATTGACTTATCTCGCAGAAGGCGCCTCGTTCAAATCGAGGTGCTAGCGTCAGATACGAAATTAAAAGTTATCAGTGCGCAAGTGTTTTAATTTAGTATGTAGTTTTTATTCAGTTTTGTTGTTTGTTCTTTAAACATGTTCCTAATTTTAACACCTTTTATAATCCGTCTGCGACGGAAGGAGCCTAGGTTTAGTTGTTTTAATTTTCTTTTTAGCCGAACCAGTCCCACTCCGCCCGGCCATGCAATCTGCCACCACATTAGCGCGGTGGTTGCACGATCCGACCCGGTGTGGGTTCTGGGGAGGTACTTTTTTATATTAAAATAAGAAATAAAGTCTTATTGATTGATTGATTGATAGCTCAGTGTGTGTGTGTAAGAAGTGATTCGAATGCACTATAAACTGTATGGCCCCCATCTTTACTCAGACAAATCTATACCTCCTAGACTTAAAAAAGTCATTCGTGTGACCTGGAAGGCATTTAAAAAACATATAAGACTTCCTTCAATCTGAGAGGGCCTGTCATGTGCCTAAAGGAAAATGTTGTTTAATTACTACATTCCAACTTTCACTTCAAATCAGTATAAAATTGGAAAAGATGATTTGACAACGCCTTACACTTTAAATAATCTTATTTTCTAATTCAATTTTTTCACATTTATTAGCAATCAAAACTGACTGTTACAGAGCTCAAACTCATCTTTCCATTTGATCACATATATGTTCTATGGGATTTAAGTCTGGGCTTCCAGCTGGTCACTAAGGAGCTGCTGATGAGATTACGTCTAACATGCCGTGATACTGTCAGATGTGTCTTAGCTGACTAGAATTTGCATGAAGAAGCTCCACATAGGATGGTAAGAAAACATAAGAAATTAAGTTATGCCTCAATACTTCACCGAATTTCAATCTGCCAATTTCTTTTTCAACTAAGGTACTTAAATATTTGAAAAAATGCCAATATGAACGAACAATTTATTTAAGTTAACACAAAAGAACAAACGATATGGTAATTCTAAAGAACGGAAACCTCGAACTTTTGCGTAATTTTTTCAGGATACTCTATTTTGAGGCCGTAGAACACGAATCTGAAATTAGTTTTGCGTGCATATGAACCGTTTGTCAAAAAAAATTTTTTCTTATGAACGCACTTTTTCATGCACCTATTTATACACCAACAGCACTTGTATATCGCCTTTTTCCTTATTAAGATCACACTATGGTCTTTATAGAACAATAAACCCTTCAGTTATGGCAGAAAACTCACATTCCTTTGCATAAAAATCAGAATTTTATTCAATGAAACTGTATTAGATGAACCTCCATCTGTCATTTGATTACATATATTTATATTTGCATGCGTTGTTTGCGCATGTATGCAAGGCTTGGTGTCTAAAGGCACGACGGGTCTGGTTATGCGACGTTATTTTTCCGAACACATTCGCGATCGGTCAACGCTTAGCAAGGGATTTCGATGCGTCGACGAGCGCGAACGCTTCTTGAAGGTCAAGGGATATGTAATAGTACTTAGCACTTTATTAAATCTGGGGCAGATGGCGTTACAGTATTATTTATAAACATAAATCGACACGTTCGCGATCGGTCGACGTTTCGAAATCCGCGTCTAGTATTTCAGTTTTTTTCGGCAGAAGAGGGGATGTTCTATAGAATGACCCATATCGGTTTCAAAAGGAATATTAATTTAACATTGAAGACGGGAAAAATTGCCTCAAACCACAAAACAGACTTCAGATTAGTGTTTTATGACCCCAAAATAGGGTATCCTGAAAAAATCACGTAAAAATTCGAGGTTTCCGTTCTCCTTTAGAATTGCCAACGATATATAAACACAAATCAGGATGGGTTTTCCAAATAGTTATATTTGGAAAACCCATCAGTTGTTTGAAGTACGATCCTTAAGAACCACCTGTATATGGCTCGCATGGCGGATGTAGGGATTGATCCGACCATGAGCTCTGTAAGTTCTTCGAGTCAAAACAGGCGCCTGGTTCACCTGAATATGAAATACGTAAAAATCATCGGGATCTTTTCCATAAAATTCACAATTAGCTGCAGCGTTCCTCAGAATGTTTTGGACGCACTTTACAGCTTTATCTGGCCATCGTCCCTAGAATTATGATATATACCCTTCAAATTTACATGCATCTAAATTTAAGTTACTTACTGTTAATGTCTTGAATTGCTTAGCTTGACCACATTTCCCTATTCCACTTTTAAATATCTTGAATGGTATACATTCCTTATGAGCCAGAACGTTTTTCAAATAAGCGTTTGCTCTTTTTAAAGTCATTTTCCGTATGGCGTTGGTTACTTCCACCAAATTCTTGAATTTCACTGTGAGATTCGACGCTTTAGACTTAATCACCTCATTACTGTCATTAGTCTTGACTGAATAATGATGAGACGAGCCATACTTAACCATTTTGCGCTTATTAACTTAAATTGTCTCTAGTTAGAAAATACGTTCCGACATTAACCGGCACATGTATCAGCAAGAAATATAAGAAACAAAATCACATTCACAAACCTACTGGGATTAAAGATTCTCAACCCACACAGAGTAAAGTGGACCTACCACAAATAGTTGTCTCTAGACCTACTAAGAATGGATACGTGCTCTTTGAGTAGGTCTAAATTTTGTAGTAACCATGAAAAAATTAGAAAGAAGTAAGTACGCTGTACATTAATCATATCACTGAGAGGAGTAGGTGGCGCTGTCACCGACGAACACGGGAAAATACAGGATCGTTATTAATATTCTACTATTGTAGTTGACATTATGACATCAACTCTGTTTTTCTGTATTCATTGTGCTGATCACGAAGAATAGTTGTAAGGAGTAAGCACGCTGCGCTATACTTTTTGACGTGAGTGCCAGTTTGCGGCAGCATGCTTTATACGGTTCCTCTATGAATATCCATAAGCGTCCCCTCTCTCTATTTTTCAAGGTAGCGACAGTAAAGTGTTCACTGGGGTGGACAAAAATAAAATTAACTTTAAGCAGCCAAAGCAAAGGTTTGCCAACGCGGCGGTTCAACTTGGAACTACAGTGAACAGTATAATATCTATATATCTAAAATCGAATAAGATTGCTTACTCCTGATAATTTATCAGATATCTCGTGGCCCCCTGTTACACTTTGTAGAAACTAAAATTAACCAAGGCTGCTTTTTTTCCGTAGACATATAAAATGTAGCATGAAATTCACACCTCTTCACGTTATACTAATAACCCAGCTAGAATTTTAACTTGGACTGCCTTTCATACATGAAATAGCAGAAGTAATATTAACGCACATGATAATTTTTTAAAATATCTGCTCGCGGTTCTACGATCTTAATACTCCTAATACATTTCGATATCTAGGAGATTTGCTTCCATATAATTTCAGTGCTCCTTGATATTCTGTGTTACTCGGTTGCATTGTGCATGGTATGACATTTTGCGAAGGTCATTCACATAGTAACTGCAGGTGACGTAATATTTTTCAAGGTCGTTGCAAGGAAGGAAAACAAATAAGATATAATATCACTTTAATTCCACACAAACCACAACTAAACGCTTTGGTATTAGGATACTTGATTAGTGATTTGCAAGGTTATGTGTTATTTGTTTTCCCTCCAAGTAACGACCTTGAAAGTGTGCTCTGGTCACTGATACATTCGCTACCAAAGTCAATGATTGCTATCAAGGTCACAGTCACTGCCACGTTCGTTTGGATCATCATGGCCATTATTGTTAAAATTTTGAGTAGGAGTAATTTCAGTGTTTCTCGTAAGTAAATTAATTAGGTACCTCTTCACCTTTGTGTTATCCTAATACTGCCGATGCAATTTTCAAAATCTACAAAATTTGCCTCAACGAGATAAAGTTGCTGAACTGCTTGTAAATTCATTAAATACATCTTTTTGTTTCTG
Organism: Leptura quadrifasciata; assembly: GCA_963675555.1. Classification (NCBI taxonomy): domain Eukaryota; kingdom Metazoa; phylum Arthropoda; class Insecta; order Coleoptera; family Cerambycidae; genus Leptura; species Leptura quadrifasciata. Next base: position 15,649,556 of record OY776679.1, read on the forward strand.
TTATCCTGATAATTGGACAATTTTGAAAATTCATTTCAAAAATGTACATTTTCATTAAGTATTTCCGATTATTTATTGAATACATCCTCACATCTCTGTTATCCTTATACTTCGAATAGAACTTTAATACAAGATTTGCTTCAGAGATAAGTTTCGATGCTCCTGAAAATTTATTTGGTACCTTCTCGCGTTTCTGTTATCCTAATACTCTTGATATAAATTTTAAATCACTTATTCCGTTTCTGATATTCCAAAAACTGTGCAATTTTGAAAATTCAGTTCAATATTGCATATTTTCATTCAGTATTCCCGATTATTTATTGAATACCTTCTCACTTTTCAGTTACCTTATACTCCGGATAGAACTTCAATACAAGATTTGCTTCAGAGAAGTTTCACTGTTCCTGAAAATTTATTTGGCAACTCCTCGCGTTTCTGTTATCCTAATACTCTTGATACAAATTTTAAACCATTTCATTTAGTATGTGTGTGTTATTTCAATAATTGTTCAATTTTGAAATGTAGAAAATTCGCTTCAAAAATGTACATTTTCATTCAGTATTTCCGATTATTTATTGAATACCCCTCACATTTCTGTTGTCCTTATACTCCGGATAGAACTTTAATACAAGAGTTAAGAGAAGTTTCACTGCTCCTGAAAATATATTTGGCACCTCCTCGCGTTTCTGTTATCCCAATACAAATTTTAAACCATTTATTTCATTTCGTATGTGTTATTTCAATAATTGTACAATTTTGAAATGTAGAAAATTGGCTTCGAAAATGTACATTTTCATTCAGTATTTCCGATTATTTATTGAATACCTCCTCATATTTCTGTTATGCTTATCCTCCTGATAGAACTTTAATACAAGATTTGCTTCAGAGAAGTTTCACTGCCCTGAAAATTTATCTCTTCGCTTTTCTGTTATCCTAATACTCCGAATACAAATGTTAAAATATGGGCTTAGCTCTACAGCCATCTATCGACTACAGAGACAACAACTTACTACCACCAATTTTATTTGCAGTGTCATCTATCGATTGCTGCTCAATGTACAACTACATATCGCTCAAGAGGCGTAGACTAGCATCAGTTTACGCTTCTTGCATAGCACTGGCATAAATAAAGTACAGTGTTTTTTTTTTTAGGATGCAGCTTTTCGTTGAATTTTTATTGATACCATCTATTGGCAAGGGACTGAACTAATCGCTATAACCAATAATAATGTATATTGTATTATATATATGTAACTATTTCTTTGCTGATATTTATTCCACTGTCGTTAGTGGCGTTATCTATCAACAAATGGAGACACTATTATCCAGTTCTGGCGCATAAATCTGTAGGTACCTATATTAGTTTCTCATACTCGCCCTAGATGGCAGCTGGTGAAAATTTCACCCATTGTTTTCGTTCCCAATTTTTTATTGTGTATATTTGGTTGCATAAAGGCTTTTTTATTCTTCTAGTCCTTGTCTTCTAGTATCTATGCTTCTAATCATTAATAGTTTATTTTATAAAGTGTCACTTTGTCAAAATGTATAACCTATAAGAATCTTATTAAATCACCAAAAACCTCAATATAAAATGTGTATCGAAAATCTAAGCAGCAATGAGTAAAAACCTGACGGTTTTAAGTTACAATGAAAGTCTCTTACGGGAATCTGATATAGAATTACTGAAGGGACCATACTGGCTTAATGACACAATTATCTCCTTTTATTTTGAATATTTGGAAAGCGACCTATTTAGATCAAAGTCTTATTTATTGTTCGTGTCCCCTGAAGTTACGCAGTGCATAAAAGTGTCTCCACAATGCGAGTTACGTATTTTTTTAGACCCTCTTGTTAATGCCATAAGAAGAGACTTTATATTTTTCGCGTTGAATGACAATGAGCTGACAGAGTCGTCTGGAGGTTCACATTGGAGCCTTTTGGTGTTTTCAAGGCCAGAGAAAATGACTTATCATTACGACTCTTCCAATGGAACTAACGAAATGCAAGCAATTGAACTGGCCGAGAAGATATTGAAATATTTTTCCCTTCCTGTTCAAGGTAGATTTGAACAAATGCCATGCCTTCAACAGAATAATGGGTATGACTGTGGTGTTCATGTTCTTTGCAATACCGAGCAGTTGGCTAGTTATGCAGGTCACTATGGTCGAATTAAAGGTTGTCCAAAATTATCGTATGATGCCGTTACAGAGAAAAGATGGGAGATTCTAAATATCATTGAAAGATTGAGAATGAGGCATAGGTGAATTGTATGCTTATTCACTGGTGCTATGTTTTACGAAATTAAATAAGCAAAATGTATATGCTGGAGGAATGCCTAACAATTTACGCCATATTTTTGGAATGCTATAAATATATTATAATGTTTACAAATTCTCATAGTATATGTAATTGCTATTATAATTTATTTTCAAGTGGTTTTATGTTCTAATTGAAATTTTTACTTCTTTTTTGAGACAATTGAGGAGCCTATGATATATATTTTACTAATGCCAATAAAACTTTATATAAAAGTATGTTAAATTATTTCTAGTTCTGTTTCTACTGAAAGCACCTACTATGTATTGATTTCATAAATATATAAATAATAATAGTATTTCATACTTAGATATGCGATATAAAGCAACATCAGGCATGGTCAGTAGTTGGAAGGGTGACCGTTTCAACGAAGACCACGTCCTTGCATCACACATCTTCCAGCGGCTTGTATATCAGTGTATGCGCGGAAGCTATACAACCTTAGGTAAGGGTTGTATAGGGGATATACCATCCTTCGGAGGGGATGTAACGCCGTCTTCCCTTGTCTATTAAATGTTAGGCAAGTAAAAGATCCCTACTCTTCTTAAGGGAAGAGGTTCGGCAAAATTCCTGGTTAGGGGTAGCACGTCTGAAGGTGTTGGTGTAAGGCCTCAGTAGCAGAAATAGGCTGATGTTAAATAAATGTATAAAAAAAAAAATAATAGTATTTATTGTTCATAAGACCAATTACAGTGCTATTGAATTCGTCACAAACACAATCTAAATTTAAAACATTAAATAAATAAATTAGAAAGTCTTGGGACTATAAAAAACATAATCTAATAAAAATAAGCGTACTTTCTTTCTAAAATGTTTAACATTATTAAGCTGCTTTAAGTGGTCAGGTAGCTTATTATATAATTTTATACCCATATCTGTTGAACTTGTTTCATACAATGATAATGTATGTCTTGGGATTATTAAATTATCTTGATGCCGTGTGTCGTAGTTATGGTTGTGGTTATTTTAAAAAAATTCGTATGTATTTGATTTGACATATGTTACTATTTCTGAAATATATAAACAAGCTAGTGGCAATATTTGCAATTCTCTAAATATATCTCTACAGGAAGTTAGACGGTTAACCTCTACTATACTATGTAGTGCTCTTTCTTGAAATGTAAAAACCCTTTCACTGTAATGAGAAGAGTCTCGAAAGATAATACCATATGTTAGCCTGGAATAAAACTGTGCATAATAATATGACAGCAATACACTTTGATTAGTGATATATTTTAACCTGTACAACGCAAAACATGTAGATGAAAGTTTATTACACAATGTATCATTATGAACATACCAATATCACTATTTATTAGCAGTTTGTCAGTATTAAATTTTGTAACAAAACTTTCAATTTTTTGCTGGGTGTCCGTTAAATCGTTAATATTTTCATTAGAATTCAGACAAGAGCTAATGTTTTATTAGTTACATTCATTAGCAACATTGGAAAGTCATTTACAAAAAGTATAAATAGTAGCGGACGCCACAAGTTACATATGTTGTGAGACATGACCTCATTTATTTCTACGATTTGTTTTCTGTTAGACAGATATGACACCAACCACTCACCTAGTTTCCCTCTGAATCCGCATTTGGATAATTTATCCAAAAGTAATTTATGTTCTACAAGATCAAAAGTCTTACTCAAATCCATGAACAAACAGAATTATTTATGGTTTTTATTTAAATTTTCATACAAATTATTGAGGAAACTAAGCATAGCGGTTGTTGTCGATCAGCCTCCTCGAAAACCGTGCTGCTCGTCACATAAAATATAACAATAATAATAATAATAAGCTTTATTCAATAAAACCATACAAGGTATAAAACACGTCAAAACAAGAAAATGCAATCTGCAGTAATAAATATAAAACACCTTAACTAACAAATATTTTAGAAAATAAGAAAGTAGACACAAGAACACATTAAAATTCATAGTCAGAAGAATATTCATTCAATGTATAATAACATTATTAAAATTCAATCATGCTGTACATTGTACAATCAATCAAATATCATGCTGTACAGAAAATGCAATTGTTCTTTTGAATACCACTCGTACCAAAATTTTAGATATAATTGACAGTAATGCTATGGGTCTACAGTTATCTATTAATGATTTATCACCTTCTTTGTGTATTGGAATGATTTTGGTAACTTTAAGAATATTTGTAAATATCCCTTCAGATAGCGACCAATTTATCAAATATGTTAACAGTTCCACAATGTATTGACAACATATTTTAATATATTTGTATTTATTTTATCTATACCAAGTGAATTTCTTAAGATCAGCAATTATATTAAATATCTCATTCTCGGTGATAGGGTCTATAAATATAGTTGGACAGTTTTTACAGTTTGTTGCTTGTTTCTCATCGACTTACTATAGTGCAAGCAACCTATAATTGAGAAGGGGGTGCGAGGTGAGACGCCAAGAAGGCAAACCACACGTGACATAAAAGATGTAAAGCTTTCATCGAGAAGGGAGGTGCCAGATGAGACGCTAAGAAGACAAACCCCCAAACCTTCTCTCTCATTTTAATGCACGCGACATAAAGAAGTAAGACGTGATGATGCATTGGCACTACCCACCACTATTCCCATTATGTCAGTGATTGTTTTCATTTATCGTTTTCCTCTAAAATTTTGGCTAACTTATTAGGAATTTTTGTAAAGTACTCATTCATATGATTTACAATGTCAGCCGTACTTTTTATTACCTTTTTAATTTAATTTCCTTTATATATTCAGATTTATTGTTTCTGTTACCTAGCTCAGAATTAATAATAGATCAGGCCGCTTTAGATTTACTGTTAGATAAATTATACATTTTTTTCATTATTTAGCTTTTTTGCTGCTTTAATAACTTTTTTGTATATTTTTTTGTATGATTTCTAATAGTTTATATGAGCAGGATTTTTGTCTCAACCATAACTTTATAGAATAACTCTATATTTTCTGACGAAATTTTTAGTCCATGTGTTGTCCAGGTATTTTTACTACGGTTGGTGTATATAAAAGGAAAACTTACATCTATACAGGGTGTCTCACCGGGAACTGAATCGATCGATATAGGGAAAAGTACGCATCAGAAAATTTTGAAAATTTAGATAATTACTAATATCGGTGTGGCCAATCCAACTAAAATAATTACAAGCAGCTGGCACTTCCGCTTATACCGGAAGTCGATACCAACTTGCTTATTTCAAATGGAACACCCTATATATTTTAGAGTTTTCGAAAAGAGCATAAAATTCTGAGTCGAGAATATGTATCCTATACCTAAACCTAGCCGTTTCAGAGATATTTGACATTTCATAGAAAATTTGACAGGTGCAAGAGTTTGCAAGAACCTTTATATCTTTCTTCATGTAAAAGATCCTCATTTGATTCTTGTCACGTAAAAAGAACACAAGGAGAACTACGTTCTACAACTAAAATAAATTCAATAATATCATACCAAGTGTTCCGTTTTTCACGTTACATTTTGTCAACCTCAAACCGCGAAAACTTGTTTAGGTCAAATGGAACACCCTGTATTGTGGGGGTTAAAGTTACAACTTTTTGAAATATTTGCGATTTTATTAGAAATTCATGAATTGTTGTAATCATTTCATCAAAATAGCCATGATTAGAAACAACCAGTCATTATCTTATGTCAAAAAATGCCAGCACGTTTAAATTATACCAACGAACACTTTTTATATTTGTTTATTATTTATGGAGAATGTGATAAAGTCATATCAAGAACTTGCAGCACATTTGCTACTTGATATCCACAAAAACGCAAAATAACACTAACACAGTAACATGCGTATTAATCGAATTGAAGATATGGCATGGACAAAAATTGCAGAGATAAGATCAATTTAAAATATGATTTCATTTTAATTATTTAATAATTGCTCAAAATTCCGCCCTCGAACCTTGACACATTTTTCGCACCTTATTCGGATTAATTCCTCATGGATAGCTCTTCTAATTGAATCCTGTGACGTTTTGAAATGCATTTCTTACTCTTTGCATACAATCTTCAATGGTTGTTAATGGGCTCTCATAAACTTTATTTTTAATAGTTCCCCAAATGAAATAATTCAGAACTGATAAATTGGGCGAACGAGGAGGCCATAAGAAAGGTCCATTATTGGCAATCCATTGATCATAAAAAATTTCTTGTAAATAATCATTAATTAAATATGCGTTATGTGGGGGAGCACCGTCGTGCTGATAAAAAATGTTCCTATGTTCGGTGAGAGGTAAATTTTCTAAATAGTTATTATTCAAATTTTGTAAGATATTCAGATATCTTTCACCTAAAAAAAAAAAAACAAAAATTTACCTATACATATTAGCAGAAGAGAAAATTTAATTTACCGTTTAAATTTTCCTGATAAAATTGCAATGCCACCACTCTATCGTTTCGTATGGCACAGTAAACATTGAACTGCCAACTTTCCTGAAAGTTTCGCTCTCTGAACATATGAGGATTTGAGTCACTCCAATAATGCGAATTGTGTCTATTAAAAAGCCCATTTTTAGTAAATTTTGCTTCATCTGTCCATATAGTATTTCCCAAATAAGAATCGTGACCCTCAGACCTTATTAGAATAAACTCATAAAAATTCTGTCTTCTTAGGAAATCTGTGGGGTGGTTAGGAGGTAAACATTTTAAAAGTCCCCGACCCTAGGATGTGAGTCCTGCGGGGGAGGGCTTCCGGAAGGCTCTAAATTTTGTTTTTATTTTGTTTTTCGCTAATAACTCGAAAACTATTGGTCCTCGTAGAAAAATTATTCTTACTTTTTTGAAAGCCGACAAAATTTCCTACATTTTTTAATTTCTGCAAGTTCCAACCATATACTGTGTTGTTTTCTTATAGAGGTACCTACCTATCTTTTGTAGCTACTCATTACTATACCAAGTGCAACTTACAACAATAAATAGTTTAAAAAAAAAACAAATGAATGCAATAAAATGTAGGTATGATTTCAAGCAATAACCCTATCACATTACAGCAAATAATTTTGAACTCCATCATCTCAGCCATTAATTATATGTAGAATATATAATCTATAAGTCAATTTAATCCTCTTCACTTGATTTGGTTGTATTTCATGTTACAAAGAAGATTCGAGGTGCTAAGAGCAGAGAAAGATGAAACATGTGATCCGAAACGGCGTTTTCCGGATATCGGCGACTTTCAGAAGCCGGTAGCTCAATAACAGTTGAAGATAGAAACTTTTCGCCGAGATTAAAAATGTAGGAAATTTTGTCAGCTTTCAAAAAGGTAAGGATAATTTTTCCTCTAGGACCAATAGTTTTCGAGTTACTAGGGAGAAACAAAAAAAAATTAAAATTTAAGGACTTCCGGAAGCCCTCCCCCGCAAGGCCCACCTCTTAGGGTCGGGGACTTTTAGGATGTTTAACTCCTAACTAATCCAAACCCATCCCTGATGTCAAAAATATTGCCGCCCTCCATCTACACCCCCATATTGAAAAATTCGTTGACTGGACTACTACCTCAAACCAATTTTCTTTGCTAACATAGTAATAAAAACGTTTGATAATTAGCATCACTGTACAATCTAGTTCTAACAGTATTTTTTTAATTTCTGGATATATAATTAGGAATATCAAAACTTAAAATTTGTGATGTGTGGTCTGATATACCATTGGATACTACTTCACAAGTAAAATTACAGTTATCGCATTAAAAAAAAATACTACATATACAGGGTGTTGCATCATGAGAGGGACATAGCTTAACAGGAGGTAGAGAACATCAGTGGTAACCGGAACCTCCCATAGAAATTTCTCATTGGGCCTTCATTACGAAGTTACAGGGTGTTAAATAATTTTTGGCCAAACCTGTTTTTTGTCATAACTTTGACAGGGAATGAAATAACGGATTCATATTTGGTACGGCTAATGTACTAACGAGCCCCAAGAGGTACATGTATAAAAAAATATATATCCAGGTCCGGACTCACTATAATTTATCTTTCTTCTTTGCATCAATAAAACATCACCCTGTATATATTTTTTTGAAATTTCGATACGATATTCGAAAAGAGCAAGAAAAAACAAACAAAATGGCCTATTTCATTTTTTTGTTACACCTTCGTGGTTATTTAAATACGTTGTTAAATGTGCAAGAAAATGGATTACAGAACCCTATTAAATGAGAGGCACGTGAAATAAATAGTTTTATAACTAAAATTTGCAAAAATTCTATTGAGCCTAGGTGGTCTGGGTGAACCCTAATTCCGGCACGTTTTAAAAGTCCATTTTGGTAAAAAACTGTGGTCCTAATAAGTAATCGGGTATGAAATAACAAAATTTTTAATCAATCACAGTAGGCTTGTTCAAAGAATAAAAGTGACAGATAATTTAAACCATTTAGGCCTAAGCAACCAGTTACTTTGATCAAGAAAATCATCAACATTTTATACTTAATAAAAATTGGAAAAGAGAACAAACTAAAATCTAAATAAATAAAATATTTTCCATTCAATTAACAATAAATAACAAAACAATAACTAAATGTGTTTAAAAATAAAACGTAATTGACACTAAAGTAAATTTTCAAAATGTCCTCCCCCACATTCTGTGCATTTTCTTGCGCGTTTAGAAAGGTCACCAATTGCTCGACGTATCATTTCTGGATTATTCCGTATTTCGTCGCAGGTTGTAACGGTGCGCTGGATTAAATGTTGTCTACTTTCAATTTCAATGCTATAAACCTCGTTTTTTAAGTGGCCCCATAAAAAGTAATCACAAGGGTTACAATCAGGAGATCTTGGTGGCCATTCTTGTGGACCCCCGCGTCCAATCCATCTATTAGGATACACATTGTTTAAGTGTTCTCTTACTTGAAGGTTAAAATGTGGTGGGGCCCCATCATGCTGAAACAACATGCCTCTTATACTGATATTTTCTAACATATTCGGTAAAATGTTTTGAAGAAAATCAAAGTAAATTTCACCATTCAATCTTTCTTCAAAAAAATGTGGCCCTATCAAATGTCTATTCACAAGTCCGACCCAAACATTTACAGAAAACCTGTGTTGCGAACGGCGTTGGCGTACCGCATGTGGGTTTTCCTGTGCCCATTTATGATTATTTCGTGAATTGTTTACTCCATCCCTTGTAAATTGTGCCTCATCCGTAAATAAGGTTCTGTAAATGACTGGGCGATGGTTAGACAACCAATGACAAAATGCCAGGCGGGGGATATCGTCGCCTTGTTGAAGACGCTGTACCACCTGCTGGATATGATATGGATGGTAACGTTCTCTTTTTAGGGTTCTCCATACTCGCCAATGAGGAATACCAGTTGCCAAACTGATTCGTCTAGTGCTCATATTTGGGTTTTCTTGAACTACGTTTATAATATTGTTTTGTTCCTGCACACCTTGTTGTAAAACACGTTCTACAACTGCAGAAGTAGGAAACTTTCCGTGTTGTGTTGCATACTGGAACACCGTACTAAAGGTTTTATGATTAGGGCATCGACGACCAGGAAAACGCAGCCGATATTCTCTTTCCGCCGACCTACCATTTCCATTACAGAAACCATAGATGAATATTATGTCAGCATATTCCACGTTTGTAAATTTTACTGGCATAGTTAAAATATTTTCACAAGTTTTCACTAACTAAATGCGGATTATTGACACATTAAATTACTAACAAACAATTAATCAACTGTTTAGGAGATTTCTTTTTATTATCTGTCACTTTGAACAAGCCTACTGTGATTGATTAAAAATTTTGTTATTTCATACCCGATTACTTATTAGGACCACAGTTTTTTACCAAAATGGACCTTTAAAACGTGTCGGAATTAGGATTCACCCAGACCACCTAGGCTCAATAGAATTTTTGCAAATTTTAGTTATAAAACTATTTATTTCACGTGCCTCTCATTTAATAGGGTTCTGTAATCCATTTTCTTGCACATTTAACAACGTATTTAAATAACCACGAAGGTGTAACAAAAAAATGAAATAGGCCATTTTGTTTGTTTTTTCTTGCTCTTTTCGAATATCGTATCGAAATTTCAAAAAAATATATACAGGGTGATGTTTTATTGATGCAAAGAAGAAAGATAAATTATAGTGAGTCCGGACCTGGATATATATTTTTTTATACATGTACCTCTTGGGGCTCGTTAGTACATTAGCCGTACCAAATATGAATCCGTTATTTCATTCCCTGTCAAAGTTATGACAAAAAACAGGTTTGGCCAAAAATTATTTAACACCCTGTAACTTCATAATGAAGGCCCAATGAGAAATTTCTATGGGAGGTTCCGGTTACCACTGATGTTCTCTACCTCTTATTAAGCTATGTCCCTCTCATGATGCAACACCCTGTATAGTCTATTCCAAATGATGAAAGCAGATCAAACCTAGTAGGTTCTTGTACTTGAAAACTAATTCCGAGGGAGTTAAGAAGATCATGTAATCGGAACTTTTCTCTTGAATTTGATGGGAAATCAATATTTAAATCCCCACACAGGACAATCATGGAGTTACCTAGTAATAGCTTTATGTAAAACCGTCTCTAATTTATTAAAATATATATCCAGATTTTTTTTTAATACATAATATATTTGGTAAAAAAAAGTATAAGGCTACCTAAGTAGAACTATGAAAGGTGTAGCGATATGAATTTTCACTCAATAATTTCAGTTGTCTGCAAAATTAGTTCAGTTAAATTAAAAAATAATGCCAATCTTCATATCTTGTAGTTTTAGATTAACTATAATTTTGCAAACAACTGAAATTATTGAATGAAAATTCATACCACTACACTTGTCATAGTTCTATCCCAAGCAACACATGATGGCTTAATAAACGTTTATTATATGAAATTATGGTTTAAATTTCGTTATCGTATATTTAATCAACGTCTATGAACAGCGTTTATTACCATAAATGATTTTTCTACATATATTATAAATGTATTTCTGCGAAAATTTTTGGAGTAACGCAGAATATTTGAAAAATGATTAATTGAGAGTTGAGACTACACTTCCGTCAAATATTTAAATTGTAAATTGGTGAAATTGACACTACTTGCATTTTGTGTTTTTGTTTTTAATATACGATTTTTAAATGTATATAATGATAAATATGTATTTGCGCTACATTTTTTATAGGCATGTCATAAACAATTTGCAACTAAGAGTTCGAAGATATAACAATATCTGGAAATATGAGTAAAATATTTACATTAATCAAAATTTGTTATAGATAGATAAATGAAAATATTTGTTCAGTAATATTGCAATTTATAATATACGGTTTTTAAACGTATATCAATCTGCATCGATTGCGCAGTCGCCAGCAACCGGGTTAGTATTGTTGTCTTTGCTGCAGAATATATAAGCATTTCTCATAAATATATGCATCTCTCTCATTGTCTCAACACTAAAGCTGGTGAGCAACCGCGGATCGTCGTGTTAATTGCTGTTTCGTGTGGTGGTAGTCAACCTTAGTAGTGTGGCCTTATGATCGAAACAAAGAATATTTACTTGTTTGTTTTTGCGTATATATTGTTTGATTGAAATTCAACAAGTGTTATGTTGATGAGCCGTCCTTATCCTTGAGTTATCACGTTGTGGTGCGTTAAAGTTACAAGAATGAACCAACTTGTGATTGGTAAGAATTATTGTTTATCTGAGCGATTTCATAGTAACTGCATTTTTTTTATCACAGAAGGTGTAAAATTCTGCATGGCTAGTGTTGAAGGCATGGGTGAGACCAGTGACAATGAAATTAGAAGGACGATTCAAGATTGGTTGAAGCTTGCCAAAAGCCGCTATAGTTACAATAATAATAATAAATAGACTATTTTTGGATTTTAGTAAAGAGTAATGAACAATGTTGTGTTTTGTTATTGTTGTCAAACATCCTAGGTCCCCAAGGGTGAAATAGTAAATGATAAAATAGTTTTACGTATTTAGCCAATCCTGCAAAATAGGTAAAGCTTAATATAATATAAAAAAGCTAGTACTAAAACATAAATATTTTTTAAAAATTACTATCTTCACACATATATGCAATTGAATTATTTTTCCTTGATATCAGTAGTTATATATAGGTAGTATGTTTAAAATATGTACTTTTAAAAAATTGGAGATTATAATATTAACTTTCGAATTCGAAAACGGGTACCTTCTAACTTTTTTATAGAGTTGTAGACCGATCAATTCTAAATAATTTTGCAAAGGGAAATAAATGTATTGCAAGTCAAAAAAAACTTTAATTCTAATTTCCTTGTTATAATTAAAGAAAAATTAATATATTTTACAAAATACGGCACTTACAAATTAATTTGTTTCAATGTCATCTTGTTATGCAACAATATATATTAACAATTTTATCATAAGTAGCAAATAATTTCTGATTTAAGACATGATTTGACTTGCAAAGTTATTTGAAATCGATTAGTCTATAATACTGTATAACAGAATTTCCCATTTAAATTTTGAAAGTTAAAGGTAATTTTGGTAAAAATAAAGTGATGGAAACTATTTAATCATTTATTAAATAAACTCCTAGTTTATAAAACCATATAAAAAAGGTCTAAATAACTTATAACATATATTCATTAACAAAGATACAAGGGTGGATTCCCTTTAAAAATCTCTCGATATTTTCTATCTTTTTATTCTAAATTTTTTGAGAAAACTAAATTCTTCAGAAAAAGTTCAGATTTTCAAAATAAAAAAAATTCAAATAAAAACAATAATTATAATTTACGATTACATCTAATTTCTTTTTAACTATATAGTTCACCAGCTTTATGAGGCTTTGAAACTTCTATAATTTTAATTTGAAATATGTTCACCTTAAACAAAGTCAGATATTTATATTCTCTGAATATATTACCTAAATTTTGGCATTGCCAAAAAAAGTTTGATAAGCTGAAGCAACATTACAAAAAATGACTTTCTCAAAAAATTTAACGTAAAAAAGTTTGTAAGTATTAGATATTCCATACAGGGATGCCCTATGTATCTATGAATTACAGTGGATAATAAAGGTTTATTACACGTATACCAGCAACTGGAGAAAAGATTTTTCATAACCGTGAAAAAAAACCTTTACATCATACGTATTATCGACGTATATGGAATACGTTTATTTGAGGTTCCACATAAAAGTATATATCTCATATATATCTAACGTTTTCTTAAGATGTATATATTTAGAATATGAGGTATCATATATATATATATATATACGTTTTTTTAAAACGTCTATATTTAATATATGATAAGAGCGCGGACATTCGAACGTTGAATATAGGTTGCGATAAACATTATATATAACAGTCGTATAAACGAAATCAAAACGTTTATTAAACCATTTGGTGTTGCTTGGGATACTTAGATAGTCTTATACTTTTGTTATCAATATATGTATTAAAAAAAAGTTATGGTCAAAAATAATAAATATTTGCTTATCGGATCTCTCTCTCTTGGATATGCCCACCTTAAGCTATTTATCATACAAACAGAAGTTACATTTATTAAAGTCGAGTCGAGAGAAGTAGTCTATGAAAATGACATACTTATATTTTGTTATCATATGACATTTATTTAATCAAATCAAAATGGGATACAGTGACGCAGAAAAAGTGCAAATATTCACTTGTTATATAAAAAATAATAAACACGAAAATAATACAGAGTGTTGTATCCAAATCATCCAACGCCATCAATAAGCATGTTTGAATATGTTTACTGAAAGGTAAATTATAGAAGAACAGTTGGATACCTTATTGTTATATTTTGAAAGTAAACCTGTTTAATAACTATTAAGATACTATTGTTGAAATATTATTTTAGAAAATTTAATCAGTTTGAACAATACCGCTGTTCAATTGGATAAAAGCCAAACAAAGATTCTGATTATTTCAATAAAATGTTATGGACAGATGAATCATCATTTTCCACAGCGGGTGGTTTTAACAGAAAAAATTGACGCTCCTAGGAAATAAATAATCCGGCAAAAAAAATCTCCGAGCTTTTGGTGTGGCATTTTCCACAATAAACAGTGGGACCAATATTCTATAATTTTATTTTAAATCGTGCCACCTATCTAGAAGAAATTCTCCCAGAACTTGAAAATATTCTTTTACTGAATTTTCCAGATAATGAACTTGATAATATGATTTGGATGCGGGACGGGGCACCTCCAAATAACGCACTAGAAGTCCAATTATGTTAAAAAGAAAGTCCCTAATCGAAATTAGAAAAACCCACGCCATGGTAATGTTGGCTTGAGCGAAAACTATATCAGTTTTATCTTTGATTTTAATCCTACGGCCAACTTACTGTTCCTCTAAGCTAGACCTAGATCACTTAAGTTTGTACTGAGAATCAACAATTTGAAAAAATAAAATATATCAACATCCGGTGTTATAAGAGTATCCTATTCTATACCACAATCTACCTTGGTTGGTATAGTTCTCTTTAAAGAACTAGGCTCAGATTAATTCTTTTCATACTAACTTCATAAATGATGGATTTATACCTATTTGAGATTTTTTCTTCAATTCGTAATAGGTATATTCTATGGAAAGCAGGTAAATCAAACCACTACTATGGAAGTTGTAAAGAATATCTTTATTATAAAATTTATAACAATAAATATAAAAAATAATTACAATCTCAACATTTTGACTTTTTTTTTTAGAAAATAGACAGGGGAATGTCCCCCGAGATTAAACATTACACAGATATAGACACATATATGTTACACACATTATTATTTAACACACAAAAATATAGCTTGTGCCTGTTTATCATCACAAAAAAACGTGTAACTTTAAACAATTGATAGGTATATTTCTTATATAAAATACATTAGCAGATACAGATTTGTTTATTATTTTAATAAAGAAAAAGGTTTATACACAGCACTTGACCTATACAGGGAGGTTGCGAACCTACTGTATTAAATTAAATGGGTAACAGCTGATAACCTTTATCAATTGATCAAAAATTAAATTTACGGTGGAGACAGTTCGAGAAACTTTTGCCTTTCCTAGATGCAACGTTAAGCTGGTCCATGTTATCTACAGGAAGAAAAAATACACCGATCCTTCCCTGCATGTTGCAATTTACTGCCATTCATAGCAGAAGAGGTTGTTAACAAGAAATTTGTTCTACAAAGCCGATGAGGAAAGCAAACCCAAAGAATCCAAGACAATAATGTCCAACAGACTCTTGAGGAAAATGGCCACTAACGAAGAGATATACAATGAGTTAAATGACCAGAGAACAACTAAAGAAAAACTACAACATATGTGTATTGATGATAGGTGTTTGCCAAATGAAGTTATATGTGGACAAACAGAGTAGAGTATCCAGTGCAGAAGCAAAGAACACCAGAGAACAGATAAACTGGCAGTGGGGCATCATAAAATCGACTATGAGAATGTCAAAATATTAAACAGAACTGTGCGCAATTACACTAAGATTATTGGTGGACCACCAGAAATTTTGAAAAATAGAAACAATTTCAACAGTGACGATGTGTACTGACTCTGTACACATGGAGACAGGCTTTGCCAGGTACTGGTGGTTTAGACTGCTTTGATTAACGGGGCATGAAAAAAGAACTGACAAGTGAATAAGGAAAATACTTTACTATTTGAAATTCTTCAGAGAAAGCTGAGAGTATTATCAGTGAGATCAAATCAAGTACGATGGCTATGGCAGGATTGGCAAGTAACTACTTTATTCAAAGAACAGTCATGTTCAGTACATCACATACATTAATAGTGGTCATATAATTTATAGAGAAATTTTGGAATTGAGAACTTTGCCAATATGCAGCGTTGAGAGACAATTATTTGGCAAGGCATATGGACAGAATATCATAATTATTAATTTTTAGACAATATTTAGGTTATTTTTAAGTTATGTTTGTTTCTTTATACCGCAGCACTTCTTAGCCATTTAGTATCTAAATTTAATACCACTGGTTCGTAACCCTTCTGTAATCTACTTAAAATAAATGCACTTTTTTTATTACCAGTAATAGTTATGGATTATGTATAAAAGAAAGTCAGAGGTGACTTTATTAAAAGCTTAATACTATTTTGAGGATATTGAGTAAAAATACCTACTGTTCAAATCAATTTACAGTTAAATTATGCAGCTGAAAACATTGCAATCGTTTTGGCACACACGATTAAAGAATAATTGCAAATTCGCCACTACAGGTACGATATTGCTCCTAATGATGTTTAGAATACCCTTTCTTTTCCATGGTTTTCTAAGTAAAACGAAACATTATCAGATCATAATATTACATATGTAAGAACAGTCCCTATGACATTTCCGAAGCTGAGACTCCACTGCTACCACATTTTGTAACACATTAAAAACGCTACTAAGCATCGATACCCTAGCCAGGATCGAATTGGGACTCCTTGGTCTCAAGCCTAATGCATAATACGCATTAACCCACTCATAGCCCAATAAAATGGGACGAAATTTGTTGATTTGGATGAAATAATTCAGAGCGGGCTGAATTTTTGGAACAGGCTTATTTTGTGGTACTGTTTAACATATCAAAAGTCCCCACGCCGGCGGAGGGGGGCAGAAAATAGGTAAAAAAAATTTTGTGACATTGTCAGTTAGTTGTCATAATTTATTGCAAGTGTGCAAAAAACTAATATGCCTCATATAAGCGATTTAGTTAAATCTGGAGTTATTGCTAAAGCAGAAGATGGATGGTCAATGAGACAAATTGCACTGCGTTATAATATTGACAAAAATTCGGTGTGTAACATTTTAAGAAAGTGGAGAATAAACGGTACGATTAGTAGAAATCCTGGATCAGGGCGACGAAGGATATCAATTCCTTTGGCGTAAACGTCACGGGCGCAGAGGCTTTTATCCAATAACTCTATTATTTTGTAGATTCGGTGATTTGTTTTTGAAGAGGACAATAATACATGTGGTAGAAAACCCAAATAATAAGAAAGAATATTCGTAGAATACCACAAATAACTTTCAGACAATATTTGATAAATGCTTTAGTAGAAAATCCATTTTACTTAGTTATTCAGGCTGCTGAAGTAACGAATTTTCCTGGATCGAGTAGTACTGGTCGCCGGCGAGTAAGAGAATCAGAGCTACGCCGTCATGCAGCAGCACATAAATACTTACTTAAAGCTGAACATAAAGAAGCTCGAGTAGGATTTGTGCTTGAATTTGCGCTTGAATTTTTAGCGCATGATATAAATTTTTGGAACAATGTAAACTTTTCAGTCAACACACAGCGGTCGTATTCGTGTTTACCGCCCTCCATATACTCGATTTGATGAGAAATATATATCTAACAATGATAAAAGTGGTAGATTTTCCGTCAATATGTGGGCTTGGATATCGGCACGTGGTCCTGGTGTTTTGTGGAATATTGAGGAATGATTTAATAGTGAAACGTATATTAGGATTTTAGACACAATTATTTCCTAATAATAGGGATACCCTATGTATGTATGTATGAATTACAGTGGATAATAAAGGTTTATTACACGTATACCAGCAACTGGAGAAAAGGTTTTTCATAACCGTGAGAAAAACCTTTACATCATACGTATTATCGACGTATATGGAATACGTTTATTTGAGGTTCCACATAAAAGTATATATTCGTACAACAATATAACGTTTTCTTAAGACGTATATATTTAGAATATGATGTACCATATATATACGTTTTTTTAAAACCTCTATATTTAATATATTATAAGACAAATATATACGTTTGGAGCGCGGACATTCGGACGTTGAATATAAGTTGCAATAAACATTATATATACCAGTCGTATAAACGAAATCAAAACGTTTATTAAACCATTTGGTGTTGCTTGGGCTGTTCCCAAAATTTCACCCCACCCTGAATTATTTCATCCAAATCGACAAATTTCGTTCCATTTCGTTGGGCTAATATAAAACAATATATTTAGTTAATATACAATTTTTGCTTGCATAACATTTGTAACGAAGTACGAACTAGTCTAGTATATGGTAGAATTTTGAAAAAATTCACCTTCACTTAAACATGAAAGCATATATTTAAAACATGGAAAAGAAAGGGCAGTAGTTTGGTACATCTGTAATGAAAACATATAGAATTTTACAAGGCAAATCATCAGATACAAGAATGGGACTGTAATTCGGACGATATTAAAAATATTTTTTATTCTGTTTCTGCATACTTATGGGGTAGTGGTTTGTTTATTGTATATTATAACACAGTGACACAGTGAGAGGTTCTTATGTAAAGCTGTTTATATCTACATATAACAAAAATGAACATCTCGACAAGAGAAATTGCAAAGCATAGCGCCAATAAGTGCCGCTTTGTAGTGATGAATAAATCGTATAATTCGATGTGCCATTGTCGCTTCATTTGAAATCCTGTGGTACAGTGAATGTGAACACAAAGAGTTCTGTAAAACAGTTTCTTTGTGAGTATTGAGCACTTAACAATACAACATGGATTTATGAAGTCGATGAAGAGATTAAATTACTATACTAATTCTGCCCTCAATATTGAAGTAGTGCATTTTTAATTGGTAAAGTTTGACTAAATTTAAACAGCTTGTACTCACAAATCATGACATATCAGTACAGGGGGTCGATTCTCAAATGTCACCACGACAAATACCAGTTGTCTATTGAAATGAACATTTCGTTATTCTCTAATGTCGTAGTAGACAATTCTTAATAGACATAATGTAGAGTGGGTATAACCCGTCGACAATCGAATGTCGTGATCGACACCATAGATAAGAAAGGATAATAATTGACGTGCTGTCTCTACTACGCTAGGGAGAGAAGTGAAAAACGTTTCTACATCTGTGTTTGTGTGGTTATGTTTAACTCAGCACAGAGATTTTTTTGGTTTTCGCTGTTTAATTATTTATTATTTTCTACCAATTGGTGAATGAAGACATAGAAATTTTAAATGTGGAAAATAATGAAGCTGCACTACAAAATCAGAGAAAACCCATGTATATATGAGAGCGGCTATCTTGCCGATTCTAACAAAACAATTTTCTGTGAAATTAATTACATTTCAAGATTTGGCTTTCTAGTTTTCTCCATTATTTCCAATTTTTTTTCGATCAAGGTATTGAATTCAGGATCACTTCTATTTCTTCCCATTTTTTTAGCGTCTTTAAATGAAAAATTTGTGGAGAATTTCCCCGAAATTAGAATCTCATATTCTCGACTTTTCAATAAATCTATCATGTTCTTTTGCTGTTGTGAGCAGTAGGACAATTTTTTATTATCTATATTTGAAAGAATGGAAAGGCCTAATCTCAAGGAAAAAATTAAATACATTCCCCACAGACTTATGTAAGCGTCGGGACTCGGGCACACTCGGAATCGACACAAAAATGTGGTAAAATTATCCGAATGCGATGTTGCCACCTGCTAATCATCGAGAAACAATTGTCTACTAAGATTTGTCGTCGCAGAGCTCTCGAGAATACGTTTATCACAAGTTACTTGACATCAGTGATCGACAATTTGTCACAAGTGACAATTTTGATCGTCATTTGAGAATCGGGTCCCAGTACCTCTTCTACATTCAATCACTGCTAGCCCATAAAAACAATACGAGAGCGGCACTTTTTAAGCACACGGTGAGACCATCAGTTTTGTTATGTGTAAAAACACCGATATATTTATATAAAAACACCTTGATATTTCGCAAGCATACAAATGACTACATCATCAACATCAATTAACGCCACAAAATGTTGAATAAATTTCCCTAAAAGTTACAATCAAAAAGTCTAAATCACATTGGTCCACAGGGGCGGTTCACAGAGGTGTCACAATTGACATTTTGACCAAGATATATTTGTACATATGTAAACAGGTCGGCAACTTGGGTTTGTATAATTTTTCCTCTACAACGATTAAGCCACATTTTATTGTTGCAACAAGTAACACCTATATTTATCTTTGCAAATCAACAATTACGACACAGACAAGCCAAACAAGACGGCATATTTACGAGTTAAACACTGAGCAGTGGCAGGTCGTTGGGATAACACAATTTGTTTGGTTATAAAATGTAGGTAGACTGTCAAGGACGCCTGTATTATAAACGTGGGGATGACATAGGATCATTGGTTTATTTCTGATAATTAATCAGTTAGTGTAGCAAAAGGAGCTACTACTACATTTACTACTAAGGAATATTTAACGGTATTGTCGGCCAGTTTGGGACATCCTAAGAACATACAGAAGTTCTCTTTCATTTGATAGATATCATATTCTTTTTATCAACAGAACGGAGCAATATAATATGTACATTTTGTATTTTTGGTTTGGTAAAAATTATTTTGAAGAGGGGATTCAAAGTTGCTCGACCCCAACGCAAACTTGCCCTGAAACACTGGCATACCAAAAAAATAATCGTTAATGGTCAGCCCAAGCACATACAACTTGAAATAATAATATTTTCCTGTTTATAACGTGTGATTGCAAAATCAAAGTAGCAAAATTGACAAAAATTATTTCTAGTTTTATTACATTTTTAAGGAACTTTGACAACACTGTGGAAACATTTGTTTGGGGGGGTTGTTCGCGTGAGATTGTCTGATCACTATATTCCCTGTAGGCCGGTATAGCTTTTCTTTCGTTAAAACATTATTTATGAAATTTTTAAGTAAGTTGAATAAATTTTTTAAGCCATAAAGAAAAACAGGTTAAAACTTTCCCTTGTATTTCAAATTCACTTATAGAAGGCGAACCAAAGCGATTGTACAGGACCAAGACCCATTTTTTGAAATGGAATGATATAAATATCAGTACATTTTTATTTTTAAAAGCCTCTTCCTAGATTATTATCGACTATCTCTCAACCATTTGGATGTACTGATTACTTTTGTTATAATGCCATCTGCAGATGCATTTTGAAATAGTCACTACTAGTACAATAAAATTAATCTATCGTTTGGATTTAATTTCTCAGGGGATAATTTCATGATCAATCGATGGGGAAAAATGTCAGGAATAACATATTAAAATGTTTAAGACTTGGGTGTTGTGGCAATTTTGTTAATAAATAAAAACTATCAACAAATTGGCCTCAGTCGACTTTAACATGTTACAACGGCCATAAAATGCTTCTAATAATTAAAAAAATATCATGTTGTAGAGCAAGAAATTCTCTACAATTTTGATATAGGAAATACCCCTCTACGATGCTTAATTTTTTTAAATCAGTTTTTAAGATTTGTTTACCAAATTGCCTTGTCAAGTGCAGCACGCACCGTTCCGCCATGTCGACAAAGGTCAGTTGACCAAACGAAAACAACTTGGCCAAAAAATCTTAAAAAATTGATTTAAAAAAAATTAAGCATCATATACGGATATTTCCTGTATCAAAATTGTAGATAATTTCTTTCTCTACAACGTGATATATATATTTTTTAATTATTAGAAGTATTTTATGCCCATCGTATTGCGTTAAAGTCGAGCAAGACCAACTTGTTGATAGTTTTTATTTATTTACAAAATTGCTACAACACCCACGTCTTAAACATTTTAATACGTTATTCCTGACATTTTTCTCCATCGACTGATCATAAAATTATCCCCTGAGAAATTAAATCCAAAAGATGTGACAAATTGGTCTAGATTTATTGTACTATACAGTCAATAATATGAATCTTAATTTTACATTTTTTTTTTGTTAAAATTTTGGCATCTTTGTGTAATACAACTTACTATTAGAAAAAGGACCATTGTTTTGAGGTAGATACCGAAACGTATTCATTTTAAGGACACATTGTATGAGAGGTATTTGGTCCGAGCAGTCATAAGAATATTTATTTTATCATCATATAAATTGTAAGGCGAAATCGAATGGAAAGATTTAGTTTTTACTGCCTAACAAAAATGTAAAAATCTGTTCAAGTTTATCAAAGAACTGCTAGTATATGGATTAAAACATTGATAAACGCACATCTGATGAAAAAGCGTCTGCTGATAAAATTATAAAATGTGGAGAAAGATAAGATATTATCAATAATAAAACATAAAAATATAAACACACCACATACAGCAGACAAACCCCAAAGTCAAAGGCTGCCCGGAAGGGGATTACACATACGGAAAAACGCAGACAACATCCATTACCCACCAACATTGCCAGTGTCATTGCCGGGGATCGAACCCAGAACAAAGCAGTCACACCAAAGTGATATTGCTGGGGAATTAACGTACAAGCATACAGAAGCATGAAGTATTGAAAAGACAAGTGGTACTGAATTGCAAAATAAGCATTTTCAAAAGGTGAAAGTTAAGACCATTTCTTTTCAGAGCTGTTCCTAAGCACTGTGCTTAGTGCTCATCTAAGCACTTTTGTGCTCGGGAGCACTTTGCCTAGGAGCACTTTTTAAAAATAGTGCTTAGTGCTTCAAGCACTTTACGAAAAGGCTTAATGCTTCCGAGCACTCCAAAAAGCTTCCGAGCACATTAGATATCTAGTGAGAGAGGCATCATTTTTGCATTATATATTGGACATGGGTATATAAACGCTGTTAAACTTGAAACTCGCATCCAATTTAGAAGAAAAAAAATTATTTCTATCAATGGATTTCGCAGATTATAATGTGATTACTTACATTGCTTGCAGTAATGTTGAAGAGTTAGGATGCCTAAAATACTTAATAAAAGTAGGATAGTAGGAATTTGATACAGAAACAAATCTCAAATATATATGTTATTTATAAATAATATAATAATAATTTCAGGACTATAACACTCTCAATTAGAAATAGCTTGTATAACCTAAATTTAATACCTGTAATTTTGTCACTGTAAATTAATATAAATACTTATATGTGATTCTTTGCGTACATGTAATGTTATACTTTGTTCTTTGCATTTCGTTTTTGGCTTGTTGAAGGTGTTTTGTAAAATTGTCCTGTAATTGGAGTATTCCATTGGGCAATAAATTCTTTATTGTTTTTATTAGTTACTCGCATTTCCGCTAAATTAAAAAAATATATAGCGCATTCAGCAAATTATATTTTTTCTACATTATTATTCTGGACTGCTTTTGTTGACTTTTATCCTTTTTTTATAAATAACACTGAATTCAATTGAAATCTAGCCTTAATATATAGATACTCAACTATTTAAATTTTTTAAAGGTGCTTAGTGCTTGTGAATTTTAAGCACTTTACTATTAACAGTGCTTAGTGCCCGAAAAATTTAAGCACTTTTTTCCAGTGCTTAGTGCTCGCGAGCACTTATTGTCAGTGCTCGGCACAGCTCTGTTTCTTTTTGACAATAACTTCATAGATGTGATGTATCAAAAAAATGTTACCAGTATGTAACAAAGTTAAACATAAATAAGCTATATTTATTTATTATGATGATTTATCCATTCTATGACAAATTCTGAAGTTGATGCAAATCTACGAAAAAAAAATCAACTCAGATTCTTCTTAATAGAGAACATACCAGAAATTTTTTTGATAAAGAAATTCACTATACCAATGATAAATATTACATTACAATTATGATATTAAAAAATTATTTAAACAACTCTTTTCCACCACAATGATTTGGCATATCATCGCATCGACAAGAGATGATTGGTGCCTGTGGTTCAATACCTGACCACTCAAAGCATCCAAATTAAATCTTCTTATTTTTTTACTCTTGGAGCAGCTTGTATGTTGAGATTACCATCCGTCAGCAGGCACAATTTTCTGGAATCGCGGGAAAGCAAGTGGCAAATTTATTAGTTTGTTTTATATTCTTGTAAATAATGTCGACCTAAATGCTTTTTATTCTTTAAGATATTTTGATAAGGTTTTTCTGTAATTGGGAAAAATCGGTTTTCTTTCTCTTATTGAAAATTTCGATCTGAGCATTCTGTAATTTTTCGAAAAAATCGCAGTTCTCGTGATTTGAGATGTTAAATTACATAATTAAATTATTATTAATACTTATTAAATTCTCGTCATGTAAATAATTTTTCATTGTCTAATCAAAATGGGACGTCTTTCTTCATTTTATTTTGTTTCCACCGCCTGCCTACTAAATATTTTTGTTGCAGTAGATTAGATTAACAAAAGAGCTGGTTATTTAGCCTTTACCACCGCGACCTTTTCAGGTCTATTGTGATGTTCCCAGAATAGCTTCCTTATAGTACCTCATCCAGCTTTGTCCTTTGTACTAGACTCCACAGCTTTGATAAAGGCCCTTTTGTATAGCTGTCCGCCCTTGGCTTTTCTTCTCCAAGTACTTGGAATCTCAGTCTCGCCAGGCCTTCACAGTGGCACAATACGTGAACTGAGGTTTCCTCTTCCTCTTGGCAGAATCTGCATGTTGCGTCATCTGCCAGGCCCATTAGACTCATGTGTCTATTGAGCCGGCAGTGGCCAGTTAGAAGGCCTACTATTACTCTGATCGCCTTCCTATTCTGGTTTAGTAGATCTTCCGTAAATTTGGCTGAACGTTCTTTAATGAACTCTTTGGCCTGTCCCTGTCTTGGGAGATTTCTCCACCATTCCAGAGATTTATTTTGCACCCATTCCTTAATGGCTGCTCTTATGCATGGCTTTGCTACGCCACAAAAGGGCTCGGGTCCTATCGGGGCTTCAAGTGCGCCTTCCTTGGAGAGTTGGTCAGCCTTCTCGTTTCCTCTGTGTCCCTCGTGTCCTGGTACTTTGTTGCATTGAGCAGTAATAATGTTTATTACTATGCAATAATTTTAGATACTAATCTTAGCGAAGAAAGCAAAATAGGATAGGTACAGTAATTTTATTGGACAAAAATAAAGGATAAATAAGTTTCTAAGTAGGGCAAATAAAAAAATGGGTTTCGTATCTTGGTTTTTATAACGTGGGTTGTTTAAAGACTTTTTTAAAGATAAAAAAAATCTAGTTATGTTGCTCAGCTACTGATTGTGCCCAAAAGAATATGAGACACAAAGTTGCGTACCAGAGGTCTTTCGATATCACAGCACGCTAAGCATCAATATCTGCCAAGGTTCATATCATGGCCACCTAGACTTAATACAATAAAACGGCTATTAACTGTAATTTTAAAAAGAAACGTCATGATGCGATACATGGTCGAAAAGAGAATTTAAAGACGAATCAGATAAGTAAAATATATAAAGGGTACCATTTAAAATAGCAAAGTTTTCCCTTAAACCGGAAGTTGAAGAAAATGTTTGACAGGCGCAAAACAAGGAGAATTATGTAATATACAACTCTCGCAAAATTCAAAGTTTTAACTTTTTAAATAGCAAAGTTACATAGTGTTAAGTGTCTAATGTGTCATCCGGTATATTCATTTTTCATTTATTGCAGAAAAGTGGTTGGGAAAATCAAAATTTTTCCTACACAAATTTGTAGAAAATTGAATTACGGACATCTTTGTCCTCTTGACTTTTTTTGATAGAGTACATGGGTTTCGAGATATTTTTCGACTAAAATTACCGACAAAGCATACATATAGGTATACATATTTAACCAACTTCTCCCAGTTAAAATTTTGCCGTCATTTAACACCACGTTCAGCTGGCCGAAACCTACAACTTTATGTAAAAGACGTGCCGCCGCCTTCAGGTTTTTCTTGGAAAATACCTTATTTCGGTTGGATTAATATAAGGCAGAGCAGGTATTACATTGTGTAGGAAATGTCATGTGTAGGATAATTCAAGGCGGGTATACAATAATTTGAGGCATGTCTAGGATAAATTTAGGTGTGTGTAGGATAATCTAAGGTGTGTTTAGGATAAAGCCTTCCCCATTAGAAGCAACTGAGGCCAAAATATTAATAGGTAGTGTATAGTTTTCAAAGGCAGGTCAGTATTTCATACAGTCATCCAGTTAAATATGTGTTAATACCATAACTTTAATAACTTTTTAGGCAACTGATGTTTATTAGATTTGACAGCATTCCTAAAGTGTCACCTCTTTGTACTTATTTGTCAATCTCATTTTTCTGACCGCTTTTACTTCATGGCCTCATGTATTCCTTGATCAGCATGTTACATGCTTAATGCATATGCAATCTGCATCACACATTTGTGTTTCGCGGGACACATATCGCCAAGCCGCTAGCCATAGTTATCGCCAAGCCGCGAACTGTGGGTGGCAGAGATTTGGCTTCCATCCGCTAGAGGGCGGTCGCGTGCCTTCCAGTTGCTAGGAACGGTCACGTGACTTCCGTCTTGTGGAAACGAGAATGTGAGAATTGGTTAGCTTCATGTATGCTGCCGATAATTCCTAAAAGCCATCTTAATAGATTTTGGATTATCGGCAATGATAAAATTTCCTTCGTTTTAAGTTGTTGCTGTTCATCAGAATATTTCATTGCTACGGAGGGAGTTTAATCCGCATCTGTATGGGATTAATGTGTGCACATGTGAGTAATCTTATGATTGCCATCTTTTTGACCTTATCCACGTATTTCAAAAATTTAATGGCTGGTTGACCACTTTTTTTTGGGAGTATCTTTGCTAGAGAGACGGACTCGACCCTGTCAATTGAGCTGCAGCATTGTACAGGACTTTTGGCGGATTGTATTCCTCAACAAGTCAGAGGTAAATTATTTCTTTTGCGGATTATACCTGTTTTCAATTGCTCTCATTAGGCACGTTTTACGTGCATTTACAACTTACAAATTAAATGGGTATATCTTAGGGTCCACGGACTGGGTTGGAATGTTCCACAGACCGGGTTAGAACGTTTCACGGACTACCTTTACTATCTTACCTTTATTTTATGTTGTAATATATTTATCAGTATATAGCCACATAACTGAACATCGCCAGGTTCATATTAGAGAACCATAAGTTGTAAATAGTGTGATATAGTACATTTCACGTAATAGAACTCACAGTGATTTTATGTTAAATAAGCAAAAAAACCTCTAATAGTTTATGTTAGATTTTTGAGCTAGTGAAATTTTTGTTGTAGGCACGGTACATCACTTATCCGGGCTAGGTAGTGTCTGTGATCTGCTACTCACACCAGCCCAAGTGTTTTTGTAATATCTTGCAACTCCTATCGCCTCAGAGTCAAGAGGGGGAAAACCAGTAGCAATCATTCATCGGCTTGTCAATAAACTATCTTGTGACATTTTCATTTGTTTTCATTATTAACTTGAAAACAAATTAAAACTGTCAGCCTG
Source organism: Leptura quadrifasciata (assembly GCA_963675555.1). NCBI lineage: Eukaryota > Metazoa > Arthropoda > Insecta > Coleoptera > Cerambycidae > Leptura > Leptura quadrifasciata. The sequence continues at coordinate 15,677,098 of OY776679.1, forward strand.
TGGGCTTCTTGCAAAACGTTGCCCATGTTTAAAGTAATTTGTATGAAACAATTTTAAGAATATTTTATTTATTGAGCCTAAAAAAATGTTGTATGCACCTTGGCCAAACAATCATTTTGGCTTTATCCAATGTTTGCTTGGCCTTGGCTGTAAACTTCGGATTTAGCCAAGAAAATAATAAACACCACAGAAATTAGACAACTTCCAATTCCAGAAGCCAGAGGCTTGTGCGGAAGGGGGTTACACATTGAGAAAACGCGGACATACAACCATTTCCTCCGACAGTGCCACTCGGCTATCGACCAGATCAACTTTGTGACCTTGATACACAAATAACTATTTATGGCATTTCATTAGTACCTATTTTATTATATTTTTAGTGATATCAACTCCAATTTTAAAGACGTATATCTCTTTAACTATTAAGAATTCCTGAGTCACCCTGTATACAAAATTTTTGAATGAAATAAAATGTTAAAAAATTATAACAGTATGCAGTAATTTGAGTTACTTTATGGCTTGCTTGATTTCTGTACAGGAACACATAATTTTTCATATTACATTCATATAAAATACGACACGAAGCCACTCACTCAGTGTATAGTTGATACAATATTGCTGCAAAATCATTTAATTATAAATAATATTTATTTTGAAAATAATGTAAAAGTAATGGAAATCCGGAAATATATTGTATAAAAACAAGAGAAAAATGATTAAAAATGTAAATATTAAGTATAAGTACCCACTAATCTTTGTAAAAATCTGAGTTACCAAAATGAATATACCAAACAGCCTGAAATTTCTTGGGTCTTTACTTAGTAACAAACTCAGTACTACTATCGTAGTAAAGAGGAACTCTGTTTTCAGGAGGGACCCAACCTCCGAAAGCTTTTTCGATTTCCCTGGCCACTGCCAAGCACAATCTATCGTTACCCTCCGCAGCTATAACCTGCACACCGATGGGAAGTCCGTTCGAGTTGACTCCCATTGGGCAGTGGGTGGCAGGGAGCCCTAAAACATTTATCACAGCTGTGTAAGTAAAATTAAAGGGTTTAAAGACAGGTTCGTTATGGTATGGGGCGGGCGTGGGGTGAGTGGGGTACAGGAAGACTCCGTCGTCTTTCAAGAGATCTAACAGTTCCTTACGTAACGCATCTCTTTGTTTTAGTAGATACTTGTATTTTGAATCGCCATATTTGCAGCCACCTTTCTCTGCCAGACAAGTCACTATACCGATAAAGGTGTGTTCGGAGAGGAAGCAGGTCCACTTGAGTAGCTCCAGCCAAGGGTTTATGGAACCATTAAGGTTGGCTAACTGTTCTTGAAACAAGGGACCCTTGGGCGATTTCATATTGGCAAACCACATGGCTCCGCTCTTGGCGAATCGTTTGTAGGTAACCTGTAAATATACAAAAGAAATTATAAATCTGAAAAAAATGCCCAAATATTGGGAATGCAGCAAAAGAAGGTGAGGAATACGACAATGGTTTACACCTCAATTTAGCGCACACCACCCCATTTTCCAGTTTTTCGGGTCTAAAAACTGAAATACCTTCCAAAGATTCAAATTGAACAGAAATTGGTATACCCCAGTTTTCGAGGGCGAGAAACACGATGGTTGCAATATTTTCTTACCCACTCCTCCCCAACCACCCCTTTATGCAAAAAAACCACACCACACCACACCAAGTCAAATTGCTAAAATGTTTGAATGGTCATATTACATAAGACTGAACAATTATCTAGAGAATTTTAACTTGATCTCAAATGTCCAAAATGGTTTTCAAAAAAACAAATCCACCAATACTGCTATCTTAGATTGCATAGATTTTATCTATAATGCACTGAACAACAAGTGTCACGTCTTAGGTCTTTTTATGATTTAAGTCGTGCATTTGATACTATAGATCATAGTTTGTTACTTAGAAAATTAGAGGGCATTGGAGTAAGAGGGGCACCATACAGCTGGGCAGCCTCATATCTACAAAATCGCACGCAAACTACTGTTGTAGATGGTGTTAACTCCAAAACTGGAAATATGAACCTGGGATTGCCTCAAGGCTCGATTATGGGACCTCTGTTTTTTATAATTTTTATTAACGATATACCCAACACATGTATCACTTCAAATCAACGTCTTCTATATGCAGATGATACAAATATGCTAATGTCCCATAACTCCATTGAACAGATTGTCATAAATAGTAACAATGCATCACAGGAAATGAGTCATTACTGTAGCAACAACGGACTAAATTTAAATGTAAATAAAACATGCTATATACGTTTTCTGCCAAAAAATATTGTGACTAACTATGATCTGTACCTTAAAATTTTAAATAGATCCATCCCGAGTATAACAATTACCAAGTTCCTAGGTGTCACCTTGGATCGAAAGCTTACGTGGGAAGCGCATATAAATATGGTTTGCACAAAATTGAGCACTGTCTGCTATATTATAAGAAATCTAAGAGATACCGTCTCCATAAACATCCTAAAAACTCTCTATTATGGATTGGTTCAGTCTCAACTACAGTATGGACTCATTTTCTGGGGAAATTCATCATATTTTAATAGGGCATTTCAATATCAAAAAAGGGTTTTAAGAACTATCCACCCCTTAGCCAGTTGTAAACCACTGTTTAAAGATTTGCAAATACTTACCTTGCCGTTTATATATCCACCAGTTAATAATGTACATTAAAAAAAAAAATGAATCTGAATTCTTTAGAAATAGTGATATTCATGTGTATGACACGAGAAACAAGGACAATTTGTATCAGCCATATTCCAGACTTGCACTGGGAGAAAATTCGCCAAAACATATTGGTATCAAAAGTTTTAATAAAATTAGTCAGTGTATCAACAATGACAGCAACATATCATTTAGGAATAAAATATTTAAATTTTTGTGTGATAAAACATTTTATGACATAGAAGAGTTCCTAAATTGTTGATTTTGCTCACCTCTATACCTATTTTATTAATTTTATGTTGAATGTTTTGTGGTGACTAGTTTACTAAAGTCTATACATTGTATGTTATATTCTGTTATTATTATTATTATTATTACTATTAGCCTTTACTCGAGTCCGAGTATAAAAAGATGTTACAGTCGATAGATTGTCTGTAATAAGAAACAAGTAAAAGGTGTAGTCTATTGTAATTCCCATTCATCTACGGTGCACACGACTATGGCTATAGAGGCCAATTCGGGAGAGCACATGTCGACCGCAGTCAGGACAAATATAGACCTGGTTAGGTCTTGGATTCGGCCTTCTTGCAGTGACATTGGCCACAACCCCTCGCCATTCGGTTCTGTCCGCTGCAAGTTGTTCCCATTGCTCGTCTGGAATACCGCAGGATTTTAGATTTTCATGGAGAACGTCTTTGAACCTCTTTCGTTGACCGCCACGCCTTCTTCTACCGCTTAGCAATTCACCATAAAGTGTACATTTAGGAAGGCGGTTATCATGCATACGATGAACGTGACCTGCCCATCTTAGGCGTGCTCTTGAAATAAGCACCTCAATTGGAAGGCTGTTTGCTCTCCTGAGTACTTCCACGTTTGATATGTGATGGAACCAACGGATTTTCATCATACTTCTGAGGTGTCTTTGCTATATTTTCTGTATAAACTTTTAAAAACGAATAAAATGATCTTAGCTTGCCTATTCCGGTTTTCTTGGGTCTAGGCGCACATGCGAGGGCTTGTCGAACCGGAATTTGTTTGCTCAATTTGAACAAATTGAGCAATTTTCGACCACAAGCTACCTCGCCCGACCCCAGAGGTTGAAACCACCCCCACCCTCAAAACTGCAATACCACTATAAAGCTCGAATTTGAACAGATATAGGTATATGCCCGTTTTCGTGGGCGAGAAAAAAGATGGTGGCAATTTTTGACAAGTGACAAATTATTGCATTTAAGTTGGTTGTCCCGCATTATATCAAACAAGTTTTCGCAGAGGCCACACCTGACTTTAAAATCTACTCATTGCATATTAGCATAGATTGTCGAAAATGCCATTAATCAATGTATCACTCTCAACAAAATAATCTCCCACACACCACTAGTTTTATACCATAATCCATAATAAAATTTTATCAAATCAATTGAAAAATATTTTTGGTTATAATCGGTTTCCCTGGTTGATAATTATTTATTACACATCTGGAATTCGTTTATGAAAAATAAAAATGTTATCGAATAGTGAGACATGCAAGTAAAATGGAATTCGTTAAAGTCACCCAACATTTTGATTATTAATTGATGAATTGTTCAATTTGCAAAATATACTTTTGTTAATAACTTGATTGAAAAATACTACATGCATTTTAAAATTTAAAAATTTTGTAGACTTTATTTTTGATATATATAATCTTCTTGCAAAGGTTCTTATACTGCAATTTGGGTTGTTGCGGAATTTTAATAAAAACGTTCATCATCTTGCTAATGATTTAATCTATATCTCTTTCTGTTTCATTTTGGAAGTATCTAAAATATACGAAAGCTATTTCAAATTCTAGTGCCGTTTCGAATATAAGATGTCCTTTGGAACAGCATACTAGATCATCTGAAAAGTTTAACTTAGAATATATTTGAGAATGAGTTAATAAAAATGTCTGCCAATAAGATTATGATTATTTACACCAAAATATATACAGCGTGGACCATTTATTAATGGCCTATTATTATAGGCCATAATTCAGGGGTAGATTCTTTGGGCCAAAATATGAAGATATAACCAAAAATGCTTTAGTAAAATTTTGCTGTGGAAAAAGATAGAGGGTGTCAAAGTTCAAATTATTTTTTCGTTTTTTTTGCAATAACTCAACAGCCTTTTGACTGATGTTCGCCAAATTTGCTAGATGAACTTTTTTTACTCTAAGAAAAAATAATTTATGTATTCCATCACGTTATATCATAGAGGGCGCCGCAGGACCTGTATCTGATGATGAATTTTTTTTATTTTTTTTACGAAACGATGTGGTCATTCTGACCTGAAAATCTGATGAGGCAGTTATTTCTACGTATAAAAGGTACACTCGGTAGAACTTGATAACTCCAACCTTTTTCGAGGAAAGTATCATTAAACATTTCAATAATTTTTTTAAAGACAAATTCAAATTTAATGGAACAAAGTGTATTTATTGAAAAAAGTACAAAACGGAGGGAAAACAAAATCGTAATAACAGCGTAAACTCTTTCTCACTTTCTTATGAACTAATGGATTATTTTCATGCTATTGAGATAAATGCATAAATCAAAGGATTGTCTAAAATAAGGATCTAATCCTGTTAGAAGACCAAAAAATAACATAAAAGTTGACTTAATGACATTATAAACTTTCCCCCCATGCAAAAACCCCATTGCTGCAACTTAGAGTAAATGTTCGATATGGTCTCCATCTACTTCTATGCTTTTTCTAATTCTGTTCATAAAAGATTTTCCTACATTGTGCACACTTTGTTTCATTAAATTTGAATTTGTCTTTCAAAAAATTATTGATGTTTAACGGCATTTACCTCAAAAACGGTTGGAGTTATCAAGTTCTACCAAGTGTACCTTTTATATGTGGAAATGACGCCCTCACCAGATTTTCTGGTCAGAAATACCACAACGTTACGTCAAAAAAAAAAAAAATGAAAAAAAATTCATCATCACATACAGGTCCTGCGGCGCCCTCTATGGTCTAACGTGATGTAATAAATAAATTTCTTAGAATAAAAAAAGTTCCTCTAGCAAATTTGGCGAAGAAGTGAAGATGAAATGTCAGGATCGAGTGATGGTGGGGACAGTGATGAGATGGATGTGTGCTCTGATCGACGAGATTACACCGGGAAAAGAAGCAAAAAGAAAATATAATCAAGAAGATTTATTAGAATCCATCAAAATATTAAGTGAGGAGGAAATAAAAGAAATTGTAGGCATCTCTAAAAAATTTATATAAGATAAGCAAACCAGTAAAAACACAAAAAAAGAACACCAACTAATTCTGAAAAAGAATTTACTTCAAGAGCTTCCACATCAACAGATAAGAATGAGTTTCAACAACAAAAAATTCCCACAGCAAAAACCAATACTGATAATTCACAAAGAAACTTAAGATACAGACAAAAATTATTCCTCAATTATGAAAGAAATTACAAATAAACAATATGTTAATCTGTTTTACATAACTAGGGATCCAAGAATAAATAATATAACTAAAATAGCAGATATATGGGAATCTGTTCGGCCATCTAATAAGGACATTATACTTTATGACAAAAAAAGGTTTCCTACTAAAATGTGATACCCCTAAAGTACTACTTAACACATTAAAAAATTTACCGAAACACAAAAAAGTTAATGCTTTCACAGAAACCTCACCTTATACCCACATCTGCTATCTCACAATCCTTTTCATGTGCGATTACTTCGGTGGAACATGACATCACTGACACAAGTGAGTGAGTCAAATCCCAACATAAAACACAGATATTGGAAGAAAATCATAGCCAAATGTGATGATAAACCTACACACTTCATTCGAATTATTACTAGCAATATTTCAGCATATAAAAATTTATTAAACAATGGTATCTTCTATAAAGGCAGACACTATGATGTGTATCCTAGTGCTCCACCACCTCCTGAGTAAATGCTTAAAATTCACACATGAAATTGCATACTGCCCGGAAAAAATCATTCCACCACAAGATGTAAAAGTGAACTCCCTCCTAAATGCATCCTGAGGATCTGCCGATCATCAAGCCTGGCCATTCAAATGTCCTAACCGACCGTTAAGACCCATCGATGGCATCCCAGACATACCTGTAAAAATTTTAAATAAAAAATCCCATGAAATTACCAGTGATCCAAAGAAAAACTCTAGAATACATGCACCTGTTATCATAGATGATATTATTATTATTATAAACACCTACGTAAACAAAGTTAATAAATCCAGAAATACCAACAGGGAAGAACTTATTCAGAAATTAAGAAAGGGGTTAATTACCGAATATAATATAGAAACAACAGTCGTCTTTATCAGTAATAATAGAATACTTATATATTTTAATGTTCGAAATGGATCTAAATGATTTTAACTCTCCCATTAAAACCGTCCCAGGAATCAATAATGCTCAAATTCACGCGTCAATATATTAATGTATATAGCAACTGTAGATTAATGAACTTGAATAATTGATGGAAAACCAATAAACATTTTTACTTCTTATCATATACATTTATATACTTTTTTTTTATTACTCACAATGCATTAATAATGTTATATTACCTTACACAAATTAAAATACAATAGTGTTATAAAACACAGGCTGAAGGACTTCGGTCTATAGCCTTTTGGTTATTTTTATATAATCAATGAAGAACTTTTTTTTTTTAATAGCCTCTACCCTACTCTGCGGCTCCGACCCTCACAGAGGGGAGCTGGTAATAAATACCAATAGTCACTTCCTCACGCCCGTGGGGTGAGCGACTACCGGTTCCGTGAATCGTGTGCCCTGAGTAGACGCAATGAACCGAGGATGACAGCCTTCTGCATTCTGCCGGCTAAGATCTCTGCCGAATCTCGGCATGCCGATATGATCTTTAGTTCTGAAAGCAGTGTCTGTCTCATTCCACCAAGGGCTCCTATAATCAGTACCACTATTTTAACACAATGGCCTGGATAAAGCCTGCGGAGTAAGAGCAAATCTAGATATTTTATCCGTTTTTCCTCCTCTTTCAAGATAATGTTGTTCTTAGCGGGGGCTGAGAACCCCACGACATACATTGTCTTGAGTTGGTGGTCGAGGAGTACTATGTCAGGCTTGTTGGTTTGTATTTGCCTGATGGTGGGAAACGAGTAGTTCCAATAAATTAGACACTTCTCATTCCCCACAACAGACTCAATATCCCCCAGAGCGTAAGGCAACACTGGTGTTTCGTCTATCCCATACGAGTGCCTTAATAATAATAATAATAATAATATTTTTATTTATTTCAGAAACTGTACAGACGTGCAGTTAAGAAATATTGTCGACACAATTACAAAAATTATATACATATAAAGAACTTACAAATAACATTGTGACACTTAACACAAAAAATATATGTAAATAGAAACAAATAAATAAGTTAAGTAAAATATAACATATCACTCACGTGTAATAAAATATATTAGAAACAGTAGAGATTACATGGAAGATACAAATTCGTCAACAGTATAGCAGTTTATATCCAACAATAAAGATTTTAAAGCCCTTTTAAATTTAAAAATAGTTGTCATTGATCTAACATTTTCTGGTAAGCTGTTAAAAAATTTACAACCCATAAAAAAAGACCTTTTTGATACAAAGTCGTTCTATGTTCTTCGGGTAGGAGGAGATTTTTTTTTCTAGTGTTATATTGATGATCTGTTCTTATTTCATCGAATTTAGCCTTATTTTTGTAAACAAAACACGATATTTCATATATATATATATATATATATATATATATATATACAGCACTTAAAGTAGGAATCTTCAAACTCTTAAAGGCTTCCCTACAAGACACATTGTACCCAAGATTAGCTATTATGCGTATAGCCCGTTTTTGCAAAAGGAAGATTCTATGAGCCTCAGATGATGAACCCCAATGCACAATACCATACTTAATACAAGAATGAAAAGATGCAAAGTATAGTTGTCTTACAATTGATTCACTGCATTGTTTAGATGTTATTGCCAGGGCATAGCAGGTCTTAGACAGTTTACCACACATACCATGGATATGGTTAGACCATTTCAGGTGACAATCAATTCTCAATCCAAGCATTTTGGAATCATTGGCATATTTGACGCTTGTAGTTGGAGATAAAAGAATATGGGACATAAGAGCAATGTTAGACTGTACTGTTCTAAAAATCATGCAAGTTGTTTTACTTTGATTGACACACAATTTGTTTTTTTGAGTCCACAGCATTACTTTATCATAAATTGTTTTTGCACAGTGTTCAGCATCAGCTAGGGTATTAGATTTTATTAAAATGTTTGTATCATCGGCATAAGACACTGTCAAACATGATGGATGTTGAATAAATTTCAACATATCGTTAATATAAATAATAAAAAGTGTGGGCCCTAGAATAGACCCTTAAGGTACTCCAACGCTGACAGTTTCTAAGCCCGATACAACATTTTCAATACAAACCTGCTGATATCTATTTGACAAATATGACACGAATCAATCATGAGCAACACCCCTTACTCCATACCTCTCAAGCTTCGTTAGCAATATAGAGTGGTCCACACAGTCAAAAGCTCTTGAAAAATCTATAAAGAGTCCTAAAGCTACTTGGCCTTTATCAATTGTACTCATAATACTATTCAAGAAATCGCTTAAAGCGGTGTCTATACTTTATGTTTAGTAAAGCCATGTTGACTAGTAGAGAGCTTATTATGCAACATTAGAAAACTTATTAGTTGAGAGTTTACAGCAGACTCAAAAACCTTTGACATACTAGGTGATAGACTGATACCCCTATAATTTTCAAACAAGTTAGGATCACCTTTTTTATACAATGGAATAACTTTAGACACTTTTAATCCCGAAGGATAAATTCCCTGCTCTAGAGAGAGATTTATCAGATAAGTTAAAGGTTTTATGATATGTACAGCAATACGCTTTAATAATATATTTGATATTTCATCATGCCCAGTGGAGTTGGAGTTTTTTAATTTTAATATTAAGTCTAAAACATCTTCTTCAGACAGAGGCCGAAGAAACAATGAGTAACTAGCGCCCTCCAGACAATTATCTATAAACTGAAAATCAATGTGTTGGGGTAAATTAGATGTAACAGTTTTGGGAGCATTTATAAAAAATTTATTAAATTTTTCCGTTAATTCACTGGTATTTAAAATTTTGCCATTTTCTTGTATTTCCATACCAGCTTTAACACTTTTTGATATACCTAAAGTATTATTTAATATATTCCACATGGTCTTACTTTTATTTTTAGAAAACATTACCAACTTATCGTTACGTTCTTTATAAAAATCTGATAAAATATGTCGATATTCGTTATTAGCTGCTTTGAAATTATCTTTAAATTGAGGGTATTGTCTACTGAGATCTGCAAAAAGTAATACCTGTTCTTTAGCTTGAATTACTTTTTGATCAAAAATTGGGACAGAAGCTTTTTTAGGTTGTTTATTCATAACTGTCCCCAGTGGAAAACATGTTTCAAAGGAAAAAGAATTAGACGATAGTAAAGCACTCGCAACGCTGCGTCGCGTCTGTGAATATAGGCTGAGACTGGGTATGTCAGGCAAGCCGACAGTAAGTGCATTACAGTCTCCGGCGCCCTGCGGCAGGTCCTGTAGCTGACATCAGGAACCTCCATACCCATGACAGGACTTCGATAGAACTTTTATTATTACTATTATTAATTTTTCCCCAAGGACATGTTTTCACTGGCAACTCTTGTCTGCCACATAATAATGAACAAAGTATGCTACTTTCAAACCTTGCCCAAATAAAGTGTCCAAGAAGTCAGCTAATTGTAGAACTAAGAGGATTAATCAAAGTCAATATTCGTTATGAACTTGTGCATAAAATTTTTATGTGGTAAGTAGTGAGGGAAATTTTGTATAAATACTTACACATATTATAATTACTAAAGCGCATAAACTAAAAATCCACATCCATGACAAATAAATTAATATTAACTTAAACTTACCGATTTCATCCTAATGCTGTAAGCCTTCTTGAGATGCTGCTTAATTTTCGAAAATAGGCGCCTTATTTCACCTTCCACCGGTGACACCAACAACGACCCCGAATCTGTGTCCTGGTAGAACCACCTCAACTTTTTCACGTCCACTTCTTCGTCCAATTTCAGTTTCTCCGCATTCGGACCTGATATTATTTTCAGCAGAGGCGCCAAGTCCTCAGCCTTCCTACACATCGGGCCGATGCCTAACATTCGGTTCTGCTCTTCTGTAAGGGGTTCCGGATACTGCCCATGGTTCGGCACCATTCCCGGGGAAGGCTTGTGCCCGAACACACCGTTGAAGAAGGCCGGCATACGTATGGACCCTCCGATATCGGACCCGATACCTGAAAAAATATATTGAGCTTAAACTCTCTCTCTGCAAAAATCAATAAATTCATAACTATCTAATATAGAAATTTCACTTACCAAAAGCAGACACGGATGCTCCTTGAGCGCATCCCTCGCCCCCGGAGGAGCCCCCTACTATATGGTTGGTATTATAAGGGTTGTTCGAACGGCCGTGGACATTGTTGGAGCTCTCCCACCACATACACAGCTCCGAAACGTTCGTCAACCCTATGGGTATCGCACCTGCCTCTCGCAACCTTGCCACTACTTCTGCGTCCTCCACTGCGATGTTGTTCTTTCTTTTCAAGAGGCCTGAGGAGTGGATAAGACCTAGAACAAACGACCTTAGGAATTAATTCTGCTAAAAGAGACATTTTCTTTCAATAACCAATTGACAGTTCGCAGAATATTTATCTGCTTTCGTTTAAAGAAAACTAACTTGTAGCTGTGGAAAAACTAAGAGTGTATCAGTAAGATTTATGAGAAAAAAACAGGCTTCTTCATTGTTGTCACATCGTCTTGGGTCACAATCGAAAAAAATTAAATTTGCCATGTACTCTTACCTTTGATTGGAATGCAATCTTTGGTGGTGAAGGGTACTCCAAGCAAGGGTTTCTCCAAGGCAAGTTTCTCGATGTCGACGTCCTCGGAGTTAAGGAGATCATCGACGGCACGCGCTTCTTTTCTAGCTTTATCGAAACGATCTGCGACTAGGCAATTCAGTATGGGATTTACTTCTCTTACCCTATCTATGAATGATGCTAAGACATGAACGGAGGTATACTGTAACAAAGCAGAAGAAAATTAAATTCCGAGTTAAATTCTCATCCAAAAAAAATATCCGGAACGGTCATAATCATATGACCCTCTATTGTAAGTAAGTAAGTAAGTTCTTTATTCATCGTGTTAAAGTTACACAATAGTGAAACTTATAAGACTAATCAAAACAAATAAATACAGAGAAAAAAATAATAACAGTTAAAAAGAGTAGTGAATATCTTAAGAGTAATAATACCAATAATAAAGTCATAAATACTAAGATTGTAGATACTCGTCTAAAGAAGAAAAGGCACTGTTAAGTAAGTACTTTAACAAAGTACTTTTAAAAGTATTAGAATTGTTAAAATGACCAAAACGTTGGGTAAATTTATTAAAATAGTAGATTCCCTGAAAAACTGTGAATTTTGGCCCACACTTAATCTAGAAAATGGCATCCTAAGTTCAGTGTGGCTGCGTGTGTGATAATTGTGTAATTATTTCTTAAAAACAGAGTTTCTTGCTTTTTTATATCTGTAACAATTAGATATTTAAAAAGTGAAGGTAGAGTTAATATAGATAGTGCAATAAATGCCTCTTTATAGTGTGCCTGAGACGAAAGACCAACCATACAACGAATGATTTTCTTTTGTGCGATGAATACTTTGTAAGTGTGTGAAGAGTTTCCCCAAAAAATTAAACCATAGGACAAGATAGATTGAACTAATCCAAAGAATGCTAATCTTCAAACATTAAGGGAAACAGAGGATTTCAGGTATCTAATCACAAAACTCATTTCATTTATTACAATTTAATACAAACAAACAAATTACTCATAAATAAACATATAAGTACAAAATGAACATACAAAAAAATGAAAAACTATGTATAACAGTACTATCATACTGAAAAGAAAACGTGTGTATTTATTTTTTTAACTATAAATGCTCAAATTGTGCACTATGCGATCTAATACACAAACGTGTTCTATGAGACACCTCACGCACTACATTTTGGAGCATTTGAAGAGTAATTGCCTCACATGCGTTTCTAGTTCTGGTTTTGACGTCCTCAATATTTTCAGGGGAAGTTTGAAATACCTTGTCTTTAATATAACCCCAGATGAAAAAATCCAAGGGAGTAATATCTGGCAATAGAGCTGGCCATAGAATGAGTCCATAGGTGCCTATTCAGCTATCCAGCTAAATAAAATGAAGGTATAATAGTGTGATGATAGAAAACTACAATTATTAAATGTACCAAAAACCAATCTTGGTTGGATTTAATTGAGAAGTGGATTTATTCGTAAGACATTATTGATTGCTTTTCTAATACTTAGTACTTAGCATTTAACCTCGAGGTTCTGCTCAATACTAGATACAAATTATGATGTCTCTTGGAACCTGGTCACAAAAAAACTTCGAAACGGATTTATATTCAGTAGTAACTGAACCTCATGCACAAAGCTTTATCGTTTTCCATGTAAAATGCCAATATATGTATTAACACTTACACTTTCCTTTATAAATACAGACATGTAAACATCGTATATAACGTGCCCATTACAAAGACATTGGCATTTATTTTGTTTTACCAGTAACTAAGTACTAAAAATTAACATTCATAGCTAAAATAGAATTAAAAAATATACAAGCAAGCTGTATGAACATGAACGACATCCGTTAACACTAGCATTAACATTAATAGATAATAAATTTTGTTTAATGGAGGGAGGAAGAAAGTAAGCACCTAATAAAACTTTAGATTAATGTACTTAGTGTTCTTTAACTCAATTTGTGACTCATGTATGGTAACGAAGTAAATTTATAAATTACTGTATACATACATCTACCATACATGGCTGAAAGTCCTGTACGAACATCAGTAATTTTTATATGTGAAATCTGTTGAAAATTGTTGCAAATCTATTTACGAGCGAAAATATAACTAAAAGAATGTAATAAAAAAATACATTATTTATTAAAAAATATATACCTCAATGCTAGAAAAATAAACTACAAATAACTATTTAATAATATTTAATTAATTATATTGATCTCATTTATTTGCTTACATTAGTTACATGTTCTGTCTTAAGTATGAAAAAAATAGATGCAAAAGCAAAACGATAATTTGCGTAAAGACTAGTTATCTTCACAGATATTCACTCATCAGTCCAGGTGACGTATTTTCGAGCTTAACCGAGGCGATGTCGTGCACAAAAATGTGAGATTATCGCATGAAAATATGTTTCGTATTATTACGGATTAATTTAATATATTTTTGTTAAAAATTTTGGAAAAGTAGTGGATAAAGACCATTTATTATTAATATTATTATTATATAATTGGGTCCGTAAATTCCAAAAATAACAAAATATAGTGGTGTAACAGTATGAAAAATTTCACCTACTTTTGTACCTTTTAGAGGTCAAATCATCTTATAGCGATTACGCTATATTTAGTTTTAACTAAAAAAAAACTTTTATTTGTTACGTAACTTTGTTTTAATTTTCTCCTCTGTTATCTTGTAGATAGGCAAATAATAAAATCAAAGTTGACATTTAATGGCATTTAACTATCTTTATTTCGTTGAGTCACAGACATAACAAATTAACATACACATTTGAAAAGTTACTGATTACTGGATGTGGATTTAAGTTTAAGATTGTAATTTTTATCGTTAACTATGATTGTTTACATGTCTACTTATCACATAATTTTAAAAATGTATTAGTAAGCGAATACGATTTAAAATTCATAGCAGATTGTTGTGGTGGAGTGTTTGTGTCGGAAAAAAGCCGAAAATTGTTAATACTTTGCTATGCAACGAAAATATAGCTCAAGTAATAAGTTCCTGATACATAAAAAACGCAACAAACACTACGACATAATTATTATCGCCGCGGGCCATGGCGGAATGCTGCATCAAACGACCCGACGCACATTAAAAACCTATGAAGTTAAGCGAGCTGATTTCCGGTCGAGGTAGCACAAAGAGTAATGAAGTCGTACAGTTTTTGTTGCGTTTTTTATGCCTCGGGATATTCCTACTTGAACTGTACCTCCTCGCCGCGTTGTCGAGGATGCTGAACACGACGGTGCTGGTTGCGCGACCCCCCAAACGGTCAAAAACCACCCCCAAAAGGGGTTAAACGCTTATCACATCTATTCCAACGATGAAACTTAGCGTACTCTCCGTTTTCAAGGATGCTGAATATTTCTTCCAACTCCCTCCAACCCCCCTACTGGCTAATAAACATCCCCGAAAGGGGTAAAAATCTAACGTTATATACATTTTGCCGGTGACATAAAAAAAATTTTTCACCCCGTTCGGGGGTGTTCGTTAGCCGTTAGAGGGGTTAGAGTGGGTCGGAAGAAATGTTAACCATCACCACCATGCTCAACATCCTCGAAAACGGGCGTTACATAAATTACTCTTCAGGCTGTTAAAAAAATTATTTTGAAACGGGCGGGAAATGGCGCCATTAAATAGAGTATTTTCCTCCCTTTTCAACGATATATCACATGCCATATTTATTCATTGGTACTACGTTAGTAAAGTATATACGATTGGAATTGAAACTGGTCAGTTTTAAAGCACAGGACCGTGCGTACTGAACTTGATATTTTGTCCTATATATTTGGCAATGGTATTGAGATTCGAACGGTAGTTGAAACTGTGCAGGCGAGTCCGAGACTGGCAATGTAATCAGCCTGAATGAACCATCTACGACTGCACTGGTTTAAAGGTAATAAAACGGACAGGTCTACTAGCACAAGAAAACTCGTAAATCGTTTCTTTATCTTGGAACGTGGAAGTCTAATATCGTGCTGTCTATGTGCCAGTGCAGCGCATAAATACCTATTATAATATCAAGCGTAGGAGTTTAGTTAGTTACTGTTCATATTTATAAATATTTACTACTGTATAAAAGGTAATATATTTTAATTATTTACTAATTTACCATGGCTTTCTGGAGATCATTTGAAACAGAGGATAATATAATAACGCCCGAAAATCTTATCATTTTGTTATGACAAGCATTTCTATTTACCTCCGCCCATGTACAATAAAGAGATGCCGACTGTTTTTGCCGGCTTTTAGTTTTTATACGGTTTCAATTCCAATCGTATATACTTTAATTATAAAAACATTTTTTTAAAACCAATAATTTTTTATTTAACAAGCATTATACTTGACATGGAGAAGTATGATTAAATAAAACGATAGAATAATTCAATAAGTTGTTCAAATCTTTGCTATGATAAAACATTAACACAAGCAAGCCCACGAATTTTTTTTCTTGACTTATTGTCCTGTTCCCGCGATAACACCTTTCCTTTTGTATTTTACCTTGGGCTATGGAACTCCACGCAGGCGGCTTACAGTTTGCCTCCGTGGCAATGTTGGTTGTTGCCTTGAAACCTCAAGGTCTTCCGACTGCAGCCACAAATGTGCAACTGGCTTCCTGTCAGTGGTTTCCATTTGTGTCGTTTTTTCCTAAGTTGTGCCTATCCTTTCAACTTAGCTACACCGTGCTGATGAGGACCAAAAAGTCCGAAACACGTGTACACGGTTGCACTATCATTTCTGCGGGCTTGCCCACGAATTATTTTTTTTTCATGACTTATTGTCCTGTTCCCGCGATAACACCTTTCCTTTTATATATACATATATATATATATATATATATACATATATATATTATGTGCACGACGTCGCGAATGATACACTGGAACATTCGACGCGGGTATATATAGAGTGGATCCAAGCGCATTGAGGACAGTTTGGTATGAGATGAACAAGTGACATGATCAAAGAAGACCAGTAATAAGTTATGAACTATAGTAGTGAGACTATAGTAGATCGATGTTGTAATTTGTGTGTTATGATAGCGATTTAATTATTGTAATTAAGTGATCAATAAATCAGCGGTTTATGAAAGTTCTTGCTGCAATTTATTGAACCCACGTACAGGGTGTTTACTGAAGATTGTAAACACGTAACAATATGAATATGCTTTCTTTTGGTAAGTTTGAAGCGCTGTCAATCGGCAAAATATAGCGATGACGTGTTGACAGGAGTTTTAATTATTGTTTCTTGAGATAAGATTATCAAAATTAATAACTTTTGCCCAGTAAGTCGATCATTAAAAAAAAATTGTCCCGGATCTATTATAATAACAAAATACATAGACGGATGCTTAGTTACAAGGCGAGTACCCTGTATATGGTATCTACGCATATTTACCGATATAATTATATTTTTATGCTGTTAATTTCCAGGTTATTTTATATAAGCTTTAAACAAGGTATATTTTTTTATAGGTGTCAAGGTACAACATTTACATGTTGGACTTGGTAATTGTAAATAAAATTATTATTTTATCACATTTCGTAATTGATGTTAAAAATATCAATAACGTAGTGCTTCTACGACTTTATCAACTTCATCATAATGAAATTTTCGAGATATTAATAAGCAGAAGTTTTTTTTTAAAAATGCATCAAGTTCTTATGGTGTCTTATATCACAATATAAAATAAAAATAAAGAATCCCCAATTTTGAAAAAATATAATTATCTTTAAAATGAATAAACAGCCAAGTTTTTTTAATGCCGTGGGACAATTTCTTTTTTTTTTTTATACATTTATTTAACGTCGGCCTATTTCCGCTACTGGGGCCTAACACCGACGCCTGTAGACGAGCTACCCCCAACCAGGAATTTTGCCGAACCTCTTCCCTTAAGAAGAGTAGGGATCTTTAACTTGCCTAACATTTAATAGACAAGGGACCGACGGCTTTACATCCCCTCCGAAGGATGGTATCTCTCCTATACAACCCTCGCCTAAGGTTGTATAGCTTCCGCGCATACACTGATATACAAGCCGCTGGAAGAGGCGCGGTTTCCGTTGGAATGGCCACCCATCCAAGTACTAACTGCGCCTGTCGTTGCTTTACATCGCATACCGAAGTATGTACATAGTAAAGACGCACCTACGCTCGCCCCTGTGCACATCATTTGTACGTGATGTCCAAGGTTTGTAAAGTAAGATAGGTAGCATGGTAACTTGAACGGAATGGAGGGGTTACGATGAAGGCGGCCATCTTGCGCGTCATCGTGCCTGCTGAAACATAATTGTACGTATGCATTTTTTTAGAGTTATTTCGAAATATTTGTTATTTTTGTGTTTATAATCGTGCAGTCGTGTTTATAATCGTTACAGTTATTTAGTGTATAATCTAATTGACAATTACTGTTAAAGAGAAAGACTCATAGTAAGTATACAGAAGTTTGTAACCTGTGTATTTACAGAAATAATTTTAAGGTAAACAGTTTTTATTATTTCCCGTTCATAATAATAACAAATAACAATGTTACATACAATTATTAGATGACTGGAGGAAAGGTTTGTAGTGTAGCTGTTTGCAAAAACAACTCAAAAAAGGCAAAAGAGAGTGGTGAGATGTTGATGTTTTTTCCTTCCCTAAAAAAATTACTTAATACAGGAAATAAAATTTATTTTCATATGATACAAAGAAATATTAGAAAAACCAATGAGTGATTTTTTCTTATTAATTGCAGTCTCTAATATGACATGATAAAATTTAATGGCCCTCTTGTTAAATTTTATTAATAAATTATTCTAATTCTATTAAAAAATTTTTATTAAAATTTTTTAATACTACATAATTGTAAAGGTTGGCCTGGGGAAAAATGTCTACTCAGTACGTCATAAAATAAGAAACTTTTCTAAGTAACTCTTTTCGTTAGGGCGAAAATTAGTATCATGTATGTTTCTTCATCTATCTTATAACTTATTAAATTCGCTAAGAATTATATAAAGCAATGAAATCAAGACTGAAGTCTCGGGCAAGAAATTGCACATAAGATTAAAAGAACCTACTTTAGTCCCTTGATATAAAATGTACTTCTTTAACAGCATACATTAATTAGTTATAAATTTGATATATATATATATATATATATATATGTTATATAGTATTTGAGCCACTGTATACAAGACGATACGTGACTTTTGCTTCATTTCAGTTTATCCTATAATATCATATTTCAGCTACGTGCAGATAACAAATTCCCGCTATCATTTATCGCTTACAAAGTATCATATTATATTATATTACATTTTAACTTATCATGATTATGCTGAATTGCTTGCTTGCTTTTCTTTGTTCGTCATTTAGATGACACTGCATCTAAATGTCATAAATAGAACCACGAGACATTTCTGTAGCTAGTTATCATACTCACTTCAAATTAAATACTTATACTTTATTACTGTATTATTTCTAAGAGTCAACGTTGACTCTCTACAAATAAATAAAATTGTTTTTAAAAAACTTAGCTAAGAAACGCGAGCTATAACATTGGCGCAGTCGGTAGGATCTGTTAAACATCTCTGGAACAAGAAGCCTAACTTGTAGTGAAACGTTCGAGAACAAGGAGAACATCTCAACAAGGGTGCCTAACTAGTGCGAGTGATCTACAAGAACAAGGAGACCTTCCTCACCAGTGGTGGCGGATCCCAATCCCTCGACGGAGGAAAGAACCTACATATGAAGATATTTACGTAAGTCATTTTTAAGAATCATCACGTTTTATTACTGCTATTTTTATTTTTCACATTTCGCAATTATTTAAGTGTATTATACTGCTAGTACATTCAACGAAAACAAAACAGTTCTGCTATCAATTTTATCCTTATTATTACCCAAACGACATAATTAGTTCTATGCTATACGTATTATACTGTTAATACGTAATCGTGTGTATTATACAGCTAATACACTCACCGAGTTCCATTTTATTTTAAAGCGACATCGAAGCGTATTATACTGCTAATACGTACTTGTGTGTATTATACAGCTAATACACAAACAGACAAGAAAATCTTTCAAATTTAACTTCAATAGTTTGTAACTAAAAGCAACAAAATGTCAGAACAAGAAGCCACCGTTCAAATCGAAGAACAAATTGAAGCTTATAAACTTTCGGAGATATTCTCGATAATACCTGAGTTCGATGGAAACCCCATCAACCTACAAACATTTTTAAATTCTTGTACATATGCTCAAGGAATGGCAATTAATGACCAGTTGTTATTATTGACTATTCATATCAAAAATAAATTGCGTGGCAAAGCTGCCGAATTGATAAATTCTAGAAATCCGGCTACATATGCAGAAATAAAATCCTTATTAGAAGCGCACTTCGGAGATTCTAGAGACCTAACATCTCTAATCACTGACCTACAACGCATCCATCAATTACCTAACGAATCTGCGTTAACCTTTGTATCACGGTTGCAAACGCACAATGCAAAAATGCATGCCGCAATCCAAAAACAAGCTTTGTCCAAAGAACAGAAGAAATCTCAAAGTGATTTAGTCGAAACTATGACGCTAAATAATTTATTAACAGGCTTAGAACCAAATTTAGGCAAAATTATACGTGCTGGCAATCCACAAAATATGTTGGAGGCTATTAATCGAATTAAAAGAGAACTACAACTCTCTTATTTTGAGTCACAAAAATTCTCGAGAAATAGCCAAGCTAAAAACCCAATTCCTCCCCAACAAAAGAGA
The DNA here is from genome assembly GCA_963675555.1 of Leptura quadrifasciata. NCBI lineage: Eukaryota > Metazoa > Arthropoda > Insecta > Coleoptera > Cerambycidae > Leptura > Leptura quadrifasciata. The sequence goes on from OY776679.1 coordinate 15,697,568, forward strand.
CCAATTTCAACTTTCCAACAGAAAATGTGTTCATTTTGCAATCGCATTGGGCATACTGTAAGTGAATGCCGTACTAGGCAACAACAACAATTTATGCCATCAACGTCCCAAAACTTTCAAAGACCAAACTTCCAAAGAAATTCAAACTTCCAAAATTTTTCGCAAAATAATCAATTTACTCACAGGCAATTCCCACAAAATAATCAATCTAATCTTCCACAGCAAAATAGGCCTTCAGCCATCAGACCAAACCCGAATTTCAATCAGCAGAGACCATCTGCAATCCAACCAAATCCAAACTTTAATCGTTACGATCAACAAAAGGCCCATCATTTGAACTATGAACCTTATGATAGTTACATTGATAATTCCAATCAATATGAGACCTACTCTACCGATTACTCCCCAAATTACCAGCTTCAACAAGACAATTGTGAAAATTATAATTTCGAAACCAATCAAAGTTTCCCAGAGAACTATAATTCTCAGTCTGAACAGTATGAGGATTATACCGCTAATCCTCAGGATTTTTACCAAGGTTCCAACCAATTAACTCATCCTCCCAACCAGGAATCCGAACCAATTGCAGAATTGGAAACTCAGATCCAAACGATGACTCTAAAAGACAGTTTCAACCCATACCTGAATTTCCCGGAACACAAATTCATGTAAATATTCTTTCGCATGCATTGCTAACTGTCAACTCAAAAAATCTCTATTACATGAAGGACATAACCGGTAAATTTAAAATTTTGCTAGACACAGGCGCCGGTATTTCAGTTTTTAAACCTAGGACAGCTGAAAACTACAGGCGCCGATCCCCTGAAAATGTGATTGTTCAAGGTATAACAAACGAAAAGATTAATATTAATGAATCTGTTCTCATACCATTTACCACAAGTGATCCTCATAAAGTTTATATTCACGATCTAGACATAGACTTTGACGGACTTTTAGGCGCGGACTTTTTCGAACATTACGAATGCAGGATAGATTTTAAAAATAAACAATTAGTGACGAATTTTAAAACTGTACCGATATTCAAAGTTACTGATATTTTACCTTCGCAACCAAGCGTAACCCGCGGTTTAAACACCATAAAAAATCGAAACTTAATTTCCATTGAACCGCGCACGGAAAAAATATTCAAATTAAAATGTGACCTACGAAATACCGAGGCTATACTGGTAGCCCAAGAAAACGAAAAAGTACGCTTACCCAACGCTATCGTCAAAATAGACAACAACGGAGAATTTTTAACATCTGTAATAAACGCAAACGCTATTCCAAAAACTGTAGATTTGTCAAAACTTAAACTCGAACCAATAGAAAAATTTAGGGCAATCTTTAATTTAAATTGTCAAAACTCAGACTACCAACAACAAATAGACAGGAATTTCGAAATTAAAAATCAATTACGCTTAGAACATTTGAACGAAGAAGAAACCGATTTAATAACACAACTTTGTCTAAATTTTTCGGACATATTCTATCTAGAAGGAGATAACTTGTCATTCACAAACGAAATTAAACATTCTATTGACACCAACAATGCCAAACCGATATTCACAAAATCTTATCGTTACCCCCAAATTCATAAGCAAGAGGTAAAGTCACAGGTTTCAAAAATGTTAGCCCAAGGCATAATCCAGCCTTCGATTTCTCCCTGGTCCTCCCCAGTTTGGGTAGTCCCAAAAAAACTTGACGCCTCTGGCAAACAAAAATGGCGAGTTGTAGTCGACTACAGAAAACTTAACGAACTGACTATTGACGACAAATATCCCCTTCCGAACATATCTGACCTTCTTGACCAACTAGGAAAATGCCAATACTTCACAACCCTAGATTTGGCCTCTGGGTTTCACCAGATAGAAATTAATCCCGAAGACGTCCAAAAAACTGCCTTCTCTGTAGAGAATGGCCACTATGAATTTCTTCGCATGCCATTCGGTCTTAAAAACGCCACATCCACTTTCCAAAGGGTTATGGACAATATCCTACTAGGTATCCAAAACGAACGTTGCCTCGTCTATATGGACGACATCATCATTTATTCCCCAACGATTCACGAACATATTACCCGACTAAACGAAATATTCCAACGCTTAAGGAAAGCTAACCTTAAAATACAGCCCGACAAGTGTGAGTTTCTTAGGAAAGAAGTTGCCTACCTAGGACACCTCATCACCAAGGACGGTGTAAAGCCAAACCCTGCTAAGGTTGAAGCAATCCTAAACTTTCCTCAACCCAAAAACCAAAAGGAAATTAAATCTTTCCTGGGTTTAGCAGGCTATTATAGACGTTTTATCCCCAATTTCTCTAAAATATCAAAACCTCTGACCAAATTACTACAAAAAGACATACACTTTAATTTCGACAATGATTGTACGAATTCATTCAAAAACTTAAAACAAACCTTGACAACAACTCCGATACTAATTTACCCGAACTTCGACGAGCCTTTCCTATTAACCACAGACGCGAGTGCATTCGCCATTGGTTCCGTGCTTTCGCAGGGCCCCATTGGTAAAGATTTACCTATCGCTTATGCCTCCCGAGTTTTATGCAATGCCGAAACTAAGTACTCCACGATAGAAAGAGAGCTCTTAGCTATCGTGTGGTCAGTAAAGCATTTTAGACCATACCTGTTTGGCAGAAAGTTTAAACTAATCACCGATCACAGACCACTTACCTGGTTATTTTCAATAAAGGACCCGGGTAGCAGATTAGCCCGTTGGCGCCTCAAACTTGAAGAGTATGACTACGAGGTAATATACAAACCCGGCAAAATAAACAAAAACGCAGACGCTTTGTCCAGAATCAAAATAAACCACTTTAACGATTGTTCCAAATTCTATTCTAAAATTTTAGCAGCTAACGAAAACACAGACGATGACGAAAGCCTAAATGACGAAAACGAAATAACTAACGAACATATCGCTCAGGAATTTGACACATTCTCTAGACTATACAAGACAAAATCCCTAATAGATTACTCGAAAATCGAAATTACAAACAAACAATTGTTAGATCGAGAAAACAAAAACATAATTACGTTCTTTCGGCAAAATAACCTAACAGACCTTCATCACCAAATTATAGAAGATATTTTCGAAGAAAATCCCGAATTCGACAACAGTACAATCAATATTGTCTCTAGTAAATCAACCCGACATAGAAATTATTATATTATTGCTGTACCTTTCGACCCCGAATCTGTAATAGAACACTTGTTTTTAACGTTGTATAAAAATCAAAATAAACTAGATCTTTCCAAAACCTACTATGTCGAAAATAATTTGGACCTCCCAATACTCGAAATTCTCTCATTCATTTTTGCGGAAAAAGACCTAAAATTAATCATTTGTCAAAATCTAGTACAATGCCCCGACGAAGACCAACGCCCAATAATCCTCGATCAAAATCACACTGGAAAAAATAATTTGCACCGCGGAATAAACGAGACAATACGCAGAATCAAAAACAAGTATAATTGGCAAGGGTTAACGAAAGATGTCGAAAATTTTATCAAAAACTGCGAAACATGCCAAAAAACGAAAGTTTGTCGAAAAAATTTAAGTAGTCCACTGGTAATTACAGAAACACCAAAGACACCATTCGAAAGAATTAACATTGACTTATTTGAATTCCCTACGCGCAATTATGCCCTGACTATTCGCGACGAACTGACTAAATTTACACAAGCTTACGCAGTCCCCGATAAATCCGCCAAATCTGTAGTAAATACGCTACTGCTTTATTTTCAACATTATGGTACTCCATTAAGAATACATTGCGACTATGGAGGAGAATTCGATAACAATTTATTAAGAGATTTGTGTAGATTATACGATATAAAATTGACTTTTTCGAGTGTAGGACATCCCCAGTCAAATGGTTCAATTGAACGATTTCACGCAACCTTGGCCGAAATGATAAGAGCTAACAAAACGGAAAACCCGAATGAACACCCATTTACCATTTTACCGTATGCAGTAATCTGTTATAATAACTCTGTAAATAAAACTCACGGATTTACCCCATACGAATTAGTTTTTGGTCATACATCTGTTCGTCCACCGGAAACATTATACAATCAAAAAGAGTTAATCACTAAATATGTCCGAGATTTAAACAATCGCATTTCTCACTATTATAAAATAGCTCGAAGTCGAACTGAAACTCAAAAACAAAAAGCCAAAGTTCGGTTTGATAAAAACATCCCCGAAAATCGCCCCACATATAATGTTGGCGACAAAGTATACGTTAAGGAATCTCAAATAAAGAACAAATTACAAGATAAATTCAACGGTCCGTTCGAAATTAAAGAAATTTTTCAAAATTCCGCTACGCTACTAAATCTCGAAACGAACCAAACAACTAAAGTAAACTTTGGCCGAATGAAACCATATACTGAAAATTAAATTTATTTTCAGGTTTCTGCTGCTGCTCGGATCAGCACTTGCCCAGTATAAAATAACATCGATCAACAACACGATCGGAGTGTACTACCACCGAGACACAGACATAGTAATCTCTAACGAGAAATGGACTCTACTTGTACATAAAAACATATCGACTCTTAAAACAGCATTTGACAAAAACGACAAAATCTTACAAACCCTCTACAACACACTCGACCCAACATACCATTACATGAATGTCTTTTTCGGCGATGTAAAAACGCATCTCAGTTTATTAACTCAAATCTCTCAATCGATACAATCAAAATTTAACGAAGTTTACCTAGACACAAAAAGATACAGACGAGGAATACTAAACGGTATCGGAACGATTTTCAAATCGATAACTGGAAATCTAGACGCAGAAGATGGTCAGTACTATTCTGATTGCATCAACAAGCTAAATAATGACGAACACCAACTCGAAAATTTAATCAAAAATCAAATATCTGTCACGACTTCAGTCATCAAAAATTTTAATTCAACTATTCAAAAACTACAAATCGACGAAGAAACTTTCAATAAGGATATCAAAGAAATCGAAACCTCAATTCTAGATATGACTAAGGATATCGAAAATATCCACACAAAATTAAGATTTTTAGAAATTTGCGAACAACTCATGGCAAGTTATTTATTCATTGAAGACAATTTAAACGATATTTTGAATGCCATAACATTCGCTAGACTAAAAATTATACATTCGTCAATAATAACTCCTGACCATTTAGTAACAGCATTACAAGAGATTTCTCAGAGTTTACAAAGAAACAATTTGCCTCTACCTATTAAATTATCAGCAGTCGCTCAGTATTTAGACATTATTGAGTTACAAGCTTTTCAAGTAGATTCTAACTTAATATTCGTTCTAAAAATACCCCTTGTCGAACCTCAAAATTACAATACCTTCCGCCTATACCCGATCCCAATTCTTGATAACAGAACTGGCCTTCTGCACATTTTATCTATTTCACAAAAGTTTATCGCGAGAGACGATGATTCTTTGATGTACATACCAATTTCAAATTTAAATGAATGCAAACCACTATACTTTGGAACGAAACTATGCTCAAACCTGTTTGCATACCCTATCGATCAAAATGCCATATGTGAAGCCAGAATCCTGAAACAGTTGACTAAACTCCCCGAAAATTGCCAGACATCCTTCATCATTGGTCAAGGATACAACGTTCAAGAACTTGAAGACAACACATGGTTAATAATAAACTCCGAACCACTTCACATCACCATCAATTGTCCAAAAAGAGATTCAATAACTGAATTAATCAACAAAAATTCAATCGTCAAACTACAACCCGGATGTTACGCCTTTGTAGGAATCACCAGAATACAAGCTAGTGCCAAAGACTTTTCAGACATTAAAGACAATTCTCATCCCATCCAAATTCCTTATGAGTGCTGCAATCAAATGCCCGACAAAATTAAATTACCAAAATTAAAACCTCTCAAATTAAACAATCTAAACGTAGAAGATTTGGACATCGCCAAAACCAAATTGGAACAATATTCGAAAGACCTGGATGATCTTATAAACGAACCATTTGTGAACAAACATGTATCTTGGTTCACGTATTTTACCATCACATTCGTTGTTTCCCTAATTCTACTTTACATACTCTGTAAGTGTAGGAAAAGACGACGTGGAATGCTGAAAATCCAACATTCTACAGATGACGCCCCTTCACCCTCTCCAGGACGAAGCAAACCATTTATGAAACTTCCCGGTTTTATCCCTCCAAGAAAGCGACCCGTTATCAGACCCCAAGAAGGAGATGACATCGAGTTAACATAGACTTTCACTTGTGATTTATCATTCACATTATTAACTTAACCTTTGTATATTTTTACCTTTATTTTTATTATTTTTTATTGTATTCATTCACTATTTTATTATCCTTTCAATTTCAAAAAGTTCCTGTATAACAGCAACTTTTTCATTAAGGGGGAAGTTGTTATATAGTATTTGAGCCACTGTATACAAGACGATACGTGACTTTTGCTTCATTTCAGTTTATCCTATAATATCATATTTCAGCTACGTGCAGATAACAAATTCCCGCTATCATTTATGGCTTACAAAGTATCATATTATATTATATTACATTTTAACTTATCATGATTATGCTGAATTGCTTGCTAGCTTTTCTTTGTTCGTCATTTAGATGACACTGCATCTAAATGTCATAAATAGAACCACGAGACATTTCTGTAGCTAGTTATCATACTCACTTCAAATTAAATACTTATACTTTATTACTGTATTATTTCTAAGAGTCAACGTTGACTCTCTACAAATAAATAAAATTGTTTTTAAAAAACTTAGCTAAGAAACGCGAGCTATAACATATATATATATATATATATATATATATATATATATATATAGGTAACGTCAATTTTAAATTCCAAGGAAAACGTTATCGATGTTAATAATCATTAATCAAAAAAATCAATTTATTAATTTGTGCTTGTACATTAAAAAATACAAAATACGGAATTCAAATTCATAACTAATTATACTTCTATACTAATGGTTTGAATGCCAGAAATTCGAATGAGCAGGCAGAGTGACGCGTTCCCGTATTTTAAATAGTGATCTCTGATTGGTCGAAAGTTACCATGCTACCTATCTTACTTTACAAACCTTGCGTGATGTCCTTATACCTTTACACATTAGGCGATTTAGCAGCGCGATCGGACGTGCAGCCGCAGGTAGCCCCGATGGTTCACACGGTTCGTGTCTTTAGATTAAAACCGCGCGACTTAGTCGCATATCTTTTCACTCAACCGCACTATTAAATCGCGCTGCTAAATCCCCCAGTGTAAAAAGGGACTTACCATTACTGCCATATAACTGCATATTTAATCTAATAGAATTGATTTAGGGCAGTGTAAAACACGAGTTCAAAAAATCCAATCAGATTCCGACATTGAGCGTTGTAACTCTAGATAATATAAGAACCGTAATATCCGATTTACACAAAACCAACATATGGAAAAAATCCGCGGATCACGTCATAAACAAAGAAAAAGAGTATCTCAATTTGCCGCCCGTAGAGTCATCGTTATTCAGGTAGGGAATGAATCTAGTAGTGAGCTTACTGATGACTGCGTTACCATGTGACCATTTTTTCTCGAAACTATAAGAATTTCTTTTATTATTATTTAAACGTTCTTACTTTAATAGAAGTTCTATTTTAATTGAGGTAAAATAGGATATACCTATCTATCACTTCACCACTTTCAATCATAATTTATTAGTTAAGTTTATTAGTCTGTAAAACAGTGTTACGTCTAATAAACGATTTTTAAAATATTGTAGGGCGTGTATCACCTTGAAAAGTAAGTTACGCGCGTATATGAATGGCACGGGTCGAGGTCGGTTTACAAAGGAATGCTGCGCTTTTTTTATATCGTTTCAAACTAAGATTGGATAAACTATACTCCAACGGAAACCGCGTTCTCGCCTCACACATCTTCCAGCGGCTTGTATATCAGTGTATGCGCGGAAGCTATACAACCTTAGGCGAGGGTTGTATAGGAGATATACCATCCTTCGGTGGGGATGTAAAGCCGTCGGTCCCTTGTCTATTAAATGTTAGGCAAGTAAAAGATCCCTACTCTTCTTAAGGGAAGAGGTTCGGCAAAATTCCTGGTTGGGGGTAGCTCGTCTACAGGCGTCGGTGTTAGGCCTCAGTAGCGGAAATAGGCCGACGTTAAATAAATGTATAAAAAAAAAATAAACTATACTCATCTAAATGTCAAATTGATCACGGTAATATCTAATAATATCAGAAAAAATAGGACGGGTCAAAATATAGTAAATAATCCCGTACATCCGGGATAATTACGGAAAACGGAGAAAAATTATAAACTCTTTTCTTATACGAAGCAACAACCGAGTATATTTTACTTTTTCTCCATATCATTTATGTCAATAACAAATTGCAAGAATAAAATCGCTATCCCCTAACAAAAAAGAAAAAACCGCTGCCGAAGGAGTCATTACTTCCACATCCAGATTTTGTATCCAAGTCTTATTCTTATACATACTAACTCCCAATGTAATATTTTATTACCTTTAATAATAGAGTGGGGGTGGTAGAGGGGGTGGCTAATGCAAAAAAAATTAGAAGCCCTTGGTTCTCGTATACACAATAAATTCCGATTTAATTTTTTATTCCCTTAAACAATAGGGTGTGGGTGGTAAAGGGGGTTGTAGAGGGGGTAACTAATACCAAAATAAATTTCGGAGACCTTCGGTTCTCGTACATACACTAAATCCCAATTTAATTTTTTACTCCCTTTAATAGGGTGGGGGTGGCTAATGCCAAAAAATTTTTAAACTCCCTTGGTTCGGGTATACACGCTAAATCCCAATTAAATTTTTTACTCCCTTTAATAATAGGGTGGGGGTGGCAGAGGGGGTAGCTAACGAAAAAAAATTTTTTTGAGACGTTTCGTTCTTGTATACACATTAAATCACATTTTATTTTTTTTACTCTTTTTTTTTTTTTACTTTTTTTACTTACTTTACTTTTTCATAATAGTGTGGGGGTGTTATTGGGGGTGATAATGGGGGGGGGGGCTGATACCAAAAATTGTTTTTGAGACCTTGATTTTTCGTACATGCCCTAAATTGTAATTGCCTATTTACCCTTATTTAACTCCGAACCCTTCAACGGAATTAGATCAAAATATAATCTAGTTCCAGATCTCATTCATAAGTGTACCAAATTTCAAGTCAATATCATAAACGATTCCAGAGTAAACGTGCGCACAAATCAAGTTACAGACAGACCGATAGACAGGAATTATTTTTTTTTTCGCTCAAATTTAAAATATCGACGTTTCATGAGATTTTAAGCCCATTTTAACAAAAAAAATAATTTTTTTTTCGTTACTATACGGTCGTGAGCAAAAAAAAAATAGTTTGTGGGTGTTCAGTAGTGCTACACAAATTTATCCAACAAAAAAACCCTGTGGAATTTTGAGGAGGGACGAAAATCCCCAAAATCTTTGCACTTTTTTCGATTTTTTTCGAAATATTTCGAAAACGGTTGATTTTAGCGGACAACTTTAAATTAGTAAATTGTAGCTTATTAAATTTCGTGCAATTTGCATGGTGAAACGTATTTCTTGACCCCATAGGTACGGTCGTAAGCAAAAAAAAAAAAAATAGGACAAGTCTTATAACGGTATTTTGCTAAAATCTAGTTGTGTACATATAACTTTAATTTTTGTGACATTGTCAGTTAGTTATCATAATTTATTGCAAGTGTGCAAAAAACTAATATGCCTCATATAAGCGATTTAGTTAAATCTGGAGTTATTGCTAAAGCAGAAGATGGATGGTCAATGGGACAAATTGCACTGCGTTATAATATTGACAAAAATTCGACGTGTAACATTTTAAGAAAGTGGAGAATAAACGGTACGATTAGTAGAACTCCCGGATCAGGGCGATAAAGCATATCAACTCAACAACAAGACTTGCAATTGGTAAATGCTTTAGTAGAAAATCCATTTTACTCAGTTATTCAGGCTGCTGAAGGAACGAATTTTCCTGGATCGAGTAGTACTGGTCGCCGGCGAGTAAGAGAATCGGAGCTACGCTGTCATGCAGCAGCACAGAAATACTTACTTAAAGCTGAACATAAAGAAGCTCGAGTAGGATTTGCGCTTGAATTTTCAGCGCATGATGTAAATTTTTGGAACAATGTAATTTTTACCGACGAAAAAACTTTCCAGTCAGCACACAGCGGTCGCATTCGTGTTTACCGCTCCCCGAATACTCGATTCGATGAGAAATATATATCTAATAATGATAAAAGTGGTAGATTTTCCGTCAATATGTGGGCTTGGGTATCGGCACGTGGTCCTGGTTTTTTGTGGCATATTGAGGAACGATGTAATAGTGAAACGTATATTAGGATTTTAGACAATATTATGCTCCCTTCTGCGTCACAATTATTTCCTAATAATGAGTTCATATTTCAACAAGACAATTGTTCCGTTCATACTGCTCATACCATAACTAGCTGGTTTCAAAATAACAACACAATGTTCTTAACTGGCCCAGTCATAGTCCAGATCTTAACCCTGTGGAAGAAGTATGGAGACTACTCGTAATAAGTACCCAAAAACGAAATGTAAGACCACGGAATGCCGAAGAATTACTGGAAATAGTAAATAATGCATGGGAAAATATTGTTACTAATGATTATTGTATAAGGTTATTTAATTAATTCTATGCCAAACAGACTTATAGAAGTTATAAATAGAAATGGTGCAATAACGAAATATTAATAGCTAGTTTCTTGTTAAGTAGGATATCATTTGTCCTTTGATCCAGGATTTCTACTAATCGTACCGTTTATTCTCCACTTTCTTAAAATGTTACACACCAAATTTTTATTAATGTTATAACGCAGTGCAATTTGTCTCATTAACCATCCATCATTCTATAGCAATAACTACAGCATTAAAATAAAAAATAATTTAAAAGTGATATCTGTTTTATTTCGGCTACTCATTACATATTCAAATAGAGACAGATTTACATTAGAAAGAAAAAGTTGTCCTATTTTTTTCTGCTTACGACAGTACTTCCACTGGACGTGGAAGTAAAAAGATTAACTCCATCAAATTAAAACTGTTAACCACGTGTTCTCAATGACTAAGCCATAAACAGACATCCATCATTCATTACAATTTCACTATCATTATCCGCACATATTTATTTATATCAGCTTTGTTGATAAAAATGAATTAACATTACACGCCGAGGTCTGTACCTTAACGTATCCTTATCTGCATGTGTTACAGCTGAACATATTTGCATTTATTAATGTATTATTTATATTTAATATTCGATGAGGCACGATCGCTCAATAAAGATGATTAATCATGTTGGGAGGCCATTTAAAATAACTGAAGTAGGGTAGGTATTAACTTACTGACATGCGGCTGTTTATTGGATGAATGAATATAATATTAAATGCAAAATATGTTAACTGCACACACATTGCTGATTATGATGTGTCATAAATATTTTTGGTAAGTTTAGATTGCGTAAATAATTGTACTGAGCTGTAGATAGGCCAAGACCTGTCCGAGGATTTTTCTAAAATATTTTCGTATTCAGAAATAATAAATTTAACCCATATTTTATGTACACATTGTATAAAGATGATAACTACAAAATGGGCATAGGTCTAAAAAATAATACAATAGTGTAAAAATCAGCCCGTTAGTGTAAAAAAACAGGGAGCTGCGCTTGTCCTACAAAAGCGATGGGTTGAACCGGCGTGTTCTCTGCCCTCAACATGTAAAAATAACAAGGGCTGAAATTATTACTAAGGGCCGATTTTTCACTATTATTTAATTAATATTTTTGAAATCGAATGGTCAAGTTGTCCTACAAATTTTTTTGCAGGTTTTCCAGTTCTTCTACGCCTTGAAAGTGTCAGTTCTATGATCAACATGTTTAGCGGCTGTGTAGAACTTTGCATACTTCTACCAAGAATTTTCTGAGAGAAAATAAGTTGGAAGACTCGTTAGGACGAAGCCACTCACTAATAATATCACTTTAAAAAAGGGGCGTTGGACCCCGGACTACATCTGCATATTCATTCTTATAGTTTTTATAAAATTTGCCACAAACTAAGTAAAGATTTCAGCAAAAATATTTAACAAAATCATCATCAAGATTACTTTTTGAAATTTCTGAGTTTTCACATGTCACCATAAACACCGAATAAATTTTATATTTAAAATATTTGATTAAGTAGGTATCTCTAGAGTGTGATTTATAGACACAATAATTCCTCAGTAACAAAATATATTTTCCATTCCACTGTAATTATTTTAACGAGTATTTTAATCAGTATCATAGCTAGTATCTGGCAGAAAATTTCCTGACATGTGACATCATGCGGCAGATAAACTCTTAAAACTTAAAATTATCTAACTCGCTTCCATAAAAATATTACAGCCCAGGCAAATTGGAGTATATTTCATCATTCACCGGCTATAAATTGTGACCCACGCGGAAGGATATGTAAACAGGGGGCTTTATTAAATTTAAGAATTACGTACAAGTAAAATGATTTAATCCGGGCAGACGTGCGTTTGAGGTTGTTTGGGATTTTCTAACAGAGTGTTCAAAATTAAATTCGATTTCAGATACATGTGTTCTGAAACGGTAAGTCCAGGAAATGTTTATTCTCGTGGTTTGATAAGAAATTAGTTAAAAACACTAAATTAAAACACAAAGTATCCGACAAAATGATAAAAAAATGTATGTGGCGAAGTAGTACCTACACGAAAATAGTACTTTTTAGAAAGTTCCCATCTGACCAGTGTACGCAACATGAAATGATATGAAATGATGAAATGAAATTTATTAAGTAGGTCATGCCTAATATACACAATACATAATAATATCAAATTAAATTACATAACAGATTATAAGTAGTTATACATACATACATACATACATACATAATAATAATAATAATTCATACACATAGTACTAGTATAATACAAATTATAGGGTCTACATAGTATTTTAATGTAAGTACACAAGTTCTAATGCACCCATATCATCTTAAGAAGTAAAAAAAAGTATGAAGAGGAGCAAAGATTATAAACATTCAAAATATAATTTAATACATTTTATATACATTAAGCATTATGCGCTTGATTTACCTTATTTAATAAAAAATGAGACAGTTGTCTTTTAAAGATTGTTAGCGTTTGAGCTGTTTTTATCTCCATCGGTAATTCATTAAATTGTTTAAGACCTTTGTGAAACAGTGAATTCATTGATTTTTTGAAATTAGTTGTTTGTATGTGAAAATTGTTATTGTTTCTTGTTTGATAATTATGGATTTCTCTATTTATTGTTATAAATCGGTTGAGATAAGCTGGAAGTAAGTTGTGATTTATTTTATAAATAAATATCATCGAAAAATAAACTAGTCTAGTAGAAACTGTCATCCATTGAAGAGCATCTAACATTAAACTAATTGGAGTGTATCTACTGCATTTCAGAATTATCCTCATGCCACGATTTTGTAACTTTTGTAGAGCATTCATTGAATTGTTGTCTAAAAGGTATAAAATACTTGCACAATAGTCGAAGTGCGGTTGAATAATAGTCTTATACACAGTAATATTTGTGGAAAAAGAAAGCTGATTAGATATTCTTGAAAAAAAGTATAGTTTTTTTGTTATTTTCTTTTGTATATATAAGAAATGATTTTTAAATGTTAGAGTATTAATTACTCCGAGATATTTAAATTCTTTAACCAGTTCTAATTTATTATTTTCTAATAGTATATTTATATTTATATTATTTACGTTAATGTTATTATATTTAAATTTCGTAGTCAAAATCATTGCCTTTGTTTTGTTGACATTTAGTTTGAGTTTGTTTATAGCTAAATACTCTTCAATTTCGGCTAGTTCATTATTCATCCTCATTACGGCATTATCTAAATTATTATCAGCTACAGCAATTAAGGTATCGTCTGCAAATAGATTTAAAAAGTCACAAGACGTAAATTTAACAATATCATTTAAATAAATTATAAACAATAGGGGTCCGAGGACACTACCCTGTGGCACCCCAAATTTATTTTGACGAGGATTAGAAAATTTATTGTTAATTTTTGTAATTTGATATCTGTTCCTCAGGTAGTCCTCAAACCAGTTTAATACTATGCCATCTATACCATAATATTTTAATTTTTTTAAAAGAGTCAATCTGTCGATAGTTTCGAAAGCTCTTTTGAAGTCTAAAAATACAGCTAGGATATATCGATCGTTATCAATCTGGTTAATCCAATTAGCGATAGTTAATTGTAATGCTGACTCACACGAGTGATTCTCTCTAAAACCAGACTGATTACTGATTAATAAATTATTCTTATTAAAATATTCAGAGAGTTGTATATGTACTGCTATTTCTATGATTTCTTCTATAGCTGGCAAAGTATTAATCGGTCTGAAGTTACAAGCCTCGTTTGTATTTATTATTTTTGGTATAGGTGTTATTGTACTAGTTTTCAAATTATGTGGAAATTTACCTGTTTGTAATGAGGTGTTTACTAATTGTATGACGGCATGTCCAATGACATCGAAAGAACTCTTAATAATTTTAGCACATAATACGTCATGTACATTTGTCTTATTACATAAATCTGATACAATTTCCTGTAGATCGTTCATTGTTAATAATCTAAAGTTAGAAAAATTACTATCTATGTTTATAAGTCCTCTATCAGTCCATTCAGTGGTATGATCGATAGAATTAATTATATCGCCTACACTGTCAATAAAGTATCTATTAAAGTTTTCTGCCAACTCTGTATCTTCATCAAAATAAACTATTCTATCGTCAATTACAAAATGTATGATATTATTTAAAAAACTGTGATTTTCCTTTTTAATTAATGTTTTTAGCGTTTTCCACATTGCTTTAGGGTTGTTTTTATTTGAGTCTATCTTGTTTTCATAATACATCCCTTATTTTGGTAAAAACCTCCCCTTGGTGGTATATTCTGGCGGTTTTTCTTAATTTTGTCGTAAACCGATGTTCAAACGTAAAAAACGTACAGGACCAAAAATGTTGTCCATTAAATTCTACATAAAAACTGTTCAACATTTTAGCTGGTCCTTACTCAATTCTCGCAAATAGCGTTCAAAGTTGGGGGTTGCGTTTATAAGGCCAAAATCTATAGAATTATGTTTTAATCTCGGTTTTAATGGTAATTACAAGTTGTAATATACCTACATAGGTAAAATTATCTAAGTCAAATTTTAAAATGTCGCTAAAATATTTATAGAGCACTATATATAACTGATCATTTTATAATTTGAGCTCGTTTTCACACCATCCATGAGGTAGAGCTCTTGGTGCTTTTTTTTATTAAGGGGTGCCCCCAGTATTTAGCATTGTCCTCAGTGTGGTGAATTTATGCAACCTTGTCCATGGCAGTTGGAGCACATAGTTGAACAACGTAATCCAACTCTAACACATCCACGTCGCTTCTGGCAACCCTTTTTACAGTTGCACGATATAACTTTTAAAATAGAAATTGGAGCAGGCCCCTCTGTAGTAAAAACTGGTGATAAAATATTGCCCATTTTTTCCAACCCCACTGCGTTGGCTGCATATTTTTTGCAAGCCAAGATTTTGGTGAAATATCCGGTAAGAGTGTTGTTTTAATGCTGCGGATGTTGGTGGCAATTTAGATAAAATTACAGCATGATTGGATTTGACCAACAGCTTATTATTCAAAGAAGTTTCCGTTCGTTCAGCTTTATGTAACATAATAATAATAATAATAATAAAGGTCTTTATTATGAAAGGTTCATAAAGGGCGAAGTTTAGTCACAGGACTATTCTTCCACTTAACCCCAAATGCCAGAGATACATTTACGATATTTACATAAAGAATAATAAAAATGACAATAAGATTCTTATTCTAAAGTATTGTATAAGTATAATTGAGAAATATAAAGTGAAGTATCTCTGGCACACACATAACATAAAATATACATAAAGAGGATATTACTAATTTGTAGACACTATAAACTAAATTAAAAAAAAAAGAAAAAGAGAAAATGTAAATAACAACCAGTTAATCTAAAAGATGAATAATTATTTTTGCCTAGCAAATAAATATGCCTTAAGCTCTTTTTTAAACTTAACTAGAGAGTAACATTTTGTCGTATTATTCAACATATTGTAGTGATGTACGGCAGTATATGAGAAGGATCGCTGAAATATAGCAGACGAGTGTTGCGGCATTGTCAACATGTTATTATTTCTGACAGTTCGACCATGTACTTAATTTCTAGGTACGAGTTTACTTTTGAGATAATCAGGGGTGGAAGTTATAAGAAGACGTTGAACGAAAACTAAAAGATGATACAACCAGGTGCTGTGTATATTCAGCCAATTAAGCTGTTTAAATTTGTCACTGATGTGGTCAAATTTTCTCAAGTCGTGAATGAGCCGGCAACATGTATTCTGCACTTTTTGAATACGATTCCTAGTGTTTTTATCCAAACACGGATAATAAACAATATCACAATAATAAAATATAGGCATGACCATTGTCTCACATAATTTCTTTCTTCATTTGTAATTCAGTATGGATTTGTTTGCATACAAGAGTTTTAAACGTACATAAGATTATCTAAGTAAATTATTTACATGCTCAATATACCTAAAATTTTTATCAAATATTATGCCAAGATTTTTAGCGCAACTTTCAAATGATAGTTGTTGATCATCAATTTTCAAACGCAGATTTACTTTTAAATATTCATAATGCGATCGAGAACAAAATAGCATAATGACTGTTTTATTTGAGTTTAATTTTAGCTTATGCTCTTTACAATATTGACTAATATTTCCAAGGTCTTCATTTATTTTATCAGCTGCAATGTCATATTTCGTCGGATCGAATCTTAAATAAACTTGTGTGTCATCAGCATATGACTGTATATTACAGTTTTCTACCTTGGTATATAAATCAAATGTGTATACCAGGAACAACAGTGGCCCCAATATGGATCCTTGTGGTACACCGGAAGGGATTGGTTCTGGTTGAGAAATACCTAGATTAGTTCGAACAATTTGATAGCGGTTATTTAAATAACTCTGAAAAAACATCAGTACCTTATTTTCGAGGCCATAATACTGTAATTTGGCACATAGCAAGTCATGATCAACAGTATCGAAGGCTTTGGAAAAGTCAAGCAAGACCAATGCAGTTGCCAGACCCTGATCCAAACCACCGATAATGTTGTCTGAAATATTTAGTAGTGCTGTAGTGGTACTATGTTGTCGCCTAAAACCTGACTGATTTGTTGGGAACATTTTGTATTGGTTAAAGAAATCGTTAAGCTGCAAATAAACCACCTTTTCGAGAATTTTGCTCAGAACTGACAGCAAGCTAATGGGTCTTAAATCATTATAGTCTAATGGAGAGGTAACTTTAGGGATTGGACAGACCACAGCACTTTTCCAGTAATCAGGAAATTTGCCCTGTTCTAAACATAAATTAATTATGTGAGTTATGTAAACTAATATCTCAGGCATACATAATTTCAACATTTGTAGGGATATTTTATCTATGCCACAAGCATTGGATTTTAAGTGTAATATGATATCTTTTATTTGTTCAGGACTGACCAGAGTAAATGTGAATTGGGCATTTTCTTTAAATTTTGATGTTAGATACCGATTTACAACATTATGATCTGCTTTATCGCTGTTATACACCTTAGAAAAATATTCATTTATTTTTGTAAAATTTTGCAAGTTTTCTGGAAGGTTGGGTTTGGATTTAGACAGTATATTCATGGCTTTTAGTTTTTTCCATAACTGACTACTGTCATGTTCGTCGGAACAGTTTAGGTATGCAGCTTTTTCTCTTTTGATAGCAGCGTAACTCTTTGTAGTATTCCCAATTTACCTGAGTTCTGGATTTTTTATACTTGTCATAGGCTTTGTCTCTCTCTTTCATAATATTATTGATTACATTAGTGAGCCAGGGTGCATAAGGCTTATTTATACGTACAGTGCGTATTGGAGCATGAATATCAACCAATCGAATAATATTTTCTGTCAAGAAGTGAACTTTTTCATCTACATTGTTAAGATATAAAATAGTTTGCCAAGGTGTAATATTAAGATCTGTCATAAACAATTCATATTCAAAATTTTTAAAATCCCTGAAAGTATAGATTTTTTGTTTAGACCGTTTAATTGCAATATTCATAAATAACATAAGTGGGAATTTCTTACCAGCACTTTTGATCTGATCTTTCGTAGATTTCGTGTTGTTGAAAATATGAATAACATCTTCCAAATCCTCTCTCTTCGTTAATATATCTATTATTTGAGATTTTCCTTTTCCGAAAAAAGCTGAGATGGTATCACAACCACTAAACGTGTGTGCAAAAATACATATACAATTATACATATTTTAAACAGCGCACTAAAAACTACCCTTAACTTTGGACGCTATTTGCGAGGATTGAGTAAGGAATAGCTAAACCGCCAGAATGTACCGCCGGGGGGAGGTTTTTACCAAAATAGGGGATGTTGCGGACACTGGTTAGATGGGAACTTTTTTGGGTCTTGTTCCTAACACTATTAAGAATATATACACGTAATATAAAAACTTTATAAATTATTTCTCCTACTCTATACTTTTGTTTAATTTGTACTAAAGGCAGCTGCAATAAATTTAAAGCAATGAGACAAGAAATGTGATATCGGGAATTATATTCGTATGAACTTAGCAGAACAACTTTGGAGGATTTAATTGTACAAAGGCCTATTATTTACCCCTGGCCCTAATTAGCCGCTAATAAATCGGAAAAATAAATTTTTTATCGTTTTTAGTTTTTTAAAAATTGTCGAGTGTTCTCGAGTTCACATGAAATTAGCAGGACAACTTTAAACAATTTTTTTTGTTAAAAGTAAGCGGCTTAATATTTGCCGCTTTTTAGCCGTAAACAAATGGCATAAATGAAATTTGTGAAAAATAAAAATTAAGGTGATAAAAAAATCATCTTTGAGAATCGGCAAAATAACGTCAAAAACGTTATGATTTATTGAAACGAAGAAGAATGCAAATTACGAGAAGAAAACTGACTTTCGAACGAGCTGGGTGCGTGTTTTGCCGAGTTTCGGAAAGATATTAAAAAATTGCAAAATTGTCACAGCAAATTTGAAAATGTCACGATTAATTAGAGGAAGGGTACAAATTTTGAATTTTTCCAAGAAAACTCAGCAGAACACCCATTAAGTTGGGTTTCAAAAACGCTTCCTGAAGCCAGTTTTTCTTCAGGAATTTACCGTTCCCGTTTTTTTATTTAATCGTGACATTTTTTAATTCACCGTAACAGATTTGTAATTTTTTATTGACAATTTCAGAACGTTTTTCTAAAAACTCAACAGAACAATAATTAAGGTTGTTTCAAAAAGACCTTTGGGCGTCAGTTTTCATTCAGGGATTTATCGTTCCCGATCATATAATTAATTGTAACGTTGTCGTCTTTGCCGGGTCAATTTTGGTGATTTTTATTGACAATTTTTGAAGTTTTTTCTCGAAACTCAACAGAACACCCATTAAGGTCGTTTCAAAAAGGCTCTCTTGGGACCAACTTCCGTTCAGGAATTTACCGTTTCCGTTTTTCTAATTAATCGTGATGTTTTTGAATTTCCCGTGACAAATTTGCAATTTTTTATTGACAATTTCAGAACGTTTTTCTCTAAACTCAACAGAACACTCATTAAAGTAGTCTCAAAAAGGCTTTTGGGCGTCAGTTTCCATTCAGGGATTTACCGTTTCCGATCATATAATTAATCGTGATGTTTTCGAATTTGCTGTGATAATTTTGCAATTTTTTATTGGCAATATTTGATTTCTTTACCCGAAAATCAGCAGAACACCCATTAAGGTCATTTCAAAAAGGTTTCTTGGAATCAGTTTTCATTAAGGAATTTTCCATTCTAACTTTTTCGAATTAGTCCATCCGATTGGACCCCAACAAATAACCAGAAGCAGGGTGGGGGTAGAAAAAGGGGTGTTGTTAAGGGGTGAAATGTGTTTTTTACGATTTCCGCTCGGGTTTCCGGCAAAACTAGACCTTCTATCGAAAAAAGTCAAATGCAAAAATTGTAAATAATCTACAACTTTTATTTCAACTATTTTTCAGCATAACTTCAAAACTATTGAGAAAAACGCCAAAAATCAATGTACTGATTTTTTATTTTTATCTTCCACAAAAATGATTCGATTTTAATGAAATTTGGTGAAAATGTGCATTTTTATGTCTTAAGTGAGCTGTAATTTTTTTTTGAGGCAAAATATTTATTTTTTTAATTTTAAGCGAATTTAATTTGAAAAAAGGCCCAATTTTCAATCAAAAAAGTTGATTAACAAAATTCTGATTCTTGAAAATTTCAGGACAGATTTTTTTTCGTTGAAACCTCTACTTTAAAATGATGCTGCATAAAAACCATACCGTTACTGTGGAAAAACATTGTTAAAAAAGGGAAAACCCAAAACAAAGATTTTTTAAGATCAATTTTTCCGTAATGTCACGAATCTTTGGTTTTATGTTAATATGTCTTCTTAAGTCAAAGGTAGAATTTTGGGGGCTGAAGGAACATGTGAAAGTATTCGAAGGTACTAACTGCATATGACGTTGCTTCATAAATGGACTTGAAACTGCAGTTTAAAATTCAAGATGGTACAATAAAGATTTAGCATTTTTTTAAGGTATTTTCTTAATATCCTATGCCCACATTACTAGGACAAAAAAGAGTATTTATTGTCATTACAGTGCAAGCTGAATAGTGGTTAAAAATCGCCTATGTTAAAAAGTCATCTATTAGCGACAGGAAAAGCTTTTTTTCTGGTTGCAAGGTAGTAATACAGTAATGGTGTAAAAAATAGGAGCTTACTAACTCTAATAGAAAACTTATTTAATCTTAAAATAGGGCTCTAACTCCTGGCACCATAGCTATCGACCTAGAGCAACAAATAAATAATTAGAGAAAGACCGATCTAATTATTTTTTTTTTAACAGAAAGAGAAATTTGTTCTCTTGAAAATGAGCCCTGACAGAAGGGCGTAAGGACCTTCCCTTGTCCTTGTACAGGGCTTAAACTAAAAGTCGACGTCCTGGCTCTCTAATGAAGGAATTTGATTTTTTTTTTCATTTTCAAGGGGATGAAAATCCCCGTCTATTGAGGAGCATTTCATCCCCTCTCCTCCCCCTTCAGTGAAAAATAAAGAATTAGAAAAAAATGTAATTTTTTCTTTTGCTTCCCATTTTTGAATTTTTGCCAAAAATCAATTCGGACCAAATGGAAGTTGTAGCTGCCATAAAGACAAAGAAATCCTGTTTTAATTTTTTAGAATCGCACGAGCAGATCAGGAGATATGGGGATTTTCCAGTTTTGCACCCACAACAGAAAAAAACTACCCTCCTAACCCCATCTCTTATAGAGTGAAGAGAAACACCGCTGTCCGACTCCTTTTCCTACCCTGAAACTGAATCCCTTCAAACGCTAAGCCCTAAGTGACCGATTTTAAAAAACCAAAAACCAGTTTACGCGCCTCGAGATCTTTCTTTTTTATCCGAAATATTTTTTTGTCCGGTTCCCCGATCGCACGCAAACTGGAAAAAATCGATTTTCCATATGTTCAACTGCCCCCCACCTGCCTGGACGATGTGAAAGTGTCAAGGAAGTGGGGGAAGTCGTCTTCTATAAGATATAAAATTTTAAAAAAAAACACTTGCTAGATCTACTCCACTAAATGAGAACAACGGGGAGTAGGTAGGTACCAGATCTTGTTTTAAAGGCGGTAAAATATGAATTTATTGTCCAATTATTTCAACAATCAGTGACATTCGATAGGTGAGGAGAAATTTCAGAAATAGGTAGGTATACCAGTACGTATAGTCCAAGCAGTAAAAACTTCCCTACACTCAAAAAAGGCACAAAAACTTTACGACATAATTATATCGCCGCGGGCCACGGCGCCATGCCTGTCATCAAACGACCCGACGCACATTAAAAACCTATAAAAATAAGCGAGTCAATTTGCGAACAGCAGTACAAAAGGAGTACCGGTATTTTAACGAGGCCGTAAAATTTTTGTTGCGTTTTTATTTGCCGGGAACTGATTACTTGAACTATATAGTTATTTGGTGATGTCAATTTATTTACGTACCAGAAATTGTTCTATAAATCGGCCAAAAACTCCTGAACTATTGGCAAAACATAAAATAACATTCCTACGTTTAAAAACATGATTATTTTTAAAAATCGCTGACGTCCGGTCCGTGCTAATTTTGTTAGAAATCATTTTATATGTCTGTCAAAGCTACAGTAATCGATTTATACAATAATCTGACGACTGGGACAACCATTTTTTTAATAATGGCGGAGTTAGCTCAAGTCCTACTTATGAGACTCATATGGTTTTCGGCAAGCATTAAACAAGTTCCTGCCTACCAGAAAAAAGTTCCTGAACAAATTAACAGATTAAATATAAGTACACTATATTGCCTGGTCTATTATGCAAATCACAAGTAAAATAAAAATTGAGATTACGAAGTTCAAGTTGATTTTGAATACGCTTTTTTAAACAAAGGATATGTATACTGGACTTCTAATTGCATCTTTCTGATTAGTTGTTAATAATCATTATTGTACTTCTTTACAATTAATGAACCACCTATTAGTTGTATTACTCGTATTCATAACACAAGTACAAAAAAAACTAGAACCTATTTGTAAAAAATTTACATTTACTATAACTAAATAATAGAGCAATAACTTACTTTTCTTGTTCTTATTTTGTAGGCTAAGGATGTGGCAGATGCATACAGAATAGGGTCCATCATGGGGGGCATATCCTTACCACGACCGCCATACACAAGCCACAATAATCGGTTTAAAAATGATGTGACTGTCTCAAAGACAAATCCTATAAATTGTCTGGAATAACGACGAAGTGTTATGACTGTATCACTCATAGAAGACATCTTTAAGGCGAATTTACTGGTTGTAAATTAAATAATACAAAATGTGTTACGATTTTCTTCTAAAAAAGTCAGTTAAACTTCACTAAAATTTTAAGTAGAAAAATACACCGTCATTGCGACTGAATACGAACTAAACTAGTCCCCACAAAATTGTTGTTAATTTGATGGGAGACATTTTCTTCCCCACCATCTGTAATCTGTCAAGCTTGACAAGTTAAATTTAGGGTTATGTTTAGATATTCTTCAAAGCTAAACTTTATTTCACCAAACATCAATCGTAACCGAAATACTTCTTAAAATTTTGCACCACTACACGAAAAAAACTATCCATTTCAGTTGCTTTCACGTGTAAATTTTTGTCCTTCCAGTCATAACTCACTACAAATGCACAAATTGATTGTTTTTATCAAGACGGAGACACAAATACCAAACGCCTTTCAAAGGACGAAGACAGAACGTATACCGACAATGAGTTAAAAACAGTGTATAAATTTTCTCGTTTTCAAGCAATAATACTCGCAAAAAATATGTACGTGATAAAAGTGAACCGTATTAGCTCGATATAAACTGTTAATACTGTGGTGAGCAATAAAACTCTTTATTTTCATGTTTTTCGGCCGTGAAATCGATATTTTAGGTTAATAAAAGTGCCGCGCATGCGTCATAAAGTGTTCCCATTAAGTTAATTTTGCAAATTTATTATTTATAATGAGCGCGAATAAAAACAGTTCAAATAAACTGAGTAAAAGTGCTTTGGCCAGTTTGCTTATCGAGAAAAGTCCGAGGGCATCGGCTCTTGTACCTCCAGTTTTGCAGCAAGTCGGAAAATTGGCCGCTGGGGTCGCCAGTGTCTGCACAGGGCCCATAAATTCAGGTTCCGCAACAGGTAAAATTTAATTGTGTTTCTATGGTTACATTTATAGCATTTTATAGAAATCGGTGTTGCTACTGTCGTTAATTATTAGAGTGGGCGAATATAAAGCGATAAAAGACAAGTTGTATGATATGCAACACGTAATACAGTCATTGTGCATGACGATTGCCTATTGTACATCTGCATTTATTTTACAGATCGTACATGGTATTTAGATTTTTAAATTTCAAATGAGTGTTTATTGATCGTTTTTATAACACAATCCAAAATAATATAAATATATATACACGTATATACCTAAAAATATAGTACCTAAGATGCACGCACATAAATTTTACATTTCATAATAATACATTCTTCAGGACCACCTGGAATAGATTTAAATTAAGGTTACTTTTTCTGTCTCAAAATATACACATGCCTACGACGTTATTTCCAAACAGTGGTAAAAATGTCACGATATCAAAAATAAAGTTTACAAAATTTAGGCAATTTTAGAGGCAGATGACTTTTACAACAATTTTCGTGAACATCTTGAAAATTACACTTTTTATGACAAAAGTATTCAGGAACCTCTCAAATGGCTAAATCTCAAATTTTGTAAAAAAATATTGAATTATGACAGATTTATAACAAAATCATTGTAGGCAGTAAGTATTGTTACGTGTTTACATTATCCAGTAAACACCCCGAACGTAGGTTCCATCATTGCAACACGGATTGTCATAAGCCACCGAATTATTTATCACTAAATTTCTTACAATAATTAGTCCTTATAATAACACACTAATTATAACTTTTATTTACTATAGACTCACTACTATAGGTCACAACTTTTTACTGTTCTTTTTCTTAACTGATCACTTGGCTCATCTCAGAATTGTACTGAACTGACCCTAGTGCGCGTTCTTATCCTTGAGGTATGTACCGTAATATTAAAAATTATCTTAGTCAAAGGTGGTAAGGGAATAGAAAACTGCCGTCTTGGCTTGATGTTTGCCAAATTTTGACAATCAAAACATGATTAATATAAATGTACGATACTAACTTCGACAATTATTTCACCGAGATAAATTTTTAATACCGCTTTATTAATTTTTTAGTAATTTTAAGTCGGCCTCAGCGTTTATGGCGTGTGTGCGGCTTGAGCTACGGCTTGCTTCAAGATTTGTTCTCACTCATACACATATGAAGCGGTCACTGTAAAGCTACCTACGACTTTCCACTCTATCAAACTACTATAATTATACGTTTATCTCCTTCGTTCATGCGGCTAAATGCGCTGATAATGGGCCAACGTTTGTGTCCACTTAATTGTTTCCGACATAGCCGTACGACAAAAGTGTAATTGTAATGTTTTCGATATATTCAAAATGTTTTAAACGTATTTTAAAAACATTTTACATAATATTTTCGAAATTACTTAAACAAAAACCCGCTGCCCAAGGAAACACTACTTCCACATCCAGATTTTTATCCAAGTCTCAATTTAATTTTTTACTCTCTTTAATAATACGGTGGGGGTGGCCATGGAAGTGGTAGAGGTGGTAGCTAATGCCAAAGTAAATTTTAGAGGCCCTTGGTTCTCGTACAAACACTAAATCCCAATTTACTTTTTATTCCCTTTAATAATAGGGTGGGGGTAGTAGAGGGGGTAGCTAATGCTAAAAAATTTTTTTGAGGAATTTCGTTCTTGTATACACACTAAATCGCGTTTTTAATTTTTTTTACCCCCTGTCATAATAGTGTGGGGAAGGTTATAGGGTTGATAGTGGGTTGAACTGTTGTCAAAAAACTTTTTGGACCTTGACTTTTCGTACATGCCCTAAATCGTAATTTTATGGACTCTTGTTTGCTTGCTTTGCCTATTTATCTTTATTTTACCCCCGAACCCTTCAACGGAATTAGTTAGATCAAAATATAATCTAGTTCCAGATCCCGTTATAATACTAAGTCTACCAAATTTCAAGTCAATATCATAAACGGTTCCAGAATAAATGTGCGCACAAAAAAGTTACAGACAGATATACAAACAGGCAGACAAACAGAAACATTTATTTCTCTCAAATTTAAAATCTCGACGTTTCATCACATTCTAAACCTATTTCGAGAGAAAAAAATGTAAAAAATTTTTGAGTTACTATACTTCCACTGGACGTGGAAGTAAAATATTTTGAAAATGTCCGTTCGTGTACTCACAAAATACCTAACTTCAATAATATCATGAAAACTTTAATTTTAAATTAATCTATTTGAGAGTTTGAACTTTTAGAAACAATCATCATAAATCATATAAGTGATTTTAAAATACTGCCTTCATTAATTAATATTTAGGTACCATTATTCAATATTTTTTTTACAAAATTTGGGATCTACTCATTTGAGAGGTTCCTGAATCCAGTGGTATAGTTAAATTTTCAATAAAAGGGTCGCTAATCAAATTTGTCCATATTTTTTAAAATTTTTGGTCTATTACCCAAAAGTGAGAAAGATTAAGTTCATATTTGCATAGCGTTTTTATCGACATATAGAAAAAAAATGAGAAGGTTTGTTATTTTTCGCAATTCGCGACTTTTCAGCATTTTGTTAATCTTTTATTTCCTTTTGGTAATTTAAATTTTTGAAACAACTGAAATAAATTCTGAAAAAAATCTCTTTGCCTAATTCCAGAAAATTAATAATCAATTTCCAAATAGAAAGAGAAGAAAAAAATTTCTTTCAGTAAAGACCTTGAAAAATGAGAACTTTTTTAAATACATTTTCTTCCTCTTTTAATACAAACTCTACAAATCATAATTATTTGTTTTTAATTTTTTTCACAAATTTTATTTCGACAAAGTTAAGGATTTCGCTTCAAAGAAATTAGTTGCACGTAAAAAGCCCTCGAAAAAGAATCGTCTGTTTAAGGTACTCCAAAAAGTTATGGTGTCGCGTTTTTTACCAAATACTCTAATTTTCTGTATTTTTATGTCTCGTCTATCTCAACGGCAAATTTTTTAAATTTGAGCGAAAAAATTGATTAAAATCACAAAAATCCATTTTTGTAAAATCTAGATTTCAATAATTTGTTGAAAGACAAAAATGTGACTTGAAAATTGAGAAAATTCAATTTAAAAAATCAAACTTGTGTTATTTGTAAAATCGACAAAATGTTGGTACAGCCAGTCCATGTTTTTTTTCTTTAAAAATATTTACTTTATAAACAAATTCATAATTGGCGATAAAACAAATTTTTAGCGTTATTTTTTTGGTAAAACAAGAATTTAAAAAGTCTTGGACTTGGCTTATTTTGCGACTGAAACGGAAAAATTCAGTGTTTGCACTGACCAATATGAAAATTTTTTGGCGACGAAGGATGTCAAATTCGAATTTAACAATTTTTATCGTTTATTAAAAATCGAACTTTGGCTTTTTGTTTTCTTCTTTTTCGTTTTTATTTTTTTATTAATTTTCGTATGGAAATAAAACATATTAAGAAAAGGCCGTGGTTTGAAGTTCACGACAAATTATCTTTCTTTGTTGAAAAATTAAAAAAAAATTCAAAAACTGTCTTTGTTAAATGAAAGTTTTCAAAATAGTTATTAAAAAAAAACTTTGAAGAATATTTTAATTATTTTTACAAGGCGGAGGAGGTTAGTGTTTTGTGAAATCACTATTTTTCATTAGAATCTTTAAGAAGTACCCACAATTTCTGACTTTTTAATTCAATTTCCAAAAATTTCCACATCCAGATTTTGTATCTAAGTCTTATACACGCTAAATCCCAATATAAAATTTTACTACCTTTAATAATAGGGTGGGGGTGGCAATCGGGTGCCTAATGCCAAAATAAATTTTAAAGGCCCTTGGCTCTCTTATACACACCAAATCCCAATTTAATTTTTTACCCCCTTTAATAATAGGGTAGGGTGGCAGAGGGGGTGGGTGGCTAATGCCAAAACATTTTTAGAGTCCTTTGGTTCTCGTATATACACTAAATTCCAATTTAATTTTTTACGCCCCTTAATAATAGGGTATTTTTGAGACATTTAGTTCTTGTATACACTGAATCACATTTTAAATTTTTTTACTCCCTTTCATAATAACAAAAAAATTTTGAGACCTTGACTTTTTATGGACTCTTACGTTGTGCCAAATTTCAAGTCAATATCATAAACAGTTCCAGAGTAAACGTGCACACAAAAAAAGTTACAGACCGACAGACAGAATTTTTTTCGCTCAAATTTAAAATCTCGACGTTTCATGACATTTTAAGCCTATTTCAACAAAAAAAAAAAAAAAATTTTTGCGTTACTATACTTCCACTGGACGTGGAAGTAAAATTAGTATAGTGGCACTAAGTAGTGAAATTTGTAATAGCTAAGAGTTAAAATTTCTGTCGGTCTGCAACTTTTTTTTTATGCGCACGTTTACTCTGGAACTGTTTATGGTATTGATTTGAAATTGATGTAAAATTATGTATTATAACGAGATCTGGAACTAGATTATATTTTGATCTAATTCCGTTGAAGGGTTCGGGGTAAATAGGATAAATAAGGGTAAATAGGCAAAGCAAGCAGGTAAGAGTCCATAAAATTGCAATTTAGAGCATGTACGAAAAGTCAAGCTCTCAAATTTTTTTTTTGCATCAGCCACCCCTCACTATCACCCCCCAATGCCACCCCCACACTATTATGAAAGGGAGTAAAAAATTAAAACGTCATTTAGTGTATATATAAGAACGAAATCTCACAAAAAATTTTTTTGACGTTAACTACCCCCTCTACCACCCCTACCCTATTATTAAAGGGAGTAAAAAATTAAATTGGGATTTAGTGTGTATACGAGGACCAAGGGTCTCTAAATTTTTTTTGACATTAGCTATCCCCTCTACCACCTCCATTGCCACCCCCACCCTATTGTTTAAAGGAATAAAAAAATAAATTGGGATTTAGTGTGTATATGAGAACCAAGGGCCTCTAATTTTTTTTACATAAGCCATCCCCTCTAACACCCCCACCTTACTATTAAAGGGAGTAAAATATTACAATGGGATTTAGTGTGTATAAGACTTGGATAAAAAATCTGGATGTGGAAGTAGTGATTCCTCGGGCAGCGGTTTATCACTTCGTACTGTTCTTAAATATCACTTGCTCATCTAATATATAACTGAACTCCATGCGTTGATCCACTTCTTATATATCCATGGCGTTTATCCTAGATTAATTCAATTTCACTTCATATTATTCCGGACAACTTCTCGATTCTTCTAATCAGTCAATCCAGGATATTCTACTGCTTTTCAATCCATCCGTGGTAATGGCAGTTCTCCAGTTGACCCAGAGATGGCGCCGTTTTATCAAATAGCTAATTAGGCAGGCCGCCTTTCACTCTACTACCAGGGACTGAACCTCCCTTCGTAAGAGGGCGTGGGCGTGCACATAACAGTATTGTGGTTGTATATTGTGTTCGTGCAAAAAATCTATTTTGCAAAAAAGTGGTTTTTAAAATATGCCTGTCTGCCATCTGTGGTCGCACCTAGAGCCTAAACTACTGGATCGATTTTGCTCAAATGTTGTATGCGTATTCAGGACGGCCACATCTCGAGGCGATATCGCAAAATCGAACCTAGCTCAAATATGGAAGGAGTTAACCCCTAAAAACCGATTAAAAAAAGGCAAAATATTTTTTATCTCAAAAGCGGTTGTAACGATTTTGATCAAATTTAACACTTGAATCGAAATCGAACTTATCAAATGCATTTTCAGACAACTAAGGTATACTTAAGATCAGCTTTGGATTAACAGCATGTATAAATAGCAATAGATGACTTGTCTATAGCTATTAAATGTTCGATATTGATTGTATGAAAGTTTCTACTATATTTTTTTATATTGTTATTGATTTCTCGATTATTACCATAATCTTTTCACTGATTTAACTTTATTAATATGCTAGTCTGGTCAGATTTAGATCAACAGTATGTTCCCAAGTACTTCACGCCGACCTCATTTTGCACTGAGATTTGACTGATCTACCTATTTTTTTATACATGGTTCTTATTACCTAGAAGTAGAAACTTGCTCATAAACAGGACGTTTACGGTTAATGAAAATTTAATTTAAGTCTTGAAAAACTTTCTTCGTTCCCGTTAATGACAAAAAACTGGCAGTGTTTGTTGTACGATGAGAATTGGCAATATGAATAATTGCCAAGTGATTAAATACGTCAACGGCAGAATGCAGTGGTTTTAGCTATTCCGAGATACAATTTTATAATAGTAATAATAATTTATTCATATACAGCTGTACATTTTACAGATATGAAACGTTACTATAAAACATATACCTATATGTAAAAGTCACAAGATACAATAAATAGAAAAGAGTAACAAACAAACAAGCATACAAAAAATAAAATATAAGCAAAAGAGAATACAGACGTTTACAACAATTATTGTATGTGATAAAAATATAGAGAAAAATCAAATATATTAAATGCATCGTGAGGCAAGCAAAGTTTGAGATATATATGTATTGGTTAATAAATTAAATCTTATATCACATATTATAATCAGAGGGGGCTGATAGAAATTCGTCAACACTGTAAAAATATCCATTGACTAACGAGGTTCTTACAGATTTTTTGAAGGTATCAAAACTTGCCACGTTTTTGAGGTTAGTGGGCAATTTATTATACAGTTTGATACATTTGTAGTTAGGTGAATATTTATATGTAGAGGTATTATGGTGAGGAATACGCAATAATTCACCGTGTCTAGTACTGTGGTCGTGCAGACATGAATTGCTGTTGAATAAATTGTAGTGGCTTTTGACAAACGTTACACACTTAAAGATATAAATTGATGGGGAAACGTTACCGACTGCGAGAATTGGATATCGCTAATCAGGTTTTTGTTAGGAATGTCTCTTCTCTTAAAAAAGTGTATACATTTTGTTTTACTTTTATTTAAAACGAGTCTATTTCTTTCGCACCAAGTACTTAAGTCACAGGTGGCATCATGAATCATATTTACCAGCTGCTGGGGTGTTTCAGCTGACAGGGTTATGACAGTATCATCAGCGAACATTGTAACAAGGCCCCCAGTTATATGATTCGGCAAGTCATTAATAAATAGTAAAAATAATAATGGACCTAGCACAGATCCCTGTGGCACACCAAGTTTAACATCATGCACAGCTGACTTGACACCATTAATATCAATGACCATATTTCGTCCCTCAAGATACGATTGGATCCAACTAATTATGTTGCCTGACAAGTTATATCTGCTAAGTTTCATTATTAAAAAATTAGGCCATACAGAATCAAATGCCTTGGAGAGGTCAAATAGCAGTGAGGCCACATATTTGCCTCTGTCCAGTTCAAGGTAAACGAAATTTAGCAATTCACAGGTGGCTGATTCGACAGATCTATTTTTCCTGAAACCATGCTGAAACGTGGTCAGTAATGCATTAGTCTCCAAATGAGCAGAGAGGCAATTACAGACAATTTTTTCAAATAATTTAGATAACGAATTGAGTATGGAAATCTGTCTGTAATTATCAATATTATTTAAGTCGCCCTTCTTGTGAGTTGGTAAAACTAAGGCTGTTTTAAACTGACGTCAGGAAAACAACCTTGGTGCAGAGACTGATTAAATAAATAAAGCAGTGGTTGCATAATTAGATCTAGAATACCAGAAATTGTAACCAAGGATAATTCATCAGTCCCTATGGATTTTTTATTTTTAATCTGATCAAGGGCGTCGAGAACATCTTGTTCAGAGAAAGGACCAATATGTAGGTTTGTGATGTTCATATTTGGCATTGATGTACAAGGTAGTGCCAAATTCTGCCCAAAATGATTAAGGGCATTTCGCTCAGCTACATTAGAGAAGTGGCTGGCGAAAAGATTAGCAACTTCATTTGGGCTATCTATACAAACGCCATTGTAATTAAGGACAACAGTTTTTATGTCACTGTTGGTCTTGCCTAATCTAGAATGAATTATGCGCCAAGTTTCTTTGGTCTTATTGGATGAATTAGTGATTTTTTTGTTATAATAATTTGACTTAGCTAATTTGATACTGAGTTTATGTTCCTTTTTTTTTAGTTTTGTACAGATCTTTAATTTCAGAAAGTCCTGTATTAGTCATAAGCCAGAACAGCCTCTTCAATGTTTCACCTTCTTCAGTAATCTGGAATGTAACCCAGCCTTTGGAATTAGAGAGCTTTCTGCGTGTTTTTTTTTAAAGGACAAGACACATTAAAATCCCAGCATAAGCAATCCACAAATAACTTAAAACTAATATTTATCCCAAAATCAAACAAAAAGATCTAATTTATGTTGGCCAGTCTAGACCTAAGTTTATTAACATTATCTGCACCAAGTTGTCTAGAGGAGACAGGAACATCCTTTTTATTTGAATTAATGATGCTAGGAAAGTTCAATTTCAGGATATGCGAAAAGTGGTCCGCAATGTTTGGATTTAACAAATTGCACTCAAACCTGGAATTATCTATATTGGTGACCATGTAGTCGATACAAGAGGAACTAGTATGGCCATTTCTATTAGTAAACATGACAAATATTAAATGAATTATTTACCACTGTGTTATGATCAGAATGATCATTGTTACCCACTAAGAACGTATCGCTAAAAATATTAGGAAGATTTAAATTATTACAGATAACTGGGACAGGCTCGGGTATAAAAAACCGTTTTCGACAGACATGGAGTGGCCGGCACTAGATGTGCGCTCCTCGACTATTACACTGTCGTCACTGCTTGTACTGTCCTGCAATATAGAAATAAATATAAGGCTACATTGTATTTTGCCTCCAGTCATTCTCAACAGATGCAGGCTCGGATTTAGACGTCGAACTAGCTACCTGGGGTTTCCCCCGGAAACCGAAAAAGTTTGTAATTGCAAAATAGGATTACGCAGAATAAAGTGTCAGTTAAGTGTGGTAATATAATTGGTCGGTGAGAAGCTCCTCAGAGGGATTTAAATCTAATTAGGTGATGGGAGGCTAAGAGAAGCTTAGAGTAAAGTTAAATGTCGCCGTCGGTCGTTTCAGGAAGTGGTTAGCTGAGATTCTGAAAAACATAGGCGGCGGTAGAAATTGAAAGTTGATTATGCGTTTGACACGGTGGCTTGCGTTATCGAATTTTTTGGAATTATTGAACCTTGGTGAACTCAGCGGAAATCTATATAGTCATTGAATTATTTTATATACGCCTGTGTTATAAAGTACTTCTTTATATTACTAGTAAAATAAAGTTACTTTGTCCACGTCTGTTTTATAATATACCAATTATACTTGTGTTTCTTCAATTATAATAATATATATTATTCACTACTAGCAGTGATTAATCATTAATTACTACTAGAATTTATGGGCGGTTTCTGAAACATTAAATAGAGTTATTCGTTAAGCGTCGTAGTTGCAATTGTGGGAACAATTTTTACTGATTTATGACTTCTCGCTCCTTCGCTTTATCGCTCCTTCGTTTTGCAGATTTTTCAGTTTTCACCCTCGCGCCCCCTATGTGCGGATATTCGCAAAAGTGGTAGAATACTGTATTGTCTTCCGATCTTAGTAACCTTGCAAAATTTCATCAATTGATTATATCAGGAAGTGTGTTAAATAAAGGACGCAAGATTTGAACATAAACATTGTGCACACATTGTGAGTTTTAAAGAAAACCAAGTAAAAAAAGGAACCAGTTTCTGAAACATTAAATAAAGTTATCTATTCATAAATTCCATAGTAACGATAAAAATATTTAATAGTCGTAGACAAAGTACTAGAAGTGTTTGAGGCAGTCCGCAGTGGTAGCCGTAAGTCTACCAGAGGGGAGCCTCAAGTCTTCTATTCGCATTGGACTGTCTTTTTTGAGAGTTTTACAAAGCCTTGCGGTTTGCGGGAGGTCTTCTATGCTCTCACAGAAGTCCTTCCAAGCAGTCCTTTTGCTGGCTCGAATGCGAATTTTATAGAGGCGTCTTATGATTTTCCCAATCCTCAGGAAGCTGAGAACGCATTGCCCTTTGAAGGGCCTGCGTGTCTCTCCACGTAAGTTTTGCAGATCTTTGTTCCACCAGGGAACGTTGTTCTTTTCTTTCCTCCTCCTGAGAGGACAGCTGCTCTCATATGAGACAGTAATCGCTCCAAGGAGAAGCTTCGTGGAGGTTTCTATATCCTCTATGTGCCTGGGTTGAATTACCCTCGTTATTTTACCTGACAGAGTCCGCCTGTAAGCGTCCCAATCCGTATTTCTGAGATTTCTATACCAGCTCTCCTCTAATTGGGGAGCTAGGTCCAGTTTAAATCTGATGTGGAGGTGATCCGAAAGCGAGGGTTCCGTAGACACCAACCAGTTTTTAACCAGTGGGATCACCGACTGGGATCCCAGTGTGATATCAATTACCTCTTGCTTTCGTTGAGTAACGAAGGCGGACGAATAATGTAGCAAGCTGTGACCTCTAGGATTGACTCCAGTGCTGCCCCAGCAAGTGTGGTCACCTATACCACCCCCAAAGCATATAGACCTATCAGCTTAACCTCGTTCCTGATCAAGAGGATGGAGAAGCTGTGTGATACTGTCCTCCATGCAGTCGCGGGTCGGATTGAGAGATCCTTGGACAATAAAGGGTCCACCGTAGGTGCCTTCATAAACATACAAGGTGCGTTTCACAGAACCACTTTTCCAAAAATTACAGAGGCCCTGGTGGAGGGGAACGTGCCTACGATCATGAGAAGCTGGATATCCAACATGATCTCGAAGAGAGCTGTACAAATCAGTGTGGGAGATGTTTCTGTACGAGGAATGGTTGCGAGAGGCTGTTTGCAGGGACATCACTGCTATGGAATCTCATTCTTGATAGCCTCTTGTGTCGCCGCAATTCAGAAGGATTCCACACAATTGCCTATGCAGAAGATTTAACAATAATGCTTAGCGGAAAATTCGAAGGAGTCCTCTGTGAAAGAATGCAGGAAACCCTAGGAATAATTGAAAAATGGTGCAGAGAACACTCCCTGTATGTATAACCC
The DNA here is from genome assembly GCA_963675555.1 of Leptura quadrifasciata. Taxonomy (NCBI): domain Eukaryota; kingdom Metazoa; phylum Arthropoda; class Insecta; order Coleoptera; family Cerambycidae; genus Leptura; species Leptura quadrifasciata. Next base: position 15,732,557 of record OY776679.1, read on the forward strand.
AGGAAGACGGAGATGGTTCTTTTCACAAGGAAAAGGAAACTGGAAGCACTGAAGGCACCTGTTCTCCTGGATACAACACGAAGTTTCGCATCAGAAGTGAAATACCTAGGGGTAATCTTCGATGCCAAACTAACATGGAATCTTCACATAGATAAAAGACTAAAGAAGGCTTACGTTTCTTATGAGCAGTGTCGCAGGACCGGGGGGAAACGTGGGGAATAAAACCAAAGTGGTCATGTGGATATACACTGCCGTCGTAGATGTGATCAATATCTTCACAGACGGATAAAAAAAAGGGTGGGGCAGGATGTGGAATATACTCCAGAAATTTGCAAATCCAATATGAGTGGGCTGTCAGCTTGCTGGGGAACTACTAAAATATCCCAACAAGCGTACAGCAATGGACTACCTGATAATGTCCAGAAAGAACCTACGTTTTATAACGGGAATCCAGACTGGACATTGTCTGTTAAGGAAACACCTACGTGATATGAGATTAAGCGATACACCTCTCTGTAGAGGTTGTGAACAAGAAGATGAGACGGTCCATCATGTACTTTGTGACTGTTCTGCCGTCTCATCAATCAGAGAATCCATTTTGGGACAACTTTGGCCGATGTAAGGGAGATGCCCCTAGGCAGCATCACCACCTATTTCGCAAGATTGGGTTAGTTGGAAGTCTAGGCGAGAGTCTGCCTACAGGGAGGATATACAAGGGGCCCTATGGGGCCCTAGTGCTGTGGTTCAATAATTTTTATTTACCATCCTCCCAACCAATCCCAGATAATAAAATGTTTCTGAACAAGTAATAGTATCCGTAAAAAATAGCATGAGTTATAAGCGTGAGTTATATATTATAATTCACTAGATACAGCCAATCGCCTTTCCGATACGGTGAAATGGAATGGTCCATTATTATTATTATTATTGAGGGAGGGAAGGTCATTTGACATGTTTGATTAGTTTTGACGTTTTTGTAAATAATGTTTCTGTATACTTGCAATTTAATATTAATTGTTATAATTGTAGATAAAGTATATTATTCAACTTGCGATAATGGTAATAACTCACTTGATGGATTTACAACACTCGCCTGCGGCTCGTGCTGCAAATTTCATCTGCCTGAGTTATTACCTACGTTACCGCTCGTTGAACAATATACTATTATTTATATATAAAATAATATAGTATAAATAAACAATATATACTCAGCAAAAAAAAACATTAAACGGAAAAAGTTAAACAAGTAGGTATTATAGTTAGTTATGATCAGGTGTTAAAAATGATATTTTATTTTACGAGTGGGGAAGTTTACGAAACGGGCATAAGCGAGTTGAGCAATCCTACGAACAAAACAATAAAAACAAATATTTTGTAAATAAAACATTTTTAACACTTGTATCATAAATAACTATTACATACGTTTTCTGGATTTCTTACTGTATTTAGAGTTTGAGTAAAATCAAACGCACTAGTTAAGTCATGATTTATTGATAGCACATAAATTATTAAGTCCTTGACTAATGGCATTTCGTAAATATGTTTTTATCCTTTTAAAAGTAAAAAATGATCTTTGTCATAACGCATTTGTTATTGGTAGAGTAAGAAACATTCTTAATGCAATTTTCACATTAGGAAACATGATTATAACATGTTTTTCCCTGATAAATACTAACATGTCTCTACCATTAACGATACTTATCTATATTTTACATTCGTCCAAATCGTTTGAATATTCACCTTGCAAATTATTTCAATCATTTCATATGTCATTGCCATTCATAATCTTAAATTTATTTAAAAACCCGAACTTTTTTCTATTTCTACGTAAGCCATCAATCGTTTCTTTAATTCTTGATCAAGCTTATCAATAACAGCATTAATTCTCATATCACTTCTGCCGTCGAAGCCGGTTCCATTTTCACCAATTCCGTCAAATTGAAGCTTTCTCATCTGTATCCTTTTTTTATTTTTATTATATTCCATAATTTTGGATAGTTGTTTGCCCCTTTCTTCATATTTACAAACTGGTCTCAGTCTCGTAATGGTTTAAAGTAGCCAATCAGTGATTCAAAAACGCAATCGTTGTTGATGAATCAATATCAACGATTTATAAAACCTTACTGACTTTATCACATTTCTCTAAATCATCTGACCATAACGATGTTAAAATTCCCGTCTCTAATAAATTAAATTTACCTAACAATCCTGTAGCTCCTGCTTTTAGGGAAGATTTTTCATTTTTCCTATGGGCTATTTCTTCTACACTCTTCCGAAATGTGTTATATGAGACAGATAAGGCTTTACAACACAGGCCGACCAGTGTGTAGTAGACAAAGATTTAGGTGTTAACTGATTTAAAAAACCGCTACCCAAGGAATCACTACTTCCACATCCAGATTATGTATCCAAGTCTTATACACACTAAATTCCAATGTAATATTTTATTAAAATAAATACGCCACAGGTAATGACGACCCCCTTTATCCCGGAAGGCTTTAGAAGAACCTTATGTGGGAGGGGGCTACACATTTAAAGACAAGGGACACACACCCAATATCCGTGTATAGTGGAAAAATCCCTTTCACAGTATTTTCCACTGCCACGACCGGGGATCGAACCCGGAACTTTTGGGTGAGAGGCAAGTGACCATCAGTCATACAATCATTATTATCTTTAATAATAGAGTGCGGGTGGCAATGGGGGTCGTAGAGGGGGTGGTTAATGTAAAAATTTTTTTAGAAGCTCTTGGTTCTCGTATACACACTAAATCCCAATTTAATACTTTATTCCCTTAAACAATAGGTAGAGGGGGTTGGCTAACGCCAAAAAGATGTTTTGAGACGTTTCGTTCTTGTATACACACAAAATCACATTTTTTTGCTGTTTTTCATAATAGTGTGGGGGTGGTATTAGGGGGTGATAGTAGGGGAGGGGTGTGGCTGATGCCAAGCCAAAAAAAATTTTGAGACCTTGACTTTTCACCCTGTGGTCCTTGTAAGGGAATTTCAGGTCTCGACAAATGTCGATCTGCAGGATTGTTGTATTGTGTTTAAAGATAATTTCTACAAACTTTCATGCCTATTGGTGAAAAACTGTCGCAGATAGAGCGAGTCGAAAAAAAATCGCGCGGCGCGGATTGAAACGAACGCATTGAAACAAAGATCGTGCGTTTAAATAGAATCGTAGTCCGGTGTTTGTTGTTTTTAACACGCTTTTATTAGTTTCACCTGTTTGTTTGTTTGTTTGTGAAGGAATCTTTGAACGTGATTCTCACCTACTTCAAAACGGCAGATTAAACTGAAACTTTGCACACTTATTAAGGACCGATGACAATACAATAATTTGACAATTTTGTCCTAATGTCCTCACCAGGATCATCAGGATAAAATAAAATTTAAAAAATGACTAATCTATTGTCGAGATTTTGGCGGAGGAGATATGTATATTTTATTATTGGTGAGAAACGTGCCGGGGGACGAATGACAAGAGGATGACAAAAAGAACATTATTAACATTCTTATTTTATTGTAAAAAGCATGGGATTTATAACAATTGATATCAAGCACCCAATGATTTTTACAATAAAATAAGAATCTGAATATTTAAACATTTTTTTTTACTTTTTAGTTCGGTTTGCTATTCAAGCGTGATTTTATAGTTTTTTAAACTATAATTTTTTGTTCGTAGCCGGCGCCTCCCAAGCCGTCGGTGCCCCTAGGCAGCTGCCTATACTGCCTTATGAATAATCCGGCCCTGTATCCAAGCGTATGTACGGTTGTACAACAAAAAATCCCACGAAAATATATAAATATGAATTTATTGATTCTATTTCCATTATAATAATATCTAATATGTGTATATAATGCCTTGTGGAACATGTTATCGACAAAACCATTAAGAACATTTCCTTTTCCTTACCAAATTAGGACAATTTCGATTTAGTTTTTTATCGCGAAGTGTTAGGCCGGATTCCAATCCTGATGAATGTGTAAGGGACAGGCTACACAAATAAATTTCTTGCTTAAATCCACCTGATACGTAAATGTATTACAAGAGAAATAACGTCCTTTAAGAATTTATCTCTTGTAAGAAAGCTCGAGGGGTATTAATTTGGTTTCATCGCGCGAGAAAAGGACTTAACTATCATTACAGAAATCTAGAAGAAACACAAAACTAGTAAAAGCTGTAGTAGGGCGTTGCCGATTGCGAACTACTTATATATATATATTATATTAGCCGTTACTCGAGTCCGAGTATAAAAATGTTACAGTTGATAAATTGTGTACAATAAAAAACAAGTAAAAGGTGTAGTCTATTGTAATTTCCATTCATCTACGGTGCACACGACTATGGCTATAGGGGCCAATTCGGGAGAGCACATGTCGACCGCAGTCAGGACAAACATAGACCTGGTTAGGTCTTGGATTCGGCCTTCTTGCAGCAACATTTCCTTGATAGCTGGCCACAACCCCTCGCCATTCGGTCCTGTCCGCTGCAAGTTGTTCCCATTGCTCGTCTGCAATACCGCAGGATTTTAGATTTTCGTGGAGAGCGTCTTTGAACCTCTTTCGTTGACCGCCACGCCTTCTTCTACCGCTTAGCAATTCAACATAAAGTGTACATTTAGGAAGGCGGTTATCATGCATACGATGAACGTGACCTGCCCATCTTAGGCGTGCTCTTGAAATAAGCACCTCAATTGGAAGGCTATTTGCTCTCCTGACTACTTCCACGTTTGATATGTGATGGAACCAACGGATTTTCATCATACTTCTGAGGTGTCTTTGCTAAAACGTTCTAATTCTTTCACATGACGACGGTAAGTGACCCAGCTTTCACATCCATATAACAGTGTTGGAATGACAACTGCTCTGTAGACAGCCATTTTCGTTGACAAAGCAAGGTCGTGGTTGTCAAATACTCTCTAAGTCTCCAGAGTGCTCTAGATGCAGCGTTAATTCTATTGCGAATCTCGCTGTCCATGTTTGCTTTGTCATTAACAACGTTGCCTAAGTAATTGAGCTGATCCACCACTTCAAGAGAATTTCCGTTAAGTGTAATGTCTATTTGGTTCACTTCATGAGGAGTTGACATAATCTTAGTCTTTCCAATGTTGATTTTAAGTCCCAAGGAATCATAGCTCTGGGCATACACATCTAAAAGTTCTTCAAGCTCTTCCGGCGTAGAGGCTAAAAGTGCACAGTCATCCGCATACTGGAGATCACAAATGAATCGTGTGCGTGTCTTCGTGAAAGCTCTAAAGCTCTAAAGGTTAAGGAGACCGCCATCAAAACGGTATCTGAGACCTACTAGAGAAGAGAGAACTACTTATAGTGTGGTGGCTTAGAGCAAATATTAGCCAGAATCGTTACCTGCTGGATTAAAGCGAGATATTTTGCACAGTTCATATGTACTCTCAGTACAAATAATTTATGGGTGCCCTATTTTCAGGCCCGCCATCTTGAAATACGATGTCATCTTTGTTTTCGCTAGGGGTTTGAATGTTTTAAAAAACGACTGAATATCACCCAAACGATTGGGTTTTCGGAAAAACATGTTATTATATTATGTTTTATTAACAAAATGGGCTAGTAGACAATAACGAAAATGACAACAGTAATAATATAGCATTACAGTATGACCCTTCAATATGTTATAAATATAATTTCAAGGTAATTTTACTGACGATTATTGGTTTTATTATAAAATGAATATGCTTATATAATATAATAATAATATAGTAATATTTATTTCCATAAGAGTTACAACAATATGTATAGGAATTGTCATAGAGAGATTAAAATGTACCTAGGTTGATATCTGTACTACGTAAATTCTTAATTGCTTAAAATTAGTGTGGATTTAAAATATGGCAGTTTGCCGGTTATCTCGTGACGCAATAGCGTAACATACGCGCGCATTTAATATAACGGCGACAGCGTCGCACATACGTCTTGCACAACTTTTTGTTGGCTCCGCACTTCCACTAGCGTTCGTTTATCTGTTGATTACCCTATTACGTCATAGTCAATAGAATAGCCCGAACATTTGCGGTAATATCTAACCGTTTGAACATAGTTTAAACTTCATGATTTTTATGTAGTATAAGATATTATTAAAAAAATAAAATAATAAATACGGGTCAACTGTTTTTATGTCTAGATATTATTAAAATGATAATAAAAAAATTGTCTCCTTACCCAATGTGAGTCCAATATCGCCTTAGTAGGTTGATTATTTTGTGAGATACAATTTTTTTAAATTTTGACGTCTTTAAAATTTTCGACTTCTATTGAAAAATTACCAACTATATCCCCAACAGCAGGGTTAACAGCAAAAAGTGCCAACAGGTGTACATTTCAAATTAAATTTGCCACATTTTAGTTGAAAAACAGCTGTTGTAGCTTTAACATTTTGCGATTTTCAAGCTTATTAAATTTTAACTTTTTACAGGTTACTGTATGATCCTGCAATATATCGTTTTCTAAATATATCCAATGCAGATAGTGTTTAAAGACAATATAATTTCATTAATAAATACTTTAGAACAATATAGATAGGCTACCAAGTTGTTGAAATAGAAATTCATACCTAAAATTATAAAAAATCTGTAGGTAATTATTATTCTATTTCACAGGTATGACAAAGTGCAATATTAAATAGTTTTAAATTATATTGAGACATAGACAATAAGTAGAATGAAAATTATGTTATTATAATAACATATAAATGTCTATAGACAACTTCATTGTCCACAGTGACCTTTGCAGTGACAAAGAGCTGTGCAGGCAACTACAACCTTTTTACAAAAACAGTTTATAGAGCAGAGGGATTTAGGCTTAAAGCCACACTTGATTAATTCCCTACAGTTATTATTACTCGCTTCTGGTATGGACATCCAAATCGGATCCCAAGTTTTTCCATTATTTTTCCATCTGAATTTGGCTGAGGTAGGTGCTTCTTGGAACTATTTAGTCAGATGCTTGATTAAAGTTTTGTATTTTCATTTGTCTGATATTTTAAGTGGTATATTGAACTCAATTTAAGAAATGATACTTTGGTAATGTAGTTAATGTGGTCATTAAAACATAATTTGTTATCAATAAAAAGGCCGAAATTTTTTGCTGAAGATTTCCACTCTGTTGTGGAGTTATTAATTTCCAGGTGATTATTACAAATATCATCTCGTTGGCAGTCAGTACCTATACAGAGAGCCACTGTTTTAGTTGGATTTACTTTAAGACCATTTTTACCACACCAGTCAAAGGTACTTTTTAGATCAAGATTTACTAAATATATAACCTCAGCATTAGCTCTATTACAAATGTTATATAGCTGTATATTATCAGCATACACATGAAATTGAGAATATTTTATAGCATTAGGCAGATCAGATGTAAAAATCGAGAATAACAATGGGCCAAGAATGCTACCCTGGGGTATACCGAAATTAGTGTGACCAAAATCAGAGTGAGTTGTTTTATGAATTTTCAATCTTTGCGAACGACCATACAAATGACGGACAACTGTGCAGGCAATAGATCAAAATTAACTAAATTAAATGCTAAAAAGGTATATATGACTAATAAAAATCAAGATATTCAAAATAGTTTCCAAAATGAAATAATGAATTAAACTCTATAGAAGGTATTGTATTTTACAGTATAGAAGGTATTTTATGCTCTCTCTCATATTAACTGCTACGTCAAATTTTAAAACTACAATCTGACGTAACTGGTTGGTCGTCGTCTGTTGGCTAACGGTATTTGCCGGCCGACTGACAGTGGAGATGGTCGGGGTTCTAAATTACTTTGATATATCCGGGCGCCAAGTAAATTTTTTTTCTCTCCAAATACCAGCTCAAGTACAATGTAACCTTAAATTTACTAAATAAATTACTTAGCGAGACGATAATGAAAAATTCAAATTCAGTTTTATCTTTTAATAACAATAAACGAAGTAGGCTAATTTTATAACATTCAACAGTACAATAACGTAGGGTATGGTAGACAAATTCACACAAAAAAAATATATCTAACTGGGTATACGCGTCTTACGTAAGTGCTTAAACCCTCAACAAATATCATAGATGTTATAATTAGTTGACAGAATATTTTCATAAAATGTTTAGCAAAATTTTAAAAAATATATATACATATAAATAGGTACAGTGGTGAAATTTTTTTTTAGTAAAATTTATAATATATTTAAAAAAAAAATTCAATGTATATATGGCGCAAGAAGGATACAAACTGCAGGTAGCAGGGCTTCAGCTTCGGCTCAAATTTCAGGAATGGCAACTTCCAGCCTATCAATTAACCCAGAAAATGGATGGCTCCTCCACAAAAAAGAAATTCCAGTCCAGCAAGGAGAAGTAACATAAGTACGTGTAGACCAGTGGAAAAAAAAAGTTGTTTGTTTCAGGGGAGACAAAAAAACGTAGAAAAACTACGAAATCCTAGGCGAAACCGTAGGTGGAAAAAAAAAGAACCCTCGTTTCGGAGGGTTTTCTTAGAGAAATGTTGTTGACCTTGGATGTCCTTGGCCTCGTGTCAATTTGGCAAAAATGGCTTTTACGTATAGATCCTTCCAATGAGGACAATCGATTTCCAATACCATAAAAATATGCACTCGTCCAAACATAAATGGATAATCGAAAAATATAACGTTGCGAATATATCCCAAAATGGTGAAATTACTTGTTTCAAAAATCGCAACGAGCACGTAAAAATACCACTTAATAAATTGCCAAGCGTTCGAGCGAATTACACGTGAAAAGTGACAGACTACCGGAAGACAAAAACTATTGTGAAGAAATAAATCTGTGTTACCGATCGCCAATAGGTTATAGGAATCTACCTATAGACTAATTAAAAGTTATTGGTTGCCTAGCTTAAGAATTACAGAAATAGAGAGCTTAAGTATATGCAACACGCTACACAACAAAATGTATAACGTCATGTCTACACCTAAGTACAACAGATTCCTTACAATTGCGAATTCATATAGACAACTAAATAATAAATATTACGCGTGACGACGGATAACACGAATTCGTTAGACATTAAATGTAAGAGATTTTAGAGATTTTTTTAAACAATGTATAAATGTTAAATTGAACTGTAACATAACGGAGATAATTGCGGAAAATTGTGATTTTTTTTTCATTTTTCCAGGAAAGCTTAAAATAGTGTTTTTTAACTCTCTCCCAATCTTTTTCGAATTATTCTCAAGTTTGCTCTGGCATTTGGAAGGTAAGTATACATTATAGTATTGAATTTAATTTATAGGCAACGTTATTGCTAAGAAAATTAAATTATAAAAGGTAAATAAGATCACGTGCATTAAAGTGACACATTTTATCGATAGAAATATAAATATCTTATCATTTAAATTTACTATGCAATTTAAAATATTTTTATAATTTACTGTGTAATTTCTAATTCATCTAATAATAATTGATCTTCATCCTCACTCCCTGGCATTCCTGTCCGAATCCCCGTCCATGTGGAAATCATCTCCATTTTCAGATAAATCATTTATTTCTGCACCGACGTTTTCAAGGGTAGCAGATAAATTGTCTGTTTCTGATTCCTGCGTTTCAAATGCAGAGGAGGAATCCAATGCGAGCCGAACGCAACCCACGGCGTGTTTTCCTCCACTTTAATTCGATTTACTTTACAATGTATTATCTATAATTAATGAATTGTTAATAAGTACAGTAATTCAAAAAACTAAAAAAACACGCTTTAATAGCAAACCGAACTAAAAAGTAAAAAATAACTTTAAAATTCATTTTATTGTGTTTGATATCAGTTTTTATAAATATTTTACTGGTAGCTATTGACAAAAGTAGAATTATAAATATAGTAAAAAGCACCCCACGCTTTTTACAATAAAATGAATTTTAAACTTATTTTTTACTTTTTAGTTCGGTTTGGTATTAAAACGTGTTTTTCAGTTTTTAAACTATAATTTTTGTTTGCGATTTTTAATCTAAATGAATTTAAATTGTATAGTAACTTGAAGAATCAACTTTTTGGTATATGTGACAACGGGTTTTCAGGCTGTTTTGTGAATTATCTCGTAATCTGATCATTTCATCTAATTCATCACTATTACATGGAACAGCGGCGCCTCCGGCAAAATCTGGACAATAGATTAGTAATTTTTTAAATTTTATTTCATCCTGATGATCCTGGCGAGGACGTTAGGACAAAATTGTCGAATTATTGTATTGCCATTGGTCCTTGATAAGTGTGCAAAGTTTCAGTTTAATCGACGTTTTGAAGTGGGTGAGAATCACGTTAAAAGATTCCGTCACAAGCAAACATACAGGTGAAGCTAATAAAAAGCATGTTAAAAAACATAGGTGAGCACCGCAGAATACTGAGACCAAATATATCGTTATTTAATAACTACTATAACGCAAAATTTGAAATCTTGGTTCCTAATATGATTATATTTATTTGTTTTTATTTTTGCTTTATGCGCACTTGCAACCGCTATCCATGAATTTGATGCTTAAGGTAAGTATACAGGGTGTCTCACCGGGAACTGAATCGATCGATGTACGCATCAGAAAATTTAGATAATTACTAATGTCGGTGTGGCCAATCCAACTAAAATAATTACAAGCAGCTGGTACTTCCGCTTATATCGGAAGTCGATACCAACTTGCTTATTTCAAATGGAACACCCTATATATTTTAGGGTTTTCGAAAAGAACATAAAATTCTGAGTCGAAAATATGTAGCATATCCTTATACCTAAACCTAGCCGTTTCAGAGATATTTGACATTTTATAGAAAATTTGACAGGTGCAACGGTTTGCAAGAACCGTTATAACTTTCTTCGTGTAAAAGATCCTCATTTGCTTCTTGTCACAAAAAGAACACAAGGAGAACTACATTCTACAACTGGAATAAATTCAATAGTATCATACCAAGTGTTCCGTTTTTCGCGTTACATTTTGTCAACTTCAAACCGCGAAAACTTATTTAGGTCAAATGGAACACCCTGTATTTTTTTACGTCAAGTTGTGTAAAATTGAATTCCTTTTTTTCTGATACTAGCATTGTGGGAGTTAAAGTTACAACTTTTTGAAATATTTGCGATTTTATTAGAAATTTATGAATTATTGTAATCATTTCATTAAAATAGCCATCCATGATTAGAAACAATCAGTCATTATCTTATGTCAAAAAATGCCAGCACGTTTAAATTACCCCAACGAAAACTTTTTAAATTTGTTTATTATTTATGGAGAATGTGATAAAGTAATATCAATTACTTGCAGCACGTTTGCTACTCGATATCCACAAAAACGCAAAATAACACTAACACTGTAACATGCGTATTAATCGAATTCAAGATATGGCATGAACTAAAATAGTAGAGATAAGATCAATTTAAAATATGATTTTATTTTAATTTAATAATTGCTCAAAATTCCGCCCTCGAACCTCGACACATTTTTCGCACCTTCGGATTAGTTCCTCATGGGTAGCTCTTCTAATTGAATCCTGTGATATGTTTTAAAATGCATTTCTTACTCTTTGCATACAATCTTCAATGGTTGTTAATGGGCTCTCATAAACTTTATTTTTAATAGTTCCCCAAATGAAATAATCCAGAACTGATAAATCGGGCGAGCGAGAAGGCTATAAGAAGGGTCCATTATTTCCAATCCATTGATCATAAAAAGTTTCTTGTAAATAATTATTAATTAAATATGCGTTATGTGGGGGAGCACGTCATGCTGATAAAAAATGTTTCTATGTTCGGCGAGAGGTAAATTTTCTAAATAGTTATTATTCAAATTTTGTAAGATATTTAGATATCTTTCAGCTAAAAAAAAAAAACAAAAATTTACCTATACATATTAGCAGAAGAGAAAATTTAATTTAAAATTTAAATTTTCCTGATAAAATTGTAATGCCACCACTCTATCGTTTCTTATGGCACAGTAAACATTGAACTGCCAACTTTCCTGAAAGTTTCGCTCTCTGAACATATGAGGATTTGAGTCACTCCAATAATCCGAATTGTGTCTATTAAAAAGTCCATTTTCAGTAAATTTTGCTTCATCTGTCCATATAATATTTCTCAAATAAGAATCGTGACCCTCAGACCTTATTAGAATAAACAAAAAACAAAAATTCTGTCTTCTTAGGAAATCTGTTTCTTTTAATCCTTGAACCATATGGAATGAAAACGGGTGAAACTTATGTTTTTATAAGATTCTGTGAATTGAATCTTTGTATAGTCCCGATTCCAGAGCATCTTGTCTTAATGACATCCTTGGAAATGCATGAAAATATCCCAGAATGACTATTTCAATGTTTTCGTCGTCAACAATAGGCTTTCTTCTTTGCATTTTTGCCTTGACAGAGCCATGATTTTTAAAATTTTCCAGTATGCGTTTTACAGTGTTTGGTGACGGTTTCCGTTTTTCTGGATATCGAGTAGCAAATGTGCTGCAAGTTCTTGATATTACTTTATCACATTCTTCATAAATAATAAACAAATTTAAAAAGTCTTCGTGGGTGTAATTTACATGTGCTGGCATTTTTTGACATAAGATAATGACTGATTATTTCTCATCATGGCTATTTTGATGAAATGATTGCAACAATTTATGAATTTCTAATAAAATCGCAAATATTTCAAAAAGTTGTAACTTTTACCCCCACAATGCTAAAATCAGAAAAAAAGGAATTCTATTTTACACAACTTGACGTAAAAAAATACAGGGTGTTCCATTTGACCTAAACAAGTTTTCGCGGTTTGAAGTTGACAAAATGTAACGCGAAAAACGGAACACTTGGTATAAAATTATTGAATTTATTTCAGTTGTAGAACGTAGTTCTCCTTGTGTTATTTTTACGTGACAAGAAGCAAATGAGGATCTTTTACACGAAGAAAGTTATAACGGTTCTTGCAAACCGTTGCACCTGTCAAATTTTCTATAAAATGTCAAATATCTCTGAAACGACTAGGTTTAGGTATAGGATATGCTACATATTTTCGACTCAGAATTTTATGCTCTTTTCGAAAACCCTAAAATATATAGGGTGTTCCATTTGAAATAAGCAAGTTGGTATCGACTTCCGGTATAAGCGGAAGTGCCAGCTGCTTGTAATTATTTTAGTTGGATTGGCCACACCGACATTAGTAATTATCTAAATATTCAAAATTTTCTGATGCGTACTTTTCTCTATATCGGTCGATTCAGTTCCCGGTGGGACACCCTGTATACATCAATTTGTTTATGTCGAAAAATAAAAAGATGCAATAAAAATATATTGAATGAAAAGAATGCGGTGGTATTCGGAATTAAATAAAGAAATACAAAAAAAATAACATTAATTCTAACTGTTAATAACATGATTAGTTGTATTTTCACATTTCAATAAATAATAGAGATTCTTATAATAATAACCTAATATTTGAGTATTTGTAAAACGTTTGATTTTAATTCATGTTTATCCTGGCAGATAAAAAAATATTCTCTTACAGCCCATGGGCTGTAAGCAAATATTACAGCCCTGTTGCCATTACAATTATTAGTAACTCAATTGTAAGGTCAACTTACTCTAACAAATTTTTTTTAATAATGATCATTTTACGATACAGATATTGCAAAAACATATATTTTTTTAAACCACTCACATTTTGATAATAAACATTCAATGGTTTATTCTTAGAATACCGAATACCCACTACTATTATTTGATACGATGTTAGACTCGGATTATGTTCACGTTTAATTGCAATTTGGCTGCAAATAATGATGATTTGTATTGTTCGAATTTCTGTTTATTAACAGGACATTTAGTTATATCCCATGCAGTTTGATTACAAGTATTAATACAGCCAATACATTTCAAATTTGTGAATTTACAATCAGAAACAGAACAGAACATTCAGGACAAGTTATACCTACTAAACATAAAAATATTATTTAACATATAGAAAAATTACAATGTAACTTTGTAATGTTGTCTATAGTCCAGCAATTACACGTAAATTGCTTTTAGCTGAAATTTTTTAAGAAATCTCGTTACTCGTCGCTTTTACAGCAACAGTTATGTAACAAATTATAGACTATAGACCAGGAAATTTGCTACAAAATAGGTTCTAACCATTTTTTTCATAAAACCGACCCGTTTTGGATAGGAGACTAACAAGGGCCCCCATTAAACATGCAGTGAAAAGTAATACCCACTTCCACACCACCATGATGTAGAGTATATGGTGATTTTATTTATCTGTAGTTTCCCCAGTAGGCCTAATCCACACATTAATTTATAAATGAAAATTACACTAACTTCTTTCGCTTTGATACCACACACCACTGAGGGACCAGCTTCATCGATGTTTTTGCTAGTTGAAGGCAACGAAGTCTCAGAGTCGTGTACACTCAATCCTTTTGGCGCAGTAGCTTCTTCTCTACTTTCTGCATCAATTTCAATCACGCAGTGGTTCTAAGATCATATAAGTGTCTTCATCTTCATCACTCCAATGCTTGAGGAATGTTATCATATCTATTGTTACAATTCGAGCAAATTATAGAACAGTTGAGCCCTGCTTTTCTGCATTCACATGCTCCCCGACTTTCTTTCTTGAATTGACAAGAAATTAGTTCAAGAAGAACTTCTAGATCAGAGGCTTGGAGTGTAGTCAGAGGGACAAGACCAGTTTTGTCTTTCTTCCATCCCCATTGATCTGCAGGTTTTTCGCCACCAATCCATTGCTATATCTGATGATACGTTCGAAACGAATTCAAGGTCAGTATTAATATTAATAAAAATATATTCTAGAAATATTAATAATAGGTTAAAAAGAAATCTACCATCAATAGACCTGTCCAACACAATGCCATATTATTGCTGTCACTTTCAAATCTAAATAGCTGCTGGGTAATTATTTAAATGCTGTATACGTCAGTCTATGTTAAAATACTAGAATATTTGTTTAAATCATGCCGTCGGCGTCGGTTTGTTGTATGTTGCTCATGTTGTGTCCTTTAATTTATCCACTATGGAATAAATATAAAGTGTAAAAGTCCTGGTATTTAAAATACGTAATTAAAAAACTTTTACTAAAACGTTTAATTTATCGTACCTATGTATTAATTCATAAACTCTGGAATATAATTGTAAAATAGAAACTTAAATATATTGGTAAAAAACTAATCAACTTTGATAGAAAAAATATTTACAAGACTTGAAAATAAATTGGTCGGATTAAAAAAAGAATTCGCAAGATAATATAAGTACCGTAAAAAAGACAAACTATAGACAATTTATTTCACAATAAAATTAATTATGAAAGTATAATTTACAGAATTTCAAAAAAATAATGATTTATTTTAAAAAGTTGCGCTTATCTATAGCAAAATGTAAATAAAACCGAGATTAAAACAAATTCAAACTTATCGCATAAGACTTGTAAATACTTATACTCCAAATAATATTTAGACTAGGCGGTATGGGCGCAGTCGTTCCCGGATTGAATTTTTTTGCTGGAATTCAGGAGACAGTATTGATTATGAAAATCCATATTACCAAGCGGTAACCTGAGTGGATATTGTTTAAAACAATTTTATTTATAGCTAAAAGAACAACCGCTGTCCAAGGAATCACTACTTCCACATTCCAGATATCCAAGTCTTGTACACACTAAATCCCAATGTAATATTGGTAGTCGTGGTAGAGGGGGTGGCTAATGCCAAAATGAATTTTACAAATCCTTGTAAGGTATTGGTTCTCGTACACACACTAAATCCCAATTTAATTCTTTACTCCTTTTAATAATAGGGTGAGGGTGGCAGAGGGGATGGCTAATGCCAAAAAATGTTTAGAGGCCCTTGGTTCTCGTTTCGTTCTTGTATACACACTAAATCACATTTTATTTTTTAATCCCTTTCATAATAGTGTGGGGGTGGTACTGGGGGTGATAATGGGGGGTGACTGATGCCATAAATTTTTTTTGAGACCTTGACTTTTCGTACATGCCCTAAATTACAATTTTACGGACTCTTACCTGCTTCCTTTGCCTATTTACCCTTATTTACCCCCGAACCCTGTTACGAGTCTACGACAAGCTGGCTACGTTCTGTGAGAATATAATACCGCTCGACCGTAAGCTACCCACTGCGCCCTATAAAGTATATAAAATCACTTAATATATAAAATCGCATATACAACTCCCGCTTCGGCTATGATACATTCATTATCGTATCGTAGAGCACGCGGCCGCCTTGTTGACGATTGCTAAGTTTATCTGCAGCCATCCTCGTGAGATTTGTAAATTTATGCAAACTGTTGCAGTTTTTCCTTATCGCGGTTGTTGTTTTATTTTGTGGAAATAGTTTCGAGGGAAACTATCACTACTAGGATTTTAGTCGACAAATGGTAAGCATGTTCTCCATGGCTACTGTTTCACCCGTTGACATGTGGTTTTATTATTTTAGGCCGCTTCCGGTACGTTCAGAATATGCATTTATGGTTACTTCCGGCAAGTTTATGGTACGCTGTTAGCACGTTATTGGTACCCCTTTCTTTTTCCTGGTACGGGTTCCGGCAGGCTATTAGTGCCCACTCTTCTGGGGTGCAATTCGTAGAGCACTTTCTCTGCCGATTGGGACCCCCCTCTCGGCCGTCAAACCAGCAAACCACGTAACCGAGGGATCTACGAAACTGTCAGAACTCTGGCCGATCCTGTTGAGGCTCGACGCCACGGATTCCAGTGGGTAAATACCTAAAATTTCATTTATACCCTTTTATTTATTTTATTCGTTGCATTCGTCATTTTAAGCATCTGCCACATCGTCTGGGGAATTGATTGCTACTTATTTCTTACATCATATTTAAGTTGATATATATCATTATTTTCTGTATAAAGTCGAGGCAAGAATTCAAGCGATGCACGTTACGCGTGATCTCATTAAAGAAATTTTAATACTAACATAATTTTTAATCATTAATTACGTTAAAAAGAGTAATTCTTGACACCCAGTTATTAAGCATTTTTCAGAAATAGGTACAGTTTAATGGGGCTTCATGATTCTTAGCAATATTGTCTTATTTATAGAATCAATTTGTGACGTGCATCGCTTGAATTCTTGCCTCGACTATACCTGCGGTAGCTACCAAACGGTATTTTAATTTTTTATCACATAGCAATGCATAACCAATTAATTACATATCGAGTGTCATATTGTTAAATTTTAAATATATAGTCTGTCCTGAGTCGGTTGTTGCGATATTAAAGTGTTGTATTTGTGAATCAGGGTGTCTTATTTTATTCTCACGCCAGGGGCAAACGAGAGCAACTGATAATTGATCCCGTAAGTATAGGGTACAGTTACGCCCCGAAATACTGAGAGAGTAATTTTTTTTTTGTCGTGAGCACTACATCACAATGCCATGACATTATGCTACACTCTGTGCCCTTTTCGAACTTATAACTTGCCCCTATGATATCACTTACAAGGGGTTTCTCCTCTGTAGCGTTACGCGGTTTGCTGGTTTGACGGCCGGGAGGCCAGCTTGACGTAGGCTCTTTACAACCCTTCAAAGGAATTAGATCAAAATATAATCTAGTTCTAGATCTCGTTATATTACATACGTGTACCAAATTTCAAGTCAATTTCATAAACGGTTCCAGAGTAAACGCGCGGACAAAAAAAGTTGCAGACAGACCGACAGACAGAATTTTTTTTTGCTCAAATTTAAATCTCGACGTTTCATGACATTTTAAGGCTATTTCACAAAAAATTTTTTTTGCGTTACTATAATTCCACTGGACGTGGAAGTAAAAAGGAAATTGTTTCATAAATTTTAATAACTTGTACTGCTGTGCTCTTAACTGTAAATCAACATTTTACTATTAGAAAACTCTATAATAAAGGAAAATATAAATAATCCTAACCTACCTAATAAGTAGCTCCCACTTTTCTTTTAACAAGACATCCTCCTTTGGAAAATAAATATTTTACATCCACTTTTATTAGTGTGATCACAATCAGGAACAAAACATAAATCCATAGTTCAAACAATTTAAGAAGAACACAAAATTTGATTATAGAGAGAAAGATTAGGTTATGTTATGAAATGTAAATGTGAAATCAAACAATTCCATTAGAGCAAGCTGGCATTATTAAAATAAAATTAAAGGTTTATTAAATCTTATATAAGTACTTACATATATTTCAACGTATCTTGTGTATATGAGATTTACACTGGAAGTTCTTAAATATTTCTTTCAGCCGAGAAATTCAATAAAATGAAACAGCAATATTTTAGCATTATATTTTATAGTCTTTATCAATAAGGTAATAAGGCTCAAATTCCAATGTTATTCGACAGGATCAATATTTCTATGACAGTAGTATGTTTGGTTGCATAAGTTGTGACGTAACAGCTAATTGAGTCCATTCGCTCCAAGTACTGTGTTGCGGTCGTACAAATTTATTATTTTTTTCCAAATTGAAACCGATTAAAAATAGATACTGGGTTATATCGTGCAGTAAACTCAAACCATATACGTTATTACCCCCATTCTACACTGACTACAATAATATTAAATTTAATACCCCTTGTAAATTTCTCATGAAAATTTTATGGGTCTCCGGCTATGTTCAAATCGATAAGATATCCTAGTTCCACAACTAGTTTTGCTGACCAGAAATGCCGAGCGCTTCCTTATTCTTTCAGGTCTCTAATACGACGACGGTAAAATACACATCTTTTATTTTCTAGGGCTTTTGTGGAACGGTCGTCTCTCAAATTAGTTCCAACACAGCAGAATAAGCTGCGAAGTACCGAGTGAGGTTAGATTTTGAGCGTTGTCGTTTACTTAATTTAGAACAAGAAGAGGATATTATTTTTATACTATTCTTTAGATAGTAACCGGCTTAGGAAAGCCGAATAGGTCTATTATGGCCCGAATTTCTTTTAATATCTGAAAGAAACCATGATTAAGTTTCTAATGTCAGACACCCAAATCAAATCCAAAAATATGGCACATTTAAAACTCTACCTAATATTGATTGGTCGTAATTTTATAATTCAGTAACCGAAATTTTCGCGGTTATTAAATTAAGTGTTGTTGTATTTTTGGGTGCTCTCCCGCGTCACGATCGGTTCCTCCCGGAGCCACGGTTATCTAGACGACGTTTCGGCAAAATATCATCTGCCATCCTCAGGTCCTCGCTGAAAGCTGTCTACTGCTGCTCCCCGTTGCTGGAACTGAGAGCGAGAACCTGAAGGTGGTAGATGAGATTCTGTAATTTAGACAGCCGCTCATCGACGTTGGAGAGTACCCGGAAATAAACACCACACAACAGAAATTAGATAACCCCCAATTCCAGAAGTCAGAGGCTTGTGCGGAAGGGGGTTACACATTGAAAAAAACGCGGACATACAACCATTTCCTCAGACAATGCCGGAGCCGAGATTTGAACCCGGTGGCGCGATACCCGTGTGATTAATCGCAATTGCCACCTTTAAAAAAATCTATACTCTATGAGGAACAATTAGTGATAGATTTAAACTAGGTAAGCTCTTGAATAAAGTTGGAGATGCCAATGTTCAGGAAATGTCACCTGAAAAACGAAAAAATTTGGATAAATATTTATTTATAATTGAAAATTGAAAGCCAAGTTGTATTATTATTATATTAGTTATATTTCGAGATTATATTTAGTATTAAGTGCTCATAAGAAGATTTAAATGGTGAAATAAATAGAAAACAGCTAATTAGAAACAAAATTTTAAATTTATCTCGGATAATTTAATGTTCAGAAAATTATTTAAAACCCAACAAATAGCGTATCAAATTAAAGTAGAAATAAAAAGAAACACATTGGTAATATTTATTTCCAGAAAAAGTCAACAATAGCTGTAAAATGTAGAAAAATTAATTATAAAAATTTCATATCAAGCAGTCGGATTTACTTAGAAACGTCAAATTTATACGATTTTAGGCACAGATCGGCAATTTTAGTGTGTATTTGAACGTCAGCTAAACAACATGTACAAATTTGAAGAGAAAATATGATGTCAAAACAGAGAAACAAAATTTTTACAATGGGTAAGCAAATGTCAAGTCAGTATATCAAAATGTTGTTGAATTTACTTAAATAACATAAAATGTACCTAATTAAAGGTAAAATAAGTATTAAATAATCCGAAGTACGTGTGATTAATCGCGATTGCCACCTTAAAAAACTATACTCTATGAGGAACAATTAGTGATAGATTTAAACTAGGTAAGCTCTTAAATAAAGTCTGGAGATACCAATAATATTCAGGAAATGTCACCTGAAAAACAAACAAAAAAAATGGTATAATTATTAATTTATAATTGAAAATTGAAAGCCAAGTCGTATTATATTTCGAGATTATATTTAGTACTAAGTGTTCAGAAAAATATTTAAATGATGAAATAAATAGAAAGTAGCTAATTATTAAAAAAAAATTGTAAATTCATCTCGGATAATTTAATGTTCAGAAAATTATTAAAAAACCTAATAAATAGCATATTATATTAAAGTAGAAATAAAAAGAAACACATTGGTAATATTTATTTTCAGAAAAAGTCAACAATATCTGTAAAAAGTAAAAATGTAGAAAAATTTATTATATAAAAATTTCGTATCAAGCAACTCGGATTTGCTTAGACACGTCAAATTTAGACGATTTTCAAGTCAATATATCAAAATGTTATTGAATTAATATAAAATTAAAGGTAAAATAAGTATTAAGTAATCCGAAATAAAATATAATCATTGATTATACAAGTCGGTATACGCTTGTAGAAAATAATATTGTGATTAAATTGCAAATAAATAGTAAAATTAAACCTACCTGTATAATAAACAAAGTGCTTCGAACAATCCAACAAATCCACAACAATAATTTCAACATTTCAAACAAGAAATAGCAAAACAAATACAGTATAAACAAAAACTTTTCACTCCGCAAGTTGACAGAAGCAATTGGTATACGTTGAAGTCAGTCCATGACGAAACGACTGAGGCGAGTTTCTACGAGTCAATGAAGGAGCAACCGGATGGTTATAAAAGGTATATCTTTTCGTTCACATGTGCTCAATAATAAAAAAATGGATGCATAAATCTTTAATTCCATTCGTCAGTATAATTAAATAAAAATGTCTAATTAGTATTAAGTTTCTTTATTGTGATAAAACCATTGAAATTTAAAAAATATTCGATTTTAACCCATTATACTGTTAAAAAACCATTTAAATCTTTAATATACTCATTTCTTATCTCGACTTGTGAGTATTATTAATATATAGTTGGAGCCGAACCCACTACATACCCTGATAAAACAATTTCTTAACAAAAGTTATTTAATAAAAAACATTTTTTTGACAATTGAAATATATAATAACGTTGTCACCCCAACGTGGGGCAATTTACATTCACGCTAAAATATAAAAATTGTATTACAATATATATTGTTAAGTAAATTGTTTAACTTTGAATAGTAAGTAAAGTGCTAAATAAAGAAATTACAAAAAAAAAGAATAAGTTATATGTAAAGCTCGTATAGTATAGAATATAGATATCCCGAGTGTGCTATGCTCCGAATATGCTATAAAATGCGTGTGTTTTGGATAATTATGGGGTTAGATAAAATTTCAACATAGAATTTTTATATTAACAGCAGCCATAAAAAATAAATATGAATGAATGAGGTCGAATAATTTTTATAAAAATCATAGAAAGACCATAAAGTTACTTTAAAAATACTTTACAGAATTAATTAAGATTGGATGCCAATTAAGCAAAATATGTGCGAAATCCTAATTTATAGTTTTTTAAAAGCTTTTATTGAACTTGCAATGTCTGTTAGTTTGTTTAGGTCAAATCTTGCAATCAAAATTTCGATTAGTTCTAATTAAGCTAGAGCTTTGAAATTTTACACATGTATATAAGTCTGGTGACAATTCATTTCAACATTTTCATATAAGAAAAAAACAAGATGGCGGCTTCAAGATGGCGGACGACTTTACCGGTTATGATTCGATTCGATTCAAAATGGATATCTGGGAGTTTTCGAGATCGCCAATTATGAATTCTTGATTAAAATTCAGAAATCCAAAATGGCGGCGCCAATATGGCTGACGACTCTTGTCATTTAGATCCAAATCGATCAAAATCGATATCTGGGGGTTTTCGGGGTCGCGGATTACGAATTTCTAGTTAAAAATTTGGTTTAAGACGGCGGACGGCTTTACCGTTTATGATCTGATTCGTCTCAAAATAGATATATGGGGATTACAGCATATCAAAAGACTAACAAGTAAAAAATAAAATTATATAAGAAAAATATAAAAAAAAGCTTTTATTTAAATGCTTCAAAAAAGTAGAAAATAAACTTTGAAGTAAATCAAACAAATTTTGTTACATTATATAATTGTTTTATGATATAATATAACAAAACGATGGGTTTGATTTACTTCAAAGTTTATTTTCTAATTTTTAGAGCATTTAAATAAAATATATATATTTTTTTATTTATTTAAATATCTGATAATCAAACCAAACAATTGTTCTGTTGGCGTTGAGACCTTAACAAGAAAAAAACTATAGTTTTATCTTATTCTATGTTATAGCTGGAATGGGAAATTTAATGTCAAACATCCTGTATAAAGAATGTGGAAGTTTTTTATTTATTTTTTTCTGATCAGTTATGAATATTACTACTATGCATAAAGTTCAGATTTTTGCCAAGAAAATTATATTTGGACTTTTAACTTAGTTTCTTTGTAATATTCAAAATCGTTTAATTGAACAAAGTAGCAGTTAAATGAGTGCTTATTAATTATTATTGAAACGCATTATTACGATGAAGCCATTGAATAATTAAATTAAATCGAATACATTTTATTTCAAATTTTAATTAAAACTGTTTCAAATGTTAGTGATTATAGTTTAGCACGACTGTTATTAATTTGGCATTTGCGTTTTCATTTATACTAATAATCACGTATTATTTTTTATTTGAGTACATTCGTGTACCTACAATTAGTTAAATCGTGTTAAATGAACGTTTCATCTTGTCTATTATATGAAACATAAATATTCATATTCATTTACTAACTGAATAACCTAGCCCTACCCCCAAAATAAATATTTTTCAATCCTTACGTATTTCATTTTCGGTCAAAGATACTTTCAGATGTAAATAGGATGACTCAGAATAAATGTGATAGCGCAAAGAAACACTGCAAAACAGAATGGTATCAAAATATTGGGCCAATCGGAAAAGACTTGACATCTGTTACAAAAATATCAAGATTATGATTTTAATCTTCAAGAAACTTGCTGTTGTTTTTCAGATTATGTATTAAAAATAATACGCCATCATACTAAATACTTTGGCGTACAGTCTCGGGTGTGCGCCAAGGTTCTGTGTTAGACCCATTTCAATTATTTATTTTCATTAACGACGTCACAGTTGAATTTAAAGGTCAATTGTCTTTTATATGCAAAGGATATGGGAAGGAGAAAGAGAGCGGAGTAGATATCAACTTTGCAAATTTTTTATCATTCATGCAATTATATTCCTATTACAATACAAAAATTATCTATTCGACAGCAACCAGGCTTTGGTTTGTTTGCTAAATGAAATTTAAGGTTCAAGGGTAATTTGTTAAAAAATTTGACAGCGTTATATGTGAAACTCCTTTGAAGCTGCACGGTATTATGCTTGGGGACATTATATAGGTACATAAAACCTTTTAAAAGTTTTGAATATAAATAGTCAGTTGTCTAAGTTGAAACTAAATTTTATACAAGCATATTTTGAATAGTGCTTTTGTCTCTACGTAAGAGAGCAGGCGAATACACCATATCGCAATAAACAAGATTATTATTATTAGCCGTTACTCGAGTCCGAGTATAAAAATGTTACAGTCGATAAATTGTGTACAATAAAAAACAAGTAAAAGGTGTAGTTTATTGTAATTCCCATTCATCTACGGTGCACACGACTATGGCTATAGAGACCAATTCGGGAGAGCACATGTCGACCGCAGTCAGGACAAACATAGACCTGGTTAGGTCTTGGATTCGGCCTTCTTGCAGCAACATTAAACAATAAACACAATAACAATAACAATAAACAACAATAACAATAACAATAACAATAACAATAACAATAACAATAACAATAACAATAACAATAAACAAGATAGGAGATAATTAAAGAGTCACATAACATCAGCTTTATATCAGAACTTATTACCATAGTACCATATGATTTTTGTACCTATTTAGTAACGTGAGTGGAAAATTTTAACTTAACATTGAGATATAAGCCTACATTTTTTGCTTCATCAATGGAGGTCAAGTCTTTCTGTCTAAGTGTAATTTTAAAATTAGGATCACTAACTCCTTTGCACCTATCCTTGCCAAAAACAAATAACTCAGTTTTTAATTCATTTAGAGCTAATCCATGAGAATAAGAGACTTCAGCAGTTGTTGCCAGGTCAGAGGTAATTTTATCCCTTGCTAGTAAATAGTCATTAAAACCAAAATAATAATATAATTGGGCGTCGTCCGCGCATTGATGAATTGAGCAAAACTATAAAAATTGGAAACATATATAAAAAATAAAGAGGCCCAAGGATACTACCTTGTGGAACGCCTTAGTAATTGATTCAAATTCAGAAGAATTATTATTGACATAAACCCTTTGATCATGGTTACTTAAATAATTGAGAAAAAAGTTAACGCGATGTTGCCCAAACCAAAGTATTTTAGTTTGTTGTATAAAATAAAATGGTTTATCACCATTATTAGACTTCTACAGATCGTCGGTAACATTGAGAAGGACCGTGACAAGCACGAAACCTGATTTGTAATGAAATGTGCCTAACTGTCGCCATCCAAGTCTGGTGGATAACCGAGTGGGTTAAGGCGCGAGGTGGCAACCGCGATTAATCGCACGGACATCGCACCACCGGGTTCGAATCCTGGCTCCGGTCCCGGCACTCTCGGAGGAAATGGTTGTATGTCCGCGTTTTTTCAATGTGTAACCCCCTTCCGCACAAGCCCTGGCTTCTGGAATTGGGGGTTGTCTAATTTCTGTGGTGTTTATTTATTTATTTATTATAAGTCAATGGCGAACAGTTTGAACATTTAATTCAACCCTTTTTACTATTTTTCAAAATATAAAACATCAGATAACTAATGGTTTTAATCTCGCTTAATATCTATTGTAGAACAATAAGGTTTTAGAAACCTTATCCCATTTTTTGTGAGCTATATTTTAGTAAAGAGAAATTTGAAATCCATAGCCTACTTTGTGAGATATATTACAACAACCTGAAAAATAAGAAAACGACAAAGGAGATACGAAAAAGGTTAAAGGGATGAAAATTGAAATAATGTGTATCAAAAAATTCGAAAAACGCAACTATTTGGTGTGGCCCTCGTAAAACAGACAGACGGTATATACCATTTGGTTGGTACCCTAACGCGTATGCTGTTTCAATGATTCAGCTATCGAAAATTGATTTTTGTTGAGCAAATAAACAAATAAAATAAAAATGAAACTAGTTTGAAATCTTCATTTGCAATGTAAATGCGCCAAGAACATTGATTGTATGAATTAAATTCTGTTCTGTTTTTAAAGAAATAACTAAATTACTTCATTACATGACAAAGATTTGTGAACCATTGAATTCGTAAATAATTAAAATTCCACATCCAAGACTATATTGCCTTTAAGAAAGGCGCCCTAGCTTCTATTTGAGGGCCATTCAAAGAACTTCATTGTGGATGTACTACTGAAAACAGATTTCACGAATAAAAACCAAAACATTTCTAGCGAGGATGATTCTAAATGGAACAAGCGTCTCTTGCCAGCTTGCGGTGAGGGATCTGGAAGTTGAGTGATTATCGCGCGAGTAAGTGTTGTAGACATACCAGAGATTCCTCTTATGAAGAAACTCGCGCTACCCTACTTTTTACGTAGTCGTGGAATTAGTATTATGTAGCTGTTAATAAATGCGAGAGAATATTTAATATTTAATTTTTCACTTTATTATAATACACCGGTATTTTTATCTGCTGTCGAATTTGATGGATTTCCTCTTCGCGATGTGTGATATATTAAAGAATTAACACCGTTTTTAACACGGTTTGTGAATACAGACAAGATTTTAAGTTGAACATTCAAACATTTTTACTATTCATTGAGATGTTGTATCTAGTAAGTCTTTTATAATATTTAATATGTAAAGTTGAAAACACATTTGAGTAATAAAACTTAATGAAAAAAATCGGCAGCTACTGGAAGCGGCTGGAACCTCCCCACTCGGTGGATCTTTGAAGCCGAAAGGAGCATTAAATTACGTGACAAAACGGCAGTAAACGTAATCCGATCTCATCCAAAACCTTTTCAGATCTTCTGGGGCACTAAAAAAACCCTCAACTTAATGAATTTACAAACATCTATGCGAGTTACTACCTACATTATCGCTCGTTGAATAATATATTATTTGGATATTAACAACTTTAACATCACTTGAACGACTAAGAAAGTCTAGTTATCCTAAATACTACAGATTTGTAAAGCAACAAACTGAAAATTGGTAAAGTGATAATCTACAATAAATTCACCAACGAAGGTACAGAAAGCATATGATATTGATATTGTTACATCTACCTTTAAAGTTTGTGACAATCCACTAAAAGTTACAAATATGCCGAAATCTTATTAACATGGCATGACACCAACGTTATCGGATGACAAACGATGACAATGATAATCGTCAAAATTTGCTCATTGCAATCCGATCGCTTGCGGCTGTCTTTGTTAAATGAAACATTAGCATTTCAGTAATTTTACTAGATTTTAGAGGAATATTTGTAGTTTAATTCTTCGATTTGTCTGTATATACATTTAAAAACGGCACTAAACGTAATCCGCTCTACTTCTAGAGCAGTGAAGAAACCCTCACATGTGAATTGACACGTGATGTAACGAGTTTCACGATATAACGGCTACGCGCATCGATCATGTCATGCGAAATGCGATCTATGCTTCATATTTGCTTTGTTTTTAATTTTTTTCACGGAAACAAAATCGAAAGGGTGGAAGTGTGATGTATCGTTGAAATCAGAATTTTAACTCCTTTTCAATGGTTCCATTGCAAATTTAAAGTAATTATAAAATAAACAACTTGTTGCGTCAAAATGGCACTAAACGTAATCCGATCTCAACCAAAACCTTTTCAGTTCTTCTGGGGCACTAAAGAAACGCACAAGCAAAGTTTCATTCAAATCCGTTCAGTAGTTTCGGCGCTATCGTGCTAACACATATACACACACACACACAGACATTTTTCAAAAACCGCTTTTTTGGGTTCCTAGGACCTCAAAACGTAAAGATTTGATGTTATCTCAATTTTCGTTTTTGAACCAATTTTAGTAACCTCTCACAATTTTATTGTGGAGAGGTTAATATATGCTACTGATTATCAAAAAAATTGCTATACCCCTTACAGTGAAGCGGAAGGGGTTGCAAGATACTACAAAAGGAAAACATACTTGGGCTGCTGTGCGTAGCAGATCGTGGACACTACCTAGCCCGGATAAGTGAAGTAGCGTGCCCACGACAAAAATTTCACTAGCTCTGAAATCTCGGGGCGTTATGCCCAAGTTTAACGTAAACTGTTAAAAGTTTTTAGTTTATTTAACATAAAGTCGCTGAGGGTTCCATTCTTAATGGTCGCAGGCGAAATAATAACACTCTCAGCATGAAATGGACTATATTATTCTATTTACAATTTAAGGTTCTTTAATATGAACCTGGCGATGTGTAGTTATATGGCTATATTCTGATAAATATGTTACAAAATATATAAGGATAAATTCCCCTCGTGTAGCTACACTTAATTTACACATTTTATATATATGGCCGCAGTGGGTTACATTAGAGAACGTTCTTAATTAATAATTTCCTTACTCAAGCAAATTAGAGAATCGATAAAGGGAATTTATAATTTCTACACCAAGCTTAACAGTGAAAATATAACCTAAGATCGAACTAACCTAATAAATGGTAAATCGTTTACAACTGTTTTGCGAGGATTCAGTAAATACATTACATCATATAGGATACACTATATAACAGGAGAATGAGAAAATTTCAAAGGTAAGAAAAATAACTACATGTACATAGTAAACAAAGTATAAAAATGAAATATAAATGAATGTAAATGTTTTTTAGTATAGACAATTGGTTCTGAAGTGCTGTAACAGCGATACATAATTTAATGTTAAAACAAATATGACTGAGTTCCTAAGATACAAAATTAGGTGCATAAAACAATGTGAAATAATTTAGCAGTTATACAAAGAAAATTTCTTATAGTTGAAACAGTCTCACTTACAAAAACTGAATCAAAATGCTATACAGATCGTGCTAAATATAAGTAAAATATCAGTGATTATATAAAATTGTTAAATGGACCTAGGCCATGTAACAACACGAAGTTGGTCATTTTGGGATTACTTCATGTATACGGTTGCCATAATTATACATACATACACACCATTTAAACTTTTGTATGCCCTATATACTATGGTTATAAAAATATTTGTACATTTTTCAGTTGGTTAAGCGGAAAGGCAGTAAACGTTTTATTATTAATATCCCGTTTCCACCCCGTGCTCTATTCAGATGTCTTTTCCAAGAATTTAATAAAAATTCTTACACCTGTCCCTGCCGACGATGTAATTATGTGTTGGCATAGCAATTTTTTCCGTGAATATAAATGAAACGAGCAAGTACGTAGGCATACGTGTACAGCACAAAGGGTAATATTTGTGTTTTCTAACAAAAACGACGGTAATTACAAGCTTGCGTGCCGTGAGCCCTAGGAGAATAGCAATTATAAAGTACACCGTTAATGGTAACTTGGCAATATCAAAGGACAATATAGGAGTTGGACGTGTGAGAGTGTGTTTGTTTCAACTTAATACAATGTTTCTCTAAGTAAACTGGGTTTACATGCGATGGTTAATAAGTTAATACGTAGCTTTGCAACGGTTTTATGGCATTGAATACAAATAGTATGCTCTAGCAAGTCTAATAACAGAATAAAATTAGCTCTTAAGTGCGCTGTTGGGCTAGTAAGAATGGGCTCAGTTACCAATACCAAATTTCATTACGAAATTCACATTATTATCCACCTTCAATTTGAATACATTTCTCAGTTCTTTTACGATTATGATAGGCTACTCTCCTCAGCTCTGGAATGCTGATTTTGCGACAGGTTCGTCTCATTTTAACACAAAATTCTTTTCGATTTTTGGGCCTTGTTTTGTAAACTTTACTCTCTATTGTTCCCCAGAATTAAAAATTTAGTGGTGCAATATCGGGGACCTAGGAGGCCAGAGTTCAAAAAGGCTATTTCTTCCTATGCAGCACATTGTAAAATGTTCGTTCAGCAACTGGCAAACCATTATAGAATTATGAATTGATGCACCATCTAACTGGGGAAACATCTCCTGTCGCACATTATGAGGAAGACTGTCAACTGCATTCCATAATTCCGTATCGAAAAGGTTAACTAAATGCTCAACATTTGACGAGTTATTAAAGAAAAATGGACCAATTATACGGTCTCCTAAAATTCTACACCATACGTTAATTTTCTTTGAATACTGACTGGTCTTTACAATTAATAATCCTATGAGGATTTTCTGTAGCCCAGCATCTGCAAATTGAGGAGACACTACCCTGTTAGTGGTAAATGTAGCCTCACCAGTCAGCAAGATTTTTCTTCTAAATTTCCCTGGATCCAATAGCAATAATCTAACCTTTTATTTTCATCACCTTCTTTCAAAGTATTTAGATATTATGACGTATGAAACATCTTGTAATTTTCTCCTTTACTCCAGGCTTTTTAGCTGTAAAATTGACCTATGTGCTAAAATTCGTGCCCTACGAATTTTTGTTTTTATTGTGTTTATTTATTGTGTTTATTTGAACGTCTTGAATAACACTTGGTAGTAACGCTATTAACTCACTTTAATGGCCCAAACATTTTTTATGGCCCAAACGGGAACAACACCTATTAAAAAAGTTGTACATCTGTAAATTCTCTACAGTTTCTCATTAATCTATTGTATATACCTATTTTTAATTATTCTTTTGAAATAAGTTATGCTACCAGCCTTCTTAGCTTCTTTACTGAGGCTATTGTATGTGTTTAGTCTTTTGACGAAGGTTGATCGTTGGGCAGAGGTTGTATTTACACGTTGTAGCACAAAATTAGTTCTACCTTTTGTGTTATAATCATGCAAATCATCAAATATTTGTACATTGTCTTGCAAATAAGGAGGTACTATATTCAATCTTATTTTATATATGGAAACCAGTACATTGAATTCAACATAATTTCGAACATTCGTCCCTCCTAAAACTTTCAGGATATCATTCGCTCTAGTATAAATACTACATCTCAATATAACCACCACCGCCCTATTTTACAACTTTTGCAAATGATCCAAGTCACCATCAATTGCAAAATACAGAACAGTGCTACAATAATTAAAATTATATACCAATTTTCTACTTGTAGTAGATATGTCGTAGCCACATGGTGCAATACGGCTTTTCGGGAAAAGCCTAGACAGTTCATGAAATGCCGGCAGATAGTGTGAAATCTGTATGCTACACGATTCGCCTAGGCTGTTCATGAAGAGCCTGGTTTATTTAGTCAGTTAATGTTATGATTCGTACTTTACATGATCTGCCGTGATTTAGGCGATTCATGAAATGACGTGATTTAGTCATATTGTGAATGAGCCTAGCGATGAAGGCGGCAGATCATGCAAAGCACGAATCATAACATTAACTGACTAACCAGGCATTTCATGAAATACCGATGCCCTAAATCACGGCAGATCATGTTAAATTCTCATTACACGAAAATACTAACATTTTAAGGCACTTCATGAAAAGCTTAGTCAAATGATATAACATGAGATGTTTTACAGTATCTGCCGGCATTTCGAGAACTGCCTAGGCTTTTCCCGAAAAGCCGTATCGCATTATGAGTCTACGACATAGATTTTTCAGGAAATGCCTAGGCAGTTCAAAAAATGCCGGCATCATGTCATTTCATGAAATGCCGATGGCCTAAATCACGGCAGATCCTGTTAAACTTCTCGTACACCAAAATACTAAAATTTTAAGGCACTTCATGAAAAGCCTAGTCACATGATGCAACATGAGGTGTTTCACACTATCTGCCGGCGTTTCATGAACTGCCTAGGCTTTTCCCGAAAAGCCGTATTTCACCATGTGACTACGACAGATAGATACCAGCCGACTCTTTTTAATAAATTTTTTTTAGCTATTTTCTTACACACATATTAATATGCCTAATAAATTTAAAATTATCTTCTATGATTACATCTAAGTATTTGATTTCATTAACAACCTGAATTGCTTCAGCACAAACTGTAATTTCATCCTTAATTTTTTTCCTACAATCATACCTTTTGTTTTAGCTGCATTTGGCTTCAATTTATTCACTTCTAACCAGTCACTCACTTCTTTCAAGACTTCATTCATTCGACTCACCAATAATGCACCATTTTCCTGTGTTATATAACTAACGGCATAATCTGCAAATAAGTGATAACCGCAGTTATTGAACAGAGTTGTAATGTCGTTAATATATAAAATAAATAAAAGCAAACCTAAAATACTTCCTTGCGGTATTCCAACATTTATACTCTTTGTACCAGATACATACTCATCATGCTTTACTTTTGCATTCTACCACTCAAATAGTTACTTATCCACATGTACCGCTCCCTCAAGTCCATATTCTTTCAATTTATCTAACAATCTATCTCTATCTACGATTTCAAAAGCTCTCTTAACATCCAAGTACCAGTTACTTTGCATATATCACGTGCCTTTTTCCATTCGTTAATAACATACTATACAGCGCTTTCATAACTATATCCTTCTTTGATTGAATGAGTGTGACTTGCATAGTATTTTGTTTTCCTTTACAAACTCTAAGATTTGTACATATACAACTTTTCCAAAATTTTTTCAAATGCTGAAAGCATATTTATTCGGTGAAATTGTTCAGCTTTAACGGTTTTACCAACTGTTCTTATTACAACAATGGTTGAAACTTTCAATGTATCAGGACCAATACCAATTAGTAGGTGTATTAATGATATTTAGAAGAGGATCAGCCAATATGTGAAAAAAATCTTTGTAAATAAACATGGTAATGTCACTTTTGCTTGCTAATGAAGGGATTATATTTTTAAGCCCGTTTTTTTGCAATAATTTGAAACTAGAAAATTTGCTATGATTATGCCTTAATTGGTATTGTCTATTATCTCTAGGTGTACCATTGACTATTTCACTCACGCTATTCTCACAATTCACTCATTAAACCTTTCTACTATAGCATTCATATCCTCTAATAATTCATATCCTCTCACTCGCATCCTCCTTATCTTTACAACATTAGAGATTTCCACATAATTTGTGAGTTGCGTCTAGAAAGATCAATCTTATCCTCAAAGTACCTACATTTCCTAATTCTTATAACGTCTACTACTTTGTTTCGTTTCAATTTATAGATCTTCCAATAATTTTGATTATTTGTTGTTTTATATATTTTATAACTTTGGCCTCTTTGCTTTATGGCTTCAAGAACTTTACCATTAAACCATCCTTTGTCTCTCTTATGTACCATAACTTCCTTCTTAGGCATGAATTCATCCACACTTTTCTTCAAATTCGTCAAGAATAAATCATATTTCTGTTTAATGTCGCTAACTCTATAGTCGAAATTGCCTACAACTTTATTCATTTCTGCTTAAAACAAGACTACATCTTTAAGTTTACTTCTAATTGTACAAGTTTTGTTTTTATTTATTTTAGGAAGACTTATTTCTATAATATTATGATCACTTATATTTGTCTCGTGTAAAACTGCTACTTCTACCTTCTTTATTATTAGTGATGG
Organism: Leptura quadrifasciata; assembly: GCA_963675555.1. NCBI lineage: Eukaryota > Metazoa > Arthropoda > Insecta > Coleoptera > Cerambycidae > Leptura > Leptura quadrifasciata. Next base: position 15,765,626 of record OY776679.1, read on the forward strand.
CTAAATCAATAATAACTTTCACCAGTTCCGAACAGACGAACACCCCGTAGCATGTTTATTTAAACAGATATTATTTTGAAATTTGGTACACTTATATAATGCGTGATTGTCCTTTTTTATGTACAAATTTTTTTCCCCACCACTTCCGGTTTCACCAGAAGTGACATCTACTCTGTTATTTTAAAAGGCACCCTGTATATTTTTTTTACCTATCTGATTCGTCTCTAGATTCTCTTTTCAACCATATATCGGAATACGGCATTTGTTTTTAAAATGACAGTTAATATCAATTTTAGTTTGTTGAGTCTAGGTGGCCCAGATATGAACCTTGGCAGATATTGATGCGTAGTGTGCCGTGATATAGTGATAACCAGTAGCTGAACAGACTATAAGATCTAACTTATTTAAAAAAAATATCTTTAAACAACCCACCATATCATAAAAACTAAGATAGGAACCCCATTTTTTTTATTTCACCTAGTTAAAAAATACTTATTTATCTTTTATTTTTGTCCAATACAATTGCTGTGCCTATCCTATTTTACTTTCTTCATTAAAGTTAGTATCGAATGTTATTGCATAGTAATGAATATTGTACTGCAATAAAAATAGTAAGTAGGCGGTGGAAATAAAAGAAGGTAAAACGAGGCGTCATTTTGATTTGACAATTAAGAATTGTTTACTTGGCAGCAATTTAAGTATTTTTCATTAAGTTATTCCTAATTTATCACGTTTTTAACTCTGTTTTGCCATGTATTCACGAAATGAAAAAGTAGATATGCTACTAATTTATGGGGAATATAAGAAAAATAGCAGGCGGGCTGCTGACTTATATCAAGAAAGATTTCCCGAAAGAATTCATCCACCAAACAACCATTTTGTAAGAGAACCAGATGTACCGGAAAATAATTTCATTATCGATGAAGAGTCGGAAATCAATGTACTTGCAATTGTCGAGGCAGATCCCACGATTTCGATAAGATAGATTGAGGACCAAACCGGCGTAAATCGGGAATCAGCTCGACGAATTTTGAAAAAACACAAATTTAAATCATACAAGTACCAAATACACCAGCATTTATACGAAAATAATTTTCAAATAAGATTGAACTATTGCAATTGGTTTCTGAACAGACACAATTTGGACAATAATTTTCATGAATAAATTTTATTTTCCGACGAGTCCAGGTTCACTCATTTGGAATTATTTAATCGTAACAACACCCGTTATTGGACACAAGAAAATCCCAGAAATATGAGAGAAAGTGCATATCAGGAGCCATTTAGTTTTAATGTATGGTTAGGAGTAATTGGCAGAAGAATTATTGGGCCAATAATTTTTGATGGTCCATTAAATGGAGAAAGATATTTGGGATTTTTGCAAAACCAGATACAAGATTTTTTGGAAGAACTGCCATCTATTGTTAACCCAATAATTTTTCACCAGGATGGGGCTCCACCACATAACAGCAGAGTTGTGATGAATTATTTAAATGAAAGGTTTGGAGAAAACTGGATGGGAACAAATGGGCCCGTTCGATGGTCTTCGAGGTCACCAGACCTTACGCCGTTTGATTTTTTTGTATGGGGTCACCTCAAGGAAAACGTTTATAGAACTCCACCAACAAACAGAGAAGACATGGAAATGAAAGTCAGAAGAGCAATGAATGGGATTACTGAATTACAGTTAGATAACGTGCTTAGGGCTACCGTCACAAAAACACGATTGTGCAGAAATAATAACAGGCAACATTTTGAGCATCTGCAGTAAAAAATGCGTTTGTATGTAGTACTTCAGTAAATATTTCATTTTAATTTCATTCATTCGTTGTAAAAATGTATTACATAGTGTAATGGTTGTTCATCAATTTTGTTCAAATATGTTTTACTGATGTTTCTTATTTATTAAAAAAATCGTTTTACCTACTTTTATTTTGTTTCCACCCGCCTGCTTACTAAATATTTTTGTTGCAGTACAATATTCATTACTATGCAATAACATTCGATACTAACTTTAATGAAGAAAGTAAAATAGGATAGGCACAGCAATTGTATTGAATAAAAATAAATAAGGATTTTTTAACTAGGCGAAATAAAAAAATGGGGTTCCTATCTTGGTTTTTATGATATCGTGGTTTGTTTAAAGATATTTTTTTTTAAATAAGTTAGATCTTATTAGACTGTTCAGCTACTGGTTATTCCCAAAAAAATATGAGGCACAAAGTCGCATACCAGAGGTCTTTCGATATCACGGCACACTACGCATCAATATCTGCCAAGGTTCATATCAGGGCCACCTAGACTTAACAAACTAAAATTGATATTAACTGTCATTTTAAAAACAAATGCCGTGTTCCGATACATGGTTGAAAAGAGAACCTAGAGACGAATTAGATAGGTAAAAAAAATATACAGGGTGCCATTTAAAATAACAGAGTAGATGTCACTTCCGGTTAAACCGGAAGTGGTGAAAAAAAAATTTATACTTAAAAAGGACAATCACGCATTATATAAGTGTACCAAATTTCAAAATAATATCTTTTTAAATAAACATGCTACGGGGTGTTATATGTCTCCTGTGTCACCCGGTGTGTGTATATGAGTTACCCATTTGTTTTAAATCAAAGTCCTTAATTACATTTTTTAAGGAAGGCATTAGATTAAGGGACATTGCGTGTACTTTTGATTATTTTACATTTATTTCTAACTTATTCATCTAACAGCAGCATGTAACTTGGCAGTTTAAAGAACCGCTAGTTTTCTACTACATCAATTAAGAATTACTCAAACATTTTATTTAATTCGAGTTCCACTTCTGCATCTTACAATTTAATACGCCAATTATTTAAGTTTTATTTGCATGTTTCCAGATTCATTTAAAGTTTTCCGCTGTTCAAATAGAGCAGTACGTTTTATTTCATTTATAAAACTTTCATAACCCAACTGTCTTCCAAATACTATATTCTCGAGGGCCCGGAGAGTCGTGGCCTTAATTTTTTCCCTTTACCTAAGGCTATTTATGTTAGGATCATTTTTAAAGCGATGTCTAACTCGAGGGAATGCTAACCGGGAAAAAAGTAGAAAGTATAAGGAAGAAGTTTTATTTCAGTTTTTATACTTCTAAAGGAAGGTAAATATCAAATTGATCATAAGGGATAGTATGGATTAAAGGGGTAGATAGGAGGAGATCGATATATTAAGCTACTGGCTTCCAACTGACCATCTGAAAGAGATAACTTACAACTGTTTTAGCAATTATTTTTTTCTGCAACTTAGTTATAATTTAATAATTAAACTGAATTCTTGTTCTTAAAGTATAGCAATTTATTAATAAGGAGGGATTTTTTAAATCTTTACTGGCTTAAAAACATACCATTCCTATTTTTGGACTGAGAAATAATTTTTTTAATCTGTCGCATCAAGATTTAATAGTAGAGTCATATTGTCTGAAAGTTATTTGTGACATTCTACGAATATTCTTTCCTATTATTTGGGTTTTCTACCACATGTACTATTATCCTCTTCAAACAAATCACCGAATCTACAAAATAATAGAATTATTTTCCTTTGGCGTAAACGTCACGGGCGCAGAGGCTCTTTTTTCCAATAATTCTATTATTTTGTAGATTCGGTGATTTGTTTTGAAGAGGATAATAGTACATGTGGTAGAAAACCCAAATAATAGGAAAGAATAGTAGAGTCATATTTAAATTTGTAAATATTACTAATACGCAAGTTATAAAAATAATTTTTAATATAAAATAAAATGCTAAAAGAGTTGATGATATCAGAGTCACTGTGATCGAATATTGCATCCCATATATTACTGATTATATTACTCATTATTTAATTCTATTTTAGAAACTAACTCATTTTCTAGAGATTGGAAAAAAGTTTTAATTATACCGGCGCTGAAAATATCTACTACTTCTTATTCTGATCGACGCCCGTTCAGTATATTGCCTACTTTGTCCAAAATACTTGAGAGGACCAAATGAATGCTTTTCTCAACACACATAAAAACTACCTTCAGATTTCAGATAAGGCTACATACGATTACATCTCTTTTTGATGTAACTGATGACATTGCTAGGGGTGTTAACGATAGGAAGACACCTGATTTAGTGTTACTTGGCTACAGTAAGGCTTTTGACACTGTTGATCATGATTTCCTGTGTGCTAAGAATACTATGGATTCCATACTTCTATTTTAAACCTTATAAAAAATGATCTTACTAATCGTACCAGAGTGTAATCTTGGACAATACAATGTCATCAGTCTTGCCGGTTACTTCTGGTGTCCCACAGGGTTCTATCATTGGTCCTCTTCTGTTTATTTTATACATTTCTGACATTTGCCGTCAATTACAGTACTCTTATAGTCATCAGTATGCTGATGACACTAATGTTTACTTGTCTTTAAAAAAAATATGCATTACTGGCACAATTTAAGCTTAATTCGGACTTAAAAAATTGACAGACCTAGGCAGTGCGTAATAGTCTGATTTTAAACCCACAGAAATCATAATCATAATGCAGTTACCGAAGCCAAAAAAGAGGGACAACCTCGGAATGAGAGTTAATAAGCTGTAAACTTGTATAAATCTTTATTTTGGCATTCTAAAAGTCGTAAAATCTCGTGTCGGCTTCGTAAGATATTCAAGGTCACAAAAATCGGTTTTTCGCAAATATCTCGCTTCCTATGGTTTTAATGATATTTGCATCTACTATGAAAATTGTAGAGCATAAAATTCTCGACAAATTTTGTTCCAAAAATTTTTTTATACGCCGTTTTTGAGATAGAGCGCGGAGAGCGCGCAGCGCTTAGCCATACAATTCGTCAAGTCAACAAAGCTTAATAAACCTGTGCAGTTATCCAATCTTCCACCAACAAATGCATCGGCTCATCAATATATCAACCGTGAATACTATTAAATTCAAACTTGGTTAGGGAATGCAAAATGAACTCTTGGAACCGATAACGACAATATTACCACCAGCTCCAGATGAACTACTGAACACAATATTTTACAACTGCAAGAATGGTTGTGGTAGTGTGGTGCTGATGTAGGAAATCGGGGTTGCATGTTCTTTAGCTTGTGGACAGTGTAATGGGCAAGCTCGCCTAAATGCTTCGTATCAAAACGATCTCAAAGAAGAAAGTGCATTTGATCCCGAAATCCTTGATGATTTAGAGACAAATATCTTTGACAACAAAGATGATGATAACGATTTGGAAATTTTTGAGCGACCGGAAGACGATGATGAAGAAGAAGGAAATTGAGACTCATGTCCTTCTAATTACTAAAGTTTACGTAAATCCTCCCCGCATTTGAACGTCAATTGTAGTAAATGTATGATACATAATTGCTAAATAAAAATTGCTAAATTGTATTTACTTTATTCCTTTTTCACTCAAAATCTAATTTAGATATATTAGAATATAATTAAAATATATTTGAAGTATTTCAATTAACAATTTTTTTATTATACGAAGTAGGTAGGTAATATCAAACAAATATATTTGATATAAGTGAAAACATATTATTAAATATAATGTATTAATTAATAAATAATACAAATTATTCTTAATTCTGGATTTTTTAGTGATTAATTAACTTTAAACGACGTATTATTTACCGGGACTCACGGTTGATCTTGCATTATGCTATGTATGGCTAAGCGCTGCGCGCTCTTTAATATCATTAAAACCATAGGAAGCGAAGTATTTGCGAAAAACCGATTTTGTGACCTTTAACCTTGAATATCTTAAAACGCGGACACGAAATTTTATGAGACTTTTGAGATAACTTTTAGAATGCCAAAATAAAGGTTTATACAAGTTTACAGCCTACTGTCTCTCATTCCGAGGTGAAACCCCTAATGTGACTGGATTATCATGATATACATTGAGAATGATTCTGAATGGGCTGCTAATAACTTACATATCACCTTGACTGGCGTACGATTACCTGTTGAAACTAGTGTCAGAAGTTTAGGTCTAACCATTGACAATAAACTCAGATATCGTGAGCATGTTAGTAAACTCTTACAAAAATGTTATCTTGCGTTGAGAAACTTGTACATGAATAAAGCCTTTTTGAATAGACATTTAAGAAAGAAATTATTGGATGGCTTTGGTGCTGTCATTATTGAATTATGCAGACATCGTATATGGCCCATGTCTTGATGTTAAAACAACTGACAGGTTGCAAAAATCCAGAATAGCTGTATTGGGTTAATCTATAATTTATGCAAGCGGGATCATGTAAGTAATAAAATCAATGAGACTGGTTGGGTTAATATGCGTTATCGCCGATAACTGCACTTGGTTTGCTTCGTACATAAACTTTTATTAACAAAATGTCTCATACTGTTAATGTTAGGAACCAGCATCGTTTAAATATCCTTAGACACCGAACTACCTTTTTCACGCATTCATTTACTTACTGTTCCTCAAAACTATAGAATGCTGTACCAACTGAATTTAAAAGTTGTACCAGCCATAAACGTTTTAAAATATCAATGTATAATATAGCTAAAAAACCGACGGGTACACCAGGTTCACTTCTGTAAACTACTAAAACTTCCACTCGCGAAGATGTATAAATTGATGGGTCACCAGAAACTGACTTCCTGAAGTGTGGAATACTCGGCCTTATATAGGTCCGGTAGCGTTTCGTTTATACGGGGACTCGATCTCGCCCAAACGTTTAACCCCATTTTTTATGTTGGTTTGGAGTGCCCTATCCGTTTCTTTCTGCAAGGGGGCAATTTTGTCATAGAAAAGAGATTATTTTGAAATTGAAACTATTGCAAAAACTTGGTAATTGCTAAGGGGCATCTTTTGAAGAAAGAATTAGAACTTAAATGGCTATTGAATTATTTAAGATTAATCTACTGGGGTAAGACAAGACAACAAACGTTCATGAGTTCTGGTACTGTACATGAAGATCTCTACTTCGTGCTGACTGAATATGCATATCGGAAAACTATGGGGGGGGGGGGGGGTGAGCTTTATCATATAGGATCTGGTCTGCCTTCGTTGAAGCGGAAAGTAGTTTTGATAACAAAAGTTAAATCATGTCTATCTATTGGAATTAGATGATATGGAAGGATGTAAAATAGAATTTGACAGTATAATTTGAAAGGACGTGAAATAGAATTAAACATTCAATGAAGGACAATTAATAGAAATCAAATATAATGAAATAAAATATTGCGAATATGGATTCGGAAAGTAATTTTGATGTGATTGAAGAGCGTCATTTTTAGGGTAATATTCTATAATGCAAAATCGTTATTTTGAATGTTTGGAATCCATTACCGGTAATTTTAAATCATTGAGAATTATCGATTGTTTGTGAATTTTTTTTATTTGAAAAATTGTAGTTTTTTTATAAATTTAAATATCTAAATGACGTTTTTATTCCTTTGACATTCTTTCCTATTATTTGGGTTTTCTACCACATGTACTATTATCCTCTTCAAAACAAATCACCGAATCTACAAAATTATAGAATTACTGGAAAAAAAGCCTCTGCGCCCGTGACGTTTACGCCAAAGGAAAAGTCAGAGGTTATGTTTTGCAAATAATATAAATCGGAATAAACACAAAAATAATGTATTTTGCTGACGTTTCAGAAAGTAATCTCTTTCCGTTTTCAAAGCTATTTTTTGAAGAACTCTTATTTTGCTGTGTATGTCAAATACACAGCTTTAAGATTCTGTTTATGTTATTTCCATAGATACTTACTACTTACACAGAGCATAGAACTGATGATATTTTTTTAGATAATGTTGAGTTTGTTAAGTTCTTCTTTTAACATTGGTAGCCAGGTTGTACAAATATCTACAGAACAATTCGATACGCACTTATCTTCATTTAATAAGATTATTGCTGATTCTTTAATTTTTCTTTTTTTGGTATCTGTTTCTTTTGTTAAAATTTTTGCCGAGTCCCAGTTTATTCTATGTCCGTTTTCCCAAGCATGTTCACAAATCTTTGATTTCTGAATTTCATTCTTTCTAATGTAATTCTTGTGCTCATCCAACCTCACACTGAAAGGTCTGGATGACTCACCCACATAACATTTATCACATTCGCACGGGATATTTTAAATACAGTTTTTTGAATTCTGCTCCCTGTTTATCGGTTTTGTTTTTGTTAAAATAGATCTTAAAGTGTTCCCCGTTTGAAATATCGTCCTAACATCAAATTTGTTACCTATACGGCGTAGCTTTTCCGATAGTCCGTATACATAAGGAATTATTGCTGTATAATGACGTTCAGGTTTTTGTCGTACCTGATTGTCCCTATTTTCAACATTTATGAAAACTCTATCAACAAAGGCTTCAGGATATTGATTTTGTACTAGAACCTCTTTGATAAATTTTTTCTCGTTATTTAATATTTCATTATTAGATGAAATTATTTTGGCCCTATCGTATAAACATTTTACGACACCCCTTTTAACATTTATTGACTGATTTGAGTTAAAATTTAGATATCTATTAGTATGTGTTGGTTTTCTATAAACGCTTGTTTCAATTGTATTATTTATCCTTCTAATTAAAACATCTAAAAACGGTAGTTCATTCCTACTTTCTACTTCTAATGTGAATTTAATAGACGGTTCCTTACTATTTATATTTTCTAAAAAACTATCTAGTAAATCAACACCATGAGGCCAAATTGCAAAGATGTCGTCAACATACCTCCACCAGACAACCGGTTTGTTTATACAATTTTGAACATGTGTGTTCTCAAAGTTCTCCATAAATATGTTGCTTAAAATTGGTGATAATGCAGACCCCATAGCCATACCAAAATCCTGCTGATAGAACTCATTGTCCAATTGAAAATAGGTTGTTTTTATACACAGTGTTAAGAGTTCCATTATGCTATTTACACTTAATTTAGTTCTAGTTTCCAAATTATTATCATTTAGCAACCTGTCTTTAACTATTTTTAATGTTTCATCTACCGGAACATTGGTAAAGAGGCTAACTACATCAAAACTAACCATCAGGTGTGATTCATGAATATCGGTTTCATAAATTTTTTCTATGAAATGTTTACTATTTTTAATATATGAATCGGTATTTCCAGATAATGGATCAATAATTTTAAGTAAAAATTTTGCCAAATTATAACATGGTGAATTAATAGAACTAACAATTGGTCTTAAAGGAATATTTTGTTTATGTGTCTTTGGTAAGCCATAAAAATGAGGGGGCTTACTATGATGTGGTGTAAGTTTCCTTCGTTCAAAATCATTAAATTCATGTTTGTATTTAAACAAAGTTCTGTAAATTTTGCTCTCTATTGATTTTGTTGGATCTTTGTTTAGTTTTGAGTAGGGTCCCTCATTTACAAGAGTCATGATTTTTGTGTTATATATATATCTTTATCTATAATGACTGTGGCATTACCTTTGTCTGCTGGCAATATTTTTATACTTTCATCGCGTTTTAAAGAATTTATCGATAACTTTTCTTCTGGAGTTAAATTATCTTTAATTTTGTATTGCTTCTCTAAAGCAATTTTTGCCCGTATGCGATATTCATTACCACTATCTGTTGGTAAATTTTGAGCCGTTTTTTCTATTGCCGCTACTATGTCAAATTTTGGAACAGTTTTCGGGTTTATTGCAAAATTTAAACCTTTTGATAGTACAAGCCTGTCTGAAATGGACAAAAGTCTTTTTGACATATTAATGATAGTCCTGTCAATTAAAGAATTATTATTTATATTTTGTAATTGCCTAATCTGTTTTTCCCTTATTAAGTTTCTAAATTTATGTAAATGCGTACCTTTTTGCAGAAAAAAAAAGAATGAAATTCAGAAATCAAAGATTTGTGAACATGCTTGGGAAAATGGACATAGAATAAACTGGGACTCGGCAAAAATTTTAACAAAAGAAACAGATACCAAAAAAAGAAAAATTAAAGAATCAGCAATAATCTTATTAAATGAAGATAAGTGCGTATCGAATTGTTCTGTAGATATTTGTACAACCTGGCTACCAATGTTAAAAGAAGAACTTAACAAACTCAACATTATCTAAAAAATATCATCAGTTCTATGCTCTGTGTAAGTAGTAAGTATCTATGGAAATAACATAAACAGAATCTTAAAGCTGTGTATTTGACATACACAGCAAAATAAGAGTTCTTCAAAAAATAGCTTTGAAAATGGAAAGAGATTACTTTCCGAAACGTCAGCAAAATACATTATTTTTGTGTTTATTCCGATTTATATTATTTGCAAAACATAACCTCTGACTTTTCCTTTGGCGTAAACGTCACGGGCGCAGAGGCTTTTTTCCAATAATTCTATTATTTTGTAGATTCGGTGATTTGTTTTGAAGAGGATAATAGTACATGTGGTAGAAAACCCAAATAATAGGAAAGAATATTCGTAGAATGCCACAAATAACTTTCAGACAATATTGACATTATGGATTGAGAATGATGATTATTTTGAGAATTTTGTAATGTTTGAATTTTATTTTTTCGCTTGTGACTGTAAGGCTTTATAAGACACTGCACTCTTAAAAGCGAACCCTTATGAACAAATTTTGCTTGTGAATTTTTAAAACTTAATTGAAAAAGGCAAAGTCTACGAGTACGTGTGAGTGACTTCCCGTATATTTTTTCTTTCGTTATAAATATTCAAATTAATTACGCCACATCAAGTAGCTGAAATAAGTCCCTTGCAAGATTATTCAGTCACATTAACAGATGCCTCTCCTGCAACTGGTACTTTCCATAATTGAATTACATCTAGTTTGTTTGAAGTTTATAGCGGGAGTTTCATGAAACTTTAAACTAAGTTGGCATGTATCAGCCATAATGCATTTATTGAAGTTATAACGGTATTAGAGCAAAATGATATATTTTTTTTTAAATAAAAGAGGCTTTATGAAAGCGGTCACATATTTAAGCCATAAAAATAAAGTCATAATCAAAATCTTAGTTGCGATGAATGCAGAAACCCCACTAGAACTGGAATAGCTGTGAATGAGGAAACACCACACTGTGCTGGCAGTTATACAGTGTGGCGCAATAGTGCGTCGGACCTCGATATCTCGAGTTCTACGATAGCTAGAAATTTTTTAAAAAATTGCAAGCAAACTAGATAAAAAAGTCTATAATTGGAAATAATTTTCGAACATACAGGACGAGCCAAGACGAAATTACAGGACCAAGTGCCTTTTTTAAAAAGGAATGCTATGTATATCAGTACATTTTTGAAGCCTCTTTCTAGGCTCTATTCATTCCTATTATTAATTTTTTGTTGTTGAAGTAATGCAATCTGCAGATGGATATTAAAAAAATCACCACAGTCACAAATATACGAATACCAGTTACGAGACATCTAATTAATGTTTTTGAATCATTTTCATTTCCTAAAAATGTACAGGGTGGCCAAAAATTATTTTTCAATTTTTTCAAATGGAGCACCCTGTATGTTTTTCCTGGTTAAAACTAAGCTGTTCGAAGCTAGGACCTTCATAAAACTGCTTAATTTTAAAGTGGTTTTATGATTATTCAAACGTTTCCCGCCAACATTTCTAACCTATTTCCTAGTGATTGATTGATTGGAGTATCGTTAAGAAGTTTCAAATAATATGATTTAATTTTTCTTTTAAAATCTTTGTATCACAAATTATGTACTTCTGTTACAGCACTTCAGGTCGCCAATTGTCTCTACCAAACCTGGAAAACATTTACATTCATTTAAAATTTTCATTTGTTGACTCTGTACAACATGAAGTTATTTTTCTTACCTCTAAAACTCCTTTCAGGCACACCTGTTATGTTGCATATGATTTATAATGTATAGTGCGGGAAAGATGAAATTGAGAGGGGGGGGGGAGGTGCGAGGTGAGATGCTAAGAAGGCAGGCCCGGACTTAACTATATTGTGTACCTATGTCTGTTCACGCTTTTAAAGGACCACGCAATTTTCTTGTGGAAAAGTGACTTGCGTTAAATTGGTTGAAATTTTGATATGTTGTGTATCCCATCTCTCTGATCAAATGTCTCAATTGGCACAATTTGACAAACTTTCAGAGTCTTGAGATAAAGCTTGCTAAAGTAAGAATTATCGTTTATTTGAGGTGTATGGGTCTGGGTTAAATCCGTACTCTTTTTTTTGCCTCTAGGGTCTCACAGTGGTTTGAAAACACCTCATAACTGTCATGGTTTATTTATTGAAGTATTACATCATATAATCTCAAACGTCGTCACGTCATATGACGTCATAGCATGTAATATCGTGTCATAGAACATCATGATTTAAATAACATTCTTTTCTCTAACTTCTAGGTGCTCAGATCACAATAAAATTCAATGTGACCACTATGAGGTTCTATGACACGACATGACCTGCTATGACGTCATATGATATGATAAGACAATCAATTATACTGTTTAGGTGTTATTAAACAAATCTGAGACATTGATGCATTTGATACAGAAATAGGACACACAACATATCAAAAATTCAACCAATTTAACGAAAGACACTTTTCCATAAGAAAATTGCGTTGGCTTTTGTTGTGTGGGCTCAGTTTAGCTGGCAACAATTTACACTACTGACTATACAGTAGTTACAGTATCCTAATTCACTTATTATTTGAGTAAATTGTTACTACCTAGCAAGAGCCACGTAGCCACGTGGAGGTATGAGCATATCTTGCCATGATCGGATGGGTAAAGAATATTAGTACAGGATAAAGGAAATTATACAAAAAAATAAAACTAAACCTCTAAAAACAAAAAAAAAATTAAAATAGTAACAGTAAAAAAATATATAGGTATCCTCAAAATAAATAAAAAAAATAACAATAAACATCTAAAAACAAAAAAAACTTAAAATAGTAACAGTAAAAAAATATATAGGTATTCTTAAAATAAATTAAAAAATAACAATAAACCTCTAAAAACAAAAACAAAACTCGAAATAGTAAATTTTCGTAAATAAAATATGTATTCTCCAAATAAATAAAATTAAATATAATTAATTGAATTCTTTAAATAAATAAAAATAGATTAAAATACTTACGAACACAAAAAATGACATAAATAATAAGCTTGATATCACGATCACTATCATTGAACACAAAAACGGACATAAATAATAAACTTGATATCACTACCACTTCTTCAATCACAAGTCATCACAATCACTTCTTCCTCAGAATCCTGTGCGTTCTCCTCCTCTTCTTCAATTTCAGATGATGAACTATCCTCTTCTAAATTTATAATGAATTTATTTTCCCCATTTTTATTAAATTCACAAAGTTTCAAATAATCATTCTCAATTCTAATCACCTTGGCAATTCTCTTTTCCCAATCTTCCTTGGTAATTTTGAACACTTCATTTTTAATTGACTCTATCACTTTTTTGTCGAATTTTGGAAAAGTATTTCCTTTTCTGATATTCTTTTTCAATTTTCCCCAAATCAATTCTATTGGGTTGAAAATACAGTAATATGGTGGTAATCTTAAAACTTTGTGGCCAAATCTTTCAGCTATACTGTCTATAACATAATTCTTCTCAAATATTTTCGTATGAAGGACTTCCAACAATTCTGCTTTAGTATAACTGTCCATATAATATAGGTCGTGATCCGTTAAAAAATTTTGCAACTCCAGTTTAGTCGAACTCTTATTAGGAATTTTATATAATTCTCTTGAATGGTACTTCGCATTGTCAAGAACAATAACACTATTTGGCTTTAATTTTGAAATTAGAGTATTTTCAAACCATTTTTCAAAAATTACTCCCCCTCCATATTCTTGTGATAATCCACGTTGCACTCTTCCATGTTTTCCCCGCATAGTTTCAATGCATTATCTACCCATCCATCACCTGATCCACAGTGTAATATAACCAATCGAGTCCCCTTATTTGGAGGCAATGACTGTGGTAGACATTTCTTAGTTCCATCAGTCCATCCTTTTTTTACGGATCGTGAGTGTCATACCAAGTTTCATCTAGGTAATAAATTGTTCTATTTTCCCTTCTGAACTTTTTAATCTCCTCTAGATATGAATGTCGCCAATCCACTATTCGTCTGCTTTCCATAATCGCCACGCGTTTATTAATTGTTTTAAATTTAAATCCAATTTTTTTCAGCCAGTTCCTTAAAGTTCTTGTCGTATATTTCAAAGGACAATCCATTTCCTTTAGTTTCCTGTCTACCACGTCAACAGTCGGGATTTCATTTTTCTGATATGCATCATAAATTACATTTTTTAAAAGTTTTGCTATTGATGGATCTAAAATTTTTGATATACCAGCGTCGCAACGTTGCTTTCTTTCGGTAACACCTGTTTTCACTAGTTTGTACAATGTGGAATAGGGAACGTGGGTTAAAGATTCTGTTTCCCTTAATATATCTAAATCACGCAAGTTAAAGTCATTAGTTTGTCGCTGTAAAAGAGTATTATACACATTTAAACAAATTTGTTTCCTGTCACTGCTTAAATGCCGTTTTTTTCTCCCTTGAAACTCATTTGGAATTTTATTTTCACTTTCACGCTCACAATCACTCGATCGACTCATTTATGTAATAAATAAGTTACATACCAGCAAAAAGACAAATATAAACTAATGTATTAATGTATATGAAAGTAAACTAAGTCCGCCTCTGAAGTACCATATCTCACATGTCGTTCGTGTTAGTTGGCAAACAACACAAGCCTGACCTTCTCTCTCATTCTAATGCACGCGACATAAAAGACGTAAAACGTGATGTGATAGAAACGGCTATGCGTTATGCATCGCCACTATCCTCTCTATTCCCCACTACGTCTGTGACTGTTTTCATTTATCGTGTTCCTCTACAATATTTACTGTATCATCACAATACAGTTTGAAAACAATTTACTTTATTTGGACAATTCGTACTTAATAATTTATAAACCTCTGACTTGCTGAGGGACACCAAAAATTCTTGTTCAGTGCTGCAGCTCAATTAACAGCGAAGATACTCCTAAGGGAAAGTGGTCAACCAACATATAAATATTTGAAATACGTGGGTAAGGTCGAAAAAGTTGGCGATGATACTTTACTCACGTGTGCACACATAAATCCCGCACAGATGCGGATTAAACTCCCTCCGTAGCAACGAAATATTTTGATGAACAGCAACAACTTAAAACGAAGGAAATTTTACCGTTGCCGATAATCCAAAATTCATTAAGATAGCTCAAATAAACAAGCTTTTAAGAATTATCGGCAGCGTACACCAAGCTAAGCACTTCTCACCTCCTACCTTTTTCACCAGACGGAAGTCACGTCACCGTTCTTCCCGCTCCTAGCGGAGAGGAACCAAACCTCCAATGGCTCGCTGCTGTTGACGATATGTGACCCGCAAAACACAAAATGTGTATTGCGGGTCGCATATGCATTAGGCATGTAACATCATTACATCAAATATTTCTTGTTTTAATAATTGCTTTGTAGACAGTGTAGAGGAAATTGTAAATAATATTGGTAATGTAATATTTGATTGTAATATCATTCCAAGTGACACGAATTTGTCTGAGTTTAAGTTATTAAATACACAAGATTTAAAAAAAATGGTAAGTGACTTAGATAACAAGGAGTCATCAACTATATTAAGTAGTAAATTCATAAAAAGTTCTTTTGAGGTTATTGGCCATGTCTGGTTGCATTTTATAAATACATCCTTAGGGTACGGTGAATTTCCAAAAGACTTAAAAACCAGCATAATCACACCTATTGAGAAAGTTATTAACACAAATAAGTTCTCAGAATTTAGACCAATAAACACTTTACCAAGTGCTGAAAAACTATTAGAAATGGCTGTTTATAAGCAGCTAATGGAATATTTTAATGATCATAACCTATTTTTTAATAATCAATCTGGATTCAGGAGTAAACACTCATGTGAATCCGCACTACAGTTATCTATAACCGAATGGAAAAATAATATGGACAAAGGTTTATTTGCAATTGCAGCATTCCTAGACGTAAAACGGGCATTTGAAACGATAAATTGTGATATACTATTAAAGAAGCTATATAATTATGGCATTAGGGGTAAAGTATTAACTTGGTTAACAGATTATCTTAGTGATTGTAAACAAATCACTAAAATTAATAATGAATTTTCATCTTCTAAGGTCATTAAACACGGAATACCTCAGGGAAGCATCTTGGGACCACTTTTATTAATCATTTATATTAATGACATTCAGGATTACCATGATTGTGATTACATACATTTGTTTGCGGATGATACCCTCTTATCAGTAAGCGATACAAATTTAAACGTTGCCATAACTAAAATGAATAAAATATATCACTTTACTTGAAAATCAATAAATTAAAATTAAATGTAAATAAAACTAAAAGTATGATAATTACAACACCATATAAATACAAAAACATACATAGTGACCAGATTAATTTGACAGTTGATAATAACAAAATTTAAATAGTAACAGAAGTTAAATATTTAGGATTTATGTTAGATAATTTTTTGCAATTTAGCTCACATTTTATTTATATACAAAAGAAAATAACTAAAAAACTATTCTTTTTTCTCGGGTTTCTAAGCATGTGTCAATAAATTCTAAGATTACTGTGTTTAAAACAATTATTCAACCCCATTTTGAATACGGTGCTTCT
Source organism: Leptura quadrifasciata (assembly GCA_963675555.1). Classification (NCBI taxonomy): domain Eukaryota; kingdom Metazoa; phylum Arthropoda; class Insecta; order Coleoptera; family Cerambycidae; genus Leptura; species Leptura quadrifasciata. The sequence goes on from OY776679.1 coordinate 15,782,300, forward strand.
ATTATATATACGTTTGGTCTAAATAAAATAACAGCATTACAAAAACTTCAAAATAGGGCAATGAGGATTGTTTTGAAATGCAGCAGGCATACCCCAATACAATTAAAAAAAAAATAAAAAAAAAATAAATTAGAGTACTTAGCAATGATTTTTATCTACAAAATGTTACACAATCTTCTACCTATCTACTTTAATACATATATAGTAACCAGATTCATGAATATAATACAAGAAATAATCAACAATTACATATATATAGACAAAATATATCAATGAATATGAAAACCTTGTTATTTAAGGGATTTGTCCAGTATAATAAATTACCCGATACTATAAGAAATTCAGATACAACTCAGGAATTTAAGCATATATTAGGACTTTTCCTTAAGGAGAAATTATTATAATAAAATTAAAGTCATCTAAAAGAGAGTATACTGTATTTGATTTAGATGTAAAACCATATGTGTGTGTTTATATGTGGGTGTATATATGTGTAGGGGCGAGCGTAGGTGCGTCTTTACTATGTACATACTTCGGTATGCGATGTAAAGCAACGACAGGCGCAGTTAGTACTTGGATTGGTGACCATTCCAACGGAAACCGCGTTCTCGCCTCACACATCTTCCAGCGGCTTGTATATCAGTGTATGCGCGGAAGCTATACAACCTTAGGCGAGGGTTGTATAGGAGATATACCATCCTTCGGAGGGGATGTAGAGCCGTCGGTCTCTTGTCTATTAAATGTTAGGCAAGTAAAAGATCCCTACTCTTCTTAAGGGAAGAGGTTCGGCAAAATTCCTGGTTGGGGGTAGCTCGTCTACAGGCGTCGGTGTTAGGCCTCAGTAGCGGAAATAGGCCGACGTTAAATAAATGTATTAAAAATATATATATATGTATATATATATATATATGTATATATATATATATATATATGTATATATATATATATATATATATATATATATGTTATATTAGAAATATACCATGATATATAATATCACCGAGACAGGCTTAACCTTCTCAGACATATCACATTACAAATTGCGTAACAGCTCTTCTCTAATAACCGCTCACGCTAGCTGAGCTTAACATTTCTTTCTCAGTAATCTGTTATCATGCTGAATTGCAAATCCAATGTTCTTTGTTCTCCAGATATTATAAATATTACCCACTGCCATTGTAAACCTCAGTCTTAAACTCACTTTCGAATAAACCTCATCTAAATTATTATTGTATTTTTCTAAAGAGTCAAAGTAGACTCCAGTGTAACAAATAAAGTTCCTTTTTAAAAAGTTATTCAAACAATCCACTATCTAACATTGGCGCAGTCGTGGCGGATCTGAAAAACACACAGTTCGGGAGCCTAACCAGTAGCAAACATATCCGAGGGAACAAGGAGTCCATCTGAAAAAGGTGCCTAACCGGACGAAAAGAGCTTCTGGAACAAGGAGAACTTCTTAGCTGTAGTGGTGGATCCCAATCCTTCGTTCAGAAGAACCTACATGCTCAAAAGCAAAAGAAGCAAAACAATAATAATTATCAAGAAATACAAGCAACAAAGCAACATTTCAAATCAACACGATTCAACAATTAGCAAGTAAGAATTTCATCCCGTCCCATCGTTGGTGTCTTCGGCATCAAAGGCAACCCTGTGGAAGGAACACCCAGTGACGCCCCTGGCAGAGAGAGACCTTTGGTGAAGCTAAGCTCACGAAGTCGCATTCAACTGGACCACGAGGAATGAAAAATTTAGGGTAAGTCATTTTTGAATCATCTCGCAAACATTTATTTGCAATTTTACATTCTATTTTATCAAAATACATTGCATTGCTACATACAGTTCTAATATCTAAAATAGTAATTTTATTTAAACTTGAAACAAAATATCTTGATTATAATTTGTGTGACCTATATAAATAACCGTAATCATACACTGTTCCTATCGTAACATTATTTTTATGGTAATATCATATACTCCTTAAGTGCGAATTTATCTAATTAACTACAATCACATACCATTTTTATCTTAACATTATTTTTATCATAATATCATATATCATATAAAGGTTAAGTTTACGCCTTACTTGACTGTGAAATAAAATAAAACCCACATGTTCTATACTGTTTAAATGCACATTAGTATATAAAATTTCAGTGACATTATTCCCAACTAAAAACACTTTTTAAATTAATCCAATTATCCTTGTAATTAAATTGTGAAATATTATAAAATAAACAGCACATTGTTTTACATATAATAAAAAAAATTGCCAATTATCAGTAGCGTACTAGCTCAAATTGAAAAGGTGTTTTAAGTTATTCGATTATCTAAATAATATAAATAAAATGGCTACAAACGTAAGCAATTCCAATGCAAACAATTCAATCACGGCGAACGAAACAATAAATATTGAACCTTATAGGTTAAACGAAATATTTTCCATAGTGCCCGAATTTGACGGCAACCCCATATTCTTGCAAACATTTATTTCAGCTTGCATAACCGCTCAGGGTATCGCTGTCGACGATCAGCGCATCTTATTAACGCTTCACATAAAAAATAAATTACGCGGAAAAGCCGCAGAATTGATAAATTCACGAAACCCTGTCACTTGGGCGGAAATAAAAAATTTGCTCGAATCACATTTTGGTGACTCTCGTGACTTGACAGCCTTGATACAAGACTTGCAAACAATTCGTCAATTACCCAACGAAACAGCTTTAATATTTGTGTCCAGGTTACAAACACATAATGCAAAAATGCACGCGGCAATACAAAAACAAAGTTTAACTTTGGAGGAAAAAACCGCGCAATCCACTTTAATAGAAAATATGACGTTAACTACTCTTCTCACTGGACTCGAACCAAAATTAGGTCAAATTATTAGGGCTGGTAACCCCGGCAATATGCTAGATGCAATAAATCGCATCAAACGAGAATTACAATTATCGTATTTCGAATCTCAAAAATTTGGAAATAGAACTTTAAACAAAAATCCCGTTCAAAATCAGCAAAGACGCCCAAATCTCCCACCATTTTGTACATTCTGCAAAAGGAATGGACACAGCTTTAACGAATGCCGCGCGAGGCAAAACCACCAATTTTCACACCCCAATTTCACACCAAACGCCTATTCCAATCAGGCACAAGTTCCTAGACAGCACTTCCAGAGTTTACCTAACCAAACAAATTTTAGACCACAGAATTTCCAAAATTTGCCTAATCAACAATGTAATTATCCACAACAAAACAGGCCCTTAGCTATCAGGCCAAATCCTAACTTCCAGCAGCAGAGACCTTCTGCCATACAACCGAACCCGAATTTTAATCGATTCAATCAACAAAAAACACATCACTTAAATCAAGAACCTTATGATAATTACTCAGATTACCCAAACCAATACGAAGATTACTCTGCAAATCAGTCCGTAAATTATTCTCCTGATTATCAATCTCAAAATAACGATGACTACGATTTTCAAAATGGACAATATGAGAATTATACTGCTAATTCTCAGCAATACGAGGATTATACTGTTAATCCTCCGGATTTTTGCACAGGCCCGGAGTATTCCACGAATACTCCAACACAACAAACGGACGAGCTAGACCAAATTTCTCATCAAGTCCAAGCGATAAACCTCCAGGACAGTTTCGGCCCAAACCTGAACTTCCCGGAAAACCAATTCATGTAAAAACACCCCGCTACAAACTAAATATCGTAAACTCAAAAAATTTATTTTACATAGAAGACATCACTAAACGTTTCAAAATCTTGATAGACACAGGCGCAGGTATCTCTATATTCAAACCCGAAACGGCAGAAAACTATAAACGTCGATCCCACGAAAATGTAATTATACAAGGTATAACAGACGAAAAAATTAATATCACTGAATCTGCTCTCATACCTTTCAATCCGAATGATCCATACAAAGTTTACATTCATAATCTAGATATAGAATTTGACGGACTTTTAGGTGCCGACTTTTTGGACCATTACGATTGCTTAATAGACATTAAAAACAGACAATTAATCACTAATTTCAAAACCGTACCATTGTATCAAGTTACCGATAATATATTAACTACAATCTGGAGCCCGATTAAAAATCAAAATTTAAATGAAACAAAAAACCAAAATGTAATTTCTATCGAACCACGCACAGAAAAGATTTTTAAGCTTAAATGTAATTTACAAGATACCGAAGCTATACTAATAGCCCAGGAAAATGAAAAGGTACGCTTACCGAACGCCATTGTCAAAATAGACAACAATGGTGAATTTTTGACAACGATAATAAACGCAAACGCGATTCCAAAAACAGTAAACTTCTCGGATCTTAAACTCGAACCCGTTCAAAAATTTAGATCAATATTTAACGTAAATCTTCAAAATCCGGATTCCCAATACATAGACCGAAACTACGAAATAAAAAATCAATTACGCTTAGATCACTTGAACGACGAGGAGAGTGAATTAATTACTCAACTCTGTTTAGACTTTTCAGACATATTTTATCTAGAAGGTGACAACTTGACATTTACCAACGAAATCAAGCATTCAATAGACACTAACGATTCTAAACCAATTTTCACTAAATCTTATCGTTACCCCCAAATTCACAAACAAGAAGTAAAATCACAAGTTTCAAAAATGCTCGACCAAGGCATTATCCAGCCTTCAATTTCTCCCTGGTCCTCCCCAGTTTGGGTAGTCCCCAAAAAACTAGACGCTTCTGGTAAACAGAAATGGCGCGTCGTAGTTGACTACCGAAAATTAAACGAAGTAACGATAGGTGATAAATATCCTCTACCTAACATTTCCGACCTTTTGGATCAATTAGGCAAACGCCAATATTTCACGACTTTAGACTTGGCCTCTGGCTTCCATCAAATTGAAATCGATCCCAAAGACATTCAAAAAACCGCTTTCACAGTTGAAAATGGTCATTTTGAATTCGTACGAATGCCTTTTGGACTCAAAAATGCTCCATCAACATTTCAAAGGGTGATGGACAACATTTTACTAGGAATACAAAACGAAAGGTGTCTCGTCTATATGGACGATATCATTATCTACTCCCCTACTATCCATGAACATATTTCTCGATTAACAGAAGTCTTCAAACGTTTACAAAAAGCCAACCTCAAAATTCAGCCAGACAAATGCGAATTCCTTCGCAAAGAAGTTGCCTATTTAGGACATCTTATTACAAAGGATGGTGTAAAACCGAACCCTGCCAAAGTCGAAGCAATTCTAAATTTTCCTCAACCCAAAAATCAGAAAGAAATTAAATCTTTTCTAGGTTTAGCAGGCTATTATAGACGTTTCATTCCTAATTTTTCCAAAATTTCAAAACCCTTGACTAAATTGCTACAAAAAGATATACCTTTCAATTTCGACAATGACTGTACAAATTCATTTGAAACCCTAAAACAAACCTTGACAACTACTCCGATATTGATCTACCCCAACTTCGATGAACCTTTTGTCCTAACTACAGACGCTAGTGCATTTGCAATAGGTTCTGTACTTTCACAAGGAAGTATAGGAAAAGATTTGCCAATCGCATACGCATCTCGAACTTTATGCGGCGCGGAAACCAAGTATTCAACCATTGAGCGTGAACTTTTATCTTTGGTCTGGAATGTAAAGCATTTTAGGCCATATCTATTCGGAAGGAAGTTCAAACTCGTCACCGACCACCGACCACTCACTTGGCTATTTTCCATAAAAGACCCAGGTAGTAGACTAGCGCGTTGGCGCTTAAAACTCGAAGAATACGATTACGAAATAATATACAAACCCGGAAAAATCAATAAAAACGCGGACGCGTTGTCCAGAATAAAAATTAATCACTTTTCAGAATGTTCCAAATTTTATTCAAAAATTCTAGCCGCAAACGAAGACGAAATTTCAGACAACGATGACGAAATTACCGACGAACAAATCGCCCGAGAATTTGACACATTTTCCCGACTTTACAAAACCAAATCTCTAATAGACTATTCCAAAATTCAAATCACAAATAAACAACTATTAGATCGAGAAAATAAAAATATCATAACGTTTTTCCAACAAAACAACTTGACAGACCTTCACCATCAAATTATCGAGGATATTTTCGAAGAAAACCCCGAATTCTATAACAATACAATTAATATCGTTTCCAGCAAATCGACCCGACAAAGAAACTACTACATTATCGCTCTACCTTTCGACCCAGAGTCTGTGGTAGAACATCTATTTTTAACACTTTACAAACATCGAAACAAATTAGACCTTTCCAAAACTTACCATGTTGAAAACAATCTAGACTTTCCAATTCTCGAAATCCTATCATTTATTTTTGCAGAAAAAGATTTAAAACTAATCATTTGTCAAAATTTATTACGAACTCCCGATGAAGACCAACGTCCGATCATTCTCGACCAGCATCACACCGGAAAAAATAATTTACATCGTGGAATAAACGAAACAATACGTAGAATCAAAAATAAATATAATTGGCAAGGTTTAACAAAAGATGTCGAAAATTTTATAAAAAACTGCGAAACATGTCAAAGAACAAAAGTCTGTCGTAAGAACCTCAACAATCCCTTAGTAATTACCGAAACCCCTAAAACTCCATTTGAGAGAGTTAATATCGATCTATTCGAATTTCCCACGAGAAACTATGCACTAACCATCCGCGACGAGTTAACGAAATTTACTCAAGCTTATGCTGTCCCAGACAAAAGTGCAAAATCAGTTGTAAACACCCTGTTGCTATATTTCCAACACTATGGCACCCCATTAAGAATTCATTGTGATTACGGCGGTGAATTCGATAATAATTTATTAAAAGATCTTTGTACTCTCTACGACATAAAATTAACATACTCCAGCGTAGGACACCCTCAATCCAATGGATCTATCGAACGATTCCATGCCACCCTAGCGGAAATGATCAGAATACATAAAACAGAGAATCCGAACGAACATCCTTTCACAATATTACCATACGCGGTAATATGTTATAACAACTCGGTAAACAAAACTCATGGCTTTACGCCATACGAGCTTATTTTCGGACATACAGCTAACCGACCACCCGAAACTCTTTATAACCAGAAAGACCTGATTACCAAATACGTTAGAGACCTTAACAACCGGATATCCCACTATTACAAAATTGCGCGAAGTCGAACAGAAGCACAAAAACAAAAAGCCAAAGTTCGATTCGACAAAAACATTCCCGAAAATCGACACACATATAATATTGGCGACAAAGTGTACGTCAAAGAATCACAAATAAAAAACAAATTACAGAACAAATTTAACGGCCCCTTCGAAATTTTAGAAACTTCTCAAAATTCTGCAACATTATTAAATCCGGAAACAAACCAAACGACTAAAGTAAACTTTGACCGAATGAAACCTTATACTGAAAATTAAATTTATTTTCAGGTTTTTCCTGCTGTTCGGATCAGCACTTGCTCAATTTAAAATAACACCAATTAACAATACAATTGGAGTATACTATCACCGAGACACAGACATTGTGATTTCTCACAAGAAATGGACTTTACTGGTACACAAAAACATATCTACCTTTAAGACAGCTTTCGACAAAAACGACAAGATCTTACAGACACTATACAACACACTCGACCCAACGTATCATTACATGAACGTCTTTTTAGGAGATGTAAAAACTCACCTCAGTTTATTGACACAAATTTCTCAATCAATACAATCAAAATTTGACGAAATTTACCTTGACACGAAACGATACAAGCGAGGAATACTAAACGGTATTGGAACAATTTTCAAATCAATAACTGGAAATTTAGATGCAGAAGATGGTCAGTATTATTCTGATTGCATCAACAAATTAAGTAATGACGAGCACCAACTCGAAAATTTAATCAAAAATCAAATATCTGTCACAACTTCAGTAATCAAAAATTTCAACGCAACCATTCAAAAACTGCAGGTTGATGAAGAAACTTTCAATAAAGATATTAAAGAAATCGAAACTTCAATTCTAGACATGACTAAAGACATAGAAAATATTCACGCAAAATTAAAATTTATAGAAATCTGCGAACAGCTTATGGCAAGCTATCTATTTATCGAAGATAACTTAAACGATATCCTGAATTCTATCACTTTCGCGAGGCTCAAAATAATTCACACATCGATTATAAACCCAAAAGACTTGGTAAATTCCTTACAGGAAATCTCACAGAACCTACAAAGGAACAATTTGCCACTTCCAATCAAATTATCAAAAGTTGCACAGTATTTAGACATTATAGAACTAAAAGCTTTTCAAACAAATTCAGATTTAATATTCGTATTAGACATACCTTTGGTAGACCCTCAAACCTATTCAGTATTTCAATTATATCCTATCCCTATTTTGGATAATAGAACTGGCTTATATCATATCTTGTCAACCTCTCAGAAATATATCGCGAGAGATGATGATTCTTTAATGTACTTAACCATCCCGGACCTCAGAGAATGCAAACCACTCTACTTCAACACTAAATTATGTCTAAATCTATTTTCATACCCCATTGATGATAATGCCATTTGCGAAGCCCGTCTCTTCAAGAACCTCAAAACTCTGCCAGGAAGCTGCCAGACATCATTCATCATCGGCCAAGGATACAACGTCCAAAAGATAGACGAAAATACGTGGCTGGTTATCAACGCAGAACCATTACAGGCAACCATCAATTGTCCAGAAAGAAGTTCGAAAACTGAAGTCATCTACAAAAACTCAATAGTGAAATTACAACCTAATTGTTACGCTTTTATAGGCATCACAAAAATCCAAGCCAGTACCAACGAAGTAACCGACGTAAACGACGACACTCATCCCATCCAAATTTCATTCGAATGCTGCAACAAAATTCCAAACAACATTAGAGCACCAAACCTTAAACCATTAAAATTAAACAACCTTAACACAGAAGATCTCGAAATTGCCAAACACAAATTGGACCAATATTCCAGAGATCTAGACGATTTAATCAACGAACCATTCGTAACAAAACACATATCCTGGTTCACCTACTTCATCATTGTGCTAATATTTGGACTGTTATTTCTGTACCTATTTTGTAAGTGCAGAACAAAAAGACGAAGACTAGCCATCGATGTTTCTGCATCACCCCCATCTCCACCTAGGCCTAGCAAACCCCACAGGACATTTGCTAACCTATTCCCTTCACGAAGACGACCTACCTTAAGGAGAGAAGACAACGAAGCCGAAGACATAGAACTTACATAAAGATGAACTGTTTTGTGCCTTTTACTGACTTTTAGTGCTGGACTCTTCAGTGAACCATATTTTATTCATTTAATCATTACATTTCATTATTTTACTTATCCCTTGTTAATTTCAATTGCATTAACATTTTTATGCCATTTTCATTTAAACCTATCATGCTTATATTTTAGGCTTTCACGGTAAAGCCATATTTTAACCCTGGGAATATTTTTATATTATCCCATTTTACAACAAACTTATTATGTTTGTATTTTACGCTTTCTTGCTAAAGCTATATTTTAACTCTAACATTTTTATGTTATATTATTTTATGAATCAAGCTTATTGTGCTTGCATTTCATATTTTAGACGCTAAGGTTATATTCTGTATTTTAAACCTTACTATTTAACATTTTTGTATCTTTTATATTTTTCCAAATTGTACCATTCCTTTTATATACATTTTATATTCATTTCAAAAGTTGCTGCATAAAACACCAACTTTTTTTATAAGGGGGAAGCTGTTATATTAGAAATATACCATGATATATAATATCACCGAGACAGGCTTAACCTTCTCAGACATATCACATTACAAATTGCGTAACAGCTCTTCTCTAATAACCGCTCACGCTAGCTGAGCTTAACATTTCTTTCTCAGTAATCTGTTATCATGCTGAATTGCAAATCCAATGTTCTTTGTTCTCCAGATATTATAAATATTACCCACTGCCATTGTAAACCTCAGTCTTAAACTCACTTTCGAATAAACCTCATCTAAATTATTATTGTATTTTTCTAAAGAGTCAAAGTAGACTCCAGTGTAACAAATAAAGTTCCTTTTTAAAAAGTTATTCAAACAATCCACTATCTAACATATATATATATATATATATATATGTGTATGTAGATATATATCTTTTGTATGTGTTATACTTAATATATTATGGTATTTTGTAAGGAAAATAGAATAGGTTGTATCCTAACAATCAATAAATTCAATTCTATTCTAAAAAAAAAATTGTCTTTTTCCTCCAAATAAAACAAAATTGCTCTTTTATACCACGCACGTACAAAAGGGGAAATTTCACCTCTTTTGTAAATTTTCAGAACCTACGACCATTTACTCCGACTTAAACCAGCTAGTCGTTCGCATTTTTTGCTTTGTTTATTGGCTATTTCAATAAAAAGAAAAGTAAGCAGGTAACAGTGTTTTCCGGGAGTGGCAGTAATGCCCACCCTACGTTGGTAAATCAAATCAATAATTTTTTCGAGGAAACATTAGTTTCTCAGAGTTGAAATTTATCTGCGTCCTCAAACGAATTTTTTGGTTCACCATCGGCTTGCTAAAAAATCTCTCATTAATCGCATCTCGCACTAAAGACGGAGATAATAATTTTAAACAACATAAAAAATAACGTAAATAAAGAAAGAGCTTTCTCGAAAATCACTAACATCCTTTCATGCTGGCTCGCTACTCAATAGCGACAAAACACAGTACAATTTCCACCGATTGAAAAACGGCTGTAAATTAATTAAAACGACAAAAAAGTTGAGGCAGGCTATTAAATTAAAACAGTACGTCGTGTTTTCATCGTGTCGCTAATACACTAATCGATGCCAACGAAATTAGCGACCGTCCGCGTTTACTACCTCTAAATGCACCGTCCGTAGTAGCGCCAGCGGCAGAGATAAATCGGGCGTTCGGATTTCCTCAAAGGTGTATGTAGCATCCAAATAACCCGACAAATAAAAGAGCAAATAACGACCGAAGAGACATATCAATTACATTTCTTGCTTTCCTTCGATTTTATAAATGAGTTCGGGGCCTTTTATCGCCCAACCATGGCATATGGGTCATTCTGCAGGCCTCTGGAGGGTTGAATTGTGTGAGAGATAATGAAAGACGGGTTGTAGCCTGGAATCCAAAGTGAAATATGGTTCAAACCTGAGGTAAAATAAAACAGTGTTTTTCCGATCATTAAATTACTTTAGGTGGAGTTAGGGCAGGACTACGTCCAGGGCATGCTTGAAACAATAACAAGCAATGAGATTCGGCGATAAAATAATGTCTGTGGAATGTTTGCGTTTAAGACAAGGTCGACTTTATACAGCGTGAGAACACCGCCGCTATAAGGCTTGTATTTAAGTTTTCAGTTTATATTAAAGAAAAGTTTTAACAAAATATTATACTTGAGGGGAATTCAGTTCAGTTCAGGATTTATGAATTCGTGAATTATGAAAGATTCTTGTCTGTTATCCCTGCAGAGTTCGAGTGTCAGCGTTAGCAAATGAGAATTTCGAGAGTGTCGCGAAGGTTCTAGTCCTGGGCTCAATACAATAAAATGTGCAAAACGGAATAAAATCATAATAATCAGTACTAGCATCTAGTGAACGAAAATGTGACAACAGGTAAGTAAGGATGGAGAGAACCTGCCGTTCCGCGAAGGCCTAATGCAAGGTGGAGGAACCTGCTGTGCCGCGAAGGCTTAATGCAAGGTGGAAAAAGGGAACCTGCCATGTCGAGCAACGAAAGGCGCAGTTAGTAGTTGGATGGGTGACCGTTCCAATGAAGACCGCGTCCTCGCCTCACACATCTTCCAGCGGCTTGTATCAGTGTATGCGCAGAAGTTATACAACCTTAGACGAGGGTTGTATAGGGGATATACCATCCTTCGGAGAGGATGTAAAGCCGTCAGTCCCTTGTCTATTAAATGTTAGGCAAGTAAAAGATCCCTACTCTTCATAAGGGAAGAGGTTCGGCAAAATTCCTGGTTGGTGGTAACTCGTTTACAGGCGTCGGTGTTAGGCCTCAGACGTTAAATAAATGTATATAAAAAAAAGAAGGGAGTCTGCCGTGTCGCGAAGGCGTGATGCAGGGTGGAAAAAGGGAACCTGCCATGCCGCAGGCCTAATGCAGGGTGGAAAAAGGGAACCTGCCATGCCGCGAAGGCCTAATGCAGGATGGAAGGTAGGAACCTGTCGTGCCGCGAAGGTCTAATAAGGGTAGAAGGAAGTCACAGAAATAAGCACAATATCAAAAAATATCAATAAGTAAAACATGAAATAAAATTACATTAACAGTAAAACACGGAATAAAATTGCATTAGTCAAGTATAAGAATATATTTTATCTTACTCTTTCCAACTTCGGCGGTGGACACGGGTAGACTGGTAGCCGATTGATCGATTCAAACTCTGGAACAGCAACTGACTAAAGTCTTGTCGCTGTCTATTTTATAGCCGCGTTTCCCTACCATAGAATCGTGAGAATCTACACTCCTTAGGAACGCGCATCGAATGGTGTGCTTGGTACGAGATAGCGACGACTCGCGACGGCTGCATTGAATTATTAAATGTACTGGTAAATTATTATTACATGTGTCAATTAGTATAAACAAAGTATTCTAAATATTGTAATACTTACAATCGGTTTCAAATAATTATTCTAACCCACTATGAAAAAGAAACAGATTTAATCGGCCACGGACAACTAATTATTAAGTAGAACTTAAAATAGCAATAATTCCTAGTTTACAAATATTCTTACTTTAAATAAATGTTCAGGTGTCTAAATAGTAAATACTTTCTGGTAATATACAATAATTCGCATAAGGCGGTACAAAATATATTTTTTCTACTCCCTTATGTAAATTTGCTGTTTTCCGTACAGTCTGTAGAATGGATAAGTGGGCCATTCCAGTTAACTGAACGGATATATTTCATATACGTTCTAGGATGGATATGAAATCGACCAATCACAGTTAGTGTACTAAGTGTACATAGGCAACTATTCGTTTTAAAAAATTCAAGTTAGTGCGTAAGCTGTCAAAGTAATTGTCAGTGTGTATTCACGCAGTTTGAGCTAGAAAATAATTTAAAATGAGTGATTCCAGTGAAGAATCGATAAACGGTATACCACCTAAAATTTTATTGAAATTATTATATACAGACAATATTTCGGAGATATATTATGACAAAAAAGAAGTAGCTATATGTGGGGATTGAACCTATCATCTCTTGCATTAGCGTGCATATAACCGCTAGACTACTGAAGCTTTCATAAAATGTTTGCACCTAGAACATAAGATTTAGCAGAAGCTAAGTTTGTATATTAAAATTTGATTAAAACTATTATTTGTAGTTTTTTCTTAATCCGGTCGTAGAAAAAGTATACTGTACAACTCGAGTGGATTATCCATATCGCACTCGAAAGATTGAGGCACTCCGCCTACGGCGTCGTGCTCAAACTTCTTTCTCGTGCGATATGGCTATCATATCCACTTTTGTTGCACAAACTACTATTATCTTAACAGTAAATAAGAAAATTCCTATACAGAGGATGCAAATAAATATAAATCCTGGGCATATTTCGGTAACGAAAATGCTTCGTTACATTATAAAATCTTGTAGATTTACTCCAGTACTGTGTGGTTGCCTGTGTGTTGTGTTCTAGTAGTAAGTATTGGAATAGCTTAACCACAGCTATTTTATACCTGTGGAGGACTTGAATCTAAATAAGACATTAAAAATTATACTAACTTTACATAAATAACATTTTATATAAATTGACTGTGTGTAGAAGTGCTGGTGATATCAGATGTTTTAGATATATTTTAATTGTATATCGTACATCACTAAAAAATCGATATGGCAGAGGATGACTTAATAATGTGTTCAAGTTTTCCCATTAAGTCATCTTGCATTGTCAAGCGCCCCTGAAAGATTCGGCCATTATCATAAGTTTTGGTGCTCTCTCAACGGAGTAAAGTAAGTAAAAATGAATTTTCCCCATCTTTGATTAAAAGCTTTTGAAGTAAAGCTCTTGGAAATACAATAAAGATGATATAAGGACTGCCAATTCTACAATTTTACTTCCTTTCTTGTATATAATAACCTTTTCTGTAAGTTGATGACAACTTTCTTTATTATTTTCCTTCAACACCGTTGGATTGTGAAATGACGCGGAGGAATTGCTGCATGTATCTGAAACAAAACATATTGTATTTGTTGGGATAGGAACAGAATCATCATCAATCGCCGACTCGACTTTGTTGCTGATTGTTCATGAACTCACCGAGCGTACATTTTTATTTTTTTTCTCTTTATTTGAATTTGTCATTTAAATTACATGCGCGTTTATTGGTGTCGTCCTTAATAGTTTTATTTTTTATTTTTATCAGAAAATTGCGTAATTACTGGATATTGTTAGCTAAATGAATTACTCATCTATTAAGACACTGAGTTGCTATGATTTACTAATTAGATAATAATTTTGATACGGTGACTTATGGACTTTTGCCTTTTGCGTGCGATGAATGATTTCTTCTTGTCGTTTATGATACCTATGTGCTATGTGCCAAGACAGTGTTAATCACTATGAAAATAGTAAGAAGTATAATGTCAATTTAGATTTTCCATCTACAATGGTCACTGTACAAGTGCATGATATATTATTTGGTTTAAAATCGGATGCTTGTGGAGTGGATAACATATCGGTAATAATGTTACAATATTCTAGTTCTATTATTGATACTTGTCTGACCCACATTATAAATTATGCTATAGAAATCTATTCATTTCCTGAACTATGGCAAATCGATATTGTCCCTTGCCTAAAAAACCGAATCCGTTAGATATGTCACACATTAGAATAATCAGCATGTTGCCGTGCATTTCTAAAATTCTGGAGAAAGTTATGTTTGATCAATTGTATACGAGTTTCTGAATTCTAATGATATATTACTCCTTTTTCAAACAGGTTTCGGAATTTTTTTTAGTAAAAGTATGGCTTTAGCTGAAGTTAAGATTTGTTGTCAACTACGGATAAGAATAATTTATGTGGGTGTTACTTGACTTCTCAAAAGCATTTGATACCATTAATCATAAACTTATTTGTGCTATATTAAAATATTATTTTTTTGACAACGGTTCAGTGGCTATTATAAAATCTTATCAAACAAATAGGCAACAGCAAATTAGAATAGTATAGAAGCTGGTGTTCCCCAGGGATCGGTAATTGGTCCTTTATTATTTATAATATATACTGCACATCTTTTAAAGTGTTTAAATTTTTTCAAAATTCAAGCTTATGCTGACGACTTTCAAATGCATTTAAGTTTTCCAATTTAGAATATGATGCAGCATAGAGCAGGACCAACAGTGATTTAAATATACTATTTAATAAAAGTCAGAAGCAAAACCTTAGACGGAATGCTACAAAATCAAATATTATGGTATTTGGAGCCAAATCGAAAGTCAACATTGTCAAAAACTCCATCTCAATTAATATCAACAATAACCCATTGCCTATTGTATGATCGTATGATTTTATTTAATATTTAATTAACTTAGATGGCTAAACATGGAAAATAGAAGACTGCTCTGTCTAAACGTATTTGTTCACAGATTAGTAAATTCAAATATTAACTGTTCCTTAAATACACAGCTAGTTATGAGACCTCACATCCATATTGTCAATGTTAGTCAAAATTATATGTTTACTATTCCTCACTACTTCTATCTTTCAAATAAGTTTTACATAAAATGCTACTCCCTGCCTAAAAAGTCTTGAACTCTGCAATTTCAAGTATAAGTTAAAACAGAATTTACTAACTCAGTGACTATGTGCGTGGGGAGCTTGGGTTCACTTTTTACTAATCTTTTGAGTTCGTAACTAGTCCGGGCAGTATTTCTTTGAAAAGTCAACTTCTTTCTATCTGCTTATCACATACGGAGTCATACCTTAGTTTTAAATAGTACATGTGTGTGTATATATTCTTCGTATACATGCACATGTATATATGTAGGTACTTCTTTTGTTTATCTTAATTGTATGTATGTAACCAATATGTATGTAACCTTTATGCTGCCCATTGCATAAGCTAAACTTTACATGTTGTGGGTAGTCAAACCTCAGTATAAATCCATCTTTGTTATTTTTAAAAATGTATTCTTCACCCCAAATTATTGCTTTGTAATGCCATTTTCTGTTATTTATTGGGAAAAAAATAAAGTCTATTTATTATCTATCTATCTATCTATTATAAACTAGCTGACCCGACACATGTTGTATTGCCACAAAACGCACTTTCAGTTTTTCCAGAATTTAAACATTAAAAAAAAAATTAGCCAAATCGGTCCAGCCGTTCTCAAGTGATGCCATTACCAACGAACAGCATTTCATTTTTATTTATATATATTCTTATGGTTGCCACCTATATTAAATAGTATATGTATTGGTGTAAAAGAACGATTATGGGCTTCACAACGTCGCCATTAGTAAAAAATGAAAACTAACCCAAATATAAATAAGTAAAGTAGATTTCTGCCAGTCGCCATGTTCCTCTTTCTATTATCACATGTTGCAAGAAATCTTCTGCTTTTCGACTCTTAAGATCTGACGACAATGACCAGCGAGAATGCTGCAAGGACTCTTTAGCTCTTTAAATCTTAAGATCTGATGACTATGACCACAGGTTCATGTCTACGTCTCTCCCGATGGTACCTGAGAACTAGATGGCATGTGGCGCAGAACTCTCTTTGCTTATCTACTGAGGGACAACGTAAAATCGACTCAGTGATTTATTTGATTTTTCTTTATGAGTTGATGGGATTACACTCAACATTAATAAAAAGCATATTTTTAATGTAAAATTAATCTATACTTAGGAATTTTCTGATGATGAATAATTTGAAAAAAACTTCCAAGTAGACTATAGTGTTGAAAAGTCTTACAAATCTGTTTAGTGGTGTTCGTCACATGGGGTGTGTGAGAGAAGCTACACGGCTAGTCGCTCTCCTCTACCGAGTTCGAGTCTCAACTGCGACATGACAATGTCGTAGGGAATTGTCTGTAATTGTGTATTTATATCGCATTTATATCGCAGCTGGTACTCTCCCCTATTCTGTGACGTCACAGAGAGCGGAGCCGGGGCGCAGGTAATTAGAGTGGTGAGAGGGGCAATTAAAGTAGTGGGGGTAATCAGAGTGGTGTAAGGTAATTGTACTACCCCCACCACTCTATTTACCTCCAACCAATCTAATTTACCCCCCCACTCTAATTACCACCCACCACCCTAACTAGCCGCCCCGCCCCTCCCCCTGTGATGCCATAGAATAGTGGTGGGGGTCATAGAATAGTGGTGGGGGGAGTATCAGCTCCGGTTTAAACACCCTACTCTCTATGTATGTGTTCCAGCTGGACGTTAGTTATTATACGTCAATTTAAAAAAAATACATGAATTTTTCTTTTAATAATCCGTCAAAATGTATGTAGCCATACTATTTACATCCTGTATATGCACGTTATTTGCTTGTTTACGAAAGAAATTTGACGAAGCAGATTTAATCTTAGAAAAATAAAAGCTATTTAGGAATCCCCTCGACACTTCTGCAGTCAGCACATATATATAAAAAAGAAAACAGAAAACCTTTCTTTCCAATATTTTATACCGCCAAATTTATTTCTTTGTCTGGAAATGTAAACAAAATTATTTATTTTATCTCTAGTGTATCAAACAGAACTTCATATGAAAAATCAATATTAATATGTCGGTGAATTATTAAATGGAACTCTCCTTCGTTTTTACCACACTTATTTATTTTATCCCTTTTTTGTTCTACAAGGACAGTTCATAATTTATTACTCCTAGAAAATAAAAAATGTGGCACCCGATAACGATACACTGCGTAGTTATGGATACAGGCGGATTACAAAACCACACGGCTTATTTATGTTCTATGCACAGTGTTATTCTTATTTTGTGGCGTTCAGGAAAAATATACTCATATATAGGCTAATTATTTTAATTCAATTTTAATTGTTCATTTGAAATTGAGTGGTAAATATTGATAGTGTAAGAGCTGCCTACGTTTCCGAGAAAGAATTTTAAGAAGGCTAGTTTTTTTATATCCCCTCTCTTGTACCATCTGGGGTCATGAGGGCTGTCTGGCTAGCGGGAGATGTTGCGTTTACCTGTGCGCCTAACATTTATAGAGATCAATTTTTTTAATTTAAAATAATGTTAGGTCCACTTTTTAACCTCTCCACAATAAAATTGTGAGAGGTTACTAAAATTGGTTCAAAAACGAAAATTGAGATAACATCAAATCTTTACGTTTTGAGGTCCTAGGAAACGAAAAAAGTGGTTTTTGAAAAATGTCTGTGTGTGTGTATGTGTGTATGTGTGTTAGCACGATAGCGCCGAAACTACTGAACGGATTTGAATGAAACTTTGCATGTGCATTTCTTCAGTTCCCCAGAAGATCTGAAAAGGTTTTGGTTGAGATCGGATTACGTTTAGTGCCATTTTGACGCAACAAGTTGTTTATTTTATAATTACTTTCAATTTGTAATGGAGCCATTGAAAAGCAGTTAAAATTCTGATTTCAACGATATATCACACTTCCACCCTTTCGATTTGGTTTCCGTGAAAAAAATTAAAAACAAAGCAAATATGAAGGATAGATCGCATTTCGCATGACATAAGCGATCGGATTGCAATGAGCAAATTTTGACAGTTGTCATTGTCATCGTTTGTCATCCGATAACGTTGGTGTCATGTCATGTTAATAAGATTTTTGGCATATTTGTAACTTTTAGTGGATTGTCACAAACTTTAAAGGTAGATGTAACAATATCAATATCATATGCTTTCTGTAACTTCGTTGGTGAATTTATTATAGATTATCACTTTACCAATTTTCAGTTTGTTGCTTTACAAATTTGTAGTATTTAGGATAACTAGACTTTCTTAGTCGTGCAAGTGATGTTAAAGTTGTTAATATCCTAATAGTATATTAATCAACGGGCGATAATGTAGGTAATAACTCGCATAGATGATTGTAAATTCATTAAGTTGAGGGTTTTTTTAGTGCCCCAGAAGATCTAAAAAGGTTTTGGATGAGATCGGATTACGTTTAGTGCCGTTTTGTCACACATTTTAATGCTCTGTTCGGCTTCAAAGATCCACCGAGTGGGGAGGTTCCAGCCGCTTCCAGTAGCTGCCGATTTTTTTTCATTAGTTTCTGTTGACTTTTAAGAACACAAATTTATTATTGCCAGACATTTTCATCATTGGTAACACCGTGCCAGATGCTATTTTATAAAAAAACTATACTTATATATTTTCAAAGAATTTCAGTATGATTAAAATTTTAATATGATGTAATTTAGCTATCAAGATATTTAAAACTAATTTGCCAGACAATAATTCGATTGTTTAATTAGGAGCCACACCGCTTAAGTCTGGAAAAGTATGGTAATAATATGCTAGTTGTAAGAGATAGTTAGTGTAACTTGCGATGTTGTAAAACACCTTATGTTACCCGTTTATAATAATAAATTATTAGAAAAGTTAAATTAACGTTATTAAAATGTATATTAGCTCCCGTACTAGTAGGTGTTAGTTATACTCCCGTGCTATGCTTTCAGGTCGCGTGCAAATCACGATCATATGCGTCCCTAATAGGATTTCTGAATACTATAAGAGTAGCCCGAATGTTTTAAGAATTTTTACGGTTCATTGATTAATTTAAAATTTATCAGCCAAAATAAATGAAACCCTATCTATAAGGAAAGGTAGAAAAATAATTTAAGATTCCAATTGATTTCACTAGTCTATGTTAAAAAAATAAAATAAACACCACAGAAATTAGACAACCCCCAATTCCAGAAGCCAGGGGCTTGTGCGGAAGGGGGTTGCACATTGAAAAAACGCGGACATACAACCATTTCCTCCGACAGTGCCGGAGGTAGGATTCGAACCCGATGGTGCGATGCCCGTGTGCCACCTCGCGCCTTAACCCACTCGGCTATCGACCATATATTATAGGTATAAATTTATATTATCAAATATAAAACATTCGTAATTGTTCGATTGTCGTCGGTTTTTTAAAGGTAATTCGGGGAATGTGACCGCGTGCAGCAATCACTTTCTTTTTACATTGAGATCTGCTGGAGGCGAGACGTATGAAAATTTCGTATAAACTTTTGTTAAAGGATTAAAAATTAAAAGCCTTATTGGAATAAGGTAAGAAATAAATTAAATACGAAATATCGTGATGGATCTAATTATACAGGGTGTCCCACGACGAACTGCGGCGATCGATATCTCGAAAAGTAGACATCGGAAAATTTTGAAAATTTGGTAGTAAACTAATATCGATGGGGGCAACTCGGCTAAATTTTCAAGATGGTGGCACTTCCTGTTATACCGGAAGCCGATACCAACTTGCTTTTTTTAAATGGGACACCCTATACATTATTACATTTTTTGGATTGTACGCAAAATTCTAGGCCGATTTTGTGTATCATGTCCTATGTCCGTTTTTGAGATATTTCAATTTTTATGTCAAAAATGACGTTTGCGGGCCCTAAAAGAATTATCAATTTTTCCTATAAGGAAGCCTTTATTATCTAATTGGGGTTCGATTCTTTGTTGAAAAAGACCTACTTTAATAGAGTTTTTATAATATTTTGATAAGTATTAATACAGAGTGTTCAAAAAATAAGAATAAATATGAAATTGAGAAAACTGTCAAAAATCAGTTTTTTCAAATGGAAACTTCCAATTTTTATAATCTTATCTTATTCGCCATTAAAAATAAGGGTAAGTTTATATATGGATGTCTATTCCGAAAATTTTTAGTTTTCGAGATATTCCCAATTCAATATTTCTATATGGGTATTTTGTTATGGATATTAAGTTAAATTAACTCTTAGTTGGCTATGACGGCGTTGAGTGCTAAACAAACGTATGTAGCTGTCACTTACCATTTGACAAATATCAATTATTATGCCGGGGTGCTTAAATTATACGCACGAGGATTACTTAAATTTGTTTATAATCTATGGAGAATGTAACAAAGTTTTATCAAGAGTGTGTGAAATAACCAGATAAACAAAAACCGTCTCCGAACAGTATTAAACGAATAATGGAGAATTTAAAAAAATTTGGCACCGTTAAGGCAACAGTTCATAAAATAAAACCAATTGTCGATGATGAAAATATCGAAATTGCTATTTTGGGATATTTTGCGGCATATCCTATGACATCCTTAAGACAAGTGGCCTTACAAACAGGAATCTCCAAGAACTCTATTCATAGAATTCTTTTAAAACACAAATTCCATCCCTATTCCATTTCTATGGTTCAACACCTAAAGGACACCGATTTGACCAGAAGAGTTCACTTTTGCGAATTTATTTTAACAATGTTACAAGGCGACTTTCGACTTTTGGACAACATAATTTGGACTGACGAGGCAAAATTTACGAAAAATGGACTTTTCAACAGACATAATTCCCACTTTTGGTATGATTCAAATCCCCATACCGTGAGATTGCGAAATTATCAAGAAACTTGGCAATTTAATGTGGACTGTGCTGTGAGAAATGATGGAGTCGTAAAACTTAATTTTTATGAAGAAAATTTAAATGGTAATGAATTAATACTTAAATAGTTTCTGTTTTTTAAATTACGTATCAACTTTTTTTTAGGTGAAAGATATTTGAATATATTACAAGATTTAGATAATGAATATTTGAACAATTTACCGCTAGCTGAACATAGGCAAATATTTTACCAACACGATGGCGCGCTATCACATAGCAGCTTCATAGTTAACAACTTCTTATAAGAAACTTTTTAGGATAAGTGGATTGCTAACAATGGACCTTTTCTGTGGCCTCCCCGTTCTCCTGATCCGTCTATCTAAGACTATTTTATATGGGGAACAATAAAAGATATGGTTTATTTTAATCCAGTCACAACAATGGAAGATTGTCAGGCAAGAGTAAGGAATGCTTTTGAAAGATTGTTTCCAGGTTCTATTAGAGCGGCCACCCATGACAAACTAATCAAGAGGTGCGAAAAATGTTTGGAAGTTCAGGGTGGACACTTTGAACACTTATTAAAATAAAATATTTTCCTGAGTGTAAGTAGTTGTACTGTTAGTATTTTATGTAAGAACCTTTTGTATCTAAGTTACATTTGTTTAATTATTTTATGAACTATTGCAGTGCCAAATTTTTTGAAATTCTCCATTATTTATTAAAAACTGTTCGGAGACGGTTTTTGTTTCTCTGGATATCTATTAACAAATATTTCACATGTTTTTGATAAAAGTTTGTAACATTCTTCATAGATTATAAACAAATTTAAGTAATCCTCGTGTGCATAATTTAATCGCCCCAGCATGATAATTAATACTTGTCAATTGGTAAGTGACAGCTACATACATTTGTTTAGCACTCAACGCCGTCATAGCCAACTAAGAGTAATTTAACTTAACCATAACAAAATACCCATATAGAAATATTGAATTGGGAATATCTCGAAAACTAAAAATTTTCGGAATAGACATCCAGATACAAACTTACCCTTATTTTTAATGGCGAATAAGATAGGATTATAAAAATTGGGGGTTTCCATTTGAAAAAATTGATTTTTGACAATTTTCTCAATTTCATCTTTATTCTTATTTTTGAACACTCTGTATTAATACTTATCAAAATATTATAAAAACTCTATTAAAGTAGGTCTTTCTCAACAAAGAATCGAACCCAAATTAGATAATAAAGGCTTCCTTATAGGAAAAATTGATAATTCTTTTAGGTCCCGCAAACGTCATTTTTGACAAAAAAATTGAAATATCTCAAAAACGGAGACACCTAGGTATAGGACATGATACACAAAATCGGCCTAGAATTTTGCGTACAATCCAAAAATGTAATAATATATAGGGTGTCCCATTTAAAATAAGCAAATTGGTATCGACTTCCGGTATAACCGGAAGTGCCACCATCTTGAAAATATTTTAGCCGAGTTGCCCCATCGACATTAGTTTACTACCAAATTTTCAAAATTTTCCGATGTCTACTTTTCGAGATATCGATCGCCGCAGTTCGTCGTGGGATACCCTGTATCGTATATTTCAGGCTTTTATTTTGGGTTTTCTGCTGATCTTTCGTTCTGGGTACTACTATTTTAGTTCCAGTTTATTTTTTATGAAATTTTAATAGAACTGGTGAAATTCAATGGAATTTTAAAAGTCCTCTGGAATATTAGGAATTTGGAAATAAATTAGTAACTATAGTCATAAAACAAACAGCGGTTCAAGATTTTGGTTGGTATATGGAAAATAAGCTTTTTACTATGTGGTTGTACGCGAAATGGAGATGTCTAGAGATTTTTAAATTTAAAATAAATAAATTCATCGAAAAATATGAGTCAAAACCTAGAATCCAAGATCAAAAAAATATCTCTACCGATTCATTGTTCCTCATATTCTGTAGTATTTAGCTAAAGTTAAGTATTTAGTCAAATTAATAAAAACCACAAACACCCATGTAAATTACGGCATCGATAAGGTCCTAGCGACAAATTATTTAATTCACGGTTACTAGTTCGTGGTGAGTTCGTCTCACGGCTTGTTGCGCAACTTCTTTCGCTAATCCCTCTTTCTAGGATAATCGTTATTTCATCTTTGTGTAC
This sequence comes from Leptura quadrifasciata, assembly GCA_963675555.1. NCBI lineage: Eukaryota > Metazoa > Arthropoda > Insecta > Coleoptera > Cerambycidae > Leptura > Leptura quadrifasciata. The sequence goes on from OY776679.1 coordinate 15,806,066, forward strand.
GACTGCTTCTATAGAGCTTCCTTCTTCCGCGGGATTTTAATCCTGCAATAAGAGGGGATTATTTTTATTGCCCCTTTAAGATTTTCAGCACACACAATGTCCTCATAATTGTCTATATAACAGGACAAAAGTATGCAAATGAACGGGGTTTCGCATTTTGATCACGTTCCACGTCTTATATTTAAAGACAGCGTACTTGGCATATTCGCCACTATATTAAAAATCAATATCACTTTTAATATTGAGCGGTGAAGGAGAATACGACAGCGTAAGAGTTGAAAATTGCCTTAGACGTGTGTGAATGTTGTTGGATAATGCACTATTTGTTTGAGAGCTTTTTGGAGAAAAAATTAAAATAATGAATAAAATATACCTCGCGCGCGCTGTTTGAAGAGCCGAGCGATAATGGAATTACTATTGGTTTACTCGTCAATGAATTTAGCTGGTTTTTAACAGTGAAGCGGTAAGAGTACTAAGAGTAGTGAGTGAGTAAACATGTTTAGTATGTGCTCCTGTTTTAAATGTAAAAAGGAAAGTCTAGATACGATCGTTTTATGTGAAATCTGTGAAAATGGATTTTGTTACACTTGTGCTGATATTTCGGCAACTGAAGCTAGAGTTTTTCATTAAAAAACCGAGTATTACTATTTTTATGCAGTGAATGCAAGCCCATGATATATGAAAAAGTTAATCTAGTAAAGCAAATTGTATTATACGAAAAACTAAGAGAGGACTAAGAAACCATGATAAGGGATAAACAAAAAATTATAGATATTCTTGAGAATAAAAACAAAAATAAAAGAAATAAAAACACTGTCAAAGTGACAGATATAAACAAAGAAATTCCCAGCGGTACTAGAACAAAAGCAGGAACAAGCAATACAACCAGTTATGAAATAGAACAAAGGAAAATAATGCAGAATATCATCAATCTAGCTGATCTAATACAGAAAAATCCACCTATGCCTTTAGAGTTACGAAATATACTGGAACATGAAGAAAGTGGCAACGATAATGTCATTAACAGTGAAAATGAAAATCTACAGACACAAGACGAAGTTACTACTAAAGAAATAAGAGACAATGAGCAATCAGGTTTTATCACAGTTAAAAGAAAGAAAACGCCCAGAATTCCAAGAAATATTGGCACAAGAGATGTGGCCGAAGAACAAAAAAATACAGGATTCAGTAGTGCCCAAAGAAAAGTTTGGATGTATATTTATAGAGTCAACAGACAGGTCACAGCAGAGATGGTTCAAAAGTTCATAAAGGAAAAGCTAAATTTTAAAAATGAGGTAGTAAATGTAAAGGAGCTAAATTCAAATCCTAATCAGCTTAAATGCTTTGTAGTGAGTGCCCCTCTTACAAAAAAAGATGAGATGTATAATTCAGAGTTTTGGCCTGTTGGAACAGGTTTCAAAAGATTTAGTTTCACAAAGTATCGATCATACAATCAAGGGGAGGATTTTTTGTAAATCACTCCAGAATTAATGTCACCTCCAAGGACAATAAAGTCATGAACATTCACAATCCAAGAAATAAAAACAACAGTAAAAAAATAAGTATAATACATCAAAATGTTCAACCTGTAGGGAATTGCATCGATGAATTAAATGTTTTGCTTAGTAATTATGAAGAATGTATGTTTCTGTGTATTACTGAGCATTGGAAAACTGAAGAGCAACTAACAGCATATGGCATAGAAAACTTTCACTTAGTATCCAGCTTCTGCAGACAGGAAAACGAACATGGGGGTACTGCCATCTATGTAAGAAAAAGCATCCAGTGTAAAGAACGAACTGATGTAAAGACACTATCGATATCAGGTCAATTTGAGTGTTCAGCTTGCGAATGGAAAATAAACAGGGAAAAAATAATCATTATGTCTATACAGGGTGTTGCATCATAGCTTAATAGGAGGTAGAGAACATCAGTGGTAACCGGAACCACCCATAGAAATGTCTCATTGGGCCTTCATTACGAGGTTGCTGGGTGTTAAATAATTTTTGGCCAAACCTGTTTTTTGTCATAACTTTGACAGGGAATGAAATAACGGATTCATATTTGGTACGGCTAATGTACTAACGAGTCCCAAGAGGTACATGTATAAAAAAAATATATCCAGGTCCGGACTCACTATAATTTATGTTTCTTCTTTGCATCAATAAAACATCACCCTGTATATATTTTTTTGAAATTTCGATACGATATTCGAAAAGAGCAAGAAAAAACAAACAAAATGGCCTATTTCATTTTTTTGTTACACCTTCGTGGTTATTTAAATACGTTGTTAAATGTGCAAGAAAATGGATTACAGAACCCTATTAAATGAGAGGCACGTGAAATAAATAGTTTTATAACTAAAGTTTGCAAAAGTTCTATTGAGCCTAGGTGGTCTGGGTGAATCCTAATTCCGGCACGTTTTAAAGGTCCATTTTGGTAAAAAACTGTGGTCCTAATAAGTAATCGGGTATGAAATAACAAAATTTTTAATCAATCACAGTAGGCTTGTTCAAAATGACAGATAATAAAAAGAAATCTCCTAAACAGTTGAATAATTGTTTGTTAGTAATTTAATGTGTCAATAATCCGCATTTAGTTAGTGAAAACTTGTGAAAATATTTTAACTAAGCCAGTAAAATTTACAAACGTGGAATATGCTGACATAATATTCATCTATGGTTTCTGTAATGGAAATGGTAGGTCGGCGGAAAGGGAATATCGGCTGCGTTTTCCTGGTCGTCGATGCCCTAATCATAAAACCTTTAGTACGGTGTTCCAGTATGCAAGACAACACGGAAAGTTTCCTACTTCTGCAGTTGTGGAGCGTGTTTTACAACAAGGTGTGCAGGAACAAAACAATATTATAAACGTAGTTCAAGAAAACCCAAATATGAGCACTAGACGAATCAGTTTGGCAACTGGTATTCCTCATTGGCGAGTATGGAGAACCCTAAAAAGAGAACGTTACCATCCATATCATATCCAGCAGGTACAGCGTCTTCAACAAGGCGACGATATCCCCCGCCTGGCATTTTGTCATTGGTTGTCTAACCATCGCCCAGTCATTTACAGAACCTTATTTACGGATGAGGCACAATTTACAAGGGATGGAGTAAACAATTCACGAAATAATCATAAATGGGCACAGGAAAACCCACATGCGGTACGCCAACGCCGTTCGCAACACAGGTTTTCTGTAAATGTTTGGGTCGGACTTGTGAATAGACATTTGATAGGGCCACATTTTTTTGAAGAAAGATTGAATGGTGAAATTTACTTTGATTTTCTTCAAAACATTTTACCGAGTATGTTAGAAAATATCGGTATAAGAGGCATGTTGTTTCAGCATGATGGGGCCCCACCACATTTTAACCTTCAAGTAAGAGAACACTTAAACAATGTGTATCCTAATAGATGGATTGGACGCGGGGGTCCACATGAATGGCCACCAAGATCTCCTGATTGTAACCCATGTGATTAATTTTTATGGGGCCACTTAAAAAACGAGGTTTATAGCATTGAAATTGAAAGTAGATAACATTTAATCCAGCGCATCGTTACAACCTGCGACGAAATACGGAATAATCCAGAAATGATACGTCGAGCAATTGGTGACCTTTCTAAACGCGCAAGAAAATGCACAGAATGTGGGGGAGGACATTTTGAAAATTTACTTTAGTGTCAATTACGTTTTATTTTTAAACACATTTAGTTATTGTTTTGTTATTTATTGTTAATTGAATGGAAAATATTTTATTTATTTAGATTTTAGTTTGTTCTCTTTTCCAATTTTTATTAAGTATAAAATGTTGATGATTTTCTTGATCAAAGTAACTGGTTGCTTAGGCCTAAATGGTTTAAATTATCTGTCACTTTTATTCTTTGAACAAGCCTACTGTGATTGATTAAAAATTGATGTTCTCTACCTCCTATTAAGCTATGTCCCTCTCATGATGCAACACCCTGTATATATAGGCCACCAACTGGTGATATTAACATTTTTATTAAGAAAGTAGATGAAGCACTATATTTACTTTTTCATGAAAATGCAACCATTATTGCTGCTAGTGATATGAATATAGATCTTTTAGTAGATAACAGAAGTAGTTCAGAGCTACGCTCACTTTTTAGTTCATACAACCTAAATCCTATATTTTTAGAACATACACGTATTACTAGCAACAGTAAGACGTGCATTGATAATATATTTACAAATTATGAAAATGTATGTGATGCAGAGGTGATACATTCTCTAATTTCTGATCACACGGCACAAAAGTTGAGTATAGAAATAAATAAGAGTATAGCTCCTAATTTTGAATATAAAAGAATTTTCAGTGATTCTAATAAAAAAACGTTTATAATAAAACTATCTCAAATGGACTGGCATACAATTTACACATTAAAAAAGCAAAATGTTAATAAACAATGGGAGAAATTTATGAATATTTTTATGACAGTTTTTGAGGATAGTTTTCCACTCAAAAAAATGTCAACCAAGAAACTTACTCAACATTTTAAAAATGATCCAAAGGTCAGAGAATGTAAAAACAGACTTGACATCTTATATATAGCTTGCAGTGTAGATGATCGGTATAAAAGTGTTTATAATGAAACTAAAAAAGAATATAACAAATTACTGATTACTGTAGATCAAATAAGTTTTGTGAAAGGTTGCAACATTCTGACAATAAATCAAAATGTGTGTGGGATATTGTAGATGAAATTAAGGGTAAAAATAACTCGAATAGAGATGTAGTTATAGAGGGGGATCCCAAAATAATAGCTGAGCATTTTAACAGTTACATAATAAACTCGGCATCAAAATTAGTGTCACAATTGCCAAATAAGCCTTTCTCGTGTCAAATTGAAGCTAGTAATAGGTCAATGTTTGTGAAAAGTGCCAACAAGCAAGAGATTATAAATATAGTAAAATACTTGAAGAACAAAATGAGTTGTGGTGATGGTGGGGTGCCCAAAAATTTACTAAAATTTTGCATTAATGAAATAGTAAATCCTCTTTGTTATATAATTAATAACTCTTTAGAATATGGTATTTTCCCAGAACCACTAAAAGTAGCTGTGGTTATACCCCTGCATAAAAAAGGTGACCAAGCAGTAATTGACAACTATAGGCCAATTAGTCTGTTATCAGCCTTTTCAAAATTATTTGAAAAAATTATGTCAAATGGACTATATGTTACTGAACAATTATTTCAATATTTTTCAGCATGGTTATTTAAAGGGTAGATCAACTCAAACTGCGGTGTACCAATTTACACAGAAAATACTATACGTATTAGAGAAAAATGACATAGCTCTCGGAATTTTCTTAGACTTGTCTAAGGCTTATGATTGTATAGATCATAAGCTTTTGCTTTACAAGTTGGAGAAATATGGTGTACGAGGTAATGCACTTGAGTGGTTCGGTCATACCTTTTAAATAGAAAACAAAAAGTGTCTATCATTAAAGATGGCCAAGTTACTAAGTCAGAATTTTAGTACATATTACGTGGAGTACCTCAAGGTAGTATTCTGGGGCCGACACTTTTTATAACCTTTATAAATGACTTGGCAAATGTAGTAACTTTAGAAGATACATCCATAACAAACTACGCAGATGATGCTAACTTGTTAGTATCGGCTACAACATTTTATGACATAATTATTTCAACAAATACTATATTTACAAATGCTAAGGATTGGTTTCTTTCAAATAAACTTGTGTTAAATGAAGAAAAAACAAATACCGTATTATTTAGAACTAATCGAGCTGATTTTGAGACTGTGAACAAAATTAAATTAAATGAGAATACTACCTTAAAATTAATATAAGGCACAAAATTTTTAGGTATACATGTTGATGAAACATTGCGGTGGGATGTCCATAGAGATTATATTAGCAAAAAATTAAATAGTGCATGTTATAGCATCAGAGTATTATCCAAATATATGAATTTTATTTCTCTCAAAATTGTATACTATGCAAATTTTGATTCAGTATTGCGCTATGGAATAATATTTTATGGAAACAGTGTAAATATAGAAAGATTATTCATAATTCAAAAGCGTACCTTGAGAACTATGTTAAAAATAAAACCACTTGAAACATGTAGAGGAAAATTCAAGAAAAACAAAGTATTGACTCTTTATGCTATTTATATTCAAGAATGTCTGTTGTATTTTTTTAAGAACAAACAGCTCTTTTCCGACAATGAACCCCAACACAATCATAACACGAGAAATCTGAATTACAACTATCCCATCCACAGGTTGACTATGACAGAAAAAAATGCCCACTATAATTGCATAAAATTTTATAACAGGCTTCCACAATCCATTCAGGCAGTAAACTCTTTAAGAACTTTAAAAAAATTTATATATGAATTATTATTAAATGTAGAGCCATACACAGTACAGGAATTTATGAATTATGCTTAAAATATGTCTATATTTAGGTTCATTTTACATGTTTAATTATATTTTATTATATTTGTTATTTATCTATCATTCATGTTGTTAGTCATCTGAAGATATGTTTGTCATTTACACATTTTATAATCATGTATGCGTTTGAATTGATTATTGTTTTTTTTTGTTGTTTTGACGATATTTCATCTTACTGTTATTATTATAACTTTTACTTTGAAATAAATACTATTATTATTATTATTCGTTTTTGCTGTCTATAGGAACGAAAACAACCATACGGGCAGTTTTATTTAATTTCATAATCGATCAAATGGTGCGACCCGCAATTTTTCACGAAAATGTTATAAATCTTCACTGCAAAAGAGGGAGGTCGTTTAGCTTATGATTTTCAGAAAGTCCATAAAATTTGCTATAAAATAGCACTTCAGGTTGTTTAGAAACACGCGCCAATTGAAAGTTATAACAGAATACTCAACTCACCCCTTTCGGAGATCTTCCTAGCCACCTCTGCAGTTCCTCTCAATTTAATTGTAACAAACTGCTGTTTGCAGACGATCTTAAATTTCGGGTTTTATCTCTGTAATAATTATTGTTATTGCAGACCATTCCTTGAAAACATCGGCATTCATGTCCTCATGATAATCGTCACTTATTTTCGACATGAATAACAGAGGTCCATCATCCACGCTGAATCACTTCCTATATACGTTATTATTAAGCGCTTCCCTTTTCTTGTTGGTGTTTTTGATACGATTAATCAACCGATCAGACGGGCTTGACTACCATTTTTTCATTTTTATCTTGCCAAAATTGCCTTACGCTATGTCCTTCATTCAGCCACGTCTTATCTAAATATTTTCTTCCGCTTTCACGAGCAGCACTAATTGCCTCTCTCAAGTAGCCCTTGTTTGTTCATAGTGCGCCACAGTACAAAATCGGACACTCCAATTTATGCAGAAAGCCTGTGAATACTTAAGTAATAATGATAATAATAATAACTTTATTTTAATCCAATTTTACAATATTATTTTTACAGTAGTTATTTTTGATAGTATAAATGCACCTGATTTCAAATGAAATCGTTTTGTGTCTTAACATTTTACTAAGATATTATTAACAATAACACTATAGAGGGCGGAATATTAAAACATAATATTTTTTAGTCGCAAACTCCTCTATAAAGTCCTTATTTTACTATAAGGAACGTAACCAGACTGCAACCAACAGCTACTCTCCGGACTATGTGCCCCGCCGAGCGCTGCTACGCTAAAGCTTCGATTGCAACTAACTAATATTATGTTTTAATATTCCGCCCTCTAAAAGCACATTTGAACTATGCTAAGCCCAGTCAGGCTATTTATCTTTCGATTGCAACAGACACTGGACCGCTAGATGGCGCCTGCTGACTATTTTACCTGTCGCTATCCCGGAGATACCGAAATGTACTAAATGGTCAAATGATCCTCGTGTCTTGTAATGACAAGAGCCAACAGCTCGAAACTGCAGTCTGCAAGTGGTGTGTGACGACTGACACGAGAGCTCCTTTAAGTAGTCAGTCTTTCGGCTGGTGTTTGTTGCAATCGAAGCTTTAGCGTTTTGATGGTAATATGCAATTATTACACTTAACGCGCCAGGCTTGCAACTTGTAATTCAGCGCTCGGCGGGGCACATAGCTCGGAGAGTAGCTGTTGGTTGCAATCTGGTTACGTTCCTTATAGTAAAATAAGGACTTTATAGAGGAGTTTGCGACTAAAAAATATTATGTTTTAATAACTATATGGATTCTATTTAAGTGTTACTAACAATTAAAACTAACAAATAAAAGACCAATAATAAATTATTAATAATTATTCTAAAATTATAGAAATTAAATGCGATAATTGAAATAAAAGTTATGAAAATATTTGTTAGAATAAATGTAAATTATGGATGATAAATATTGGCAAATTTTTGCAAAATAATTTGCAATTGTTTATTCCTTTTATGTATTCAGGAATAATATTATATATCTTTGGACCCGCGGCGCTAATGCATACGTTAAGGATATATAATCCATTTAAATTGAAGACATTACTATCTAGAAGAAGTTGATCTGTAGAATATCTTAGATTTTTCCGTAGCATTACTTTAAGTATCCATTTTTGAGTTATTTTTATATTTGGTGTGTAACATTTTAATAAAAATAAACGGTACGATTAGTAGAAATCCTGGATCAAAGGACAAAGGATGTCCTACTTAACAAGAAACTAACTATTATTATTTCGTTATTGCACCATTTCTATTTATAACTTCTATAAGTCTGTTTGGCATAGAATTAAATAACCTTATCCAAGCCTACATATTGACGGAAAATCTACCACTTTTATCATTGTTAGATATATATTTATCATCGAATCGAGTATTCAGAGGACGGTAAACACGAATACGACCGCTGTGTGTTGACTGGAAAGTTTTTTCGTCTGTAAAGATTACATTGTTCCAAAAATCTACATCAAGCACTAAACATTCAAGCGCAAATCCTACTCGAGCTTCTTTATGTTCAGCTTTAAGTAAATATTTCTGTGCTTCTGCATGACAGCGTAGCTCCGATTCTCTTACTCGCCGGCGACCAGTACTACTCGATCCAGGAAAATTCGTTTCTTCAGCAGCCTGAATTACTCAGTAAAATGGATTTTCTACTACAGCATTTACCAATTGCAAATCTTGTTGTTACACACCGAATTTTTGTCAACATTATAACGCAGTGCAATTTGTCTCATTGACCATCCATCTTCTGCTTTAGCGATAACTCCAGACTTAACTAAATCGTTTATATGAGGCATATTAGTTTTTTGCACACTTGCAATAAATTATGACAACTAACTGACAATATCACAAAAATTAAAGTTAGATGTACACAACTAGATTTTAGCAAAATACCGTTATAAGACTTGTCCTATTTTTTTTTGCTCATGACCGTACGACTCCCATAACGAGTAACGGGTTGAAAATGTCCATGGTCCTTTAAATGTTGAACAGCTGACACAAAGGTTCTTTGATGGGGAGCGCAGATACCGTTCCGTGCAAACAGGCGTGCTTGACGAGCATTTTCGCCTGCCGCACCATAGCAAAGTACAACGTTTGTAAAATTCTCCATCATTTAAATCTTCTAAACACAGTAATTCACCATTAACACGTAGAGGCATGTACGTAAACTATCGACGGTGACATTCGCTACTAAATTTAACTGCTACTTGGCGACGACGCACTGAAAATAAACAACAAATTCACAGGCAAGTACCATATGGAATCTGATAAGTGGCGTAACTCGATAAAAATCTATAATTATTCGTAATATTAAATATTTAGTTTCTTATTTATTTTTTGGGTTTTGGATAAAAATATGACGATTGGCGAATCTGAGTGAGTGAGTATTTTAAAAACACCCTGTATCACCTGGTAAAATTGGGACGGTATCAAAATGGAATAAATAATTATTTGATAGTATATTAAATTTATTCATATATTTTCGCAAGACTCGAGAGTAAAGAAATTGGACAGTAATTATTAAGATCTTCCTTGTCGTCGGATTTATATAATGGTTTTATAACAGCTACTTTATTGCCTGAAGCATTTTTTTTTGTGCATAGGATGTATTCATTATGTATGTTAGCGGTTCTGTTATATTGTCAGCAATTTTTTTTTTTAATATTTCAGGTGTGATCTCATCATGCCAAGGGTATTAATAAGATATTTATTTTTGAAGCTGTTCATTAAATCGTCAATAAATCAAAATTTTATTTATTTTTTTATTTCTTAACATGTCTATCTTCATGCAAAATATTTCCAATGTCAATGATTGTAACTTACACAGAAAATAACAGCCCTGTAACTGCGGGGTTGCGATGACCAAGCTTAACCGGCTATGGCCTTTGTCAAGTTATAATTATTTTAAAATGTTTTCTTATAAGAAATAGACCTCAGTTATAATGAATATTGAAGTAGTTTGAAAACAGTAAAGCTCCTTTTTTCCTAGTTCCATAAAAAAGCCATTATCATGCACAAGATCCTTTTCCCGTTAAAATTATATTAAAATTATATGGCGAAACTCTGAGAGAGGAAAAACTTCGATCGATTAACCGGAAGCTCCGTTTCCTATATATAATTTATATTGGTTTTGTTACATTTTCTCTCAAAAAAAATGTCACGTTCCAACTTTTTCGGGATCCATCTCTATTACTTATTCTTTTTATTCACCCCGAAATCTCAAGGATGAAGTTTATTAAGGGAATTAAGGGGAACTAGATTTTTCCACAATGAAAATGCTTTATACTCCAGAATTTTATCGCAAGGCATAACATTTTTTGCGGCTTATTTCTAAATGAATGAGATACAAAATTTCTACATTAATCTTACCATACAGGGTATCCACCCACGGCATCCCACTCATATTTTTATTTGTATATTGTGTTCTTGTGAAGTTGGCTGTTAGGCAATTGCTTCTTTCTAAATTATTTGGATTATTAAAATCGCTTTTAGCAAGGAAGTTGGCAATTCAATATGCCGTCCAAGATGGCACCCATGCGTTGAAACTCTCATTTCTTCCAGATTTTCTGAGCTATAGACGATATTTAAAAGAGATATATTCAATTCAAATTAGAATTATACATCTACGGACGTAAACGTTTTCTATGCAGATTTTATGAGTGTCATTCAGACAGCAATAGACAAAGTAGCTCCGAAAGAAAATCAACCTAGACAGAAAAGTACCCTTGGATAACAGAATCAGTACTACAGGCGCAACGCATGAGAGACAAGGCATATAGGAGATTCTGTATCACTACTTCTGAAATAATAGTAATAATAATAATAATATTTATTTCATCTGGTTGGTTACAATTTATGTTGTAACATTTTTTTTTTCTTAACAAGAATTCATGATAATAAATATTTAGTTAAGCCCAGGCGCAGTTAGTACTTGGATGGGTGACCATTCCAACGGAAACCGCGTCCTCGCCTCACACTTCTTCCAGCGGCTTGTATATCAGTGTATGCGCGGAAGCTGTACAACCTCAGGCGAGAGTTGTATAGGAGATATACCATCCTTCGGAGGGGATGTAAAGCCGTCGGTCCCTTGTCTATTAAATGTTAGGCAAGTAGAAGATCCCTACTCTTCTTAAGGGAAGAGGTTCGGCAAAATTCCCGGTTGGGAGTAGCTCGTCTACAGGCGTCGGTGTTAGGCCTCAGTAGCGGAAATAGGCCGACGTTAAATACATGTATAAAAAAAAATACAGTTGCCCTGTATTTATGAAGTTTTCTATAAATTTTCTGGTAAGCATAGTAGCCATTTTTTATGTTTTCTCTTTGTTTTTTATTATTGGTGTTTCTTAGGCGATCTGGCATTAGATTATACAGTCTTGGACCTAGATATGTTGAACTTTTTGGGAATATTGATTTCTTAGCCCTAGGTATGATTACATTAGTTCTTGTTCTTGTATTATATAAGTGATTTTTTTTGAGATAATTTGTTTTTGATTTCATAATTTAATATTTGTTTGCAACAAAATTGCCTGACATTGAGAATTTTATATTTTTGAAATAGGCATCTACTTGGATATCTGAGATCTTTTTTGAACATAATTTTAATTATTCTTTTCTGTGCCCGTATTAATGGGGCTAGATGTGTTTGGTGCAACCCTTCCCAGGCTTTTATACCATACTGTATTATAGACTCTACTAGACCATAGTACATTATGAGTAGCTGTTCTTTGAGGATATTGCACGCTTGTCTAAACGTGTAAAACAAATGTCTGATTTTTTTGCATATATTTTGTATTTGAAGGTCCCATTTCAGGTGTGAGTCAAGAATGATCCCTAGGTATTTTATGTGAACAGCCTGGTCAATTTCTATGTCAGTGTTTTGTATTTTTATTTTTTTGTAAGCAGGTAATAGATTTTTATATGAGCAGAATGGCAGGTATTTAGTTTTAGCGGTGTTCATAGTGAGTAAATGTTGATCAAACCATTTTTTTATTGTTTCGAGTAATTTGGATGATTTTTGGTAGACTTCTTCCCAAGTTTGTCCTTCTACAAAGATAGCAGCATCATCAGCAAATGAGATGATTGTACCATCGATGGGTAGTGTAAGTAGATCATTTAAGTATATTATAAATAGCAGGGGAGCTAAGACCGTCCCTTGCGGCAATCCATAAGTGACGATTTTAGTCTCACTTTTAGTGTCGCCCAACCTTACACTTTGTGTTCTATTGGTTAGATATCTTTTTAGAATGTTATATATTTGTCCCCTAAATCCCAGATCCCAAAGTTTTTGCAATATTTGACTGTGACATATATTATCAAAGGCCTTCGCTAGGTCTATAAAAATTCCAAGCGAAGGTTTTTTATTGTCTACTGAGCAGATTTTGTACCTGTACCAGTTCGCAGTCTGTAATTGATACGTGGTTTAGATTCTGGTTCCTTCTTTTCGGTAGGGGCTGTAATCTTGGTCTGTTTATTGGCTTTTATGTTTTTACTTGTTGTCTTTTGTTGTTGATTTTTCCTGGGAGTTTCTGTTTGCTGGCTGGCCTCTGGTCCTATTTGTTCGTTTTCCAGTTTTATTAGATCACCCACACTATAGGTCGTATTGTGTATTATCAAATTATTTACTAAATACTATGCTCAAAATTTAGACAGATGTAAAGGAAAAATATGTGGAGAGATTAAAAGAGTTGATAGGAAACAGAAAACAAGTTACTTTCATAGAAGAACTGTGGAAAGTCCAGTGGAACGGCGGAAGAAAATTTTAACAGGTTCTATTCAGATAGTGTATAGGAAATATCAGAGGGTATTGAAAAAGGCATTGGGTCTTCAAGATTCATGGAAATAAACCGGACGAACAATTTCACTTACCAAGATTTGAAAATATTACACTACGACAGCTTAAAAAAATTGTGTATGAACTGAAAAATAAAAGTACCAATAATAATTGGCTAAATTTAAAAGCGGTTAAGGACCTGTTTTGTGTAATTGGATATAAATAAATATAATAATAAATAATAAATAAACACCACAGAAATATGCCTTATTACATCTCATAAATATCTCACTAGCGACTGGAAAAGTACCAAGTGAATTAAAAACTAGTGTGATAGTGCCTATTCCAAAAAAGCCTAAAATTCCTGCAGAATTCAGACCAAATTAATATGCTTCCAGTTGTCGATAAAATAATTAAGATAATCGTATGTGAATAGCTAAGGAATTATTTTGAGGTTAATTAGTTACCATTTGCTGGGCAATCTGGGTTTAGAGCTAACCATTCCTGTGAATCATCTCTGTAGTATGTGTGTTCAACATGGAGAAGGAGCATGAATGAAGGGAAAGTGGTGCTTAGTGTATTTCTAGACTTGTAAAAGGTATTTGAAACAATTGATCGCGATATTCTTATTAAAAAGTTGCAGTTATATGGTGTAAATAGTAATGCTTTAGACTGGATTGAGGATTAGTTAATGAACAGGTATCAAATGACAGGAATAGGGGGTAACGTATCAAGTAGAACTGAAATTGCCTGGGGCGTTACTCAGGGGAGTGTCCTCGGTACTCTTTTGTTTGTTATTTATGTGAATGATGTTTGTATAGCTTTAAAAAATCGTTTGTCAATCTGTTTGCGGACGATACCCTAATTTGTGTTGCAGGAAAAAAAGACTTGAGAGACATTGTTGATACTGTGAATGATGAACTTCGAATTTTGCGCGACTGGCTTTGCAAAAAATAAATTAAAGTTAGAAATATCATAAACAAAGTGTATGGTGATAGGTTCAAATGCTAATTGTAGAACATTCATGGAATTGCATTTAGATATCGATATGAATGGCGATGCGATTGACTGTGTCAAAAATTAAATACTTGGGTGTCTATTTGGACAGTTAATAATAATTATTTTAGGTAAATATAACACAAACAACTTACGTCTTTCCATCGACATAATGATACACTTTATTTACATTAGCATATGGACATGTGAGAATGGCGAAATGTGAGGAAGAGATTAGGTGGCTCCCAAGATGGATCCCTGCTGATTGAGTTACGCAGTAAATGAACAGCGTATTCTAATCAAGACTCACAATGTCTGTTATTACTCGATATTTAAGGCGTCAAGATCTAAGTGTTTTTCGATGAATGCGCCCACATCATCAATCATCCTAAAATATTTATGAAAAGAAAAGTTCGCTTATAGAATTCCGATATTTCAAACGGGATAAAGAGAAGTGAAACACGGGCAGATTTATTTTTTGTAAATTTATACGTATGGGTAATGGGTATTAAATAAATCATTTTTATGCTTCCCATTGGCGGTTCAATCAATATTTGCAATTGGCAGACGACAATGTACCTGAAATATATTCCGCAACGAGGCTTAATGTATTTTTCATCAATGGGCTATTTTTTTAATTAGTAAACAATCAGTTGATAACCAACAACCTTAGTAAGTACAATTCTTTATCTAGCTCCTATATCGGCCATGCAAACAATTATTGTCAGCAGATGTAATAGTAGAGCTGTCAAATTAGTTGTTTTAATATTTTATAATATACTAGTAGTTGTTCCTTATAAATTTAATTACATTATGGCTCGTCAGGGTTATTCCAACGAAGATTATTTTAATTTGTTATTTATTTATGGAATGGATAATGCGAAAAAGTACTAACTAGAATGCGTAATGTGTTTGCTTTGAGATATCCTGATAAAACCAAGCCATCACATAGCCCAATTCTTACAAAATTCTCTTAACTTTCCCGTTGTAGTTAGGTATAGAGAAGTAATGTAAACTGTCCATATAAAAGCACCTCCTAGATTAAGCACCAAAGATACTAACTGGAAACAGTTCCAAAATCACATTAACGAAAATATCAGATTAGATATGCTATTAATAGATAATAAGGATATTGAAGAACCCATGCAATATCTAAAAAAATTGATCCAAGATGCATCATGGAAAGCTATTACAGGAAAACACAAAGAAACAAAAGGAAACCATAACATCCCACTACATATCAAGGAACTTGTCCACGATAAACGCATAATCCGTCACAGTTGGAAAATTACCAGAAACCCAATAGGTAAAACGCATCTAAACAGACTAATAAGTTAGGCTATACAAGTAGCTAAAAACGAAGAATTTATATTATATATTACCAATCATTCCCCCACTCATTATGGAATGCGACAAAAAAATTTAAAAGATCAACAGTTGCTATTGCACCTATTAGGAAATCTAACGGACCCTGGACTAGATCAAATATAAAAAAGACAAACGAAGGTCAGTTATCACTTCCAACAAACCCCTTTTCACCAACGGAAATTCTCAAAGAAATAAGGCTAATTAATCCACACAAAGCACCAGGATACGATCTAATAGTTGGGGTAGTATTAAAGAATCTCCGAAGAAAAGCAATTGTTCTGGTAACAAATATTTATAACGGCATTCTGCGTTTATGCTACTTTCCCATTTGAAGGAAGTATGCGCAAATCATTATGAGTCCAAAGCCTGGCAAACCCCCAACCGGAACCAACTCATATAGACCAATCACACTCTTACCTGTTTTGTCCATGGTATTTGAAAAACTTATCCTTATTAGAATAGAAGTGACAGTACCCACAAATAATTTAATCCCAGAATACCAGTTTGGATTCAGACATAATCATTCTACCATACAACAATGTCACAGAATCGTAAATAAAATCAAACAATGTTTTGAAGAGAAGTCTTTCTTGACATATAACAGGCCTTTGACAAAGTCTGGCACAAGGGATTATTATACAAACTGAAAATGAACCTACGTAAACATAACATAAAAACAATATTTAAAACAGACCGAAAGATCAGTGCAGTCTTCCGTACTCCAAAGTCAAAAACTACCCTAGAAAACCAAGGAGTATACGAAATCCCGTGCCAAGATTGCAACAAATCATACATAGAACAGACTAATAGACGTATTAATGTAAGAAAGGACGAACATATGAATGCAGTACGAAAAGAGGACAAAATATCGTCCCTAGCACAGCATGTAAAATCCACAGGACACAAAATAGACTTCGCCAACACCAGAACAGCAGCTAATATCGAGCATTATAGATGAAGGGTTACCAGAGAGGCCAAAGCGATCGGAAAAAAGACTACAAAATCTTAATAAACGAGATGATACGCAGAGATTGCCCAGTTCTTGGAAGCCCGCCCTTGTGAGAAGATACGTAACCGAAAGCACACGACGATCCACCGTGGACGAACAATCACGAGGGGGCACGTTCAAGTATTGACAAATAGTGAACAAACACAGCAATCTGCCCTAAATGGACCTATCACGAGGAGTCAGAGCCGAGCGCTGACCAATCAAGAAGAATCACGGCATTCTGCAGCACCGATTGGACACGAGGATGCCCGACCACCAGCGAGGAGTCGCGTGGAGCGTGATTTTTCAGCGAGGCCACTTGTCTGGTTGGCTCAGGCGCCCGCTACGCTCACAGGTGGCGGGGGGATCGGTGACACGTTGCCAAACGCGTGGGCGCGCCCTAGACGGCAGCATATATAAGGAGCCGCACAACACGGAGAACGTCAGTTCAGTTCGAGCAACGAGAAGCAGCATTAGGCAGCCTGAAGATGGCAGATGAGATTCTGGCGAAACGTCGTTTAGACAACCGTGACTCCTGGAGGAGTCGACCATCGACGATATATATATTAGTCATAGAATTTCATACAATTTTAAAAAACGGGGGTTTCCATTGAAAAAATTGAAGATATGTGATATTTCTGAATTCAAAGTGATCACTTTTGTACTCACCCTATAGAATATTTAAACGTTTTTAATTATTTTGAAATACCTTACTTACTTCCACAGTAAAAGATATTTAATTTCTTCGGTGGGTTATTCACAGGAAGAATTTCTTTAGGGGTCTGCAGCTGTCAATTTTTCGTTAAAAATATTGAATGTGAATATGCGATGAATATATCTTTACCTCCACTTTATCCCACTGCTACATTACCATAATTTGCTTGCGTTAGGCGCGCTGTATCTTGAAAACTGTTGGTTTGACGGAAAAAATAAATACATAGAACGTATTTTATTTAGAGTTGCATGCTCTTCAATTTATTAATTTATTTTTTCATAGGACCAATAGGAACGGAGATATTTGCAAAAAACTGATTTTGAGCGCCATCTTACCAAGATAAGTGAAAGCTCTTGCCATGCGCTGAAAATAGCGGCTCAACGCTTACGTATTAGGCTTTCAACCAACTAGTCCCGGGTTCGAATCCCGGCTAGGGTATGAATGTTTAGTGTTAGCGAGTTGGTAGCAGTAAACTAGGCGAGATTGTGCGAGAAATAATACGGCTAGTTGCTGTACGGCTCCTGAGTTCGAGTCTCAGCTGCAACAGATGACAATGTCGCAGAGAATAGTGGTTGTATGATTGTTTGTGTGTATGTGTCCTGGTTGAGTGGTGAAATAGCTAATGCTACACTCCGCGAGGACGTTAATCTAAATAAGGCTTAAAAAAAAGAAATAAAAAATATAAAACATTCAGTTGCCGACATCTCAAAAATTATTAAGTTTAAACACAGGCCACTAGGGACAAGTTCGTACATAGGGTGTTCCATTAACGGTATCGAAATAATTTCAGTTTGAAAGTCACTTCTTGTAGTACTACCGGTCCAACCGGAAATTAAATTGTTATGATTTTATAAAATTTTACTCACCGAAGGCTTAAATAACCGTAATAGATTTTTACCTACATTTATTTGTTCTAAGTACAAATGGAACCGTTGATGACCGGTATAACATTTTCAATCACCGTTTTTTCAAATATTGTCAAATACAGAGAGACAGGATGCGTTACATATTTTGTACTTGGAATTTTCTGAGCAATCTAAATTTTAAATAGTATACAAGGTGATTTATTAAAAACAGTTACAACACAACAACACAGAAGATAAAAATCAGACGTTAGAGTAATAAAAATTTGCGTTTTATTCAATTATACTCCAAATTCACAAAATTTGAAACTTTATAGGCTGGCTAGTAATATCGTAGGCATTCGGTATAACGTCTAGCTCAATACGAGAAAGTCATGAAAGGATAACATTCCTCCAGCAAAGTTTTCTGCCATCCCCTTTCAGAAATTTTTCGTATATTTCTCCATTTATTACCATTATCTGTAATGGCGCGCTACCACTGCCGTTATTTTTTGAGGAAAATGGATGCTAGAATCACAGTACAATTTTTTACCGGAACGTTGGTATTGACACCCTGTCGTAGAAGGCTTAACTAATCATTTCCTAATGCGCTTGTTGAAAATATGTCCCTGGAGGCCTATAGTGGCAGGAAACGATCTGTCTTCGCGTTGTTCTCCCAGTAATTCCACTGCTGGGGGATACCGTGCGACTTAATCCATAGGCAGTTTCCCTTGCTGATAAACCCTTTTCACGCATCCCAATTATGCGGCGTATTTCAATGTCGGTTAATTGCCGAAATTTGCACGATTTCAAACTCTAAGTATGTTACAAGTTCATTTGGCAAATAATCGTAGTATAGTATATTAAATTCATCCCGGCTTCTGTGATATTACTTTGTGTTTTGTGCAAGAAAGAGAATTCGGTAGACTGATTGTTACTCCGAGACCTTTGATATTTTATTATTATTACTGTAAAAACCGCAAAGGGATTTGAGATATCTTTATACAACTGAATCTATCCATCCATAAACAAGTCACTTTCCATTTACCGACATGGTTTTATGAAAAAAAAATCAGCTGTAACTTTACTCTATTTACTGAATAGGAATAGTTTAGCCACTCCCCATTAATGTATGTTTGCTTTGACCGACGTATGCAACGACTAGTTTTACACGCGACAAATTAATAAAAGCGGGGAAATTAAAAATGATGTAATTTGATGTGTAACATTTTTTGAGGAATTAAGGTGATAAAATGTATAGTTTTAAATAAATATAGGAAAATCTAAAATTCTTTGTTATTTATAACAAAAAACAAATATGTATGGTTATAGTTATAATGTTATACTTATTAATGTTTGGAGTTCTATATAGAAAATGACATAGTACGTTTGTATAATATAGGGTGAAACAATTTACATTTATTTATTTTATCCAAAATATATACTAATACAATTTCTACATAATTATCCACAATTATACCATGCGATACAGCTTTTAGTACATTTCTGATTCAGACGAAGAAGAAGGGTCACTTCCCACATGAATTATCAGTAGCTCAACTGCAATGTCCATTCTAATGTCAACCTGCCGCATTTTTTTCTCTTCATTTTGCGCATGTCGAATGGCCTTTTGCCAATTTTTGGCAGACACATTTCCAATAGCTTGCTTAAATAAAGGTGAATATCCTTAATTTCAAACGTGGTATTGTTCCTGGCGACTTATCCTTTTTATTTAGCCCCCAACCACAGAATGTTCAACCAAGCGACCCAAAAGTTGAGCAAACTAGTTTTCGAAAACATCACCATTCATTTCTTCATAATAGTCTTCTGTTTTCTCCGATTGGAAGCAGAGCAAACCATCCTCAACAAAACCATCCTCAGATTCTATATGAAGCACTATAGGAAGACCTGATGGATCTTTTAACGCTGTCGTTAATCCCTGGATGAAAGCCTGTCTCGGGTTCAAGATTGTTGTGTCCTTCCATACTATAGTTACAGTATGGCCAGCGTTCACCCAAGTCTCATCTGAGAAGTACAGTTTCTTACCTTCTTCGCGTTGATTTCGGATCTTTCGAAAAAAGAATTAATTAAATATCGAACATCACTATTAATTTTATCATCGATGTTGTCCAGAATTGTTTGTTGTCGGTAATACACTTTCGGTACGCGAAATATGTATATTTCCTGATATTCACGAAGAATTTTGAAAAGACTCTAGCCACTTACATCCGAACTAAAATGTGTAATTAAATATGGATAATAATAATATACTCAAACATAAACTCTATATATATATATATATATATATATATATATATATATTATTAAAAATAAGGGTAAGTTTGTATATGGAAAATTTTTAGTTTTCGAGATATTCCCAATTCAATATTTCTATATGGGGATATTGCTATGGATTTTAAGTTCAATTACTGTTAGTTGGCTATGACGGCGTTGGGTGCTAAACAAATGTATGTAGCTGTCACTTACCAATTGACAAGTATTAATTATCATGCTGGGGCGCTTAAATTATGCACACGAGGATTACTTAAATTTGTTTATAACCTATGGAGAATGTTACAAAGTTTTATCAAAAACATGTGAAATATTTGCTAATAGATATCCAGAGAAACAAAAACCGTCTCCGAACAGTATTTAATGAATAATGGAGAATTTCAAAAAATTTGGCACTGCAACAGTTCATAAAATAATTAAACAAATGTAACTTAGATACAAAAGGTTCTTACATAAAATACTAACAGTATAACTACTTATACTCAGGAAAATATTTTATTTTAATAAGTGTTCAAAGTGTCCACCCTGAACTTCCAAACATTTTTCGCACCTCTTGGTTAGTTCGTCATGGGTGGCCGCTCTAATAGAACCTGGAGATAATCTTTCAAAAGCATTCCTTACTGACAATCCAAACTGACAATCATCCATTGTTGTGACTGGATTAAAATAAACCATATCTTTTATTGTTCCCCATATAAAATAGTCTAAGACAGATAGATCAGGAGAATGGGGAGGCCACAGAAAAGGGCCATTGTTAGCAATCCATTTATCGTAAAAAGTTTCTTCCAAGAAGTTGTTAACTATGAAGCTGCTGTGTGGTGGCGCGCCATCGTGTTGGTAAAATATATGCCTATATTCAGCTAGCGGTAAATTGTTCAAATATTCATTATCTAAATCTTGTAATATATTCAAATATCTTTCACCTAAAAAAAGTTGATACGTAATTTGAAAAACAGAAACTATTTAAGTATTAATTCATTACCATTTAAGTTTTCTTCATAAAAATTAAGTTTTACGACTCCATCATTTCTCACAGCACAGTACACATTAAATTGCCAGGTTTCTTGATAATTTAGCAATCTCACGGCATGGGGATTTGAATCGCACCAAAAGTGGGAATTATGTCTGTTGAAAAGTCCATTTTTCGTAAATTTTGCCTCGTCAGTCCAAATTATGTTGTCCAAAAATCGAAAGTCGCCTTGTAACATTGTTAAAATAAATTCGCAAAAATGAATTCTTCTGGTCGAATCGGTGTCCTTTAGGTGTTGAGCCATAGAAATGGAATAGGGATGGAATTTATGTTTCAAAAGAATTCTATGAATAGAGTTCTTGGAGATTCCTGTTTGTAAGGCCACTTGTTTTAAGGATGTCATAGGATATGCCGCAAAATATCCCAAAATAGCAATTTCGATATTTTCATCATCGACAATTGGTTTTATTTTATGAACTGTTGCCTTAACGGTGCCAAAATTTTTGAAATTCTCCATCATTCGTTTAATACTGTTCGGAGACGGTTTTTGTTTATCTGGATATCTATTAGCAAATATTTCACACGTTCTTGATAAAACTTTGTTACATTCTCCATAGATTATAAACAAATTTAAGTAATCCTCGTGCGTATAATTTAAGCACCCCGGCATGATAATTGATATTTGTCAAATGGTAAATGACAGCTACATACATTTGTTTAACACTCAACGCCGTCATAGCCAACTAAGAGTAATTTAACTTAATATCCATAACAAAATACCCATATAGAAATATTGAATTGGGAATATCTCCAAAACTAAAAATTTTCGGAATAGACATCCATATACAAACTTACCCTTATTATTAATGGCGAATAAAATAAGATTATAAAAATTGGGGTTTCCATTTGAAAAAATTGATTATTGACAGTTTTCTTAATTTCATCTTTATTCTTATTTTTTGAACACTCTGTATTAATTCTTATCAAAATATTATAAAAACTCTATTAAAGTAGGTCTTTTTCAACAAAGAGCCCAACTCAAGTTAGATGACAAAGGCTTCCTTATAGGAAAAATTGATAATTCTTTTAGGGCCCGCAAACGTCATTTTTGACATAAAAATTGAAATACCTCAAAAACGGAGGGACCTAGGTATAGGATATGATACACAAAATCGGCCTAGAATTTTGCGTACAATCCAAAAATGTAATAATATATAGGGTGTCCCATTTAAAATAAGCAAGTTGGTATCGACTTCCGGTATAACCGGAAGTGCCACCATCTTGAAAATATTTTAACCGAGTTTCCCCCATCGACATTAGTTTACTACCAAATTTTCAAAAATTTCCGATGTCTACTTTTCGAGATATCGATCGCCGCAGTTCGTCGTGGGACACACCCTGTATGTCAAAATAGCATATAGAAAATGCGGATATACTTGTCATAAGTTCCTATTTTAATAGGAACTTATGACAAGTATGTAATTTATTACATTCTACTAGTGAATTGAATAAAACTCTTTGTGGAGCAAAAAGTGTCCTGAGCTTACATTTGTGTAATATTATTTTACGTTTTTAATTCAATTTGTACACTTACCCAAAGCAAGCTAGACATGAAAAGACCTGCGATCTTAAATTGCATTTTAAATTAGCTAACAAGTTATGGGTAATAACAACACACCTATACAACAAATAAACAACTATAGGAAATATGTTATAATTTATATTATATATTTGAATTGCAGGAAATGTAATTTTTATGCATGCAATATCATGTCACATGTTAGATAATCTCTAATAAATATTGTTTGTTATTATATAATTAACGTATTTTTGAATTGTTTTAAAAATGAGCAATTTATTATTTATAACGGATTAGTAAGACGTTGTAGTCTTATATTTGGCATACACTGTAAGATTCCAAATCACTTCTTATCAGTGAGCGATATTTACCGCTGTGGAAGAATGTCTTCGCGGATAGAAATGCTTCGCTCCAGCAACTAATAATTAGGAACATAAGCGTAAACGAGCAGATCTTTATCCAATCGATAACTTCAACTGAGACCTCATAAAATGAAGACTTGATTCATTTGACTTAGTTCCGAGTTAATCTGGACCAATTTGGGTATGAGACCCAAGTAGATTGGAAATAAATTGATTGTCTAATTCGAACGACGCATGCCCCGTATAGTTATAAAGTGCCTGCAGAAGCGTAATTTTTCTGTCCTGTAAAATATCAATATGTGAATGAAACATTTTGAATATGGATAGGAAGCTGTTGGGTTGAGGTCTATTTTTTATAGAAAACTATATTTTCTTAATAGCCAACGTTTCGGCATTATACTATGCCTTCCTCAGGGCCTACAATAAATATAAAATTATAAGTATAATTTAACAACAGTCGAATTAAGAAATATATATATTTTTTAACATAGATTATACTTAAAACATAATATTTTTAGTCGCAAACTCCTCTATAAAATCCTTATTTTACTATAAGGAACGTAACCAGACTGCAACCAACAGCTACTCTCCGGGCTATGTGCCCCGCCGAGCGCTGAATGACAAGTTACAAGCCTGGCGGGTTAAGTGTAATAATTGCATATTACCATCAAAACGCTAATGCTTCGATTGCAACAAACACCAGCCGAAAGACTGATCCTACCTAAAGGCGCCAGTCGTTACACACCACTTGCAGACTGTAGTTTCGAGCTGTTGGCTCTCGTCAGTGCAAGGTAGGCATGTGAAGCAATCGAAGCATTAACGTTTTGATGGTAATATGCAATTATTACACTTAACGCGCCAGGCTTGTAACTTGTCATTCAGCGCTCGGCGGGGCACATAGTCCGGAGAGTAGCTGTTGGTTGCAGTCTGGTTACGTTTCTTATAGTAAAATAAGGATTTTATGGAGGAATTTGCGACTAAAAATATGTTTTAATATTCCGCCCTCTAAAAGCACATTTGAACTATAGATTAGACTTATAAGGTAAAGTGCTTGTTATTATATTAATTTAAAATTAAACTATTAACTGACAAAAACATTCAATAAATATTATGGTATGGAAATTTATTAAAAAACAATAGGTACTTACAATAATTAAAATCTTTAGTTTTCCGCGTTGAATTAAATTCTAAAGTAAAATAAAAGGCAGGTGTCATAGATACAGTCTTCGGGAGTAAAATAATTGTTAATAAGGCTTTGGTAGGCAATTCCACTCTTAACGAAGGTTTGTTCGCAAGTGAGGATCAAAAACATTTAAGAATTAAAAAAAATATATGAAAAATATTCATCTTTCTTTTTACTATGTAAAATTCTCTGAGTGTTTAAAAATGTTTTATAGTGAAATTCCAAAGTATTATCATACAGGATGTTATTTTCTTATTTTACTTATTAGGTTGATATAGGAACAATTTAAATTTTCAGAATCTTTCCTCGAATTTACTGTTTTGTATTTTTTAATATTTACCGTCTCTTGGAAAGTCCTTTTATATAGTATATTTTGTTTTCCAACTACTTTAATATCTTTGAATGCAAAATTGTGTCCAAAATTGTTACAATGTTCCACCAATGACGTAGGATTTAATATATTCTTCTTTTCGACATCTCTTTCGTGTTCCTTAATTCGGATTTTTGTGTATCTACCCGTTTGTCCAACATAAGATTTATCACAATTTTGTTTTTAATTTCGAAAAATAAAACAATTTTCCTATTGTATTTCATTCTTTTTAATTGTGTTAATGTTTTATTGTAGCAAAGATTTGAACACCTTATTGAATTATTTTATCGTTTTATTTAATCATACTTCTCCACGGCAAGTATAATGCTTGTTAAAAAAAAATTATTGGTTTTAAAAAAATGTTTTTATAATTACTAACGTAGTACCGATGAATAAATATGGCATGTGATTTATCGTTGAAAAGGGAGGAAAATAATCTATTTAATGGCGCCATTTCCCGCCCGTTTCAAAATAATTTTTTTAACAGCCTGAAGAGTAAATCTCAAAATACAGCGGTTTTGAAAAAAAATTAGATAAAACCTCGTTGAAACACTCTGTTTTGCAAAAAAATGTTCGCCTTAGAATTTTTCTCGTATCTCTTCAAATAACGGAGATATTTGGCCTAGACGTTTTCCGCATTTCCGATATTTTCCGCCATAACTCTTAAAGTAGGCCATGGATTTCAAATGTCTTTAAAGCATTTTGTAGGTTATATAAGTCGGCACAATTTTCGTAAAAATAATTTTTTGTGAGATATTCTCCAGGGCCCTGATAAAATGGACAGTCTGTATATGTAGTTGTTGCTCATTACTAGATTTATTAACTATAGAAGGTTGTGAATTTAAAATTTTGTTTATAGGAGATTTAGGATAGTCATTTTGTATTAGAAAAGTTTTTAATAAGTTTATATTTTTATCTGGCCGGTGGTCGAGAGGTGAGCGCACTTGTCTCTCACCCAAAAGTTCCGGGTTTGATCGCCGGTCGTGGCAGTGGAAAATACTGTGAGAGGGATTTTCCCACTATACATGGATATTGGGTGTGTGTCCTTTGTCTCTAAATGTGTAGCCCCCTCCCACGCAAGGCTCTTCTAGAGGCTTCCGGGATAAAGGGGGTCGTAATTACCTGTGGTGTTATGGTGTTATATCTCTAAATTTCTAAACTGCTTACTTTTATTATATTTTGTTGAAGGTTTCTTATGATGTTTAACTTTTGGCTCATTGGATGTTGTGAGTTGAAATTCAAAAGTCTTTCCGAAAAAGTAGGTTTATGGTACCAATCAATCAATATAATTGAAATATAATTGAATATAATTGAAAATTTAGTTAGCAAAAAGTTGAAGTACGTTTTAATTTATAAAATAAGCTTTATGGTACCACCCTGTATAAGTTGAAAGTCTAATCAGCTCACTATCGTGGATTACTTTCTTCTAACAGCGATTCTCCATGCTGGCATTGTCTTGGTGAAGCGTCTTGCCTATATTATCCGCATCTACATTTACACCCATTCTCAGTGGCACCTACATAATACGTCATTAAAAGAAGATGATTATTCAAGAGTCATTATTATGACACTGTTTGACACAAATACCGGCTCAAGAGTCATCTGCTGTGTCACAAAGGACAAAGTTTTATTTTATACACTGTGTGTGTCAAATTGGGGCTGTATGTATTACTATCTTGGTTATTTATTGCTGACTATGGAAAGATGGTTAAATGCGGAAAATTTTGATGGATTTATGGCCTTCTTTACAACTTTTTTAAATTTTACCTAACTCTCTATATTGTCGGGTATTAATACACAAAGAGGTCGATTTTTCTGAAGTCCCTTCTTAATTCGAGCAAAATTTTCATGGAAAACAGTCACTCAAAACAAATTTACCCTAGTAGAGAATCAACCTCGTGTGTATTACAGAAGATTAACATATGATTGAAAAACATTATCTAAACATACAATAATATCATTTGCTGATGATACAGTTATTTTGTATACTGGGCATACCTTGGATGACGTGAGACATTTGGCTGAAAGAGATTTAAAGAAAGTTTTTGATTGGTGTAGTGCGAATTTGCTAACAATAAATGTAGATAAAACTAAAATTATTCCCTTTACGTCTTACGAGAAATATCTACCTGACTACAGCACCATATCAGTAAATAATCTTTTAATTTCACTAACTCGATCTATTAAATACCTCGGTATTTTTATTGACTTGAATTTACATGATATACATGCAAACAATACAATAACAAAAATTCGGGGCTTTTAAATTTTATCAATGTCGACAGATACTACCCTTGAATCATCTTAGATAGATAGATCTTTATTGGCCATAAGTACACAAACTGTGTTTTGACAGGTCAGAACAAGAAAACAACAAATATAAACAAAATAACAATTATAAACAAAACATGACAATAGTTGTCATTAAGTTAAAAAAAATATATATATGTATATAATAAAATAGAATAATAAATAACATGTACAGTATAAAACATTTACAACACAAAATAAATAAACAAACAAAACAGTCAACGCTATCATACAATGAACACTAATATATAATAATAAAAATAATAACAACAATAATTTATTAGTGTTATATACTACAAAATAGTATTTCCACAAGTCATAAATAGAAACAATATACATAATACATAAGTTATTACAATTGTAACTAGATAAAACACAGACATGTTACACTAATATTAAACTATTGACATGTAGGTAGAATTAATTTATCAAATTTTGTACGTAGGAAATCGTCATAGTTATAGAACGCATTGTCTAATAAGAACCGTTTTAGTGTATTTTTAAATGTTTTCAAATCCAGATTTCTAACTTCAAGAGGTAGAATATTAAAAAACTTGACAGCATGATAATTTATACCATTTTGTAGCTTATTAAGACGTAAATAGTCTAAGTTAATATTTTCATTGTTTCTTGTTGAATAACTGTGAACTTCTGTATGTTTGGTGTACTGAGATATATTTGCTTTAATATATAAAAGACACTGTAAAATATATATACATGGCAGGGTTAAAATTTTAAATTTTTTAAAAGAATCTTTGCAGTCACTTCTGTAATTTATCCGAGCAATGATTCTTATTGCCTTTCTCTGTATAGCAAACACTGACGAACTATGGGTTGAATGACCCCATGCTAAAATTGCATATGAAATTTTGGAATGTATAAGACCATAGTAGGCAGTGACTAGGGTCTTTTGAGAAACTTGATTCACCAGTTTACGTAACAAAAACATACTCCTGGACACATTACTAGAAACAGCAATAGCATGTTTTTCCCATGTTAGTTTACTATCTACGTAAACCCCTAATAATTTTACACAGTCACTTGTCCCATTAATATGATTATCGCTTAATTTTCTAAGTGAAAAAATCATGTTTTCCGTCTTCGACACATTTAAAGTTAGTTTATTTGTCACAAACCATTCTTGAACTAATAATTCTGTGTCGCGAACATCCGCCAATAAGTCATTAATGTTATTATTTCTAGATATAATTGTAGAATCATCCGCAAATAAAACAAATTTTGCATTTTGTGAAATAGCATAGATATCATTAATGAAAATTAGGAAAAGTACGGGACCCAATGCAGAACCTTGTGGAACTCCGTAAGCTATTTCACGGCATTCAGATTTATTATGTTTTATTGAGACAATTTGACAACGGTTTGTGAGATATGACTTAATTAAATCTATACCACTGCTGCTAAAATTGTAGTAAGTTAATTTCTTTAATAAAATTTCATGCGACACGCAGTCAAATGCTTTTGTTAAGTCAAGAAATTGTGTATAAATAAATTGGCCTCTCTCAAATCCTTCATTTACAAACTCAGTGAATTTGTTGATAGCACATGTTGTAGATTTATTGCTTCTAAATCCAAATTGGTTGGAATTAAATAGGTTATGCAATTCAAAGTGACTGGTAATTTGTTGTTTAATTACAGCTTCAAAAATTTTAGCAAAAATTGGGATAATGGATATGGGTCTGAAATTAGCAGAAATATCAGTACCACCTTTTTTGTGAATTGGAACCACTCGTGCTAATTTCAGAACATCAGGAAAAACATTACTAATGATGCAATAATTTATTAAATTAGTTAAGGGAATTAGTATTACATATTTGATGCAGTTCAAAATTTTAATATCAATGTTAAAAATATCTTTACTGTTTGTTTTCTTTAAGTTATTTATTATATCTAATACCTGAACATACGACACCGTGTGGAAATTAAACGTTTTCGTTGTCTGATCAATGTTTATTTTTTTCAAATATTCATCGGGGGCTCTGTTACTTACCGGTAGTGCCTTTATTAATTCTGTAGCAATGTTTGTGAAATAGTTGTTAAATTCATTTGGTGAAATATCACCTGTACTGTCCTGATTATGTACTTTATAGTTATTTACGATTTGCCACATGGCTTTATTTTGATTGTTTGATTGTGATACGTATCTATCATGTGCAGTTTTCTTGGCCTCAATTATATCACGTTTATAACTAATTTTTTTCGAGTTGATTAAATTTTTTAAATCATTGGATGGGTTTGTTTTGTAGATATCGTACAAGAAGTCCAGGGTTTCTCTCGTTTGTTTCAAATCATCGGTAAACCATCTAATATTTAGTTTACCACCCATTTTATTTATGATTTTGGATTTTAGCGGAAATATACTTTCAATGGCACAGGTTATTGTGCTGATAAATTTTTCAAATTTAATGTGGGCATTGGAAGCTTTGTTTTTAATGAAACTCCAGTCAACTGATTGGAGATGAACATACAGTTGATGTAATCCAATATCGGTTATTGGTCTAAAACAAATTTTTTCCGGAATAGAAGATACACTTACATTTTTTACATTCATATTTATACCTAAATGATCAGAGAGTGTTGTATCCAAGGTACTAGTAGTTATAGATTTTTTTTCAAAATTTACAAAAACGTTGTCCAGACAATGAAAATTTCTAGTGGGAGCTACATTTGCCGCTGAAAATCCATAAGAACAGAACAGGCTAATTAACAACATTGTATTTTTATTTTTAGTATTGAAGTGCACATTAAAATCTCCAGTAATAATAGTCCTTTTATTTTTATTTGATATAATGTTAAGGGCATTAGACATTGTTTCCAAAAATATGTTTAAGTCACCATTAGGTGACCTGTAAACTGTCACTACCTGAATATCATTGCATAAAATAGCAGCCAGTTCACAATGTAGCTCAACAGATAATTTTGAAATATTAGAAAGAAGCTTACAGTTATATTTCTTTAATGCATATATTGCTACACCACCGTGAATCTTATCCTTCCTCGAGAAACTATCAACTAGATTATAGTTTTCTAGGTTATAATTGACAATTTCATCATTTGTGAACCAATGTTCGTTAATACATACAAAATCAAAATTATAGTCAGATAAAAATAATTCTACTTCGTCGAATTTATTCCTCATACATTGGGCATTTAAGTGGAATACAGATATACCACTAGTGTTAGATTTATTACCATCGATTTGATGATTTAACATTTTTATGTTAGAAACGTCATTTCGGAGAGATTGGGATATAAAAAATGGTTGGTGTTGTGGTGATTTGATGAATCAATCGTCTGCGATTTATTTTCAACTACATTTAAGTCCGTATTAGAGTTTACTTTTTCCACTGTATTGACCCATTTTAAAGTCTTAGATATTAAAGATTTGTTATGAAACATATTGATGAATATTGAAGCTGCTACATAGTTTTTAGAAATCCCCGATTTCTTAACGTTAATGTCAATAAATTCACACATACCTGGAATAAGTTTATCGAATCTAAAAAGAAATTCACTCAGTTTTTGGTTATACTTTGAAATATACTTGTTTTTTAATAATTGCTTGAAAACATATGGAACCGATGCAAATAGAATATTACAATTCGAACACAGTTTAAGTTTTTCGCAAATATTGCGGAAAGACGGTGAAGAATATACTATGCTTTTATCGAATCCATTATTCAGTATGGCATAATTGGTTGGGGAGGAGTAAGGAAAGCATATCTGATACCTCTGAAAATTATTCAGAAAAAAATTCTAAAAATCATATATTTTAAACCCTTCCTATACCCCACGGAACAATTATTTTCGGAACTTAATATACTAGATTTGCGGCAGCTTTACGCTAAGAATATCCTGTTATTTCTGGTCCGAAATAAACACTACATTAGTAGGATAAATCACGAACGTAATTCCAGAGAACAAGAAGCGGCTCACTTTATTATACCCAGGACTCACAAAAGTATTTGGTTAAAGATACTTTGTTTACATTGGGCCGAAATTGCTTAATATTTTGCCGATATCTCTAATAAACATGAAAACAAAACATCTTTTCAAGAAAAAAGTATTAGCGTGGATGACTTCAAATGATGGAAATATGCTCTATAATATTATTGATCCCATGTAGTTACTAAATTAACTATACTTTGATTTTGTATATCTCCTTGTGAATATTAATTTCGATATTTTCTGTTTTCTTAGTGCAGTAGTTGTATAGTGTCTAATCAAATTATTAAAGAATTAATACAGTTATATGTACAATTTAGTTTCTGTTCTCTCTCTTGTTTTACATTCACTGTTGTTCAGTTATTTTTCAGTTTATTTTCTCTTTCTTTGCATCTTAAGGAGGTGTAACCCAAAGACAGGCTTAAATAAGCCTAAATGGGTCTTCCATATTTATTTGCAAATGAAACCTCAAAATTGCGTATAAAAATAATTTCTATACTGTATAATATTGTAATACATTGTATAAACATAAATGGTTAACACATTGTACTCAAAATGAAATTTTAGTTAAGATAACTTATTGATTATACATACCTCGGCCGAAGCCGGAAAAAAACTCACCGACCCCTCGCGCGCGCCGTTGGGGTTCGGCTCTGTGGGTTATTATTATTATTATTATTTTCGCTGAGCGATGCTGGACAGTTCTGCCGTGTCTCCGAAATTCTCACGACAGAAGCGCCAGCGAATTATCTACAGCCACTCCCCACAACCCGCAGGGTTAGTGACCGTAGATTCCTAAATCATGTGCCCTAAGCAGCCTAAGGGACCCCAGGATGACTGCTTTCTGCATTTGATCTGCCAACCATTCGGCTGACTTCTGGCAGGCCGGTATGGTCTTCAATTCTGAGAGCAGTGTAGGCCTCATCCCACCGAGTACACCGATTATCAGGACCGGAGATCTCGGTATTTAGTCCGTTTTTCCTCCTCCTTCAAGGCGATGTTTGTCTCAGCAGGCGCCGAGAACTCGATGACATACATCACCTTGGTTTGGTAGTCGAGGAGTACTATGTCAGGCTTGTTGGCTTGAATTAGCCTGACGGTCGGAAACGAGAAGTTCCAATAAATTCGGCATTTCTCGTTCTCGACAACGGACTCGATCTCTCCGGGGACATAAGGCAGCACTGGTGTTTGATCTACTTCATACGAGTGCCGTAGATGATAGTATAGCACTCGTAAAGCCGCGTTATGCCTATGGATGTAGGCCGAAGTCGCATAAATGGGACATGCAGATAGTAAGTGCATGAGCGACTCCGGCGCCTGACGACAAGTTCTGCAGTTAGTGTCAGGAACTTCCACTTTCATAACGCGACTACGGTAGATCAGAGTGTTAATAACACCATCTTGGCAGGCCACAATGAATCCTTCAGTCTCCGACTTTAGCCCTGCTGACCGTAGAAAAGCGAAGGTCAGCTTTGTCGATAAACCTAGTGTCTCTATGTTGTTATAGAACACATCATGCATAGATTTATCGACATGCTGCCTGAGCAGATTTCTCTGCTCAGCAGCTTTAATTTGGGCTGTCAGACGATTTGGCGGAAGCTCAGTTACTGACTGTACGTCAGCACCTCGCCTGAAGTCGAACACGAGACCGAGATGCTGCCTTAAATAAGAATGCGCCAACTCCCACGGTTTCATGATCTCTCACAAACCGTAGGAGTGGGTTCGAGCTCCTTAGTATGTTACACGCCATACTCAGCGCTGCTCTGGCTATGCATACACTCCAGGCTCAAGAGTCCTCGTCCCCTCCCCCCGTTGACGTGGCGCAGCTCATCTAGTGTCCATTTGACTACCCCGGAGGAGTAGAGCAGAATCGGAACAGCAAGCATATTAGTAGCAGACACCTTGTTTTTCCCCGAAAGCTCAGAAGACCAAATCTTTCGGAGGCGGTGTCTGTACTTGCCGCGGAGAGTGTCCTTAACTTGTTACACGTCCTGGATATGGTGCTGTTGCACCCCCAGGTACGTGTAGGTCTCTCCGGCATCCAGATGTCGTAGGATGCTTCCGTCTGCAAGCTGTGCATTTTCAAAAAATTCCCCGCATCGTCCTCTCTTGATATGGACGACTGCCCATTTGCCCAACACGAATTCCATGCCAATGGCCCGCGTGTACTCTTGGACCACCCTGAGAGAGTTTTGTAGTTCGCACTCTCCGGAGGCGTAAAGTTTTAGGTCATCCATATAGAATAGATGGGTGACCTTATGCCTCCGGTTGCTGGGTGGACCACATTGGTATCCGCGGGTTCGGCGCAGTGCGACAGATAACGGCAGCAGTGAGATGTAGAATAGGAGGGGGCTCAGGAAGTCACCCTGGAAAACTCCTCTTCTAAATGTTACCAACTCTGTCGAAACCCGCTGAGCACCAGATGTTATGGTGAAGCGGGTCCTCCAGAGCGGCATCAGGTGTTCGATGCATCTCACTAGTGGGGCAGGTATCGCAAGGCACTGCAACAAGTGTATCAATAGTGCATGCGATGTTGTATTGAATGCCTTGCGGTAATCGATCCACCCCATAGATTACGCTTGTATTATTATTATTATTATTAAAATAATTATTAGAACAAAACTATTTATTTAAACTTTAAAAAATAACAATTTATCTTATAAAAGTGGAAACTTTTTCTAGTGTTTTTTATCATCAAACATATTCACTGTATCTATATGAAAGACAGAATTATTATAAACAATGATATTACTTTTAGATTATTCTTCATGGTTTAGCAATTTTAAGTTATTAACAGAATTATTTGTAATTTCGCTTGTAGGGTTTCTTAAATTCGAAATTAACGTTGAATGATGTTCCTTGCCTAGCTGGAGATACGGGTTTATTTATTTGATATTTGCATGACCAGTTATGTAGATTAAGCATTCACTGGAAATCTTAGGTCAGTAGCGTTAAACATCCAATTCGGAAATAATTCCTACAAAAGGTTTTTTTTAATTGCTTCATTTTTGACCTAATATGACTCCCATAGGTTTTCCCCCTCGGCGGAGTTGTGGAGAAGGGGAGGGGGTAAAAATGTACCTCCAGAAGGGGTGTTTTTGCGGTTTTTCGCTTATGTCTCCTAAACTAATTAAAATTTTGAAGAAGTGCTCGAAATAAAATTCTGAATTGAATGAGACCAAGAGTACCACTCGCTACCAAACTACAGTAGGTGAAAGTTGGACCAATTTTCCACATTTACGAAAAATGTTCTTTTCAACGTCAGTTTTTCTCAAATATCTTCGAAAATAACGTGTTTATCATAAAATTTTCGGTGTTGCGAACAGGGTAGTTTCAACCCTCGGGAGTTGCTTAGGTCAACTGTGGTTGAGTAATGGTTAGTTTCCCTGATATCCCTATAGAAACCCAGGTCCGACGAATCCACGCATGTCTAGGGCTGACAGCATGGAAGAGGGGATGGTTTTATACGTTTGGGGTAGTTTCGAGAGGGTAGAGTGAAAAATAGCATCTCTATCATGATCCCTGCCCTCGAAAATTCATAAAAAACCTTGTCGAGTCCGTAGTTTCTTATATTATTTTGAGATATTGCTATTACGGTCGAGGGTAGGTTCAACCCCCGGGTGTCGCTCTGGGTACTCTAATGCAAATTAACTGAATTTATTATTATTCCCCCCAAAAGAACCCGATCCGACAATTCCTCGCAAGCCCAAGACCGAGAAGCCGGAAATAGGGGTGGTTTTTCCTTGATAGGGGTAGTACGCAAGGATTTCAAAACTCGAAACCATCACCATTATTTTTCTCACCGTCGAAAACAAGAGAGGAAATGTATTGCAAAAGATCCTACAAACTTTTGATGTTTTGGCCTTTTTTGTACCTCGTTAAATGGTCTATGATCGATAGGCGTTCTTTTCTCTTTAAAAAAATCCTATTGATCGATTTTTTGAAAATGTACGTTTTGGTTGATTAATAAAGTAAGAATATATCCCATTGAAACCTCATTGAAAAAATATTTAAAAAAAGGAATTAAATCATGGATTCAAAAAACTTCCAGACTGTTATTGCATCAAACAATTGATTCAAAAAACGCTTATCAATGTTAACTTACCTCATCAAAATAAAACTTCATATATACTCATCGTAAGTTATGATTGGATACCCTAAACTATGAATCATCTTGAACTGAAACAGTAGGTATAATATGTGTATCTCTTATGTATGTAATAAATATAGTTAGTTATAATTATCTATTTGCATTATTATTTAGGACTGACTGTACAATATCTTCTCTCGTAAAGTCTATATATTTTTGTATTACCAAATACCAATTAAATCTTTCCACACACAGGCACTCAGCACTTTCGTGGAATTTTCTGTTTATTAATTCATACCATCATGTATCGATAAGTGTAATTGTTTGTAAACATTATTTTGTTTAATAAACTTATATTATTATTAATCAAGACAAAACAAGAAAACTGAATTGCTGCATTTTAGAGAGTGCCCCGTGTCTTTCTAATTTAACTACCGGCGATGTTCTAATGAGCACATTGCACACAAGATAAAGAAACTCGAGATTCGCTATTCCTGAACTGTTCAATGTCACTTCTTTTTCTTAATTTCCATAAACTGCCGAGGAAGAGAAGGTATATACAAGATTTTGACGAATGGCCCCTTAAGGGCGAAAATATACGTCAAAAGAAAGAAGCGTATGAATATATAAATTTATAGGATTGCTTTCTCTTATTCTACACAACTCTTAGATATTGTCTACCTTACCGGAACACCGCATGTTACGAACTTTATCCTATGTGGCATGCGACGCTCATGGTATTTAATTAACGGATTGAAGCATTGTAATGAGGTGGCAGGGAATATATGTGCAAGGGTTGCCGTTGGAAGGACGAAAGGAAATCTGAAAGCGACAATAAACGATAACGACAGCAGCAAGCCGAACTGACACATTGGGTTTAATGTGAGACGGTACAGAAATCAATGACAATCACACAAAAGTCTGGCATAATTCATAAAAGTTTTTGACTTTAAGCGACGACCTAAGGACCATTAAGAAGTTATAGAGAATGGCCTAATAATATTGATTTACAAATACCTAATAATACGTCGTAAAGGTATACCGAGAAAATAAATACCGATAAAAATGACTGCTAGTGATATAGAAAATACGAAATCTGTTTTGATTGTGAATGATTCGAAGATATTTCGAATAACATTTTGCTGTTACTATTTATTCTCGACTTTTCAAAATATGTGAACAATTTATTAATTCCTTGTTTATTTTCATGTATAATAATCATATTTGGTTCATATGAACTCTAATATTTAATTATTTTCTTACCAGAGTTCTTTTCATGTGGGATGCAATACCTACAAGCTGGCCGCTGCTTAGCGTGTCCTATACAAATAATTATATTAAGTACAATTAGTACCATAAAAACCCCAGACAAATTTTATGAACTTTCACTAAGAAATCCAAATGATGACGAAATAAAAGAAAGACAGAATATACCGCAATAAAATTAACAGTATTATTAGAAAAGCTAAAAATGATTATTTTAAAAATTACTTAAAAAATGACGATAAAAATTTCAAAAAAATTTGGCAATCTATTAATGAAATTATAAACAAGAAAACATAACATAATGAAATATCTGAAATAGAACTTTCAAATAACAATATAATAACAGACAAAAAATTAAATATCTACAAAATTCCGTAACTTTTTCACAGATGTAGGGGAGCATGGTAAAGAAAATAATAAAACCAGATACAAATTGGCAAAAAAAAAAAAGAATTTAAAACAGTTTTATCTCAATAATGTCACTAAACAAGAAATTCGAAAGTACATTCTAGAACTAAAGCATCATATTCTTTCCTTTTCCTATCTTGAAGCACCTTGTCATGACGAAATATCAGTAGAGCTACTTAAGAGCGCTCCGGATATAAGCCGGAAAGACTGTGCAAATTACTCTCATATAAATTATTATTTTAAAAAACGGCTTTCACTAAAAGACATTAAAAACACGTTACAATGTGGGACGATGAGAGAAAAAAGAGTATATATAAAAGAATAATTTTTTTTTCTTCTATTATCGATTTGCAAAAATAATTTTTATCGTCCCGCATCGGTATCATTAAAATAAACATTTTCCCTTTTGTAGAACTAAAATAAAATTAGCCCTAATGTCCTCAAATGCACAGAGAAATTTAAAGATTAGGTATAATAAATTTGTCCAATGTCATATTCTACTACATCTCTATCTCTTTTTTTTATTGACGTGAAGCCATTTACAATTAAAATTGGAAGCATGGATGACTAATACACTCCGACCAACTCTTAAAGAAGTAATTGACTTAATCCCACCACTAATGACTCATATTGTAAATAGAATACTTGAAACAGGTATCTGTTTACTTCATTTTAAAGTAGCAGAAATAATTCCTTTATATAAAAACGATAAACAACTTAAAACACAAAACCATCGACCAATTTCCTTAATTTCCAACATCTCAACATTTTTTTAAAAAGCCTTGAAGTCAAGAATTTTGAAATATTGTTACATGGCCTATGTCCTTTTAACAATTTTATATAAAAACTAGTGTTTTGGTTATATTTAGCACGATCTGTATAACATTTTTGATTCAGTTTTTGTAAGTGAAACTGTTTTCAACTAACAGAATTTTATTTGTATAACTGCTAATCCATTTCACACTGTTTTATGTACATATTTTTATATCTTAGGAACTCAGTCATGTTTTTTTACACTATTATGTATGTTCTATACAGCATCCCAGGAAACGATTGTTGATTGTCTACCAAACATTTATTTACATCAGATACCTATATTTCAATTTTTATATTTTTGTTTACTATGTAAGTACATATGGTTATTTTCCTTACCTTTTCTCGTTACTATATATAGTATATCCTATAAGATGTAAATATTTACTAAGTTCTCACCATAGTCACAATACGTTTTACTATTTATATTACAGCTGTTCATATTTGTGGTTATGTATTGTATTTACGAATTGTGAAGCAAAGGCTGTGGTATGGAAGTAATAAAAACTTTTATTATAGATTCCTTTTATCGATCATATGCCACTATTTTAGTTGTGAGTAAAGGAAATTGTAGAATTGCGACCTGCAAGTTGTTGCGCTTAACTCAACCATTGACAGATGGCCATACCTGTACTATTTTTATAGCTTTCAATTTAATTGGGAAATTAGATTTCTCAAGTTTATTGGGTAGCATTATTTTCCAGTAAGTAGGACAAAAAAAGTTTACCTTATCAGTAAAACTCACCAGGAAATCATTTGCTTGCAGCCTTTGTACTGATTCGAACGTATATAAATTTTAACTGTGGACTTCAGTAATTGTTATTACATTTTTTAAATCCGCGTTAACAACAACATCCAGGTAATTTCATTTATTACTCATTTAAAACTTTAATTAATCTTCAATTTTTATCTTTGATGTAATTTCAATTATTTTTAAAATAAATTTAAATTCAAGGTCAATTCTTTTTAATTTAATAAGTAGTTAAAATACTATATGTACCACATGGTTTAAAATATTTTTTTCTGCTTTTTAATTTTTTTGGCAATTTATAGTCTAAGAAATCAGCTTATAAATTGTTATATTCTTACATGCTTAGATATTTAGCTGCTTAGATATTTAAATTCTTAAATATTTATATATTTCTATATATGTACTTAAGTACTTATATGTTTATGCACATATATACTTATACATTCCTGTATACGTTTCTGCATAGCTTCTTCATTCCTGCATATCTTTTGCACAGCTTATCTTTCATATAGATAAAATTTCGTTAACTTTTCATAAACCATCTAGTTGGTTAATTTTCCTACAACTTTCATTCCATTTCATTAAGAGACGTAAATTGCCAAGGAAACTTTAGAATCCATTCTCGCAACAAGAGACAATTGTGGGCCTGGATTGCTGCTCCAGAACCAGTCACCTCAACAATAGTCAATCTAGGATCCTGGTATAAATTTGTTATATATATATATATATATATATATATATATATATATATATATATATATATATATTAAATTTCCATTAGTCTTTATAAACCGATTTGTCTATTATTCATGTAATATATTTTAACATTCATTTTAAACCATCTTTTTATTTCTCTTACCAACAATTTCAGCCTGATCTATAGTAGACTGGTTATTCGAGAAAAAGGGACAATTCTACTTATTTTCACTATAGATGGTACCCAATTTAACATCAATTTTTCTTTGTCTCCTTTTTTCGAAATAAACAGAAATTTGTCGCTTAAGCTGTACATATCAGAAAGGGTAAGTTTCTCCACTCTTACGAATAATCTGAACCCACGGCTTTCTGCTCCGACTTAAACCAGCTAGTCGTCTGCATATGTTGCCCCAGTTCTTTCTCAAAAATAAATAACAAGGGAAAGGAGCTAACAATATGTAAATAAATTTAATATATTATGCCAAAGACAATTCAGTTTCCGTGAGAAAACATCTACTGAGGAAGCATTAAATTATTTAATCGAGAAAATTTATAGTTCAATAGACAATAAACAACGTTCGCTTGGCATTTTTATATAATTAGCGAAGGCTTTTGATACTATAAGTCACAGTCAAATATTGTAAAAACTTTGGTATCTGGGATTTAGGAGACAAATATATACAATTCTAAAAAGGTATCTAACCAATAGAACACAAAATTTGAGGTTGGGCGACACTAAAAGTGGGACCAGAATCGTCACTTAAGGATTGCCACAAAGGACGGTCTTAGCTCCCCTGCTATTTATAATATACTTAAATGATTTACTTACATTACTCATCAAAGGCACAATCATCTCATTTGCGGATGATGCTGCTATCTTTCTAGAAGTAGAAACTTGGGAAGAAGTCTACCAAAAATCTTCACAATTACTCAAAACGATAAAAAAATGGTTCGATCTACATTTACTTATTATGAACACCGCTAAATCTAAATATCTACCATTCTGCTGATATACCAAATTCGGTATATTATAAATATCTACAAAATTTGCGTTGTATGCGTTTCAGAGACTGGATGTGAGCATTCTAATATGGAGCCCATAAAACACAAGCATATTCTACTTTACTACGCATATAAGCATAATATAATGTTTTCAAAGTTTTAATGCTATGAGAGCCTTTGATGCTCCTGATTACTTTTTTTTTATACATTTATTTAACGTCGGCCTATTCCCGCTACTGAGGCCTAACACCGACGCCTGTAGACGAGCTACCCCCAACCAGGAATTTTGCCGAACTTCTTCCCTTAAGAAGAGTAGGGATCTTTTACTTGCCTAACATTTAATAAACAAGGGACCGACGGCTTTACATCCCCTCCGAAGGATGGTATATCTCCTATACAACCCTCGCCTAAGGTTGTATAGCTTCCGCGCATACACTGATATACAAGCCGCTGGAAGATGCGTGAGGCGAGAACGCGGTTTCCGTTGGAATGGTCACCCATCCAAGTACTAACTGCGCCTGTCGTTGCTTTACATCGCATACCGAAGTATGTACATAGTAAAGACGCACCTACGCTCGCCCCCTCCTGATTACAAAACCTAACATCTTCATTGCCTGGCTAGAAAAATAAAATATAACTTTTGGGCAAATATAATACCCATATCCTTAACTAAGGTTACTCTGGTTACATTTTGATCATTAATTTGAAAGTCAAATTCAGTAAGAGTTAATTTACGAACAAAAGTCATTACTGTAAACATTCTTATGTTGATTTTCAAGTTATTATTAGTTATTAGTACACCTCTGAACTACCTCATTAAGATCATTTTGCAGTGGCAGACAGCTCTCGAAGTTAAATACGATATTAAAAATTTTGAGATCATCTGCATATAATAATTTAGGCGCTTGAATAGCCATGACAAGATCGTCAATAAAGAGCAAAAATAATAATGGGCCAAAATTACTTCCTTGGGTGACACCATTCGTTACTACATAGGGTAATGACCTTTGTTCCATACAGTCGACATATGGCATCCTGTCAGTTAAGTAAAAGTTAAGAAACGTTATTAGATTATCAGAGACACTGTAACCATGCAACTTACGAAGTAAGCTAGGGTGATCCACCTGATTTGTCATCTAGAGCATCAGAAGTATATTGGATAAAATTGCAAAGATTCATATTAATAGAACGCCCTTTCATAAAACCATATTGTTCTACTGCAATACAATGTGATACGTGGTTGTATAAATAACATGCAATAATGGATTTAAACAATTTGGCGAAGTTGCAAATTACGCCAATAGGTTGATAATTTTCAATTTGACACTCATCACCTGTTTTAAATACAGGAACTACGATTTGAGACAAAGATTATAGATATCAGAGGAGCTTAACAAAACATGAAATACAATCCTTTACAGTAAAGGCTTGAACTAAATTTGGACCCATAGTTAACTTAGGTTTAAACTTCTTCGTTGCCTCAAGGATGTCACTAACAGCCACTTCACTAACAGAAAGCACATTATCATTAAACACATATGAATCAGCATGAATATCTCCGGTTGATGGTTTTAAGTATACCGAGCTGATGTAAGAAGAGAAGGCATTTGCGATGTCATGAGCAGCAGTATATTCCGTGTCTTTATACACCATTCGTCCAGGTATCCTTGTGCTACCTTTTCTAGCATTAATATAATTCCATAGTTGAGAAGGATCGTGCTCCATATTGTTTTCAGCTGTAATATAACAATTTAGTTTTTTTATATCTTTTATGATGATGCGCTTTTTGTTTGATCATTTGTCCGGTATACCATACAGGATATTTACACTTTGAAGTCGCTCTTCTTTTATGAACATATTTATCAAATTGGTTATAGAGCACTTCATACAAATAATCGGAAGCTGCGTTATGTTGTACTTATTTTTAAAAATTGTTCTGCCTGATCGCAATAACCTGAAAATAACAGCTGTCGCTACCGTTGTAGAGAGATATTTTTCGATTCTACGTCAAAAATAATTAATTCTACTTAATTCCATCTAATAAAACGTGTTAGTTAAAATCCTCTTTGATACATCCTAGATTCGGGCAAAACTTTATTCTCCATACTTCACCTCGTATGCATGAATTCTCGTAAACTCAATTAAATTATTCATAGTTTTAGTTTGAACGAACATTTCACATGCTGGTCATAAAATAGTCATGCAGTTTCCATTTTGTACTCCAAAGGCAGTAGTTTTATTCAACAGAGTCAGATACTTGAGCCATCAAATAATAATTATAATATTCTAATATAGCAGGCTAACGGAATTTCTATTAAAATAGGAATAGGATATATATACGCGACGCGAGTGGGCGAATCATTTCCATTTAGATTAATGAAAATATGTTTTTCTATTAATTTTTGATGACCTCCAACCCCGTTTACCTAATATGTATCTAGTAATTACATGCCACAAGCAAACAATATGCCTCATTTAAAATCAATGAGATATTTTCTTAGCGATTACGCTACAAGCGATTGAATATTGTTTGTAAACTAACTGTGGTGGAATAATTATTCATGTTTTAGTCAAATAACATCTTTGTTGAGGCGACTCCATAAAATTTGTGAGGTTTCGTTTTTAAATAAACTTATAGTGGACCCAAAACGAGTACATAGTTCATGCAAAAAATTGTTGTGGATGTTGATGCAATTGTAAATATTGTGGGCCCGAAGTCCCTAACCCTTTCCCTTGCCTTTCTACAGGGCAAAAACTTTGCAGGCCCTCTCTCCCCACCTAATAGTCCGATCGTAATCTGGTCGGGCTTAAATCAAAGAGAAAAAAATTCCACTTTCGATGGCGAAAAAAAAATCTCCCCCACCCCTTTCCTTCCTGGCGAAAAATGACTTTTTCTAAAAATAATCACAATAAATTGATTATTCTGCAGTCATTTGTTTATTTATAGTGAAAATTGAAAATACATGAGCTGAACTCAAAGTAGGCACATTAGTACACATTGTCACGTTTGCCGCGCGATTTGCAGAAAAATATAACACAAAAATCATGACTCTTGTAAATGAGGGACCCTACTCAAAACTAAACAAAGATCCAACAAATTTAGAAGAAAAGAAAATTTACAGAACTTTGTTTAAATACAAACATGAGTTTAATGATTTTGAACGAAAGAAACTTACACCACATCATAGTAAGCCTCCTCATTTTTATGGCTTACCAAAGACACATAAACAAAATATTCCTTTAAGACCAATTGTTAGTTCTATATTCACCATGTCATAATTTTGCAAAATTTTTACTTAAAATTATTGATCCATTATCTGAAAATACCGATCCATATGTTAAAAATAGTAAACATTTTATAGAAAAAAACGATATTCATGAATCACACCTAATGGTTAGTTTTGATGTAGTTAGTCTTTTTACCAATGTTCCGGTAGATGAGAGCTTAAAATAGTTAAAGACAGGTTGCTAAATGATAATAATTTGGAAACTAGAACTAAATTAAGTGTAAATAGCATAATGGAACTCTTAACAATGTGTATAAAGACAACCTATTTTCAATTGGACAATGAGTTCTATCAGCAGGATTTTGGTATGGCTATGGGGTTTGCATTATCACCAATTTTAAGCAACATATTTATGGAGAACTTTGAGAACACGCATGTTCAAAACACGACACGACATCTTTGCGACTTGGCCTCATGATGTCGATTTACTAGATAGTTTTTTGGAAAATATAAATAGTAAGGAACCGTCTATTAAATTCACATTAGAAGTAGAAAGTAGGAATGAACTACCGTTTTTAGATGTTTTAATTAGAAGGGTAAATAATACAATTGAAACAAGCGTTTATAGAAAACCAACAAATACTAATAGGTATCTAAATTTTAACTCAAATCAGTCAATAAATGTTAAAAGGGGTATTGTAAAATGTTTATACGATAGGGCGAAAATAATTTCATCTAATAATGAAATATTAAATAACGAGAAAAAATTTATCAAAGAGGTTCTAGTACAAAATCAATATCCTGAAGCCTTTGTTGATAGAGTTTTCATAAATGTTGAAAATAGGGACAATCAGGTACGACAAAACCTGAACGTCATTATACACCAATAATTCCTTATCTATACGGATTATCTGAAAAGCTGCGCCGTATAGGTGACAAATTTGATGTTAGGACGATATTTCAAACGGGGAACATTTTAAGATCTATTTTAACAAAAACAAAACCGATAAACGGAGCAGAATTCAAAAAACTGTATTTACAATATCCCGTGCGAATGTGATAAATGTTATGTGGGTGAGTCATCCAGAC
This sequence comes from Leptura quadrifasciata, assembly GCA_963675555.1. NCBI lineage: Eukaryota > Metazoa > Arthropoda > Insecta > Coleoptera > Cerambycidae > Leptura > Leptura quadrifasciata. The sequence goes on from OY776679.1 coordinate 15,850,574, forward strand.
CTTTCAGTGTGAGGTTGGATGAGCACAAGAATTACATTAGAAAGAATGAAATTCAGAAATCAAAGATTTGTGAACATGCTTGGGAAAACGGATATAGAATAAACTGGGACTCGGCAAAAATTTAACAAAAGAAGCAGATACCAAAAAAAAGAAAAATTAAAGAATCAGCAATAATCTTATTAAATGAAGACAAGTGCGTATCGAATTGTTCTGTAGATATTTGTACAACCTGGCTACCAATGTTAAAAGAAGCACTTAACAAACTCAACATTATCTAAAAGAAAATATCATCAGTTCTATGTTCTGTGTAAGTAGTAAGTATCTATGAAGTAAGTATGTGTCTTAAAGCTGTGTATTTGACATACACAGCAAAATAAGAGTTCTTCCAAAAACGAAACGTCAGCAAAATATATTATTTCTGTGTTTATTCCGATTTATATTATTTGCAAAACATAACCTCTGACTATTCCTTTGGCGTAAACGTCACGGGCGCAGAGGCTTTTTTCCAATAATTCTATTATTTCGTAGATTCGGTGATTTGTTCTTGAAGACAATAATACATGTGGTAGAAAACCCAAATAATATTAAAGAATAAATTGCGGAAGTTACAGCACTTTTAAATTCATTTATGTTTACCCTTCCCCATCCTCCCTTAATCAACCTAGCTACTTGGGATTTGGACACAGTACTTAGGTCCTGAGTGTCTATCGGAGGAAGAAAAAAAGAAGTGGCCAAGTCACTTTCTTTCCCAAAATAAACCGCAAAAACGGCTCTTTAAATCGTAATATCTCGGGAACCGCTGGGCCGATTTCGACAAGTCAATTCAGTTTAACGCGCATTCGCGAGCTCTTCATTTTATCCCTATACACTTTTTCGATCCGAATCAAACTAAATAATATACGAAAAACTGATTTTCCCTATCTTTACATGCAAATTCCCCCCCCCCCCCTTCTCGTGAAAAGTTCGACCAAAATTTTTTCCGTATGATAGAGGGGAAGACTTCATAACATCATAAAAAAAATTCGAAAAACACGAGTCCGTTTGCAAATCCAGATCGACCCCACTAATACCACTATTAATTGTTACTATAAATTTTCAGAGTAGTTCATAATATAGATATTTCCGTATTATACCTAATATATTATTATTATAGTTTACGTTCATAAAATAATGTCCATTGGCATTACATATAAATCGCAATTGAGTAGCATTTTATTTAAAAATGATATTATACATACACGCATCAAAATGTATTCTTCACTAAAAATTTGAAGTCTCTTCCTTAGCGCTCTTGGCACATTACTCAAAGTGTACGAAATTTTTTGACAATTTGTACTATTTTCTAATAATATATCAAATTTTGGTAAAATATTTGAAAAAATACTTAAGATTAGATTCACAATATTTCTAAAAAACCATAAAATAATATCGGAACAGCAATATGGATTTCAAGAAAACAAATCTACACATGACGCGATAGCTAAGTTGACGTCACTCATATATAACTCTGTAGATCTGTCAAAGCCTTCGTTATGTGTTTTTTTAGACTTAGCGAAGGCTTTTGACACGGCGTGTCACATAAGATTAATAAATAAATTAGAATCTATTGGCATAAGAGGTGTAGCACTGGAGTTGTTCAAAAGCTACCTAAGTGAAGGGGAACAGTTTGTGAAAATTGGTAATATTTTAAGTCAGCCGGAAATTGTAACGTATGGTGTACCACAGGGAACAGTATTAGGATCTATACTTTTCTCAGTTTATATAAATGACATACTTTCCCTTGATACACCCGGTACTATAATCTCCTTTGCAGACGATACTGTTATATTTTATGAAGCAATCTCTTGGGAAATTCTTAAAACCATTGTCGAGCATGACCTTAAACAAATAAAAAACTCATTTGATAGTTTGAAATTAACGATAAATTATAAAAAAACATTTTATTTGCCTTTAACATCTTACAATTGCAACCTATCAAATTTTAATAAACTGGAAATAATATAAGGAAATAAAACCATCCACATTAATGCTACAGAAAAAGTAAAATATCTGGGAATTTATATAGATTGTCACCTAAGATGGCAACACCAAGTGCAAAATATATTGCAAAAAGTAAGAGGTTTGTTACATAAATTTAAACAAATTAAAGAAATATTAAAAACTCCACATTTAATTGCCATCTATAAAGCACTGGTAGAGTCAATTTTGAGATATGGGATAATAGGCTGGAGAGGAGTAGGGGTAACGTATTTAACGCCATTACAAAACTTGCAAAAACGGTTTCTTAAAATTATCTACGGGAAAAATGTTCTTTATCCTACGGAACTGCTATTTCAAAACTCAGAGCTTTTTAGCATACGTCAACTCTATTGTTATACCACTCTTATTTATCAGTACAATAACAAACAAAACCATGAGCATTTTACACATAAATATAGCACAAGAAGTAAACATCAGGATGACATCAAAATAAAAAAAAAATGGCAAAACGTATAGGGCAAAGATATTATGTATACATAGGTGAACATTTTTTTAATATGTTGGATAAATGTACCAGAGATGCTAGAAATATTACAAAATTCAAAAGAAACGTCAAAAAATAGATCAAATTGCAGGGTCTGAATCTATATTCATCATTCATCATTAATGTGTGTGTATTGATAGATACATATATGTGTGTAGTTTTTTATGTGTGTTAGAAAAAGTGTGGTTTTAGGGCGTAGGTAGGTGTATATATAATTTTATTTTTAAACAGTAAATAGGAGATAGAAAATTGTTAGTACATATTCTTAAGCTCTTTTATATGTTACATATATTATAAAAATTTGTATCGTAAGGGAAACATCATGTACTTATATTATTAAGGCATCCATCAATGAGTATTATAACATTGAATCGCAATCAAGTTTACAAAAAACTTAAGCGATTTCTCTTTTATTTATATTCATGATATGTGCAGCCTATTATATATGTTTAGTTGAATCTTTGATATAAATAAAATTATTATTATTATTATTATTATTATAAGTACATATTGTGGAATAATAAATTTAAGCATTTTTAAAATTCATGGATATTCCTCATTGAGAGAAAAATACAATAAGCTAGCTATCAATATATCCTGGATATAGTTTCAAATGTTTCATCGTCTTTCCCATTCTCCGTTTCAGCATGCGACGCCGAGCCACCCTAGTATGTTTTTTCCAAATCGATGGAGGAGCAATCCGCGTTGATATTTCTTGTAAACATTCGTACCGTGCATAAAATATGCTTCGAATTATAGAAATCCGGTTCCCTTTCTAAATTTCTAAGGAAAACACGTTTTCCATAACCCTGCAAGCTCACGAACGAGGATCGATCTCCAAAATTAATTTTCAACGTGTATTCATCTTACCTTTGAAACGTTACCAGTGTTTAATAATAATTTCGCGAAATTAATACTCTTTGATGTTTGTTCTACATATTAAATCTCAGCAACCAACAGCTTCCGCAACAGCGATTTGATTTTAATCACTGATGTATTAAAAAATGAGCACTAATCAACCTTTGGTAAATTAATACGTAACAGAGCTAAATTAGCAAAATTAAATCGAAATCTATTCAGCTGGAAGTGCTGGAACAACATAATTATGTTGCATAATAATATTATATGAGAAAAGCACTACAACAAATAATTAATGTATGCAATGTTCGATGAAATAGCGCTACCGGCTTCATGCCTTTCTACTTTTTAATTAACATTGTTGTATAAAATTCGAGATAAAATTCGAGATAAAATTCGAGATAAAATTCTATAAGTATACAAAATTATAATTTAGAACTAGAAATCTTAGTTCGTGTAGATGAAGATCCTTAAGTTAGATCAAGTCGTTTAGCAGCGGCAACAGGGGTGAGTAAACAATCTGTCCTAAGAATCTTACATAAAGAACGCTTCTACCCACATCATCTCACTTCTGTGCAAAACTTACTTCGAAGGGATCTTCCACAAAGGCTACCATTTTGTCAATTTGTTCTAAATAAACAACAGGGATCGACATTTTGTTAAAAACACTTTAAGCAACTTTTACTCACCGAGGCGTTATTAACTGTAGAAATACCCTTTACTGGGAAGTAGAAATCCTTATGCCGTTAAAGAAAGGCATTTTCAGCAAGAATTTAAGATTAACGTTTGGTGTGGTATCATCGGCGATCAATTATTGGAACCATTTGTCCTTCCTCCTAATTTAAATGGACAGTATTATCGGTTTTCTCTTCAAAATACTCTTGCTGATATACTACATGCTTTTATGCTAGACATACGGAACAGAATGTGGTTCGTGCAAGAAGGAGCTCCCCCTCATTTCTCCATTGAAGTCAGGAATTATCTTGAGGAGTCCTGATTATAATCCTTTGGATTATTATGTGTGGGGACATATGAAGTCCTTAGTCTATGCAAATACTATCAACTCAAGAGAAAAACAGTGGGAGAAAATATAAAACGCAGCGAATTTTATTAGATGACAGGAAAATGTATTTTTCAATGTAAGAAAATCTTTTATGAATAGAATTCGATCTGTTCACCTGCTTGTCTCATATCAAACTATCATCCTCGCATTTAGATCCACTGTATATATACCCGCATCGAATTTACTCTATCATTCCAGAATCAGCGCGGCGCGGCGCCTTCGGCACTTTCTCGCAGGTTCCAGTGGCAACAGTGGCGTAGGCATGCAACAATATAAAGGTAAACGAATCTTCTAAATATTCTTGTACAACAGCAGCATTTTGTAATTAAAATATTTTTAATAACATTATTGAAATCACGTCCATTTAAATTAATTCTTTGTGGAAATTTATTATACAGTATAATACCCATATATTGTGAACTCTCTTTTTATTTAGATAAATTATGGCTAAGAATGAATAAATCGTCATTTGATCGGATATTGTAGTCGTGATTAAAGTTTGATAAATTTTTCAACTGATTTCAAATATTTAGGAACGTACCTGGATAGTAACCTCGGTTGAATATGTCATGTCGATCATATTTGCAAACAATTAAATAAGGCTTATTACGCCACATTGCAAATGAAAAATACACTCGGACAACCAGGTTTGTTAAATATTTAATATGCGTTGGTCTACTCCTGCATCTCTTCTAATATAATTTTGTGGGGTAAATCCACGGATATTAATAGAGTGTTTATATTACAGAAGAGGATATTAAGACTCATATTTAATATGAAATACAATGATACATGCAGAATAGTGTTTAAGGTCAATGAAATCCTAGCGTTTATATTTATAAATGTTTGTTTTTTGCGAGGGATAATATGGCATTATTTGACACTCTGGGTGTAGCTCATAGTTATAGTACGAGACATGGTAATTTATATGCAATACCTTCGCATAAAACGACAACATTTAAAGATTGTTGTTAAGATGTTATAAAAAAATGATAAGAAAACTGCTAGTAGAGAAAACATGTTACTCAATCAGTGAGTTTTTAAATTGTAGCTAGAATTTCTGGCATATATATATCTGCATGTGAACTTATATGTGCGTCAATTTTACTTATATTTATTTTGTTACTATATGTAGATGTGTGTATATGTATATGTTTATATATATATATATATATATATATATATATATATATATATATATATATATATATATATATATGTATATATCTGTTGGATCATGAATCATATATTTTAATATGTCTATTTGTTTTTAATATATTTATTTGCTTGTTTGTTTTTTAATATATTGTTTTGTTTGTATGACGCCCTGTAATTTTTTATATTGCATACTAAAAATGTTTTACTTATATATTGACTTACCAATGTTACTTATTGCATAGAATTGGTTAATTGATTATTTTTCAACTGCATATGCCACTTGTAACAATTTACAGTTATGTATGTGTAAAATTAGTATTTTCTTGTTTTATGTTTTACATATTTATTATTATTTATTCTTATTTTGACTTGTCCTATACCATTGTCTATGATCTAAAGGATAAATAAAGGTTATTATTATTATTATTAGGAAGAAATTATTATATTGAAATAAATATTATTATTATTATTATTATTATTTCTGCCCTCTAAAAGCACATTTGAACTAGTACAAAATTAGTTTTGGCTCCGTGGTATTCGCATTGTGGTTCCATTAAGCTAGATTTAGTGTCAGATCAACCAATAACCAAATTTATATTTTTAAAACAGTATCAGGATGGTTCGAGATTTTGGCGGATGCGCCGATGAACATTTAGAATTTATATTTATTTATAGTGGTAACAGCGTCTAATAGCTAAATTGTATTATTGCTCGGCAGTGGTTTAATTTTTTCCTCCAGCTGCACTCTCAAAATAGGAAAGGAAGATTCATAGGTTCCTCTGTATATGTGTGTGTATTTATGTTTGTTAATATAAGATATACAGAGTGTTATGGAATTCTTATCTCTAAGTTTGGATAAAGATAATACTTGTCAGAACGTAAAAAAAGTCCGTATAGGCATGTGTCCAGAGATGCTTCGTAAGGGAGCTAGGGCCCTTTGTAGGTGATATCCTAGAGTAGGTTTTTGTTTAATATTTCATAAATTTTTGTTACAGGAATCAGATTTGGTGCATTATTTAATATCAATAAGGGTTATTATTTCATAGCATTAACCAAAATAAAATTCAATCAGTGGCGTAAAACATGTTCCATGTTTTCTGATTAATATTACAGAAATATAGTCCTCTTTATTAAACTACGTAGAATCAACCGTTTTTATAGTAATTGATTTAACAGTTGATGAGGGTTTATTTTTCGGCTTTTATTTAAAGAGGGCGATAGAGACTTAGTTGTAGATCTATAAGATTGCATTTTGCAAAATATTTTGAAAAAATGATTAAAAAACAGCTAATAAGCTTCCTTGATGAACACAGTTTTTCCGATTTACAATATAGCTTTTGGATAGGGCAGATCCACGCAAGATGCCATTTGTGATTTAACTTATAACATTTACGATTCATTAAATAAACCTCCTGCAACCTACACTTGCCGTTTGCGTGGATTTAACTAAAATTTTCGATACAGTTACCATACAAAACTGCTATCTAAATTATATGCTATAGAATTTAGAGTGCAATCCTTCAATCTGTTATATAGCTATTTAAACAAGAATAAATTATGTGTCTATAGGAGTCGCATATAACGATGCAAGCCCGTATGGAGAACCGCAGGGAATATTTCTTGAGCCACTAATATTTCCTATTTGTATAAATTATTCTGTCCAAAAATATGAGGGAATTGTAATTTTGCAAAGGGAAACAGGAAGTCTCTAAGAGAAAAACAGAGACGCTGGCCGTCTAAGAAACGCAAGAATTGTTAAAGTTGAAGAAGAAATATTAGCTATTGTAATGGAAGATCCTACGATAAGTATTGAAAGATTAGGCATAAGAATGGATATATCTCGCCAAAGCGCCTTAAAAGTACTACATGAACAACAATTACACCCGTTCCGAAACGCATTATCGAAAAACTCAAGAATTATTACCTGAGGACATGCCAATAAGAGTTGATTTTATGTGAATTGTTGCTTGAACAAACGGAAAATGCTCCAAATTTTTTAAGTAAAATACTGTTTAATTCTCAGCAAATGCATTTCTGGGCTGAGAAAAATCATATTGTAACAGTACAAACTCATTTTCAACATACCTTCAAAATAAATGTATGGCAGCAACTCTTGGGAATCAATTAGTTGGATACCATATATCCCCTTTAATTTAAATGGCGATATGTATTATGATTTTCTGGAAAATACCTTGCATGAAATATTAGATAATACTTCATTGCGACGGAGAAGACATATGTTTTTATGCGTGCCGGCGCAACACCGCATTATAATAGAACACGTAGAACATAGTTATACAATCACGATTCTAATAAATGGATTGGCCTAGGTGCAGATGCAGCGATCAAGTGGCCTTCTCGGTCTCCTCTTGATTTCACTATGTGAAATTATCTAAAATCGGGAGTTTATAATATTCAAATTGACACGATTGAACAGTTGAGAGAAGAAATTGATCAATAGTTTATAATGCTACAAAATGATGAAGGAATTTTACAGGGCATTCAAAGTTCCTTAAAAAAACAATTTTTGTAATTGATAAATAAGCTATTTTCTACGTTTAATTATATTTCAAGGCAAAGAATTTATTAATAAAATCTTGCTGTTATAACAATTTTTAAAAATATGAAAATAAATAAAAAGTTATGAGGAAAATACTGAGGGTCACCCCCTAAAACTACCCCTTAAGCAGAAGAGAGGGTTTGACTGATACCATGTAAACTAGTGTCCAGATGGCCTATCGCTAAGTTTCAAATATGAACTGGATATTTCAAGGGAGTTGGAAGATATTACAGAAAAACTGAAATTTATATTTACCCCTTTTAAGGGGTATATCTCCCTTATTATTCATTTTCGGAAATAAGTTTGTATAAAGACTACCATTATTTTTTTATGTACTATCACCCGCAGAAATATCCGGAGACAATTTTGGACCATCTAGTAGTACTGTCGTGAGCAGAAAAAAATAGGACAACTTTTATTTCTAATGTAAATCTGTCTCTCTATTTGAATATGTAATGAGTAGCTGAAAATAAAACAGATATCACTTTTAATTCATTTTTTAGTTTAATGCTGTAGTTATTGCTATAGTAAATGGTGGATGGTTAATGAGACAAATTGCACTGCGTTATAACATTAACAAAAATTTGGTGTGTAACATTTTAAGAAACTGGAGAATAAACGGTACGATTAGTAGAAATCCTGTATCAAAGGACAAAGGATATCTTACTTAACAAGAAACTAACTATTAATATTTCATTATTGCACCATTTCTATTTATTACTTCTATAAGTCTGTTTGGCATAGAATTAAATAACCTTATGCAATAATCATTAGTAATAATATTTCCCCATGCATTATTTACTATTTCCAGTGATTCTTCGGCATTCCGTGGTCTCACATTTCATTTTTGGGTACTTGTTACGACTAGTCCCCATACTTCTTCCACAGGGTTAAGATCTGGACTATGACTGGGCCAGTTAAGAACATTGATATTGTTATCTTGAAACCAGTTAGTTACGGTATGAGCAGTATGAACGGAACAATTGTCTTGTTGAAATTTGAACTCATTATTAGGAAATAATTGTGACGCAGAAGGGAGCATAATATTGTCTAAAATCCTAATATACGTTTCTCTATTAAATCGTTCCTCAATATGCCACAAAACTATTAACTATGATTATTATCATTGTTTGAGACCTAGAAATAATTCAAGTGAACTCCTTCCAATAGGAGTCATACCAGAACTGTCAAGTAAAATGCTTACGTCTGGTTTTTATGTATGTTTCACATTTGCGCATATTTGTAATGGCTTTTTGTTACTTAAAAATACATTATGATAACGGCAAATTGCAAAATAAGCAGCCATTTCGGAGCGTGAAAATAATGGGCAAACTAAAAATCAATCTGTAAAACTTTTACTCGTTCCCAAACTTTCCCATACACCCCCACCCCGCCTCATGTTTTAAATAAAAAATTTAACCAAAATTATTCAATCACGAAATTTGGTATTGAAAGTTTTACCTGGTGGAGCGGCCGTTCGGCGCCTCAAGCAGCCGCCAGTAATGCCGTGTGGTTAGACACCGCCTCCGTTCATCCGTTCTAAAAACCACCTTGCCTGCAGCCGCTTCCTTTGTCGGAAAATCAACCCTTCCATTTCGCTTGAAGTACCATTATACAGTTTAGCGTGCAATGATTTTTAGATTAGTAAAATGATCGCCGTTCTCATAAAAATATAAATGTTTGCTTACGTTTAGCGTAATTATATTGATAAAAGGATTAAATTGTCGGCCTGAATTCCAACCTAAGAGTACCGTGACGGATAAATATTTAAAATTAACCGGCGTAAATCAGACTGAAGGCAATTACCAAAGTAAACAATTGCTAATAACTTTATGGAAATGTTTTTCTTGCCTGCGAAGGGAAAAAGAAAAAGAAAATTTAATTAACATACAGAGTGGAAACCCTCATTTGCCGATCTCGTGGGAATGAAACTTTTGACAGTAAAGGGTGAAAAATGTACCAGACCGACCGTGAAGAAGTTTTGTTTGAATTAGGGCGGCGCACTTAAAAGCTGAGGTTTATTTTGTTTGTGCTTTTATCCACTTAATTTGATGAATTTTGGGCTAAAGATGTGTTTTAAAATAAGATGCGTTCGTAGTCCTGTCGATGAAACGGTTCCTATAGACACCTGAACATCATTCTCGAATACTATACAGGGCGTTTCAAAGTTAAAGGTACATACGTTACTTATGAATAGAGGGCATTTTGTGGGTTCCAAATTACCCGGCATTAATGCATCCTCCTTCCTTACTGAGATACAGGATGTTTTATTGATTTTAGCCAAATCTTTTTTTGATCATAACTATTGAACCACCCTATATAATCGGTTCATACTTAGAATATATGTTTCACTTATTTTACTTGATAGAACTTTATAATAAACCAAAATAGATATCCAGGTCCGGCTTATTAAAAAACTGACAATATGTGGTATATCAAAATCAACAAGACAAAATTTTGTAGATCTGTTTCGATATTCGAAAAGAGCGGAAAAAATTGACTAGAGTGGCGCACTTAATTTGTTTACGCATTTCACTCATCAAACTTGATTACTTGTCGTAAATCCAATTTCATTAAAATGGTCGAGATGGATGGAACTTGAATATTTATTTCAGGGTTTAATTAAGAAAAAAAATAACTTGCAGCGGTGACGCTTCTCACACTTCTAGCCTAGGTAAGTGTCCATTTAACAGTTTTATATAAAAACTAGTATTTTGTTTATATTTAGCACGATCTGTGTAACATATTGATTCAGTTTTTGTAAGTGAAACTGTTCTCAGCTAACAGAATTTACTTGTATAACTTCTAAATCATTTCACACTGTTTTATGTACTTATGTTTATATCTTAGGACAATTACGTATCTCTGTCCGTATTCCGTTCTATTACAGAATTATTCCAGGAAACGATTGTCTACGAAACATTTATTTACACTCATATACCTATATTTCAATTTATATATTTTTGATTACTATGTAAGTACATATGGTTATTTTCCTTACCTTTCTCATTACTATATGTATATCCTATAAGATGTAACATATTTACTGAATTCTCACAATACATTTTACTGTTTATTAGGGCTGTTCTTATTTTTGGTTATGTGTTTACAAATTGTTGCAATCTAAGTCAGCTGTGGTATGAAAACTATTATTATAGATTCCTTTTATCGATCATATGCCACTATTTTAGTTGTGAGTAAAGGAAATTGTAGAATTTGCGACCTGCAAGTTGTTGCACTTAACTCAACCATTGACAGATGGCCATACCTGTACTATTTCTATATTTTATAGCTTTCAATTTAATTAGGGGAAATAGATTTTTCAAGTTTATCGACTAGCATTATTTTGCAGTAAGTAGGACAAAAAAAGTTTACCTTATTAGTAAAACTCAGCAGGAAATCATTTGCTTGCAGCCTTTGTACTGATTCGAACGTATATAAACTTAACTGTGGACTTCAGTAATTGATATTACATTTTTATATCCGCGTTAACAAGTGTTTAACATCCAGGTAAATTACTAATTTACCACTAATTACTAATTTAAAATAATTACTAATTTAAAATTTAATTAATCTTCAATTTTTGTCTTTGATGTAATTTCAATTATTTTAAAAATACATTTAAATTCAAGGTCTTCTTCAATTCTTTTTAATTTAATAAGTAGTTAAAATACTATATGTACCACATTGTTTTAAAATATTTTTTTTCCCTTTCTTTTTCATTTTTTGGCAATTTGTAATTTACGAAATCAGCTTATATATTTCTATACATATATATATATATATATATATATATATATATATATATATATGTACTTATGTATTTATAAATGTATACACATATATTTATATATTTCTATATTTATATACTTATAGAGTCGTTTCTGCATAGCTTTTGCACAGCTTATCTTTCTGCATATAGATGAAATTTCATTAATTTCATAGTTGGTTAATTTTCCTACAGTTTTCACTCCATTTCATTAAGAGACGTAAATTGCCAAGGAAACCTTTAGACTTCATTCATGCAACAAGAGACAATGTGGGCCTGGATTGCTGGCCAGAACCAGTCACCTCAACAATAGTCAATCTAGGATCCTGGTATAAATTTGTTATATATATTTTTTTAAATTTCAATTAGTTTTTACAAACCGATTTATCTATTATTCATGTAATATATTTTAACATTAATTTTAAACTATCTTTTTATTTCTCTTACCTACAATTTCAGTCTGATCTATAGTAGACTGGTTATTCGAGAAAAAGAGACAATTCTACTTATTTTCACTATAGATGGTGCCCAATTTAACATCAATTTTTCTTTGTCTCCTGTTCTTGAACTAAACAGAAATCTGTCGCTTATGCTGTACATATCAAAAAGGGTAAGTTCTCCACTCTTACGAATACTCTGGATCTACGACTCTTTGCTCCGACTTAAACCGGCTAGTCGTCCGCATATATTGCCTCTTTCTCAAAAATAAATAATAAGGGAAAGGAGATAACAGTATGTATAATAATAATAAATAAGTGAAAGTAATAAATACGTAACTATAGTAACTGTTCAAAGTGACCTCCATTTCGTTGAATACATTTCCTTGCTCTAGTAGTAATATTTCTAATTGCACGTCTAATCATATCTGGATTATTTCTAACTTCTACGCAAGCGTTATTAACGCGTTCCAAAAGTTCCTCTCTACTAATGGCTGCGTCATATACCTTTGCTTTTGAATGTCCCCAAAGGTAATAATCAATACGATTGAAATCTGGTGGCCTTGAAGGCCAATGATGAGGTCCATTTTGACCTATCCACATATTTGGAAAATTGCCATTTAGGAAATTTCTCACAATATTCCTAAAATGGGGTGGAATCGAATAATTCTTAACAGATGTCGGTTTACAGTTGAGGCACAATTTACAAGAGGTGGTGTTTATAATTTAAGAAATTCACATGTTTGGAGAGAAGAGAGTGCACATGCTGTAAGACAGAATAAATCCTAACATCGATTTGCTGTTAATATGTATGTATTTGGTGCGGTGTTTTCAACAATCATTTGATTGGGCTACATATCCTCCCTGATAGATTATCAGGTGAACTACCTTGTTATGTATTTTTAACTTTGAAATACCCCGGAGATGATTAAACCTAAAGTAAATCTAACAATGTATCCTGTACTTGTACGTGCGTGGCCGGGTTTACCTACCCTGGTTGCCTAAAGGGGTGAAAAAAAAACTACTTAAGGTACTTCAAGCAGGCTCATGTTTTAGTATATTGAAGTGACATTCGCCTAATATGGGAAAAATATTGGAAGACCAAATGGACGCCGGAAAGGGCAGACAGACTACCATAAGGTGGTGACAAAATACCTTAGTTCTTTTTAAGGTATTTTAGGCAAGCTGAAATTTTTAGGTGATACAAAAGGCATATAAGAGATTGTTTATTTACAACGGCAGACGAAAATTCTATCGTTAACATACTGGCAGACCTCGAATTGTGCGTAAACATTATAAAGTACAGAGTAGCCTGTATTTTGTGTTTGTTATTTTTTTACTTTTTATTTTTATACCATAACATCGGATCCACATTGGTATTAATTATTTTTTTAATCGCTGTCTTCTTCACTCTCTCGATTATCTTCATTTGATTCTTCATCTGCATCTATATCGTTGCTATCTTCATTTAAAATCACCCGCATGCGGTCAAATTCCATGTCATCATCTACAAGATTAATTAATACTCATTAGTAACAGGTTAAATGTCTATAAACGAATTTATTGTAAAGTAACTGACACACACTAAAGTTGTATGACGCGATGGCATCACCGACCATTGGCGGAAATTGCTCTCCCTCAAACCATACGAAATTGTAGCAATTATTAATTTCTGTTCATCCATTATTGAGTGGTACTGAGTCAGTAGGATTTTTTAAATGTGCATTTCTCCAAATAGTCGTGATGTATTTGGTTCTCAATTATTGCTGATGTAACTCATTTTGACATGGTGGTATTTGCGCTGCATCAGTGCCTTTTATTTTACGTTGAAACGGTTCATCTGGTTTTTTCACTAAGAACGTTTTCGCAAAAATAGCATATCTTGTCTCATTGATGTTGGTTGGTCATGTTTTTCATTTTATACAGTTCACATAGAAATTCCTCTAAGACGCCAAATGTGTCTTTGCTTATTTCTGAAACATTCAAGTCGCCCATGGAAATGAATGCTTCTTGATATCTTTTTGATTTTTTGAATATGTTATATGGTTGTACTTTGCCCTTTCGAAAGAAGGCCGGGTTATAATCACTGCCTGTGAGGGCATGGAAACCCGATAGGCTTGTTGACAAGAAATCTCCCAAAGTTCTAGATAATTTAGAAATGTCGATGTTGCTTGTTGGCGACATGTTATATACTACCGCTTGTTTGTTTACAATCATCTCGCCTTCTTTGCGCAGGTCTGCCCGTATGTTAACGATGGCCTTTTGGTCTGCCGTTTTAAATAAACAATCTCTTATATGCCTTTTGTATCACCTAAAAATTTCACCTTGCCTAATATACCTTAAATAGAACTAAGGTATTTTGTCACCACTTTATGGTCGTCTGCCGGCCCTTTCGGGCGTCCACTTGGTCTGCCAATATTTTTTCCCCTATTAGGCCTATGTCACTTTAATATTCTAAAACGTGAGCCTGCTTGAAATACCTTAAGTAAGTAATTTTTTTTTCACCCCTTATACGCAACCAGGGTAGGTAAACCCGGTCACGCACGATTGCTAGATCGGCTATTCTACGTTTAGTAATCTTTCTTTTAACGCACATTAACATTTTTAGCCTGCCTGAAATTCCTTAACTAAAATCGTTGCTTGCTCTCCGTCTGTATTAATCTATGGCGAATGTAACAAAAATAGCAAACGGGCTGCTTAGTTATGTGAAGAAAGATTTCCCGAAAGAAATCATCCACCGTACAACTATTTTGTAAGAGTTGAACAGCAATTGAAAAAAGAACCAAATGTAGCTGAAATAATTTTATTATCGATGAGGGGTCGGAAATAAATGTATTGACAATTGTTGAGGCAGATCCCACGATTTCGATAAGACATATTGAGGACCAAACTGGCGTCAAAATCGAATTTGCTATTATTGGTGAAAAAATCTAATAATGTAATTGAGAACAGTCAAATCACTTATTTTATTCTAAGCACCATACGTGTCAAGTGGCTCCATTTTCCATCAATTGTTACATTTTCTCTATATTTGGCTTATACTGCTTGCACTGAAACTGAAATCCTATCAACAAATTTCAATTAATGCATTCCCTTTGAAAAATAAATTACTTCAATTCAACTACTTTTTCATTTATTTACATATCAATAAATCCAGTGATGAAAGTGTTTTAAATAAACACATAAAATCGTTTATAATATTTCTTTTAATAGCTCATGAAATATAGATAAACAAAAATGTATACACTTTTTTGAAGCAAGCCTTTACAAAGCCTCAAAGTGTAATTATGCTGCTTCAAATTAATAAATTTGTGCAAAACACAAAGCCGAGACATCATATATTTACAAAGGGGCTAAAACTGTAAGGTGTTCATCTCCAGACACTTAATTACACCATTCTAATTACAGTGCGGCAATTGCTACATGTTGCAGAACGCCCCCTGTACTGAGGTGTTCTATATTTAGCGAAGTACAGTATTAATTAATGCTCGGCAATAGCTTCGGTATGTTAAATATTAAATTTTCGAGGTATCCGCTTGTGTTCCTCGTAATACCTAGTTTAAGAACACGTCCCTAGAAAATGCAGACGATGAGGCGGTTGAGACCGGGCGATTAAACGATTGTCCCGTTTTTACGTCTTTTTGATTAATGTACAGGGTTATTTGTCTGGTCGATAACCGAGTGGGTTAAGGCGCGAGGTGGCAATCGCGATCAATCCCACGGACATCGCACCACCGGGTTCGAATCTTGGCTCCGGCACTGTCGGAGGAAATGGTTGTATGTCCACGTTTTTTCAATGTGTAACCCCCTTCCGCACAAGCCCTGGCTTCTGGATTTTGGTGTTTATTTGTTTATTTTATTTATTTATTCACTATATATTGTACCCCCTTTATTTCTGTAATTATTGAAAATAGAAAAAAAAGTTTCGTATAAAAGTTGTAGGATCTTATCTATATTTTAATGAAATATGATAAAAAAAAATATGTATAGGTCATGTGATACGAAATTATTATGTTTGTTAAATGGAACACCCTATATATTATTGCATTTGAATCAACAATGTTTATTTTTTAGCTTTCCAGATTGGCGGATTGACAAATCTACAGTCACTACTACGTAGCTGTGTTACCTGTTTATTTCCCTTTTGTTTAGAATGGCCAATAAATAAAGTAACAAATGCGAACGACTAGCTGGTTTAAGCCAGAGCAAATGGTCGTAGGTTCAGAGAACTTACAAGAGAGATGAAACTGTGTGCACGCTATAAGAAACAATGAAATATTTGATATTATGAGGTCACCATCTATAGCAAAGAATGAATAAATTTCTCTCTTTTTCCCTTCAAACCAGTCTCCTATAGATGAGACTGAAATTTGTTGGTAAGGAAAAGAAATAATTATTAAAATGAACGATAAAATGTATATTTTGGAAGTAAATGTGTAGAAGTAAAATTTGAAAATAAATCTTAAAGAAACATAAATTTATTAAAATATAATTTGAAAGAATTGTGCAGAAAGAATGAATTTAATACAAAAAATAATAATTGAAGGTATAATACCAATGTCCTATGATCGCAAAATCGATGTATGTGAAGCTCGAACGTACTGATACAGCGGTCCAGATAATTGTCTCGGTAGCAAATCTAAATGTGTTTGGCAATTTGTCATTAGACAGCATCTGAGTACAAAGTTCGAATTGAGACACCGTAGAATAGGTTCTAGTATATTATTGTCGATTTTTGGTTATTTCGATAATCATCAGATATTAATTAACAATAATTAATAAAAAAACTAGAGCTTGAATGCCTTAGCATAAACCAAAACAATACGATCAAACCTATTGGTTGGATTAAATAATATATTTAATACAATTATAATAGTAAACTACGGCCATTTCTAGCTCCGGCGGAGGCATTCGCGCTTCGCGCTCATAGTGGCGCCTGCGGCGCCACGGGGATGCTCCCTCCGGTCTCATCCCCTCAGTTGAGGACGCATGGAAGTCAGAGATATGTTCAAAATTCTAGGATCGATCCTCGGATTAGCCTCAAAATTCTAAGGAATTGTCTTTGAATGTACGTCATAAAATTATTTTTCAGTTTTCCATTTTTCAGTTTTTCATTTTTTAGTTTTTCATTTTTCCATTTTTCAGTATTCCATTTTCAGTTTTTTATTTTTCAGTATTCCATTTTCAGTTTTTCATTTTTCAGGATTTCATTTTTCAGTTTTTCATTTTTCAGTATTTCATTTTTCAGCATTTCATTTTTCAGCATTTCATCTTTCAGTTTTTCATTTTTCAGTTTTTCATCCTTCAGTTTTTTATTTTTCAGTATTTCATTTTTCAATATTAACCGAACATATATTTTAAGTTCGTATACGTTATAAAATATTGAAACGGCATTCCCCGAATCGTTCGAGGTACGAATTCATGAAGGAAATATCCATAAAATGTAATGAAAGATGAGGAAAATCTATTTAAATTTTTTTCTACTCCCTTGCGTAAATTTGCCGTAGTCTATAGTAGAATGGATATGAAATCGGTCAATCACAGCTAATCTTCCCAAAAACGGTATATCACCTAAAATATTTTTCAAATCATTATACAGACAAAATTTTTGATGTACGGCAAAAAAAAAGTAGCTGTGCGTGAGGATGGAACCAATTCAATTCAAAAAGTCTTTATTCAAGGTAAAAATGGTATAAACACTGCCTCCCCAGCATCCATCCCGGGACCGACCCTGCGACCGCATCGCAAGGCCAGGCCGAGACGGGACTGGTTTGGCGAAAGTAAAAATTGAACAATACAAAAAATAAAATAACCTGAATTCCTTTTGCAAAAGGGCAAATTAAAACAAGTAATATGATAAAAGGTGCTTAAAAAAGCAAGCTTAACATAAAAACTGGGCACTTAAACATAATATTACCGCTGGAGCACTGAACTTTTTAAATTTTTGCACTGACGCCGACACCATAACTCGTACGAAGTGCCGTCCGCGAGTTGCTTCAACTACGGGTTGCGCAAGGCAGGCCTAAACTGTGATCCTAAATTTTGATTGTTCTGGTATAAAAAATTTGGATATTGTTACAATATTAGTGACGGAAGAAAGAATTTACAGACAAAAATGTACAAACAGAAACGAAGGAACAACAAACGCGACACAAAAATACACAAAAACAAAAGAAGAGGGGGACAGGAAAGATTTAAAGCGGGTGAAAGGTATGAAATATCAGTGAAAGGTGGATAGTATCAGGGAAGGTATAGTTGGTGAAAGTTTGGCTAAAGTGGCTGCCGGAAGATTGGCAACGTCTGGTAAGGTAAGGGGTGTTTAATCCGAAATGGGGCATTATGCTGTCTAATTTGTGTAATGTGTCTTGTTAGCGGACTATCACCCAGCTTGAACGAATAGAAGTTTTGGGAGATATGCTGGACGTAGTCGGCTATCGGGGTTATGTCGTTGTAGCGTTCGTAGAGGTCTCTGAGGGAGGTGCATCTTCCAGAATTTGATATGATGATGATTTGTGTTCTAGCACTTTTAGTTTTTTCATTTTCTTGGCCGATATGCTGCACCACACCGGCGCCGCGTATGTGATGGACGGCCTGACGCGTGAGGATGGAACCGGGGACCTACCGATTGGAATGCGTCGACTATAACGGCCCGATCACCGTGTCGCCTTTACAAAACGTTTCACGTACATCATGGGATTTAGAAGAAATTATTTGACGGCAACAAAATGTTCGGTTTTACTATAAAGTCGCATTTTCTAAAGGCCACAACTTTCTTAATATTTATACTAGAGAAATGAAACTCTGCATAGCGGTAGATAATTTATTTAGCTATATTTTCGTTAGGTACGAACATTTTGGCCGAAAACGGCCTATTTGGTGAGATATTCGGCTTTTAACGAAAAGGCTACGTATTTTGGCCACCCGACGTCGTTTCCTTCAAAACGCTCTAGCTCGAAAACGGCTCGTCGAAGGTGAGATCTGAAAAATGGAAACGATTCCTCATTAAATAATCTTGTCCTCTGGGAGTTTTTATTTTTATGAAATTTCCAACGTGTTGGAATATGCAATTATTACATTTAACGCACCAGACTTGTAACTTGTAATTCAGCGCTCGGCGGGGCACATAGCCCGGAGAGTAGCTGTTGGTTGCAGTCTGGTTATGTTCCTTATAGTAAAATAAGGACTTTATAGAGGAGTTTGCGACAAAAATATTATGTTTAATATTCCGCCCTCTAAAAGCACATTTGAACGATGCTAAGCCCAGTCAGGCTATTTATTTTTCGATTGCAACAGACACTGGACCGCTAGATGGCGCCTACTGACTATTTTACATGTCGCTATTGTAAAAATACCTGGATGTACCGAGTAGTTAAAGGATCCTCGTGCCGGTTGTCGCATGCCTACCTTGCACTGACGAGAGCCAACGGCTGGCAAGAGAGCTCCTTTAAGTAGGATCAGTCTTTCGGCTGGTGTTTGTTGCAATCGAAGCATTAGCGTTTTGATGGTAATATGCAATTATTACACTTAACGCGCCAGACTTGTAACTTGTAATTCAGCGCTCGGCGGGGCACATAGCCCGGAGAGTAGCTGTTGGTTGCAGTCTGGTTACGTTCCTTATAGTAAAATAAGGACTTTATAGAGGAGTTTGCGACTAAAAATATTATGTTTAATATTCCGCCCTCTAAAAGCACATTTGAACGTTATTTATTTCTAATGACGATTTGGTATTCTCTATTTTTGTACATTGGCAGCGGCTGGAAAGGTAACTTTCAAACCACTTTAACACAATTCCAGTAAATTCATATTTTTTAAAGTTTCAATATTAATATATCTCGATCTATAGTTTCCAATGCCCTTTTCAAATCGATAAATACTGCACAAACTCCGAAGCCTTTCTCATCAATGTATGTTTCCTGTCTGAGATCACAAACTGAAGAGCAGTTTCACACAAGTTGTTTCCTCTAAACCCTGATCGATATGTTGTTAGTATTTGTATATTTTACGACTTGCTCAAACACTACTAATTCCAGGTTTTTTTCGCAAAAGGGAAGGATATATATTGGCCGTAACTCTTCAGCAAGATTTGTGTTAACAACTTTAGGGACATATATTTTAGTTAAGGATTTAAAGCATTCAGGCACTAATCCCCTTTCTAACCTAAGTTGATCAAGTTTAGAAAATGATATCCTAAGACACGAAACAAGTTTTTTAGAATATGTAGACTAACTTCGTGAGTACTAAAATTTTTAACTTGGCTAGTAATAAATTTATATAAATCTTGCAGAGGTATTTTATTGAAAGTTGACATTGTACACTCATATTGAGATATAGTATTCAAAATAGTGTTGCTATATGCGTTATTGGAATCAATGCTTGGAGTTATACACTCAATACTTCCTATATAGTATTTGTTTAATACATTTGGTATTTCATCATCATTACTATATAATGTCCCGTTGCAACTTAATCCATTGTGGAAACTACTAAGCGTTTCATTTTTTCCACCAACCATCTCCTTTAACAGTGTGCATCGAGAGGTGAAAGCGTGCGGACGTGTGCCGAGCCATCAGAGAGCACAGCGAAGTGGAAGCCCCACAGACAGTGACAGTGTGCATCGAGAGGTGACCGAGTGCAGACGTACCGAGCCAAGAAAGTGCACAGTGAAGTGGCATAAATAAAGTCTCCCTCCCTTGGAGACACCATTTTTACTGTTACTAACCATAACTTTTCCCAATAATATTATAGGTATTCCCTTGCAGGACACCCACAGCGACGTTACCGTAGAGGACGGTAGCATGGATTACAGTGAAGACGAAACGTCCCAGTGCGGTAGCTCCCGAGGGGATACCCCAACCCCAAGGGATGACAGAAGGGACGATAAAGAGACGATAAAACGTCTCACAGAGGAAAACAAAACCCTCAGAAAGAAAATAGAGGAGCTCACCGAGAGGTTGGATCTAATGCAGAGGGAGCAAAAGTCCCAGCACGAAGAACTTCTGCGTGCGATTCGAGGAGAATCGCAAACGCGGAAGCGGAAAAACCCACCCGCCACTAATACGGACTCCGACGAAGAGGCCCCTAAGGCGGCAAAGAAGGTGGCTGAAGAACCCCTCAAGTGCCCCCCAGAGCCATCCAGACGAAGCAGATCGGGATCTAGAGCTCCCCAGCAGGAGGCTAACGTCCCCAGACAAAACGCCAGGACAGAGGAGACTGAGGCCCCTCAAACAAAAACAAGAAGCCAGCGCATACCGCCGGTAGTGCTGAGGAACAAGGAGACATGGACAACGGTGAGCCGTCGTCTAACCGAAACCGGCATTAACTTTAGCAAGGCTAAAGTTACCGCGGAGGGAATCTCCATCGAGCCCGCGACATCCGAAGATTATCGCAAGATGACTAGGATGTTCGCAAACGAGAAAAGGGAGTACCACACGTACACCCTGCCAGAGGAACGGCTGCTACGTGTAGTCATCAGGGGGATCCCGAGCGGCGTTACTTGTACAGAGGTGGCAGAAGACCTCCAAGACCAAGGTTTCGCACCTACCGCAGTGCAACGGATGACGTCCAGACGGACGAAACAGGAGGTGCCACTCGTACTTGTCCTAGTCCCACAGGACCAGGACAAGATACTCCAAGTCACGAGGTGCTGCTCTCTAGTCGTAAGGACAGAGAGACAGAGAGCCAAGGTAGCGGCATCCCAATGCCACCGCTGCCAGCGTTTCGGCCACGGGCAATCCAGGTGTACCGCGCAGCCGAAATGCGTGAAGTGCGGCGAGGCACACCGGACGACTGACTGCAAGAAGAAGGCAGACGAACCGGCCAAGTGTGCGAACTGCCAAGGGGCCCACCCGGCCAGCTACAAGGGGTGTCCAAAATACCCCAAGCAATCAGCCAGCGCCACTGAAAGGCCGGTACAGAGGCCGACGACGACCTCAACAAAGAAGGGCGGCGTAGCGCCAGGCACTAGCTACGCAAAAGTAGCCCAGAGCAAGGCAGGACAGAACACCGTCCCTGCCTCAAAACAACAAGCATCGCCAGAGGCCAAAAACCTCACAGCGGTGCTAGCACAGATGCAACAAATGTGCTCAGCGATGAGTGCATTTTTTGCTCAAATGCCAAACTTTACTAATCTGTAATGCCTTTACAGATTAAACCGGAATTCCTGCAGATGGCGGCCTGGAATGTAAACGGCCTGCAACAAAGGAGACTTGAAGTCGAAGAGCTCCTAACCAGGTACGATATAGACGTCATGGCACTGCAGGAAACCAAGATGACCCCTGCCAAGGAGATCAACTTCCCAGGATACCACACGTACAGGATGGACTGGGTAAACATACCTCGGCGACCCGCAAGAGGAGTGGCTCTACTCGTTAAAAAGACCATAGCCCACCATCCGACGGTACTACCTGAGCTAGAAAACATGAATGCCACCGCCGTAGTAGTGTCCACAGCACGAAACGGCGACGTCCAAGTGGTTTCATGTTACCAGCCACCCCACAGCACGCTAACCGAGGGGGATCTGGACGCAATTCTACCCGCTAGGACACAGGTCGTCGCAATTGGCGATTTTAACGCCAAATCCCAGCAATGGAACAGCGGCGTAACCAACACTCGAGGACGAGAACTGCTGCGGTTCCTGGGACAGCACGCCGGCGAACTGCTGGTGGTAGGACCAGTCCAGCCCACCTTTGACAACGGTAGAAACAGGCCAGACGTACTGGACATAGCCATCCTAAAGGAGATGACCCTCGAAGCGGAGATCTCCACCAGAACGGAGGGATCTACCGAGCACAACCCGATCTTCCTAACTCTAGGAGGACAGGCGGGTGACGACAACGCTACCTTCACGAAGCGACGAACGGACTGGGAATCGTACCGGCTGCACCTGCAGCAGTACATTGCACAAATTCCCAGGCTAGATACCGTGGGGGACGTTGAGAGGGCCGTCATTACCCTAGAGGAGCAGATCCTGGGAGCAATAAGGGCCAGCACGACAGAAACAGAAGTAAGAAGACACCCAGCACCGATGGCGAACCTACCAGAGGTCACCAGGCAGCTGATAAGGGATAGAAGAAGCGCCAAGAGACGGGCTCAGAGGACGAGACTCCCCGCCGACAGAAGGGAGTATAACGTCCTCAGCCGAAGAGTGAAAGCCGCCCTCCAAGAACACCGTCAGGAGGGGTGGCAACGCCACCTTGAGTCACTCGATCCACAGGACAGAAGTATGTGGAATACCCAACGTGCCCTGCGAAACCGGAGGAAACCTATACTCCCGATTCACGGAGAGCGAGGGATCGTCTACACTAACCAGGAAAAAGCCGAGGCGTTTGCTGACAGCTTAGAACTGCAGTGTAGAGAGAACGAGCTCGATGACGAGGACGAGGACTGGGTGGACGATGTCGAGCGCAGAGTACGTAGGATCCACCGCCTGCCTGATGACGACCACATCCGCCCGACTACCCCCGAGGAAGTCAAGGAAATCCTTAGGAGCCTAAAGCCGAGAAAGGCTCCGGGATGTGACAAGATAGGAAACATCGCTCTCAAAAAGCTACCCAGGAAAGGAGTAGCGGCGCTAGTCAACATCGTAAACGCGATGTTAAGGTTACGGCATTTTCCAGCCAGGTGGAAAAAGGCCGACGTCATTATGATCCCTAAACCAGGGAAAGAACTAATTTTCCCGTGTTCTTACAGGCCCATCAGCCTCCTCCCAGCCATGAGCAAGGTTGCAGAACGGGTCATCTTGAAGAGGCTCAGAGAAAAGACAGAAGAGCTGAATATCATCCCGGATGAACAGTTCGCGTACCGAACAGGACATTCCACCGAACTCCAAGTGCTTCGCCTCACCGAGGAGATTACTAAGGGGTTCAACCAGCGGCAAGTCACCGCGGCGCTGTTCCTAGATGTTGCCAAAGCGTTCGACAGGGTCTGGCACGACGGCTTCCTAGCTAAAATGATTAGTATGGGTTACCCCATCGAACTCGTCAAACTAGTGAGGTCCTACCTGCACCGCAGACAGCTAAGGGTCAAAATCTCGGACCAACTCTCCACTTACAGGACCGTGGAGGCGGGAGTCCCGCAAGGTTCGGTGCTGTCACCGCACCTGTTCGCTATCTACACCTCAGACCTCCCCAGGACCGACCACACAGCCCTGGCCCTGTATGCAGACGACACAGCAATAATTGCCAGATCCTGGAAAGCCAGGGACGCAACCAGAAAACTCCAGGAAATGGCCACACTCCTGGAAGAATGGTGCACGAAGTGGAAAGTCGCCGTCAACGCCGACAAAAGCCAAGCCATACTCTTCAGACGAGTGCGGAAAGAAATTCCCACAGGACACGTCTCCATGAACGGCGAGGACATCCAATGGCACGACACCGTCAAATACCTTGGTGTGGTCATGGACAAAAGCCTAACGTGGAGACAGAACACGGACGCTATTACAGCCAAGGCGCGGCGCACAAGAGCCCTCATCTACCCGATGATGGGAAACGGTAGCCGTCTCAACCTGAGGAATAAGCTCACGCTTATCAAAACCCTCATCAGGCCGCAGCTGACGTACGCCTCGGTAGCGTGGGGTTACCAGGCAAAGTCCTACATGAAGAAAATCCAGGCAGTGGAAAACATCGCCCTCAGGACGGCGGTCGACGCACCATGGTACGTGAGAAACGCAGACATCGTCAGAGACCTGGAGTACACCACGGTCACTGAAGTCATCCGGGAACGAGCGAAGAAGCTGTACGCCCAAGCAGAGGAGCACGGGAACCCGCTAATCAGACAGGCCACTGATTACGACCCTGCCGACGCCCCGAGGCACAAACGGCCGAGGGTACAGCTTCTGGACAACGGGTGAGTATAACTTATATTTCCCGCTAACCGATCTGTTTCAGATACCCCAGGACGGACCACCACTACCAGAGACATGACGTTTTTCTACCCAAACCCAACCTCCTTGCGGGCGTCGGACAACATACCGTCCAACGCCCGTTGTCCTACCTGCTCCGTGGAGTCCGAAAGTGCTAAAAAAGCACTTAGGGTCTCCACACTCCCGAGCTACACAGCTCATATCCTTACCTTTCCGATGATCCGGGGTAGGACACACCTTTACTGTGTCCTACGTACCGGCAGTCAATCCCAGCCAAAACTTCCTAAAACCCAACTAGACCGATGGCTACCCACGGGGGTGACAAGCTGGCGAAGAAAGAAAATATCAAGACAAGAAGAGCGCCAGAAGAGACCTCTGCCAGCGGGGTTGAAGAGCCAGGACCAGGGGAGGTCCGCAGAAAATACCACGACACATCTCGCATTTGCGGGCTGGGTCTGGTAGAAGTAAGCGGGCCCACCTATCACGAAGGCCGGTCCAGGTCTACAGAGATAATCTAGGAGCAAAGAGTAGTAGTCCTACTCGGCCCTAGTTATCGAGACCGTCATCAAGCCAATGGATATTGGCGCGCATCTCCTTTAAGTCTTTCCACATTTGCCTACGTACGTCTTATATAGGAGTACTACAGTTGTGCTAAAGCTCAAATCCGGATTTCAAAAAATGGCTAAAATATCTGGGTGTCTTCATTTTAAATGAGAGATACACTGTATGAAGTATAAGTAATTTGTTGTTTCTTAATGTTAGATATTGAGCGTATGAAATTTATGTGCTAAACACCCAAAGTATATTATTTTCATCATAATAGCACGAAAGGATAATTCAAAAACTAACAAAAGCACGGATAGAATATAATTCATTTCACGTGCTAATTTTTGTATGAAGCATTTACCCTAATACCATTTATCTTGCACTAAAACGCGTCAAAATGAAATCTGGCACATACTTTATAAGATCAAAGCGTTTAAGATCAAAAGGTAGATAATCAGTGTAATGTTTATCTTGGAAAGTTCCAGCGGAGAGCTTGCGAGTAGGTATTTTAAAAGTAAACCTGTTTTGTGCATTATGCGATGGTTTAGTAAAGTGGTGGTTAAGGGTTTTATAAATAAGGAAAGTTTGCGATAAACCTTTCAAAAGTTTTGGTGGGTTAGGTTCCGGAGATTTTACGAGGGAAATTGATACCTCTTTGGCCTAGAGCGATTATAATTTTGTAGAATCATTGTTTTACCGTGGGTGGTAACTATGTTAAAATCTTTGTAACATATTTATGCCTTAAATTGATTAGGATCTGTTTGTTTACAGGATGTACACGCAAGTATTATTAAAATAAAGTTAGGAAAGAGTGACTATTTTATGATTTTTAAGGAAAAAAGTTATATGATATATACATAGTGTACAAATTAACGTGTACCTTTGTAATCATTTTAGTTTTATTCGATTTGAAACAAATTTTTCTCAAATATGAAATGAATTATAGTAGTCTTAAGGCAAAAAAACCATTCGTTCACTTCTAGTACAAAGGATCTTCCATTTTTTCTTTTTTGGAGTGATTCTCGCTTAAATATTCTAAATATATAGTGTGACATCTATTTCACTCTCTCTTTCGGCAGTTTCTATCTGCATTATCAATTTGCATTTATTGAATAAATTAGGTATTAAACATTGAATATCAATATCGATGATTACTATTCGATGTAAAATTTAGTATAATGAAAAATATCCTTGTGGAGATTTATGTAGAGATATGTTTTGTGGAGTGTTCAAATGAATTATAATGTACAACGGTAGCAAAGAGTTTTGTATTACATTAATGATAATATACTTGTATACCTACTTCATATTACATATTATTTATAAGTCAGCAAAACTCTTTAATAGTTGCAAAACATGTATGTAGTTAGTAACACTTTCAATGATAGTACAAATCTAAATGTGTAAATAATACTAATATAAATGTAAGTTGTTTATATAGATCCCCTGATGTTAATCTTGAAACTTTTATTGTTTCGCTTGAAAAATTATTAACATACTACTTAAAAATTAAGAGTACCAAATTTATTTGTCGACATTGATAGTCTTTTAAAATGTGGTGATATTAATAAATTTAGCACGCGATCGCAAAAAATATTTTTGTACCGCCACATAGATTAGAGCAGACTAAAAGGGCCTTTTATTTCTTCAATAAAAATGTATAACTATCTCCCACAATTTATAAAAGATGCAAGTAGTTTTGTGATATTCAAGAAGATGGTAAAAAGATTCCTAGCGGAACATTGTTTCTACTCTTACGAGGAATACTACCTCTTTCTCTAATGTTCCCCATCTGATTCTACAATTTGTATCGTAGGTACCTACAAATGCTGTGATAATTAAATAACTCATTTATTGATATACCTTTATTAGATCATATTTGTACATCTCTTTGTTTGTTTGTCTATTTCTCATATGTTGTGTAATCTACCTTTAACTGTATATGCGTGCATATATATGTACATATATTTATTATTATTTTTTGTTCTATTTTGTATTTGACAATTCCAATGCTGTAATAGTCTATGGAAATAAACGCATTATTATTATTATTATTAAAACAGATGATGTTTTGTGCCATACCGTCGAAATAAAAATTGAAAATAGAAATTCTTATAAACAATACATTATCTAACATCGATGTCGCTCATACATCGATGTTTTGTCTACATCAATGTTATATTTTCATGTCGATATCGATGTTAAATATCGTTGCCTCAGCACTTATTCACATATTGCTAACTATATAAAAAGAGACAACATTTAGATTAGATTAGCTTAGATTAGATCTTTATTGGTCATATATACACAGTTGTGTTTTGACAGGTCAGGTAGAAAATACAATAAGTATATAAAACAAAATTTGACATAAAAAAATTAGTCAATAAAGAAATTTTATCAGGTTAATTAAAAAAAGAATTTAAATTATATATTAAAAATTTATGGTTTCGTTGTATTCCTCTTGATTCCTAATGTTGTTATTAGGATGTGTGTTCTGATGGTATTATTACTAGAAACACAATAAAGTATTTGTGACAGACCCTGGAGAAGAAGATAACTATTTTTAATATAAAGGAGTTCCGCCGCTTCGGCGGTGTCCAATGTCATCTGCAGACCGGTTTCGAGCTTCTGCCCTTCGAACACCTACTATATTGCGGACTCTTAATGTTATAAATGGTAAGCAACATCAAATCGGCGACTTGGAAATAGTTCAAATAGGTCCGTCCAACGGCACTTGCCACAAACACTTTAAAAAGCCTCAACTAGGCAAATGTGGCGAATAAAGTCAACTAGAAGAACGATAGATGAATAAATGCACAAAGGCAGCTTTCGTCGTATTCCTTTTGATTCCTAATATTTTTATTCGTGTGTGCGTTCTGAATGGTATTTTGGTTACCAATTACTAGAATGCTATAAAGTATTTGTGATAAATATTGGTGAAGATAACTATTTTTATTACTATTACTATTTTCAATTAGATAGGCTTTTAACATATGGTTATATTTATTTGATAATGTTGATTTAATAATAGCTGTACAAAGATATTGTTTACGCATTTATAGTTAAATATTTATGGTGAATTAAATATATGCGCCTACGTCTGCTGTTATTGTATCCCATTATGCACGAACGAAAAGGGTCACAAATCGTTGATAATGATAATGAAAATGACAATGATAATGACAATGACAATGGTAACCGTAATCGTAATCGTAATGGCAATCATAATCGTAATGGTAATGATAATGATAACGATAATGATGATGATAATTGGAATGAGGACGATGAGGATGACGATGATTATGACGACGATGATGACGACGACGACGATGATGCGATCTCGACGAAATGAATCGAATGTCGCAAACCGCTGTTCGACGTCTCATTTATTTTTCGAGATACAGCCTCGTAAAATTGGCCCGAAATGACATCGTTTCGATTTCCGTATTGTGTCATCTTCTTAAACGAGAATCGATCCCTCCTTTTCTACGTGAACTTATTCTACAGAAAACGGAGCGATAATGTCGATCATGGTTCTAAAATGACATTGTATAATTATGATATTAAACAATATTTTATGATGCAATATTACATCATATCCATCACCACAGTGTTAAAAGCTAAACAAGTTGCAAGAGTTTTACATTCTTAAATGGGATAGGCTGTATGTTCCTGTAAGGTTTTTTTAATTTTAATAGTTCCGTATATCTTTTAAACAACTATAACAGATCTTAGCTAATTTTGCACTTTTTTTATTTGTGTAATATATTATTATTTGTTAATAAATGTTATATAATTATAGTGATATTACAGATGTATCAATAATTATTTAATTAATCAATAATAACTAGTTTACCCTTTTTATTTCAGGTGAGCCTAGCACGACAGATACATTATTAAGAGAACTGAATAAGGTATGATTACTAATTTTGTTTCTTAAGATTAAAATTAACCCCTTATGGTCATGAAGGTACTGGCATGGTACTGCTAATAACTATTTTTTAATTACCCTTTGTAGTTAAAGCATTTCTGACCCTTCAAATGTTAAATATTTCATAAATCTTATGAATCAAGCGCAAATTTTATAACAGCATTTGTAGTCTTCTTCTTCATCCTCATTTAAGTTGGTAGTGTCGGATCCGGATAATACATGCATATTCAACATAGCATGGCTCATTGCTACACCTAAATCCCGAGAAATGATGATGACATTAATGACCTCTTATTGTTTCCAGTTCCTGTATCAAACAGTAACATGTTTTTAATTTCGTTGTCGTATCTTAACAATACAAGTGTCTGGTGATCTAATTCTGATAGGCAAATTGTCTTGACAGGATTGAGAAGCATGGAAGCAATGTAATATACTTTTAGTATCCTTCTTGTGAAGAGCATAGCCCTTCTTGTATAGTATACTTCACAGTTGAACTGTCTTCGTAGTAAACAATGTGCACTGATCATTATGTGATAAGTAAGGGTTTGTACTATGAAAGTAGTGGACATATTTGCCTTGGCTCAATTCATTATGTAGAAGGTTGACAAGTTGTTCCTTACTTTTGCCATTTCTGACAATTTTTTTCCAATCCCGAGGAATCATAGTCTTAGGCTCTTTTATAAAGAATGTATCTCTACAACCCCTTTAATCTCTCAATATTTTTAATAGATACATCTAAGTAAGTATCCGTCACAAAATCTATCCTTTTGTATTTTGGAAAACAGCTTAAAACAATCTCGGCAAGCTCACCAAAAGGTTTCTGGAATCTTAGTGAGAGCAGCCTGAAAGTAATCCATTCTATCAGTCATATGCATGAAGCATGGAGTAGTTTGGCCTTGTCTGTTTTTGTAGGACACTCATCAGCAGTTACTAATGCCCGTGGTACTGGACCTAATGTATAGGACAACAGCATCCCCAGGCTAATTTCACGGTCCTGGGACAGGGGCAAAGCTCGACCAAAAATGTTTCTTTCTGCTCTTCATCTCAACCAATTTGTTTTGTGAGGACGTGCTAATTATCTTCTCTTGAATATCCTTAAAAATTTGAAGAAATTTTGTATTCTTTAGAGTAAATCTGTCTTGTAGGAAAGTGTTGTAGGCAGCTTTCTCCAGACTATCTACATTCAGTAAATAAAAGTTAAATGGGAATATTAGGAGAAAGAAATACAGATTTTGTCGTAAAGATTCATTTTCTCTGTATTTCCGTGGTCATCCATGTTTTTTTCGGGATATGCTGTAATTAACAAGGGACAAACAACTAAATCCTTAAACTACATGGCAATACCAACAAAAAAATATGTAAGTCAGAAATTTCCACGGTGGAATGGTGGGTATACACTAGCTTTCGCTCTACTAAGAGAAGTTGGGAAATTAGGTAGAGGATATAGCGTGCCTTCTGCTCAGTTCAGAAATGCAATGCACATATGATGTAGCTTTATTTTAAAGCTAATGGTTATTCTTCGCAACTCATTTATAAATTGAGCATTGAATGCTTAAAACAAATTAAAATCCGTTTAAAACTTAAAAACTAGAAGTGTCAAACTCGACATACAAACGATACTTCAAGCTGGCAAACCATATAAACACCTCTTCTTGATTTTCAATACAATTCAGGAAATTAATAATTTGATAAACTTTAAGAAACATTTTTGAAAATTTTCAAAGAATTTTGACTATTTTATTTCATTTTCATTGGACAAAATTAAGATTACGTATAACTTTTTAAAGCCTATAATTTGTCCCTGTCGCCCTGTATTTATTAAAAATATTTATTTTGACGTGTTGGTCAGGTCCATTGATCAATTCTTGCGCATCACAAAAAATAGGAATTGCGGTATTAATATGAGCATTAATATTATGTACAGCGGGCTACTGTGGTTGACAGTTTGACGGCATAATTAATCACCCCATTAGAATTTCGGTTACTTTTTGCTTATTTAATATAGCGATACGGAAAGCTTATTATTTTTTGCAGCGTTGTGCCAGTCGTAAAATTACTTCCTTTCAGACAAATGCGTTCTTTATCCTTTGTATCATCTCGAAGGATACTTTTATCCAATTTGATTTAACACTTGTCTTCTCCTCGACCCTCATATAATTCCAATAAATATTTAGGGACTCGTGAACAATCGCCGTCCGTAATTGTTGTGCACAACCTGATGAAAATACTGGAGAGAATGTCATGGAAGGGTAAAAAGGGATTGTGATGGTTGTTCGTTTAAGTTGGAACTTTGGTATTCGAAAATGGAATGGGAATGACACAATTTTTTAAAACGAAAGTGTATTAATGATTCTTTTATTACATAGATAGATATTTTATTGGTACAATATATACAAGATTGTTTGCACAAGTCAAAAAAAAAAAAGAAAGTTTATATAAATTATGAATAATATCAAGATATTAAAATATGATATGTAAAAAGTGGTAAACATTAGTAGATAAGCTATGTGCATTCTAGCGCAAAATCCTTATTTCTTATGGAGGTTCATTCTGATTTTCAAGGTCACTTTTCGCCAGGCTCCGCCCACCTGTAGCTAACTTCACAACTTGCGCCCGCAGGGCGGGAAATTCAAACGTCAGCGGCCATGGACAGTTCATGGGTGGTTCATGGGGGTGTCATGGCCTGTTTGAAAGCTGTACAGGCCTGTTTAAAAACCGTACAGACCTGTTTATTACACACCCCCGGTAAACGTCACAACAGACTATGGCCGTGTGTTTCGCAGATATGGTCTACAACATATATATATTTTTTATAATTATGTTCTTTGATAGTTTTTATAGATCAGGAACAATACGGGCTCCAGGACCGATCCTTGAGGCACACCCAAGTTTATTTTTTAGAGTCTCCGACTTGCTCTCATTATGGACTATGAATTGTTGTCTGTTTGACAGGTAGGTCTTTCATCTGTAAAGCCATAGGACTGAAGTTTACGAATTAATGTGCTTATGTGATACGCAATCAAAAGCTTTGATGAGGTAAAAAAAATAGAGCAGACAAACTTCAAAACCGGTATTTATTATGGAAATTAGGTTTGTTTCTGAACACGTATTGGTTGGTGTTGAAAAGATTATTTATTTCCATATGCGCTGTTAACTGGTTTTTTATGAGTATTTTATACATCGAAATTGATCTGTAGTTAGATGGATCATTTATGTCGTTTTTTTATAGATCGGTACTACTTTTACTATTTTTCAGACAGTTACATAAATATCAACGGCTTCCGTGTGCCGTCTGTTTACCACGTAAGGTATTTAAAAAATGCATTGCTTCTCTAAAACATTCTGCGAGAATTCTCATGTAGCAATACACACTCACAAGGTTGTTGATTGTTATCTACATTCCATTATATCCCGAAATTCAACTAGCTTCAAAATAAGCAAATCACCGATCGGTTTACAGGGCCCATCTGCCCGCGACTTGCTTAGATTCCTGTCTAACGTAAGCGGTAAACTGTGTCGGTCCATTTGTCTGTACATGAATCCGATTGGACGATGTTTCAACGATCAGCTCCAACAGTTACCGCGATTTTAGGTTTAGTTATATACAATTTTGTGGTTACCTTATCGTTGTCTAAACTTTAGAGATAATTCCAGCATTCTTCGATATTTTACTTGGGTGTTTTTCGTATTCCATATATTAATCTAAAACAGGACAAGAGTTTTATATTTTTTCGGATATTACGTGTATAAAGCGCATTAAGGCAAGGGCCTTATAAAGAATCTGCATAATTAAGGAGAGATAAAACCAGTGATTCGCAAAATATTACCATAGTTTTTTGAGGAAGACAGTGCCTGTTTCCATATATTAATTTTAGGGACAGATAACCTTTTTGAAGTGCCTTATTAACATGACTGTCAAACCTTAAATTACCATCAATAATAACGCCAAGGCTTTTGACTGTATTTTTTTCCCAGTACGGTATTCTCTACAGTATTATTTAAAATAAATCTAACAGTATTTCTTTGTTTCTTAGGTTCAGAGATTATTATTTGTCACCTTACAAAAATTTTATAGAGAGATATTAGGTCCTAACCTAACTCTCGATGGTGGTGTGTCCAAGTTCTTGAGAGAAACGTTGGCTAGCTTACAGCCGGAGCTGGCCGTGCGGTTATTTAGAACTACTCAATATACAACTGAGCAGCTCAGGGCGCCAGTAACCTAAATTGCCCTACGTTTCCAAGTAGTGGCTTAAAGTTCGGTTACAAAACTTCAAGCACCCCAAATAGAAATATATATAATTGGACCACGAAATCGATATCAGGTGTCAATTGCCTTAATTTTCTCTACTGAATATATTTTGAACGCATATTCTACAAAAATAAATGATTCCCAAAGTATATAAAATCTACTTTAATTTTCTACCATTCTGAAATATATATAAATATATAAAAAAAATATATAGTGGTAAACCAATGATTAAATGTCCGCACGTGATCACGGTTGGCGCACAATATAATTTATTTAAAAGAAAAAATGACGTAATAATTATATCTGCAAAATGATAGTAAATACCAAAAAAATTAAATAAATATATTAATACAGGTCAAGATTTTGTCAAGACAAATGAATTAATCACTGAAATTTAGCGCAAGGGCCTAAAAGACGGCCATTCAATTAGTAGCAGACAAAAATGCACTACTAATATGTAATAGATTATTTGGTACACAAATGAATATGAATAAATGCAAAATATTAAAATAGTATATAGAAAATACAGAAAATTCAAAGAAATACAGCTTATCTGCTTTAATGTCGTCCTCGCACGAGATTACTGCAAATGGCGGCTCCAATGGTCGATCGTCCAGGACAGCCGGTATACTGCGTCTATTTCAGAAATTCCAAAATAACGAACTGGAACGCAGGAACTTCAATAGGTCTTCTAACGGTAGCTTGATATCAGAAATATCCCAAATTAGAAACCAAAATTACTGCACCAAAAAGTGAAAGAAGCCAGGGAAAAGAAGAAAAGCCCTATAACAAGGATTCACGAAATTACCATTAACCAGTCATTTAAAAGAAGAAAAATGTAATAACTTACGTAGATGGAGGGTGGCTTGAAGTAACCAAAGCTATAGGCAAGAGCTTGGTTGATTACCACGTGTTAATTAGGGGTAACAAATGCCCTCAAATCCAGCAATACAGCCGATATTGTGCGCCGTCCAAAAACTTACATAAGCACACGGCCACAATATAAACACAATCTTTCTAATTATATCCAAAATGAACACCTCAAAGTGTTAAACATATAGAAAAATGTGGATTGCACTCATTAACACACCAGAAATACGTGGTAACTGACTCGAATGCCTGTTTTTATCCTTCGCTCACAAAAACTTCGCGATAAAATACGAAAAACTATACATGATAATGGCAGAAATACAATGGCAATACCTATTAATTATATATAATATGATGCTTATTTTTACGGATATTCCTTATATTAAGACAAGCTTGATGTATAAAATTGAAAGGATTTAAAATGACCAATACGAAATTTTAAGGTGATTATTTCCTGATTTTCCAAATATACGATTCCGTAGCGCACCGCTGGTTGCATACTTTTAGGCGCTCTAACTCTATAAAATTAACATATAAATCCAAGGAGCGGCATATACAAGGGGTTATATTAAAATTAACTAAATTAAACAAAATTGAAACGTTACATATTTCAGACTTGTTTAGATTAATTATTAAGCAGTGGCCTTGAGCTGCCATTATGAATTTACTAATATCTTCATTTATATGAAAATTGGCTGTCTCCGCATCTAAAGAGGGAAAAGAGTAGTAGACTTGCGTGTCATTTGCAGTGTGAATTTTACAATAACTTAAGTTATTAACGAAGGTTATTTGTGTAAATAGTAAAGAGCAGTGGATCAAGGATGGACCCTTGAGGCACACCAGGTTTTAAAGTTAAATAATTTGAGCTTACATTATTTAAACGCACACTTTGCGCCA
Source organism: Leptura quadrifasciata (assembly GCA_963675555.1). Classification (NCBI taxonomy): domain Eukaryota; kingdom Metazoa; phylum Arthropoda; class Insecta; order Coleoptera; family Cerambycidae; genus Leptura; species Leptura quadrifasciata. Next base: position 15,886,295 of record OY776679.1, read on the forward strand.
GGTTTTTCATGAAATTACCAATTAATTCTACTGAATCTTCAGAGATACCTATATAACGAAGTATTGCTGTAAGTATTTCATAATTTATAGTATCGAAGGCTCTACTGAAATCGAGTATAACTAAACAAGTATACATTCTTCGGTCCGTTGTTACTATAATGTCATCGACTATATGGAGCAGTGGTCCAACTGTGTCCCGGCCTAAATCCAGATTGAGTTGTGGGAATCAAATTATTTTGCACGAGGTATTGTCTTAGTTGCATTTTATTTATTTTTCGATAGTTTTTGATATTATCGATATTGCCCTAAGATCTTTAAATTCATTAGTATTAGACTTTTTGGGTAACACATTTATCACGGTCCTCTTCCGTATGTATGTGTCGGAAATTTACATTGTTATTCGTAGCTTATTAAAAAGAGTCTTTTATCTGCCCTCTCAGACTATATTCAACACGTTTAAACGCCGCTATCGCCATACCATTTTAATGAGTCCGAAAGATTTAAAATAATCACGTCGCAGCCCAAGTGCAACGTGATACGCTTGAAATATCCATTTTAACCATCTCAGTAAATCTAACAAATAGATGTTTTACCGCAAACGTCTATTCCTTCACGTCCAGGAATATTTCTAACGAGTAATTTCCTTTAGAGATTAAAAGAGCCGGTACGAAGACAAAATCGTATTCAAATTTTATTCCAGCAAACCTACATAGGCGTATGCCGAGAGAGACGAGGACTGTTTAAGCCGTGCATTTTCCAAACGGCCTGGGGGAAGGTATCGTTGAAAGCCGCATTTAAATATCTATATCATATCATCCAAAGAAGAAGCTGCCGTCGGTTCGGCATAGGACAGCTTGCCTTTGTGTAGCATTAACCTTCCAGGCACAGTCGAGCACAATAATCTAACTTTGGCTTTGGACCTCTGTATACAATTTTCATTAGCACTCAAATGAATTATACTTCAGTTTCTCCAGCCATACGGCAAATTCGGTGTGGGGCATCGCATCGCCCAGCGAAGTGCGAACGGCATTTCCATAACGAATGCATTATACATACATTCTGCACTTTACACCAGAGGCTAACGAGGAGTTGGTTTCAAACATTACTTTTTAATACAGCACAAAATAAATAGCTTTAAATTTTCAGTGTAATAGAAAACATCGGGAGATTGATCAAACTTTGTATGAATTTTCATTTTTACTTATGTTTTTAGGAACCGATGATTCTGCCTCACGATTGTGGGCAATTTTTCTTTAGTTAAGTGGTAAGGAGGAGAAAATATTAGTACAATCAATGAACCGATTCACCTCCGAAATCTGATCAACTCAACCGATTTGTTTGAAATTTTGACAGTAGCTCAAAAATGATGCAAATAACAAACCTGACTTAGTGCCGATATGTGCTTCCACCCGGAGCTGAATGCCTTTCTCGGGGGCGGAAATTTAAAAATTCAAAATGACACCGAACCGATAGAGGATCAAATTTTAAGAAGAAAATGCAGTATAGAGTTTTTTCTACAACCTAATAATTTCTGAGTTATTCGCGATTGAAAATTCCAATAAAAAAACACGTTTTTCAACAGTTTTTCGTGAATAACTCGAAAATTAAACGTTTTCTGGAAAAAACTGAAGCTTATAAAAAACAAAGCGATTCGTCTTTAATGTTTTAGGTCATATTAAGCGACTTATGAGTCATTGAAGACGAATTTTTGTTTGTCGTAAATTTATCTAAAGATTTAAACTCAAATAACGGAAAAATGAGTAATGAGTGCTTTATTAGACCTTTAAAATAAGCTTTTATAAAAGCCTCTAGTATGAAAATTAAGGAAGTTATGACGAAAATAAGTTGTCTCTGGAATTTTTGAAAAAAAATTGACAATAAAATTGGCGCCATGAGCGGCAAAATTAAAATTAATTGTAGCCCATGAAAAATTAACTTTATTTATGTCCCAATAACACGTTCCGAAAGTTTGAATGGTTTAGAGAATGTACATTTTGAAAAAAGTTGTTTTAAGTAAATTTTTTTTTTCAATTTTAAAAAAAACTCAAAAAATAATGGTTTTACGAAAAAAAGTGTTCTCAACAAAAATTTAGCTTTTTTTAAAATTCATGTAGCTTAAAAATTAAGCGAGATATGGGCATTTAAAGCTTTGATTTCTATGCGAAGGAAACCTCTTTTTAGCCCTTCAACCTTAAAATTCTCTGAACGAAAGGGTGTAGAAATATTGCAATCATCATGACTTATAGCTTATGAAATTCCCTACAAAATGATGTGTGGGTGAATGCAAAAAGCTTAAAAGGAAGCCGAGTTATCGTTAAAAAACTAAATACATTTTTCTATAGATAACGTAGGAAAATTACGGAGCGCCTAAATTTTGAACGTTTTGGAGCATTTATTCTTTTGTACATGCTGTGTCTTCTTGATACATACATATCTGGATTCCGACATGTTTTTGGGATGTTTTTAAAGGATGAAAATTTTAGAAAAATTTCATTATATCATAAGCAGCAATTTATTTTAATTTTTTTACGCATTCCACTACTTGGAGCTTTCAAAAGGATTTTTTCCCTAATTTTTATTGTAAGGGGTGGTTTTTAGGGGTTGAATCAAATTGAAAAATGATGTATCAGGTCGTTTACACTTAAAGAATATATTTTTTCTATTCAAGATCCAAAATAAAAAGATTTTATGCTTTTTAAACCGTTTTTTTAATAATTGTGTGAGGGGTAGTTTTTAAGGACAGTTACATAGTAAAATATCGAAATATTAGTTACATTATAAAAAACAACAAATATTTAACATATTTGAACATAATGATAACCTATCACTGCTTCCATCTATTAGTTATCAATTTTTCCTAAGTTTTACTGTTAGGGGTGGCTTTTGGGGGTTGCATCATTAAAAAAATTAAGTATCAGATTTCTTATACTTAAAGGGAAAAATTCTCCTATTACGATCCAAAATAAAAAGGTTTCATGCTTTTTAAACACATTTTTTTAAATTAATTTTCGTGTGAGGGGTTGTTTTTAAGGGTAGTTAAATAGTAAAATATTGAAATATTAGATCCATGATTAAAAACAAATGATATTTAAAATATTTGAACATAGTTATAGCCCATCACTGCGTTAATTTATTAGTTTTCAATTTATTGGAGTAAGGGGTAGTTTTCACCCCTTAAAAACAAAAAGCACACTTTGCGACCAAGTCAGGTTTGAAGAGGAGGGTAAGATGAACTTAATTCTAAATTTTCAAGAAGATCGGAGTAGTACTTCTGATTTCGGAGATTTGGCCCCTTTTTAACGTTGAATGACTGTACTATATGTGCTTCATAAATATCTGTTTGCGAAAAACGTTAAGGTTTATGAAAAGAACCAGATAAGCATAGGCGATCTGCTCCCGATAGAAGATCCTATCAGTAACTGTGTTGTTGTTTAGGCGAGACTATAGGTAATTCATATGTATAACTTTCGTGGACCAAAACAAGGTAGTTATGGAGATACAGAAGAAAATTATCACACGTTTTATCACCAAGTGCCATTTTTTAAAATGGAATGCCATAAATGTCAGTAAACTTTTAGAAGCCCCTTTCTAGACTCCTTTTGCTCTTATATTATTATTTACCATCTCCCCATTATTTGGAACTAGTAATTTTTTGTTGAAATAATGCCATCGGCAGATGCATTTTGAAAAAACCACTACAGTCACCATTACCAGTCCTACCACATGCATTTTAAGGGTCAAACTTTAACTACCAGAAATGGTATACTAAATGCTTTTGCAAATTTTTTTGGTGATTCTTATATACCTGATGGTGACGACTCAGCTTTAAACTTCAGTGATGCATTGAATATTGTTAATATCCACACACGAGCCTTTGATGAATCTGACGTATTTAAAGCTATCAAAAAAATTAATCCTAAAACGATAATTGAATTTTTTCAATGTTTTCAAATGGAATGTATGTATACTTTTCGTCATATGAATAAAAAACCAACATTTTTTTGTATGTACATCTCTATGGCTATTTATAAGCATTTTCAATTTATTGAGCAATAAGCACAAAATACAGAAATAAACTTAAAAACTTCAAAATTTTTTCAAATAATCGAACAAAAAATTTATAAGTGCTCCACATCTTGCCCATTTTGATTGATACACACCTCTATGCGTCTTTGAAGTCATGTTTCTACTATTCTACAATCCAATATATAAAATAAAGAATAATAATAACTGCAGTAGGGTTTCAGCTTTAGTGATTATTATTGCAGATAGAAGGTGTGTTGCTGTCAGATCTTATATAAAGGAAATCTTCGTCTTCCTAGATTGAACCCTCTTCGTGGTCACGTGCATAGAAAAATAAATATTACCAGTCAAATATCTTTTACAACAAAAGAAAGAGAAAATATGTAAAGTTCGCGTTGCCAACCGGACAACAAGCAAATATTGTGAGAAATAATAATAAAAAAAATACAAAATTACAAACAGAATTTTATCCTAGAATGATCAACAAATATCAAGATACTATTTTAAGATAATTTTCCCAATTACTGTCATAAATCCCACTAAACTTGTTCAGTGCATGCACTAAATAAACTAAAAAAACCGCTGCCCAAGGAATCACTACTTCCACATCCAGATTTTGTATTCAAGTCTTATACACACTAAATTCTAATGTAATATTTTACTCCCTTTAATAATAGGGTGGGGGTGGTAGAGGGGTTGGCTAATTTATGAGAGAAGTAGGTAATTAAGCATGTTTAAGCCTCGGAAAACGAATAAAATATTGTATCTATTAAAACAACGGAACTATATTAATTATAATCTCAAATGTAGGGAAGCTGCCCCAATGAATTTAAATGAATTCTACTGATTATAAATAACCGGTTTCGAACTTATTAATCCTCATCAGTGTGCCATAGGTCTTTCATGATTTGTAAGGTGTAATTCAATGCTGGTCGGGGTATTTGCCCGCTGAGTAGTTGTTTCCTGCAAACATAACCGAACCAGACAATAGACAATAATATAAAATCAGGCAAATGATTTGGAAATATCTTCCGAATTTCCCAATGAGTAAGATATAAAAATGTAGAAATGTTTTTTCCCGTGGAAACGCAAATAAAAAAATAATAGGAAATGAATTCTGCGGTGAGTTAGACGTACAAGTCAGTTATTGTACGTCACTAAATGCTAGCTAATAATTAAGGAAAAGATACGATATACATACGACCCTACATCTGCAGAAACTATGAATTTATTTAATAAAACGAATCGGACATATAGCTGCTAAATATGGCGACTAGGCCGGCGTGACTATGAATGCTGATTCACGTAGTTCGATAAGAATCGATACTCATCTCTCAGTAGGAGTTGAATATTTTAACTTAAATCAAATATTCATAGTATCTACTAGAACATTATCTAATTTATATCTTGCTGATATTTTCATCTAAATAAATTAAGTTGCGACGTAACATACAAGACAGGTAACATTATTTTCGTGTATGAAGCCTGCCATATACAGGGTGTCTCACCGGGAACTGAATCGATCTATATAGAGAAAAGTACGCATCAGAAAATTTTGAAAATTTACATAATTGCTAATGTCGGTGTGGCCAATCCAACTATCTAATTAAATTATCTAATTTATATCATTTAAACAAAAATAATAATTGTATTAATTATAAAGATAAGGAAATAAGAAATAACTCTCCTACGTCTAATACACGTAAACATCGGACGCGAAGTCTCTCGTCTCGGATCTAGTTCTGCCGTCACAACTTTTTCCGGGCGCGTCAGCGCAGTGGCCTGATTTACAGGGTTGCGTTCCGATATTAATTTTAATCAGGAAAAAGATGTAACGAGGTTTGTGAACATTATCGTTACATTATAGTTCAAGTAGGAATAAACTGAGACAGAAAAAACATAACAAAAACTTTACGACTACATTAAAATACCATTACTTTTTTGCTACCTCGACCGACCCTCGACCGCAAAGCATCTCGCTCGTTTTTAATGCGCGGCGAGTCGTTTGACCGTTTGATGTTAGACATGCCGCCGGTGACCAGCGGCGATAATAATGATGTTGTATAGTTTTTGTTTAGTTTTTTTTGTCTCAGGAAGTCCTTACTTGGACTATACCTGTGCCCCTTCTGTGTATGTAATTTTACATTCTGATTTAGTACCATCTTTCATAAATGTTTTCCAGAGTAAGTTGTAATTAGCTTTACTGCCTTCTATTTTGTTCGTGTAGTAACTAGCTTTAGTTGTTCGAATTAGGTAGTTTAATTTTCTCTATACTTCTATATTCTATCACTCTATGTACTGTACTTCATCTATTTTTATCCACTTATTTTACAAGTCCGTCAGTTATACAACGCTTTCTCTAAATTTTTTATATCAGTATATGTTATAGTGTATTTCGCTGTAATTAAATAATACTAAGAAACTAAATCATATAAAAATAGGTTTAAAGTGTGTATTTCTGCCGTTATTTATCATAAACAAATACATTTTACTTTCCTTCAACTTTTCGAATATTACCGAGTTGCTACGCCTGAAAAAGCAAAAAATATATTCTGTATATAGCCGGAAAATACATGAAAAGCAACTAAGGTTAACTAATAGCGCAGTTAGAGATAATATTGAAAACATTTCCTATTACTGAAACTCCATGTTTGCAGAAGTTAAATTTCCATTTGGTAAAGTTATTCTCTTTAAGCAATATTTATCATATCATAAAGAGTTGTACATATTCGTATACATCATGTAAATATCGCATATACGTATGTTTATGAGATATACAAACAGCGCAACATTTTATATTCGAACAAAGGCAAGTTTAAAACGTAACAAAGTAGATTTAATTTGAAATATATTGCAAACATCTCTCATCCCTGGTGCAGCAGCAACCATCTTGCTGATATTTTCATCTAAATAAATTAAGTTGCGACGTAACATACAAGACAGGTAACATTATTTTCGTGTATGAAGCCTGCCATATACAGGGTGTCTCACCGGGAACTGAATCGATCTATATAGAGAAAAGTACGCATCAGAAAATTTTGAAAATTTACATAATTGCTAATGTCGGTGTGGCCAATCCAACTAAAATAATTACAAGCAGCTGGCACTTCCGCTTATAGCGGAAGTCGATACCAACTTGCTTATTTCAAACGAAACACCCTATATATTTTAGGTTTATAGAAAAGAGTATAAAATTCTGAGTCGAAAATATGTAGTATATCCTATACCTAAACCTAGCCGTTTCAGAAATATTTGACATTTTATAGAAAATTTGACAGGTGCAACGGTTTGCAAGAACCGTTATAACTTTCTTCGTGTAAAAGCTCCTCATTTGCTTCTTGTCACGTAAAAAGAAGACAAAGAGAACTACGTTCTACAACTGAAATAAATTCAACAATATTATACCAAGTGTTTCGTTTTTCGCGTTACATTTTGTCAACTTCAAACCGCGAAAACTTGTTTAGGTCAAATGAAACACCCTGTATTTTTTACGTCAAGTTGTGTAAAATTGAATTCCCTTTTTTCTGATTGGGGGGATTGTGGGGGTTAAAGTTACAACTTTTTGAAATATTTGCGATTTTATTAGAAATTCATGAATTGTTGTAATCATTTCATCAAAATAGCCATGATTAGAAACAATCAGTCATTACCTTATGTCAAAAAATGCCAGCACGTTTAAATTACACCCACGAAGCCTCTTTAAATTTGTTTATTATTTATGGAGAATGTGATAAAGTAATATCAAGAACTTGCAGCACATTTGCTACTCGATATCCAGAAAAACGGAAACCGTCACCAAACATTGTAAACGCATACTGGAAAATTTTAAAAATTATGGCTCTGTCAAGGCAAAAATGCAAAGAAGAAAGCCTATTGTCGATGACGAAAACATTGAAATAGTCATTTTGGGATATTTTCATGCATTTCCAAGGATGTCATTAAGACAAGCTGCTCTGGAATCGGGACTATGCAAGGATTCAATTCATAGAATCTTATTAAAACATAAGTTTCACCCGTTTTCATTCCATATGGTTCAATGATTAAAAGAAACAGATTTCCTAAGAAGACAGAATTTTTGTGAGTTTATTCTAATAAGGTCTGAGGGTCACGATTCTTATTTGGGAAATATTATATGGACAGATGAAGCAAAATTTACTAAAAATGGACTTTTTAATACACACAATTCCCATTATTGGAGTGACTCAAATCCTCATATGTTCAGAGAGCGAAACTTTCAGGAAAGTTGGCAGTTCAATGTTTACTGTGCCATAAGAAACGATAGAGTGGTGGCATTACAATTTTATCAGGAAAATGTAATCGGTAAATTAAATTTTCTCTTCTGCTAATATGTATAGGTAAATTTTTGTTTTTTTTTTGTAGGTGAAAGATATCTGAATATCTTACAAAATTTGAATAATAACTATTTCGAAAATTTTCCTCTCACCGAACATAGAAACATTTTTTTATCAGCACGACGGTGATCCCCCACATAACGCATATTTAATTAATAATTATTTACAAGAAACTTTTTATAATCAATGGATTGCCAATAATGGACCTTTCTTATGGCCTCCTCGCTCGCCCGATTTATCAGTTCTGGATTATTTCATTTGGGGAACTATTAAAAATAAAGTTTATGAGAACCCATTAACAACCATTGAAGATTGTATGCAGAGTAAGAAATGCATTTCAAAACATATCACACAGGATTCAATTAGAAGAGCTACCCATGAGGAACTAATCCGAAGGTATGAAAAATGTGTCGAGGTTCGAGGGCGGAATTTTGAGTAATTATTAAATTAAAATGAAATCATATTTTAAATTGATCTTATCTCTGCTATTTTAGTTCTTCAATTCGATTAATACGCATGTTACAGTGTTAGTGTTATTTTCCGTTTTTGTGGATATCGAGTAGCAAATGTGGTGCAAGTTCTTGATATTACTTTATCACATTCTCCATAAATAATAAACAAATTTAAAAAGTTTTCGTTGGTATAATTTAAACGTGCTGGAATTTTTTGACATAAGATAATGACTGAATGTTTTTAATCATGGCCATTTTGATGAAATGATTACAACAATTCATGAATTTCTAATAAAATCGCAAATATTTCAAAAAGTTGTAACTTTAACCCCACAATGCTAATATCAGAAAAAAGGGAATTCAATTTTACACAACTTGACGTAAAAAAATACAGGGTGTTCCATTTGACCTAAACAAGTTTTCGCGGTTTGAAGTTAACAAAATGTAACGCGAAAAACGGACCACTTGGTATGATATATATTGAATTCATTTCAGTTGTAGAACGTACTTCTCCTTGTGTTCTTTTTACGTGACAAGAAGCAAATGAGGATCTTTTACACGAAAAAAGTTATAACGGTTCTTGCAAACCGTTGCACCTGTCAAATTTTCTATAAAATATCAAATATCTCTGAAACGGCTAGGTTTAGGTATAGCATATGCTAAATATTTTCGACTCAGAATTTTATGCACTTTTCGAAAACCCTAAAATATATAGGGTGTTCCATTTGAAATAAGCAAGTTGGATTTCCGCTATAAGCGGAAGTGCCAGCTGCTTGTAATTATTTTAGTTGGATTGGCCACATCGACATTAGTAATTATCTAAATTTTCAAAATTTTCTGATGCCTACTTTTCTCTATATCGATCCATTCATTTCCCGGTGAGACACCCTGTATGGTACGACTTTTATTGGTATATAGCACAAGTTGGTGATAGTTTTGATAACATTACAATATTGTTCGCTTTATCAACAAGTTTTTTCAAAGACAGAAGTCCCCTGAAGTTCCAAGTGACAAATCGGACTACCTGAAAAAAAAAAAAAAAAATGTATCACGTTAAAAAAATTCAGATTTCATAATTTGTCTGCAATGTTCCTAACTTTTTGGAAGTAATTTACTTAAAATTTGCATTTATGTAATCGCTTGTGCAGCATTAAAACTTTACTGTGCACCAGAAAGTGTTAATTTAGAACTAAGTTAACTTTATTTTAGTGGAAGGGAGTTATAATTGTTTGAAATTCCCAGAACAGAGGTCGCGCCCCATACAATACATAATTTTGTGTATTATCAGAATTGCAGATTACTCCGTGTATTTGTAGCACTTATTCATAGCAGTTAAAACGTGTAAATTATGCGGACCGAGGGAGCTAAGTGCTCTTTGGCCCAGTGGTGTCTTCTACACTATGTTTCGGACAGAGTCATTGGCGTAACGTAGTGCTGTTTTCAACAGCCGAACATTGTCATTTGGGCTAATTTGTTAGGTTTAATTATTGAATGAACTTTTCAATACATAGTACTATAGTTTCAAACCCAAACTCGTCGAGAGCCAGCCTGAGTGCCGGGGAGAATGAATGCCAATCCAGGTCTGTAAAGCTTGTTTGATAAATGGTTGAATTATATTTATATTATTATTACAGTTTTATATTATCAATCTAAAAATTAATTTTAATTTGTATCGGTATCTGAGACGATTATTTATAAATATCTACTTGAAATAAAATCTAAATCTACAGGGTCGGATCTAATTAACATTGACATGTCACTTTTATGGTGCCCACATAGTCTGCTTTTTATCAGTTATATTATAAACACATGCCTTTTAGAGGGTCCAGACTCTTGGAAAATATCGCATATAGTTCCACTACCTATAAAAGTGACTTCTAATTTTACTGAACTTCGACCTATTTGCATTCTTTCAGTATTATCTAAACTGTTGGAAAAAGTAATGAATTTTCAAATCGTGAACACATTCATGAATATTAATACTTTACCTATACAGGAAAAAATATTTTCTTTAATGGGCTGCAACTTTGATCAATATTATATTGTTTTTCAGTCCCGTTGTAGTTATTTATATTTGTATGTAATAACTATATAACTACAATAAATATTATTATTATTATTATGATTATATCAACTTCGGAAAAATTCCTCGTGCACTGAAAATATTGTTCTGTTTGTGCGGCGAATATATTTTTTCGGAAACTGCCAAAAGAATGTTGATATTTTCATTCTCTTTTCAGTTGTATTACCAAAAAGACTAGTCGTACAATTAAAACGGATTGTACATTCGCCAGGCAGTTAAATTCGACCCTCACGGGACCAATTTGTAAAGCTCTTCAACCGAATTATCCCAAGCCATATGTTTAAAACCTAAGCTCTGTCAAACACTCATTCCTAATAATTCGTAATTACGGGAACAAACCCGAAATCTAATACAAAGTTAATAAAATTCATCCACCGTAAAACGTTAACCGAACAACAAATTGAATTTAAAAGTTAGTCAGCGAGTTTATTTCCTCTGCTTTCTAGCAATGCCTGAATAAGAATTTCTATGGCATTTATGTAGAAGAAAGTTCATGAAAAGTAATCAAAGGTGCTTCGTTGTGCAGATGTAATCATTGTTAAGTTGGTGAAATGTGGTCAATAGGCATTTGTCGTTACAAATTTTATTTGAAGTGCTGGGTTTCCTATAATATTCAGTAAAATAGAAATTTTAGTTTCTTCAGCCATTTCATTAAACTTTCCAGAAGCACGCATGAACATTTCCAAACTCTGTTTACATTTTTGCTAGGAAAAATTGTATTCTAGGTCCAATTGCTTTGATAAGCTACAGAACATTTACATTTTACTTTTATTGTTCTACACCTGACAATTATAATATTAATTGATTATATGTTTTTATATGTCTTTAATTTAATAAAATAATTGTTAGAGGGTCATATCTGACAATGTTGCAGCAGTTAATAATCTGTTAATCAGTTCTTGCCTTGTATTTATATTTTCCGCGTAGACCATCTCTTTTAATCGTTCCTAAATAAAATAATCAACGGGATTGAAGTCAGGGGACCTTGGTGGCCATGAAATTGGATCCTCATGTCCTATCCACCGGTTTCCATAAGTGTTATCTAAGTGTTGATGCACAGTAACCGCAAAATGGGGTGATGCATCATTGTGCTGAAAGTTGATTCCTCGGATGCCGACATTAGCAAGATTGGGCAAAATATTTTGCAAAAAAATTAAATAAACTTATCCTGTTAATGAACCATAAAAAAAATTATGACCTAATAGTGGTTATTTATTACTTTAACCCAAGTATTCACAAGAAACGTTTGCTGCGAGCGACATTCGCGGATCGCATGTGGATTTTCTTCTGCCCATACGTGTGAGGCGTGAATTTTATATTCCATCTTGTGAAAAAAGCTTCGTCTGTGAACAGTGTTCTATACGATCTGAGTCTATTATTTGCAACCCATCTACAAAATGCTAGACGGTAGATTTCATCTCCTGGATGTAACCGTTGAACTAACTGGAAGTGATAGGGATGTAAGTTGTTTTTTCGCAACACCCTACTTACTTTAGATTGGGAAACTCCGAATTGTATACTTAATTTCCTCGTACTGTTGCGGACCTTTAGCGTATGCGACCCACCATACGCCTTAACGTTTTGTGGGCCGCATAATAACAACCGCTACGCCCGTAGCAGAATTTCGTTATTGTCCACGGGAGGGCGATATACTTCCGGCTCGTGAAAAGCGGGGAGACATTTTTTGGATGGCGGTATATGGTTAATAATCCTACAAAACTCGTTTTACCCGAGGCATCCTGGTGGATTTTGGGATTGTCAACACAGGAAAATTTTCCCTATCTGTTGTTGTTCCGTTTAGTGGAATATTTTGTTGTTGTGAGTAAATTTTAACTGCGGAAGCAGGATATTTAAGTATACAAGGCTTTCCTTTGGAAGTATCGTGTCGACTTGAAAGGCGGACTCGACCCCATTCATCCAACTGTGGCTTTCTAGGAACATTAGTGGATTGTTACCTCAGCAGTGAGGGTTCCACGGAGGGGGCTTCCACACACAGTAGTGAAGTTCCACGGACGGGGCATCCGCACACAGTAGAAAGTTCCAGGGCTGGAGAGGCTATAATCAACCCCATCCTCGGGTCAATTTCTTTCGTCCCGAAGACACCTTCGTAGGGTTACAGGTTCTTCAACGTCGAAGTCGGTATCGTACCACCCTAGATAAGCGTGTTGTTTTTATTTACCGGGGACCACCTTCAGTGGTTCTGCGCGGTTATATTCCATTCATACTTACTTTTGTATTGTAACTTGTACATATTTAAAGATTTTATGCATTTATGTTTATTTAAGGAGGTTCTCTAAATCAGACCCATTGTTGCCGAATTTATTACCATTTATCCTCACGTTGTAAACGGATGTGTAGCTACACGAGGCATTTTATTAATGTTGTAACTTATTAATCAAGAAATTTGCCACACCTTTTGAACATCGCCAGGTTACATGCTAGAGAACCAATATTTGTAAATTCTGTAATATAGTGCATTTCATGTTTAAAGAAAGTGTCATTATTTCGTCTGCGACCACTACGTATGGAACCCTCAGTGATTTGTGTAAGTAAGTAAACTAATAATTTGTCATAGTTTATGTAAACTTGGGCTTAACGCCCTGAGATAGTCTGAGCTAGAAAAATTTTATCGTGGGCACGTTACATCACTTATCCGGGTTAAGTTGTGTCTGCGATATTTGCTACGCTACAGTAGCCTAATGAGTTTCTTTGTTTAATATCTTATAACCATCACTATCCAACGTATTTATTTGTTTATGTACGTGTAAATCGTAGCAGTACTTATTTTAGAATTTTCCTCAATAGCGTTAAGTATGTTTTGTTGCTGAACGGGATTTACATCTCGTTCTGATTTTGCTTCAGGGAATTTACCATTTTCTTTGACGTAATTAAAAACCGATCCGAATGTTTGATGATTCGGTATTCGACGTCGAGGAAATCGTCTCTGGTATTCACTATTCACTTGCAGCGCTCCTACCATTCCCATTACAATATTCATAAATAAAAATAATGTCTGCGTATTCCGCATTTGAAGGTAGATTTGGCATTTCTGGATGGAGAAAATTACAATACACAATCACTAACAGACTAATTGTTGATACTAGTAAGTAAATACTGACACCTAATGTCAAATTTCTGAAGCGATTTCAAGCAATGTAAATGTCAAATTGTCACAATCGTCTGTGATCTCTATGAATTCAACAATAATGGATGAAAATTAAATACCTACCTACGTAATAACAAGCACTAAAGGACGTAGATTCGTATGTTGTATTTATTTTATATTCAATGCTTGCATTTGGAGACGGTAGTTCAGTGTGTTAAAGCGTCTGGCTAGCAAACTAAGTTTCCTAGCGAAGTGGGTTCGATTCCCGCAAAGCGAAACAATTTGTCATTAAAAAAAATTGCCCCAAGAGTGGTTCGGAGTCCACATTAAACTGTAAGGCCTCGTCTCTCTTTGCCTAGCACAAGATCCTTGAGATCTTCCAGGGGGTTACTTCGGTAACTTGAGAGGCGGTTAAGAAAACATTTTTTTAAGAAAACCTTTGAATATGATGGCTTTTAAAAATGTGTCGAATAATTTACAGTTATCGTTAAAATTGATCTTAAACTGAACATTTAGATTGGACACTTTAAACGGAAGAAAGTTAGGTAACACAAATTTGACTACTTATTTCTGTCCTTTTTGGAAGCAGTTTGACTAATTGGAGAAATCACATACAGAGGCAATATTTTAGAAAAACCACATCAGCCACATTTTTAAGACCTGGCCAGGAAATTTATTAGAATGATACTTATTAAACCTAGGCACGAGGAATGTAGATATTATTTTTTATTTAACTAAATTTTTGTATTAATAAATATCAGTATACATTAAAATAGTCCATTTTGCCAAACTTTTAATTTGACTTGAAAATTGATCGTTAATAAAAAATTTGTTGAGAGTGTGACAAAAATTTCAAATACTCAGGTTTTACTACCTATTTGGGTCCTATACAAATTTCATATCAAGTTTGAGATAAATCATGTACAGGGTGAACTATCGTATACGAATCAATCCAATAATTTTTTTTGGAACCATCCCTGGATTTTTAAATTTTGGATATGTATAATGGTTGTTAGGCAACAGTGTACATTGTTGTAAAAAATAAGGCAAATCGGATTAACCGTTAAAATGATATGACCAAAACAATTTTTGGACAAAATTCATAAATCACTCTGTATGATAGTAAAGAAAGGGAACAAACACTTTTTATTGGTCACTTAGTATTCGTTTTGGTGCCTCTACTTACGGTAGAAGTATGTACAGTTCCTCATGACTCACCCTGTATACTACAGTAAATATTTTTTCATTTGTCTAATATTAATTGTCGAAGGATTAATATTAACTCGCTTACTACTTTGCGGTTCATAAAAATATTTGACAGTTGAAATGGAATATTCTAAATTCGTGTTTTTCTAACTTTGACCCCTGGGAGTGTATTAGATATCGATATCGCCAGACGAATTTACAGGTCGATACACACCAAATAACATCCAACAACATACTCGATACACACCTTCCGGTACATCAGAATAAACATTTGTATTGACTTCAGTAAAAGTTATTATTAAACATTTTTCACCCAAACAAATTACTGTTTTGATAGTTTAATCAGTTTGTAGCGCTTTTTTATTATTTTTTAAATAAATATTTTATAAAAAAAATAAACAGCCCAAATCTAACTTTTTTAAAGTGGAACAACCGGCTCAGTGACGCAATGCTTACGCGTTAGACCTGCAACCATGGAGTCCCGGGTTCGAATCCCGGCTAGGTTATGGATGTTTAGTGGCTTTCTCATGTGTTACCGAGTTAGTAGCAGTAGACTAGACGAGGTTGTGTGAGAGACAACACGTCTAATGGCTGTACAACTCCTATGTTCGAATTTCAGCTGCGACAGATGGCAGTGACGTAGGAATGGTCGTTGTATAATTGTTTTTGTATATGTATATACAACTCTGTATCTGGGAACATCATTCCTGTAGAGTGGTGATTAATAAACAGAAATAAAACAAACATTTGCATGTATGCGTAGAGCTTTAAATGAGCTTTTCAATTTTAAAATCTGGCCATAAATGAACTTGAAACTACTTTGAATTTTGAGATGACTTGATTTGAGTTTTGTAAGTATTTAGTTATCATGCTCCATTTCTATTAGAATTACAAAAAACAAGCTCTTTGGTTCACTGACGTAGTAAAAGTTATGATTAACTGGAGAGAAAAAGCTTTTGCGAAGTAAGCAAACTGGATCCCATAATGATTTTAATTCATACAAGAATTTATGAAATTACTGGTGCCATTAGAAGAGAAAAACAATTAATTGGACGGAATCTGCGGTAGGTTCTTGATGAAACATATTCAATAGAATAATTCTAAATGTTTAAAAGAATAGTTACAATACGCACTTGGTTTATTGTTTCATTAGTTTTGTTCAGATTTCTCTGACATATGTTTCGGCCTTGCGACCATTATCAAAGAGTCTTAAAAACTGACCTGAAAGTGGTGGTTCACAGTATATATCTTACAAATTCTCTACCCACCTAGAGGGGGATAATAACTTGATTTGCTATTTCTTAAAATTTAACAATACAGGCCGGAACTACGAACTTTATTTTAATTTTATTACTGTGTCTAGTACAGGATTGTTCATAAATTCTGTTTGTGTATTTGTAACGTTTTTATGGTTTCTTAGGGCCTTCCTAATTTCTAAAATTTCAAGCATGTCTAGGATTTTTTTTTTGTTTGCATTATGCAAAAGTTTAACACTACTACCGTTAAAAACGTGATTTTGCTCAACGCAATGTTCGGCGAAACCAGTTGATTTTTTATTATATAAAATAGACTGTTTGTATTCTCTTAACCTCACATCTATGATACGGCCACTCTGACCTATATATACGGCATCACAGTCGTCACACTTTATTTCATATACCCCCGATTTTTAAATATCTTCTGTCTTTTCTTTATTATTAATCAACAAGCGACCTAAATTATTTCTATTCGTTGATATTGTATTAATACCTAATTTATTTAATCTATTACATACTGACTTGCTAACCTTATTTACATAATTTATACTATGCCACTTTTTGTTTTCTATATTTGACATGTTATAAAAATGTTTTTGTAATAATTTTCTCTGTTTATTTTTTATTAATTTGTCAATAAGTAACTTATCATAGCCATTGTTTTTGCTAGCGTTTTAAGAATTCTAACGTCCTTTTCAAAGTTAACCGTATTTAGGTTTAGAGATAATAGTCTGTGTACATAGCTATGAAATGGTGACATTTTTATCTTTCAAGATTGATTACAATTTGCATGTGTAAGTGTGTCAGTAAAAGTTGGCTTTCTGTAAATATCAAGTTCTAGCCCATGTTCTTTACGTGTCAGCGTAATATCTAAAAAGTTTATTGGCCGTTCATTTTCCATTTCAACTGTAAACTGAATTTTGTTGTTTAGGGAGTTAATAAAATGGATGAAATGTGACAATTGTCTCTCAGTACCGATCCATATACAAAATATATACCCAAAAATGTATGTATTTAAGGAGATTATTGTTTGTGGTAAAAAGATTGTTTTCAAAATTTGCCATGAATATTTCAGCTAATAATGGGCTTAACGGACTACCCATAGGTAAGCAGTTTACTTGTGTATACATTTCATTATCGAATTTAAAATAATTTTGTTTGATACACATATTAATTAATGTTTGTAAATCTTTTTGTTCATTTTGATTCAATTCACTATTTGAGATAAGATGTTGTAATATATCCTTAAGCTCATGAATAGGGATAGAGGTAAATAAACTTTTAACATCAAAGGAAACTAATTTGGCATTTCCGAGTAAGGTTATGTTTTCCAATTTGGTCTAGTTCTAAAGAATTTTTTATACTGTAAGGAGATTGAAACTTGATCAACTGTGGTAAAGTCGAATTGAGTTTATTACATAGTCTATAAGCCGGTGCATTAATATAAAACACTACCGGTCTCATAGGAAAACCCTCCTTATGAATTTTTGGTAAACCATAAAGTATGGGGGTTTAGCATTCATTAATAGAAGGTTGTTTGTTTGAAAATTTGTTATATTGGGTGTATTTTTCTTTAGTAGTACCTGGATTTCTGACTGAAATTTTATCGTAGGGTCATGTTTTAGTTCTTTAAAATCATCAATATTTAATAATTCGTTCATTTTATTATTATAACCAGATCTACATAAAACTGTCACAGTATTACCTTTATCTGCTTTACATAAAATTAACTCGTTAGAAGACAATTTACTACGGATATCGTTTACTGTTTTTTTGTTCTAATTTGTTAGAGGTTATATTCTTTTGTGAATTTTTTATAACCTTTGACAAAAGGTATTTTTCGCCATTGTTATCGAACGGGTTAAGTGCCAAAAAACAGGCTTATCTAAATCTTGCCTTGAAAATTTTATAATCAATAAGGAAAATTTCTCGGGTAGGATAATTTTTTTAAACTGTTGCAAACATTTTGTATTTCGAAAGGATCAATATTCATCGAGGCATATGGCCGCGAAAAGTAATTATTTGGAAAGCTATATATTTATACTTATCTGTGATCTAGTAGTGTAGTACATTTGGTTTTGTTCCTATGTATAAAAAAAAATCTGTTGTTTTTTATACTATTTTTAGTAAATAAAATGTTCGTACATATCTTATTTTATTTATGTATGACCCATGCATGAAGCATTTTAATATTTGTGGCAACAAAACTGATAGTATGATTTATTGGTAAGAAAAGAAGTCCACGTTCAGTTAATTTTGATTGGCAAGTTTATTGGTAAATATTTACAGGCTGAAGTTTAGAATAATCCTCTATGGTAATAAAGACGTTACATATCGACAACATATTGATTGATATTGTTCTAACTTTTGGCTACAGGGTGTAGAATTCAAAAAACTGTATTTGCAATATCCCGTGCGAATGTGATAAATGTTATGTGGGTGAGTCATCCAGACCTTTCAGTGTGAGGTTGGATGAGCACAAGAATTACATTAGAAAGAATGAAATTCAGAAATCAAAGATTTGTGAACATGCTTGGGAAAACGGACATAGAATAAACTGGGACTCGGCGCAAATTTTAACAAAAGAAACAGATACCAAAAAAAAAAAAGAAAAATTAAAGAATCAGCAATAATCTTATTAAATGAAGATAAGTGCGTATCGAATTGTTCTGTACATATTTGTACAACCTGGCTACCAATGTTAAAAGAAGAACTTAACAAACTCAACATTATCTAAAAGAAAATATCATCAGTTCTATGTTCTGTGTAAGTAGTAAGTATCTATGGAAATAACATAAACATAATCTTAAAGCTGTATATTTGACATACACAGCAAAATAAGAGTTCTTCCAAAAAAAGCTTTGAAAACGGAAAGAGATTACTTTCCGAAACGTTAGCAAAATACATTATTTCTGTGTTTATTCCGATTTATATTATTTGCAAAACATAACCACTGACTATTCCGTTGGCGTAAACGTCACGGGCGCAGAGGCTTTTTTCCAATAATTCTATTATTTTGTAGATTCAGTGATTTGTTTTATAAATACACCACAGGTAATGACGACCCCCTTTATCCCGGAAGGCTCTAGAAGAGCCTTGTGTGGGAGGGGGCTACACATTTAGAGACAAGGGACACGCACCCAATATCCGTGTATAGTGGAAAAATCCCTCTCACAGTATTTTCCACTGCCACGACCGGGGATCGAACCCGGAACTTTTGGGTGAGAGGCAAGTGCGCTCACCTCTCGACCATCAGTCATACGTCATACGTTTTTGAAGAGGATAATAATACATGTGGTAGAAAACCCAAATAATAGGAAAGAATATAGATAAATTACATAATCCACCTGAAAAAATCCTAAAATTAATGTTTCGCTTAATATTACTAGAGCCGCGTAATGTAATGACATTCAGCTTTTCAGTTGTTTATAAAATATAGGGCAAATCTGGCTGTACGTCTGTACGTATTTAACATTTACTAACCCCCCTTATTGCTTACAACCTTCAGATACCTGTAATAAATTAAATCAACTGATTTTATTATACAGACTGGGGTATAATTTAGAAGTACTATATTGGACAAACTAAATACTGCATAGACCGGTTCGTATTAATATTTAATTTAGAAGTCGATTTGTGTCTTGCCGTGGGCCTCTGTGGTTTATGAATGCAGCCCTCATTTATTATTCCAGTCCCCTCGTAGAAAGTCTCCAAATTGTATCTCTTGGAAGTTACAGGAGGGCCTGCAGTTGCAGAGCATCATGTCCGTGTTATATTAGCGCACGCGACTTCCCAACAAATTCAGTCGGTTTTCGCCGCCGCCGCAGTCGGTCGCCTGTATGACTGCCCTTACACCTTGCCGCCCCAACGTGCTCCGTTTTGTTTGGGTGTTCTGTTTCGTGTTTCTTTGTCCTACTTGCTGAAAGGTCTTTATCTACGACATATTTATGTGGATGTTTTGTTTTTTTGCTAGATTTATGTCTTGCTCACTTTTGTTTTGCGCCAAGATATTCGGAGACAATTTTAAGAACTGTCTGTCAGCGCTCACGACAATTGTGTGTGCACAATAGCAGTCAGTTTTTAAGTTGCCAAAACTTCAAGCGAAAACAGTATTTTAACGTGTAGATTGTATACAACTGGTGTCGCTTTCTATTACTTCAGGACAGTGAGTTAATTATACAACTTTTCCTGTAGTAATGATACTCGTCCTGATGCCAGTTAATTTAATGTTACATTACGTTTATATACAGGCCTGATAAAAACAACTGTAATTTCGGCGATTGCGTTGAAGAAAATACAAGTCGACTTATTTTAAATTTGTCTAGGCATGTTTCTTTTAACGAGCTTGTAATATATTTTCGCGTGATCAATAAACAATCAAGCGAACGTTAAAAATAGATATGGATATATTTTAATCTAATTTATTTCATCAAATTAACGCTTTAAATTGCTTCGAATTATGTCATCTTTATTAGCTAAAAAAGTTACAATTGAATCTTAACAATATATAGAACAGAAGTCTATTAACTATTCACTAGCTTATCTTAAATCTATACATATAGAAATAACTGTAAAATAATTATCAATCTTTTTGTATTCTAACATAGTTTATCATAAAATCACATCTAGGATATGTGTCACAAAATAATCAATATTTTTTTCTAATATAATTAACACATGATTTGATGAAAGTATTATATTTTTCACAATATTTTATTTCATTTGGTAAACTATTAAATAATTGAATATCCTTACAGAACAAAGATTTCGATTCCATTAAATTGCCATGCCTCTCTACCACATAATTTATCACATAAATACCTTGGAGCCATACCAGTAAATTGTAGTGATTTTAAAATTATACGTTGTCTAACGTTTAGAAAATTTAAAACATTTAACATTGTGTCTATGGGTGTATATTTGTTACATTTTAATATTATCCTCATAGCTTTGTTTTGCATTTTTTGTAACTTTTGTATATCATTATTATTAAAAATATAGCTGTAGAGTTGAACAATTTTCAAAATGTGGAGCTATTATAGATTTATATACTAATATTCTTGAGAACATTGATGAATAATTTGAAATTCTACGTAAAAAATAATTTTTTTTTGCAACCTTTTTTATGATATAGTCAGTATTATATTTGAAGGTCAAGGATTCATCTATTTAATTTCTGAAGTTTTTATTATCTTTGTATATGTTTTTTTCCGAGAACCATGTATTTGCATTTATCCGTGTTTACCTTTAAGCCATTATCACACAACAAAACAAATACATGTTTGAAATCTTGATTGATAACATAATAACATCATTTACATTAAATCCATAAAATAAATGAACGTGTCATCTTCAAATACAATTTTTTATCGATTTCACTATGCCATTTATAAGCAGCACAAATAATAAAGGTCCTAGCACTGATCCTTATGGTACTCCTGAAATCATTGTCTATTACGTTAGATGCACTATTTACATACCTAGTTCTTTGTTTTCATGCAGTTAGGTAAGATTCAATCCATTTAAGTACAGTCCCTCCAATGTCCATTTTTTTCCAATTTCAATACCAATAATTGCCGATTGTCCGTCTCAACTGCACGTTTAAAGTCTAAGAAAACTGAAACTATAATTTGATTTTTACTCACTGTCTTAACCCAATCCGATATAATGAATTGAAGTGCCGTTTCACAAGAAGAACTTTCTCTCAATCCAGATTGATTCTCTATTAAAATGTTATTATCCACACAGTGTGTAGTCATTTATTCCTTTACCACCAATTCTAAAGTTTTTTTATACACTGTTAATGTGTTAACATGTCTAAATTCTTCAAATATTATTGTATTCGGAATTTTTGGAATGGGTGTAACTAACCATATTTTCTAGTTATTAGGACAAATTTCTTTCTGTAGGGAGATATTAATAACATCTAAAAATCTATTACCAACTTCTTCGAGAGCAGTTTTTATAATTCTTGTCGATATACCATCAATACTTGATTTATTAGGTGAATCAGATATAATTTTTCTCAGATTGTGCATTTCAATAGGTTTAAATTCTGTTAATTTTTTTTACTTCTAAAGTATGTGTAAATCATACCCATTTTGTTTAGGAATACTTTCAATAATTTCACTAATACTGCCTACAAAATATTCATTAACCTTCTCCGCTATTATAAAGTCATTTTTAATTACTTCATTTCTAAACTGGATTTTTGTGTGTGTTAATACTCCTCGGTGTTCGGTAAGGGTAGTAGTTGTTTTAGTTGTTAGTCTCATGTACAGAATAAGCTTTACTCGACCTTCAGTTATTTTTTTAGAAAATTTTTGTGAATACTTAGTTTGAAATGTGCATATACTAAGTGATAATTGGATAGTTTAGGAAAAATAAAATTTTATAAAAAATATTTAAAAAAAAAGCCTTTATTTAAATGCTCTAGAAAGTAGAAAATAAACTTTGAGGTAAATCAAACCCATCATTTTGTTACATTATATAATTTTCTTCTGATATAAAAGCTTGTCGCGAGATTTTCCTGTGTAAAGGAGATTGTTCGTGACAAGCTTTTATTTTATATCATAAAAAAATTATATAATGTAACAAAATGATGGGTTTGATTTACTTAAAAGTTTATTTTCTACTTTTTAGAGCATTTCAATAAAAACTTTTTCAAAATATTTTTTTATATAATTTCATTTCTTGATATGCTGTAATTCCCAGATATCGATTTTGAGACGAATCGGATCATAAATGGTAAAGTCGTCCTCCATCTTGAACTAAATTTTTTATTAGAAATTTGTAATCCGCCCCGAAAACCCCTAGATATAGATTTTGATCGATTTGAACCTAAATGACAAAAGTCGTCAGCCATATTGGCGCCGCCTTGTTGAATTTCTGGATTTTGACTAAAAATTTATAATCCGCGACCTAGAAAACCCCCCAGATATCGATTTTGAGTTGAATTGGATCTTAAACGGTAAAGTCGTCCGCCATCTTGAAGTTGCCATCCTGAACTAAATTTTTGACTAGAAATTTGTAATCGGCGAACCCGAAAACCCCCAGATATCGATTTTGATCGATTTGGACCATAAATGACAAAAGTCGTCCGCCATATTGGCGCCGCCATTTTGGATTTCTAAATTTTGACCAAGAATTGATAATTGGCGATCTCGAAAACCCCCAGATATCGATTCTGAGTCGAGTCGGATTATAAACGATAAAGTCGTCCGCCATCTTGAAGCCGCCATCTTGTTTTTTTTATATGAAAATGTTAAAGTATATTGTCACCGGACTTATACTCATGTGCAAAGTTTTTTGGTGTTCAGAATATATGTAAAAACTGAAAACTAAAAGTTCCCGCCTCTAAGAGGCGAGCTTCATTCCATACCCCTCAAATAAAATAGTTGCATACATGAATAAATTGAAATACAAAAACGCACTAGTGCGTAAGGTTTAACTTTACGCACTACACAGCGTACGTAAAGTGAGTACTTTACGCGCGGTAGTAGAAAAATGTATTTTTTGGTTGTTCGAACTTCTTGGTAAAACGGTAGGAAAAAAAGATTGTGGAAATCTTTTCTCAACCGTTGCCAGCATCACAGAAAACTCATTTTCTTCGTTCACAACATGTTTTATTCTTTCACTTTTTTATATTCGACATTTCCAATTTCCAGAAATCTATCGAGAAGGTTTTGGAAGCTGCTAACACCAAGAATCCTTCTTTCAGGATAATGTTGGTGATACATTCTATTGGCAAGTAAACAATTTCTGCCTGACTCGCCCAAAACAAAAGTCATGTCTACAAGTTCCGCTTTATTAAAATTCTTATTGTAAAATTCCAAATATTTTAAATTCAATACAGATTGTAACGACCGATAAGTGTGATAAATGCTCCTTTGTACACGACAATTTATACCAAACTGAGGTTTTATTGCACTTTTGCGACCCAGCTATATGAAATAATGATTGAAAAGCGCTAATTCGCAGAAATAAATTGTTAAAAGAAATATGTTCCCTATTCTATAGAAATTAATAGTGAACTTAGTTTGATATCCTGAACATATGGTAAAAAAACTAGATCCGTCTAAGAAGACAGTTCCTCTTTCCGGCTTCTTCGAGCCGCCTAGTTTGTCTAGTTCTGCAATTTTGTTCTGTGTTTGCAAATATGGGTTACAAAACATTTATAGAGCATGCTTTTGAGGCTGGAGAAGAAGATGTAAAAATCACCTTATTTTTTCTCTTTTTCTCTCTCTCTCTCTTTAAAAGGCTCTGCCACACCCTTTTGCTCGACCTATCGTTCCACCAATTGTGCCGAACTTAGCGTATTTCATTAAATACAACTAGTTGATTTTTTAAATATTCCGGTAATGCGTCTTTTTTCATTTCGTGAATGAATATCAATGTTTGCGCAAAATAATACTTCTCAGTATCGATCCAGTTTAACAAATTCAACATACTCTGAATGCTGCTGTATCTATTACATCTTAATATTATTCTCATTGCTTTGTTTTGCAATTTCTGTAATCTATCAAAATGTGTGCAGGTAACATAATACAGAGCAGCAGTACGTAAAATGAGGCAATATCAAAGTATTGACTACCAAACCCAGATATTTCATTTGGTCTACTTGCTCAATATCCTACTGATTTATTTCCATTTTTAAATTGAACCCTTTAAATATGTTGTATCAGTAATTGTTAATTATAAACATCCATTTGGGTTTTAGTTCATTTCATCTGCAAAGAGATTTAATATAAATAATAGTGGTCCAAGCACACTTCCTTGAGGAACTCCGAAGTTATTTCCAATGACGATTTGGTATTTCCAGTTTTCGTACATTGACAGCGACTAGAAAGGTAACTTCCAAACCACTTTAACACAATTCTGGTAAAACCTTATTTTTTATGTTTCAGTGTTAATAGATCTCGATCTATAGTTTCGAATGCCCTTTTCAAATCGATAAATACTGCACAAACTCCGAAGCCTTTCTCATCAATTTTATGTTTCCAGTTTTATGACTTGCTCAAACACTACTAATTCCAGGATTTTTTCGCAAAAGGGAAGCATATTTATTGGCCGTAACTTTTCAGCAACATTTGTGTTAAGAACTTTAGGTATATATTATAGTTGAAGATTTGAAGCATTCAGGCACTAATCCCCTTTCTAAACTTAAGTTGCTCAAGTTTAGAAAAAGATATCCTTAGACATGAAACAAATTTTTTACAATATGTAGACTAACTTCATCAGTACTGAAATTTTTTACTAAATTTAGATTGGAGAAAATTCAACGACTTTAGGGGGTAAACTACCGCTGTTTCACTTTTGTAATCACCACACTTAACAACAAAAATTGTGAAATATCCTGAACAAGATAGAAAATATTTTACTATACTTCTATATTATTACCAATATATTATTCAATATTCTGTTTTAAGGTGAAAAATTAGAAACACGCTCTGCACGGCCATACTATTTATGGTTTTCCTTTTCGCCAACACATTACATTTTTACTCGTAGTTGATGTTATAATAACATTTTCCTCAACTTTACTCCTTTGAAGCAAATGAAGCGTCAGAATAATAGGGATATAAAATAATACAGTTTTCGGAAAGCTAGTTAAAGCTAAGAAACAGAACAGTAGCGAAAATTTGTATAACTTTAAAGCAAGCATTCAATGTGGCGCACATTTTTAGCAAACGCTAATTGCAGACACCGACTTCATTCGACGTAATTCTTCTTAATGTGTCACCATCTCTAATTAAATCGCGTGCCTCGTCCTGTTGCAGCCGTAAATTTCTGAGAATTTCGTTGTATATCTAAATCTAAATGTATTTACTCAGTTTAATTTTGTTAAAAAAAAATATGAACCAATTAAATATCTTCTCACATTAATTACCACACCTAAATTATTTTGTATATTCTTTACAACGGATTGTTATTAGATCAGTTTGTATATTTTTTGTTTAAAGAAACTACCGATAATAAAATTTACATCCATTTCATTCAACGCAAAATTGATATTGATTTATTAAAAAATAAGGAAAAAAGCATTTAGACAAGACTGTTTTCCATATTTTTATGCAAGCTTAAGAAACATTCAGCAATTTTGTGTTGAATGAAATAGGTATTATAAGTTTGTATTTGGTTATTTCTAATTTAGCATCGTTGATTGCAATAAGTCTTAATAGATGGCTCTCATTGCAAGCCGCTGAGTTATAGAGTCCCGAGGTAGGCCAATTATTGTAGTGAAATAGTATATTTCATTAGGAATCTGGAAATAAGAATTTTTCCGTGCGCGCGTGACAAATTCTGTAACACGGGAAGTCATGCAAGCACGGAAAAATTTATTTCTAGACGTGTAATGAACAATATTTTTATTATAATTCTTTGAAAACGATAACATAAAAACAAAACATAACAAAAAAGACATACGAAAGAAACTAGGAACATTTTTAACTAATTAACTAACTATTAATAATAACAGCTCCAACTAATAATGTTTTTAGTTTGAATTGTTATTATTAATGGTTATGTTTATTTTGCAGTTGATATTATTGCACAGGTTAAGTCCTTTTGGAGTTTCATTTTGTGAAACTACAATTAATGAAGCAGACTCTTCGCATATGTTTTGATTTTCTTGAACGAATGATACACTTGTATTTTGCGAGTGAGAAGGGTTAAACAGTTTTCGTGATACCTCAATTTTTCTTTCTATGGATTCTTCTATATATGCTTCTGCTACATTGGAAGAACGCCATCCTCTGTGCCTTTTCAGAGTGAGTACATCACAACTGCTTTCCACCAGCATGCTTGCCAAAGAACGCCTTAGTCCATGCCCGGTATATTCTCTGGGATTTTCTAGTTTTAGGTATTCTGCAACAATTTTCGGAACACCGCTGATGGTATGGCATCGAATATGTTGGGCGTAACACACCTGCTGTTTCGATATGCAACAAATAATCTTCTGCTGTTCATATTTTTAGGTCGTAGAGCTGCATATTTACGATAAAGTGTACAGGGTTCAAATATACATCCTTCATTGGTAATGGTGAAACTTCTTGATGTATGAGTTTTTCCATCTCATAGAAAAGCGACAAGAAAGTGCTCACTGCACCAAAGATCGCAAACACTAAAATTGTTTTTGCTAGTAGATATTGTTCGTCTGGAGCTTCACATAAAAATTTAGTTACTTGTTCTGCTGTTAAAACTCTGGAATCTTTCTGTATATATTCTACAGCTTGACGCCAAGAAAGCCATAGTTTTTGGATATTTGTTGATGTCACCATTTTTTTTACGGCCAAACAACTTTTTAGCATTGAGAATCGACTCCATAACGTGGAAGATTTCATAGACTTTGCTTTTTCGACAAAGCAAACTAAAAGAATATCGTCACTTACAGTTTTGATTTTGTTCACATTTCGCCATTCAGTAAAAAGTTGATATTCGTGTTCATATCTTGACGTGGATTTTATTGGTAATAAATTCGCGCTCGCTTGTGCCGCTTGGTCTAGGATGTTATCGGGAATTTAGGGATTTTCTTCTGAGTACATTTTATCGGCATAAATTTAATTGACAGGAAATAAACAACGCTGACAATGCAGTGTTTGGTATATATGATGCGTTTCCATAGTTACTCTCAAATTATTTCAAAGCTGATTTGTTTTAAATTAGTCTATGTCAGATACTGTTGACAAAACGTCAAAAAATAATACAGAAGTTCGTCCAAATATTAAACATTTACTAATTAAAATACAAAATAGGTACATGTTAAACACCAGATATCATATAGACCTTCTTAAATGTAGTTTACTTTGCTGTATATTTCTATTTTCAAGCCATATAATAATAATAATATAATAACACCACAGGTAATTACAACCCCCCTTTATCCCGGAAGGCTCTAGAAGAGCCTTGTGTGGGAGGGGGCTACACATTTAGAAATAAGGGACACACACCCAATATCCGTGTATAGTGGAAAAATCCTTCTCACAGTATTTTCCACTTCCACGACTGGGAATCGAACCCGGGACTTTTGGGTGACAGGCAAGTGCGCTTACCTCTAGACCATCAGTCACATAATCGGTATTTTTATTCAGCGCACGGAAAAAATCGGAGATCGGGAGAACTTTTCTGTGCGCTGCGCTAATCTGGAAAAGTCCATCTTACATAATTATTAATATAGATGAAAATAAGGTGTTTTCAAAGAAATATAATAAAAAAAATATTCCTTTCATCTCACGAGGATGACGTTTACGGCACCAGCCGAAGGCGAGTCTCTTAATTCACCTGAAGTGAGTAATAGCTATTTACACAAGAGTAGAATACTGTATTTTTCCTACGACTATTCAGCAGGAAGTTACACTTTAATGTAAGTTTACCGAAAGTAATAATTATTGTGCAAGTTTTGGATATTATTTATTTAACAAATTATTAATAAAACTAGTGTTTATGAGTACTGTGAGATTGGAATTGGTTGGAAGGGTGGAATAAATATTGAACCACAGCTCTTAGGCCCGGCTGGTCTCCTCGTACATCCTCCCTGTAGGCAGACCATCGCCTAGGCCTAAACCAGCCTAATCTTGCGAAGTAGTTGGTGATGCTGCCTAGGGGCAACTCCCTTACAAGTGTCAAAGTAGGCCTACGTTCTCCCAAAATGGATTCTCCGATGAGAACAGTCACAAAGTACATGTTGGACCGTCTCATCTTCTTGTTCACAACCTCTGCAGAGAGATGTTTAATCTCATTGTATAGGCAGCAGGCCTAAACGTCCAGACTGGACTCTGTCATCTATAGGATATGAGATTAAGCGAAACACCTTTAACTACAACACTAATAGATTTAGGTGATTTCTATTTGATACAATATGATCTGTGTATAATTGATGCATATGTTTTATGGTCACGTGCCTTTTGATCATTTATGAAAGCTCTGTATAATTTTAATAAATGTAGCTTGAAATTTCTATATGTAGAATCATGTGGGCATAATTTAAGTAATTTTTCTGTATTAATCAAGGAAGCCTCGTCTACAGTATACATTTATTTTTAAATATCGATAGAATATTAATAAGCTGTCAAGTAGGTACATCTGGGTGGAACGTTTAACTAAGGCTCCTACAATTCGTTTCATACAATTTATTCAGAAGGTATAGACCGAGGTGTAAACGCACACGGTTCGTTTTTAACCTCCCCCGGGCCTTTGCCACTATAAACTCGCTTAGGGGCTCTTGCCACTATTAACTGGGTTGTTCTGTTGGGTAATTCACCTAATAGGAATTGTCAGCGATGGGTATCAGGGGGGCCATTAACGAATGGATAAAATCATATTTGCCAGAAACATATTTAACTGTTGGATGGAATTTCCATGTTTTTCATATGGAAACTGACAAGCAACTACGAGCATACTATTTCTATTAAAAAGTGTATTAGGGGGACCAACTTCACGGCCTATGCTTGAAGTGCTGTTGCAATTTTCTCAACATCGTTTTCTAGTAGCGAAGGCTGCGGACACCATTCGTCGAACTTTATCACAAAATAAACTTCAAGACTTTAAGGCCCATAACTTATAATATTTTATGGAAGATTACTTTAAGGAGAGAACAAATTCTTCTAGTGACTTTTTGCCTATTTGAAGTCGACAAACATTTAAATAGGGATTGTACAAGAGAATTCAAGTTGTTCTATCGGAACGATGCGTATTAACTGTTCCGCGGTACAGTTATTACGTTTGAAATGTTACAGTTCCGATTCCGACTGTTCTAGAGTATATACGCGTGATTCACTGAACCGTTGACTCTGCCGTCGATCTTTCGGAGTCGGAGCGAGCCGGACTTGCAGACTTGTATATAAGGATGGTGTTTTCTCGGAACATGCACATATGTCCGCTCGGCCCAGATCCGCATTGTAATAGCTAAAGCCTCCTCCTACCCCGCCTCCCTCCTATACCGCTCCTACATCCGTCCTATCCTCACTTATGCATCCCCAGTGTGGTATCCCCTAATCACAAAAAAAGACAAACATCACCTGCAAGTCATACAAAACAACCATCTCCGCCTCGCCACCAAACAACCCAGAGCCACCCCTATTCCTTATCTACATAATATAGCTGGCACGCCAACAATTGAGGAACACGTACTTTTTCAGTTGATACCCAAATTCGCACAACAACTCCACGCCCATCCGAACCCCCTCCTAAAATTTCCACTTATCCAAAAATTCCCACAAAAACCATACTTCCCCTCATTAAACTACGAATACGGACTATTACATACCTGACATTAAAATAAAATTTAACTAAAATTAACATCACCAAATAAAGAATGTCTGCCGTCACCGTTATTAGGTTCCCACTTATCCACTCTATACTTTAAACCAAACCCTGAAAACCTAAAAAAAAAGCCTTATCCCATGCACACCACCACCCCAACAAAGAACAACCCAAAAGATAGATAACAGAGCACACATAATAATCATACCTCGGTAAGCGCGAAAAAGGCGGACACCGTATGCAGCCCTAGAGGGCGCATGATACTAGTACTGGAACATGCACAAGCAAGCTGTTCTGCGGGGCGGTTTTAGATTTAAGAAACACCAGGTCTTAAATACTTATATAAAGCATTTTACAACATAGCCTCAGGGGGCGAGCGTAGGTGCGTCTTTACTATGTACATACTTCGGTATGCGATGTAAAGCAACGACAGGCGCGGTTAGTACTTGGATTGGTGACCATTCCAACGGAAACCGCGTTCTCGCCTCACACATCTTCCAGCGACTTGTATATCAGTGTATGCGCGGAAGCTATACAACCTTAGGCGAGGGTTGTATAGGAGATATACCATCCTTCGGAGGGGATGTAAAGCCGTCGGTCCCTTGTCTATTAAATGTTAGGCAAGTAAAAGATCCCTACTCTTCTTAAGGGAAGAGGTTCGGCAAAATTCCTGGTTGGGGGTAGCTCGTCTACAGGCGTCGGTGTTAGGCCTCAGTAGCGGAAATAGGCCGACGTTAAATAAATGTATAAAAAAAAACATAACCTCACATTTTCTGAGAAAATGGCGGTGTTATATTGTTATGTTTTATAATATTTATTGTTAAAAATAATTGAAAGGATCAAGTTAATAAAATTAAAAGTCAGGCTTATGAAGTATAAAAGACGCTAGAATTAATTACAAGAGTTTTTTAATTTGAATTTAAAGAGAAATCATAAAAAACATACGGGGAGTCCCAAAAGTCCCGGAATGGTCAAATATATCGCAAACTGCTATAATCTTTTCGGAAAACAAAAAAACACGTTTTCAATATTTTAAAAACCTATCCAATGACACCAAAGTTGATTCCCCCACCCCTCTCTGCAGTGGGGGAGGGAAAACTTTGAAAAATGAAATGTGAATCCACATTTTTTTATGAAGAAGCGGATTGTACGGCTAAAATTACGTAAAGTTCGTCTAGAAATTTTTTTTTTTGATTTGCTATAGATGGCTGTAATTGCAAAAAATTAATATAAAGGCGTGAGTTTGTAATAATCGGTTTACACCGGAAACAAAAAAAAACACATATTCAATATTTTAAAAAAACCTATCCAATACACCAAAGTTGACCCCCCAACCCCCTGTGCAGGGGGGGGGAGGGGGCAAATTTGAAAAGTTAAATGGGAACCAACATTTCATCAGTTTCTGTTCTGGACTTGTTCTCCGACGAACCTACCTTTGACATGATGGGCTCTGTTAATCGGCAAAACATGAGATATTGGGCCAGTTAAACGTTAACTTTTTGCGGGAATATTGTGTAACCATATCATTGGACCATTCTTCATTGACGGTAATTTGACTGCCCAAAAGTACATGGATTTGTTGACCGATGATATTGCACCTGTAATACAAAATTTAGTGGGGCGCGCCTTCGAAAATGTTTGGTTTCAACAGGACGGTGCGGTGCGCAAGTGCACTTTGCTTTAATTGTACGTAATTTGTTAAACAACGTTTTTCCTCAGAGGTGAATTGGTAGAAGAGGCTCCATAGAATGACCAGCAAGGTCACCTGATCTAAGTCCTCTCGACTTCTTTTACTGGGGATACTTAAAAAGTCAAGTTTATGAAACTAAACCCAACAATATCGAGGAACTAAAGAATACAATACGCGATGTGTCAAACGAAATAACTCCAGAGGTATTGCAGAAAGTTACCGATGAAGTTTACTTTCGGTTAGGACTTTTATATCACAATTTAGGAGAGTTTCTGAATTATGTGACTATTCCCCGGAAAAAAAGCTAATTAAGTTGAAGAAGTGCCTTTAGAGGTGAAGTTAAGTTGGCAGCTTCTGAGATGATGGTGTCTCCAGAAAATACTGATGTAGTTTTAAAGACTTTGGAGATGAGATTTGGACGTCCAGACCAGATAATAGAAAAATTGAATTTAAGAGTAAGAACATTTCCACAAATAAAAGAACAACACATGGAGTAATTGATGCAGTTCGCAAACCATGTCAGTTGTTTACTGGCCACAATAAAATCCCTGGATTACGAAGAACATCTATACAACCCTCAAGTCTTGAAGGATATGGTGCATAAAGTTCCTGACATGATGAAGCTGCGTTGGGGAGAAGAGATTTAAAAAAGGGTGGAAAACTTAATCTGAACTATTTTTCAAGGTAAATGATTTGGCAGAGGCAGCATGTTATGTGAGCTCTCCAAAAAGAGAAAATGAACCTGTATTTGAAAAAACCAGACAGAAATTGAACCCTTCTAGACGAGGTAATGAAACCTCACTGGTAACAGCTGATACAAAAAGAGTGCGTATTTTGTGAAAAAGGTAACCACAAAACCAGAGAATGCCAAGAACTTAAAGACGACAGCGTCGACACACGACGGGAGGTACAAACAAAAAATTATGTTTCTCTTGTCTGAGAAATAACCATCAAACTGCAAAATGTCGAATAAAATATTCTTGTGGTATAAATGGTTGTAAACGTTTTCACAACAAATTTTTACATAAAGATATTGTTAAGCCTGAATCAACCTTAACGAACGTATCATCAGATGATACATCGCCAGGCACCGCAGAAAATGTCTTAGCCTTGGAAAATGGAGTTAAAAACGTCCTCCTGAAAATGGTGAAAGTAAAAATATATGATCATAACACATTTTTAGAAGCTGTTGCACTTTGTGATGAGGCTTCAACAGTTACTCTAATAGATAAATCGATTGTGGATAAATTGAAATTACAAGGTGAAAATAAATCACTTTGTCTGCAATGGACCCACAATATGGTATCACAGCATGAAGACTCCAAATGTGTGGATATTCAAATAGCTGGTATTTATGATGGGGCCAAAACTTTTACAATCAGAGGAGCCCATACAGTAATAAAATTATCTTTACCTCTTCAAATTGTTGAGAAAAAGGACTGGCAACAGTATTCTCATTTGAAAGATGTTCATTTAGATGAAATCAAGCAACGTCCAATGATTCTGTTAAGGCAAGATAATATTAGATTGACTGTTGCAAGAAAAGTTGTACAGGGTCGTGACGACAACAAACCCTTTGTTACAAAGACGAATCTTGGATGGATATTTCATGGACCCTTGTGCGTCAGCAATTCAGAAAAAATAAAGCAATATTTCTTTCACGTTTGTAGTAAGCATTTGTATGACCAAGAGCTTCATCCACTGGTCAAATAATCATTT
Source organism: Leptura quadrifasciata (assembly GCA_963675555.1). Lineage (NCBI taxonomy): Eukaryota > Metazoa > Arthropoda > Insecta > Coleoptera > Cerambycidae > Leptura > Leptura quadrifasciata. The sequence goes on from OY776679.1 coordinate 15,920,441, forward strand.
TCGTAGTATTACTGCTGGAAAAATTATTTTAAATTGTTGGGAATCTCGTGCAAATGAAATCATGAAAATCACTGCAAAGTACATCGGTAACAGATACGAGATAGAACTCCTTTGGAAGGCTGATAATTTGCAACTACCGGCAAGTAAAACGGTTGCTATTCAAAGACTAAAATTTGTCGAAAGAAAAATGTTACTAGATGTTCAACTAAGGCAAAAATACTCTGAAAGAATTGTAAGCTACTTAGGTGCTGATATTTACCACATTTTCCAGTTTTTAATCCAAACAAGCCGACTAAGTGGAGGTTGGTATTTAATGCAGCGTCTAAATCACGCGGAAAAAGTTTTAATGATTAGTTATTAACTGGACCAGATTTACTACAACCTCTTTTGGAAGTGTTACTTAAATTTAGACAAAGGAAAGTTGCCTTTTGTGCAGATGTTCAAGAGATGTTTCATCGAGTCTGCATACGCCCTGAGGATCAAAGTTCTCAGAGATTCTTGTGGAGAAATAGTGAATGTAGTCGTCCATGGGATATGCACGAAATTAAAGTTATGATCTTTGGGGCTACCTGTTCTCCTACTTGCGCTCAGTTTATTAATAACTTAAATGCGAGAGATCACACAGACAGAAGAGACATTTTGGACGTAATAAATAAAAAGCACTACGTTGACGATACCTGGTTGCAGATTCTGACGAAGAAGCTGTAGAAAGAATAACTGAGGTTAGAAACATCTAAAAAATGGGTGAGTTTGAATTAGTTAGCTGGTTCCCAAATTCGTCGGAAGTTATGAAAGTTTTATCTGAAAGCGAAGAATTTTGCAAAGACCTAAACATGGACAGTCAATAGTACCGTTCAGAGAGTCTTGGGTCTTTTCTGGGATTCTAAAATAGATCATTTTTGTTTAAAATTGAAAACTAATGTTGAATATACGAATAAAGAGTTTAGGCCAACGAAACGACAAGTTTTAAAAGTTGTAATGTCTGTTTTTGACCCATTAGGACTAGTAGTAAATTTGACGGTTAGAGGAAAGCTTCTAGTTCAAGATATATGGAAAAGTCGTATTGGATGAGACGACAACATCGTTGCAGAGTTACATAAATTCTGGATTTTATGGTGGGAAGACTTGAAACTTATACCAAAATTAGAGATACCCAGATGCTACTTCCTGGAAATTCCTACGGCAAAAGAAATTGAACTTCATATATTCTGTGATGCGAGCAAAGGAGCCTTTGCGAGTCAAAACAATCAGGATCTATACAGATTGTAAAGAATCACTACTAGCAGTATGGGAATGTCTCCATACCAGTGGATGCCTCCAGCATGAATAACATACCGGTATGCTGGGTGAAAGACCATGCACAGTGCACGTTCTATAGATACTGATTGTTTCGCCCTTAGTTTGTCTACGGACAATCTCTTTTTCGGCAATGGTTATGCCAGCGTAACATATCATCACCATATTTTATGCTCCAACATTTTTTCTATTTATAAATATCTAAAATACTATAATTTAAAGAAAAAAATCTGAGATCCCCAAAGAACTATTTTGCAAGTGTATTAATTTACTGGACTAATAATGCAGATTTTCATTTTTAAAGTATTGCTGCATTATTTAGTAATTTACAAGCGCAAAACAACATGTCGCTCTATTATTATTTTCAGTTTATAACTGGACGAACTTTTTACTACTCCCAAATTTACTGCGCTTATAATTCATATTCGCATAACAACAAAAACTATACGCTACATGCATTACATAACCCGGGCTTATTTTGGACTTGATGAATATTTAAAAAGTATGCGCTACGTAAAAATGTTATTTAAAACAAAAATATTATTTCAGTGGAAAGAGATATATCCCGGTTTACGACTACTACTACTTAAATTACTGTCCATCGACATGAAGCTAAAATTTTCATGATTGCACACACATGCCGTGGAAAAAATCCTCGAGAGTTAAATCGACCGAACAAGTAGTCATTATGTCACTTGTCGTTTTCCAGTCCACCCTTCTGGAAATCTTTCGTTCAAGAAGTTTCCAGCTTGAGCATGAAAGTTCAGATACATACTGCGGGAAAATTATGCCCCTAATAGAATCTGAAGAGATTCTCAAGGATGTGGATTAGAAAACAAAGAATAGGATAGCCTACTTAAGCGTCTAATTTGACGTATAGGACCTGAACAGATTCTCAAGAATATGAAATAGAAAACAAAAAACAGAATTGCCTCTTTAAATGTCTAATTCGATGCCTCTCGACTTCTTCGTGTGGAATTATTTAAAATTTGTTAGGTATAGCACGTAATTGAAGATCTTATTTAACTTTTGGCAGAGTAAAAAAAATTGATATAATTTTGTAATAATACAGTATTCGTTAGTAGTAAATGTCATTAAGCAAAAAGTTGAGAGTTGTAAAATAGGTCAGTTTCTCGACGGCCAGAATGTAATAATTTCGATATCATTTTTAATAATAGAAAGTAAAAATTCTCACTCTTGAGATGGAATATTTATTCCGAAACATTTGCTTCTTATGTCTTTTGCATGTACCTATTGTCATTGTACAGGGTGTTATTTAAGTACGTGGCCAAACTTCAAGGGGTAATTCCTTGAGCGATTCTAAGACGAAAAGTTTATATAAACATAGGTCCGGTAATGCTTCGTTTTCAAGATACAGGGTGTCAAACTTTCTTTAAAATATCTTTTTTTTCCTAAAAATGTTAATAATCCTTTAGCCGATTTTGTTGAAATTTGGCAGTGTTATTTATGGTAGAAAGGGGCTAATTTTGCCCTAAGTAGATTAAAATTACAAGTCCAGTGGCGTCCAGGGGGCACCTTAACCTATTTTTGACAAAAAGAAATGTGCGCCACTGATTTTATTAAAACTGTTATAATTTTTATCACATTAAGCAACTAAAAATAAAACTTTTTTGTCTCTTGAATTTTTATCGTATCTTTTTTCGAGAAAAAAATTAAAATCACTTTATTACATGTCCCTGGGACAACATAATAAGGAACTAAAACTACCAACTATCAGAAAGTGGGGTGTACCTGTTATTTGTTTCAACATCAATAGTCTATTCTAGTCTTAGAAATTGTTATAAAAATTAATGCTAGCTAAAGAAAATTTTAGTTTTATTAATTATTAATTTTTTTTGTTGTCCGTGGACATGCAATGAACTGCTTTTTATTTCCGATTAAGCAATTAAACCAGTCATCTTTTGAATTTTTTCGCTTAGATAAAACAAATAAACATAAAATGCATAACTTTATTCATTACTACAATATTTGAAAGTAACAAAAAAGTAAGATTGCCGTGGAAGGACAATCAATCGATCAAACAAATTTGACTTTGACATAACTGGCATAAATTTAAACAGTGCGTATGTAATTATTTGACCGTAGTTATTTGAAGTGTTTTAAAAAATTTGGTACTGATATTAGAAAATGGATCAATTTGGTTATGGAAAGGCCCAAGGCAATTCCAGAGCGGCTAGACGAATTTATCAAGAGAGACATCCTTATCGCCTTGCACCAAATAGACAAACATTTGTAAGAATACATCAAAAGCTGTGCGAATCAGACACTTTTCAAAGGTCGGCTGCTATTGGGAGACCTACAACAGTGAGAACAGTGGAGGTAGAGGAAGCAGTTTTACATGAAGTTGAGCGTAGCCCCGACACAAGTGACACAAGTACACGCAGAATTGCACAACAATTAGGCATTTCTCCTGTATCCTTACCACATACAGCGTGTTCAAGCGTTGTTACCTGCCGATGTTCTCCAGCGAGATGTTTATTGTACTTGGCTTTCGCATCAACAGGTAGCATCTCCGACATTTCTATCTCGTATTTTGTTTACCGATGAAGCGTGTTTTTCCCGAAATTCAATTATGAACTTTCATAATAATCATATTTGTGCTGACGAAAATCCCCATGCGGTTATAGAAAATAATTATCAACAACAGTTTTCCGTGAATGTTTGCGTTGGTATTGTAGGTGATTATCTCATTGGACCTCATTTTTTACCGTCCAGTATCGTCATTTTTTGGAATTTGTGTTACCTGAACTATTAGAAAATGTCCCACTGGCAGAAAGAGGAACAATGTGGTTCATGCACGATGGGGCCCCGCCTCACTTTAGCATAGTAGCACGTCAATTTCTGAATGAAACTTATGGAGAAAACTGGATCGCTCGCGCGGGTCCACAGTCATGGCCACCTAGGTCGCCGGATTTAAATCCGTTTGATTTTTTCCTTTGATGGCATTTAAAAACCCTCGTTTATAGAGTCCGATCAACACTAGAGAAGAATTAATCCAACGGATACGGGATTCCTGTAATCAGATACGATAAACGCCGGGAATATTTCAACGTGTCCGGCAATCGATGTTAAGACGAGCTAATGCTTGCATTCAAGTCGAAGGACAGCAACTATTGTAAGTTTTGTGTTACTTATTGTTAAATGTTTTTTAATAAAAAAAATTGCGTACCAGTTGCTCAAGTGTGGTTTTAATACTTAATTAATAAAACAAAAAAATTTTTTTAGCTAGCATTAATTTTTATAGCAATTTCTAAGACTAGAATAGACTATTGATATGGAAAGAAGTAACAGGTATACCCCACCGTCTGATAGTTGGTAGTTTTAGTTCCTTATTATGTTGTCCCAGGGACATGTAATAAAGTGATTTTAATTTTTTTAAGATACGATAAAAATTCAAGAGACAAAAATTTTGATTCTTAGTTGCTTAATGCGATAGAAATTATAACAGTTTTAATAAAATCAGTGGCGCACATTTTTTTTTGTCAAAAATAGGTTAAGGTGCCCCCCTGGACGCCGCTGGACTTAGTAATTTTAATCTACTTAGGGCAAAATTAGTCCCTTTCTACCATAAATAATATTGCCAAATTTCAACAAAATCGGCTAAAGGATTATTAACATTTTTAGGAAAAAAAGATTTTTTAAAGTTTGACACCTTGTATCTTGAAAACGAAGCCTTACCGGACCTCTGTTTATATAAACTTTTCGTCTTAGAATCGCTCAAGGAATTACCCCTTGAAGTTTGGCCACGTACTTAAATAACACCCTGTATAACAAGCGCCAGAATGAATATTCGATAATTATGCTCAACGAAATATATAGATTGCCGTGGATATCAAAACTGTCAGTGTCAAATGTAAATGCGGCTTTTTGAGACGTTTTAATTTAAATAAACAAAATGAATGATAATTGTACAAACACTATAAATATAAATATTAACACAATGTAATATAATTGTTTCAATAAATAACTTATTTTGTTCAGATTTAATTAGTTTTTTTACTAATAGCCGTGAAGAAAATACAGTCTGTTACTGGTTAGAATGAAAATTCGATCTACTCGTGGATCTATTTGTAAAATAGTTATTTAAGATACAAATGTAAAAAACCATTCTATATTGCACGAATGGCTAAATTACAGGTACAAGTCAAGTGTTTTTAAAAGCCGCGAGTGCAATACAAATTCATTTTACAAGTGTGTCTTAACGTTTTGTCTTCGATCGTTCCAATTATTGTAAGAAATGGGCCATTTTCATGAGTATTTGTAAAACTGTATCAACTTTTTGTGAATGTCACTTTGACAGTTAGTATTATTCGAGTTGTAGTTGAAATCTCCATACTAATTATGTAACTTTATGATGATAGTAACTAAGGAAACGATATTACAAATAAACTGGCGTAGTTTTTGAATTTTTTAGAAATCGTGTAATAAAATTTTTTATTGCACAGTTTCTTATAAAAGCCCACTTTTTACACTGGAAATGATGTAAATAACTGTTACTTTTTACACGATCGTAGATAAAATTAAAAAACTACACCAGTTTATTTATAATATCGCTTTCTTAGTTACTATCATCACAGATTTTCAGTCACGACCACGAAGTAACATAATTAGAATGGAGACTTCAACTACAACTCGAATAATACTAACCGTCAAAGTGACATTCACAAAAAGCTGATAGAGTTTTACAAATATTCTGGCCGATAGCCGCGTTGGGTAAGGCGCGAGGTGACAATCGCGATTAATCACACGGGTATCGCGCCACAGGTTCGAATCCCGGCTCCGGCACTGTCGGAGGAATTGGTTGTATGTCCGCGTTTTCTCAATGTGTAACCCCCTTCCGCACAAACCTCTGGCTTCTGGAATTAGGGGTTGTCTAATTTCTGTGGTGTTTGTTTATTTATTATTCATGACAAATTGCCCATTTCTTACAATAATTGGAACGATCGAAGATAAAACGTTGTAAGACACACTTGTAAAAAACCTCTTTATTGCACTCATTGCATTCGTGCAATAAAGAATGACTTTTTACACTTGTATCTTAAATAACTATTAATCCACGGAAAACAAACTTATTATACCTTCCAAATATAATGGTCGTGGATAATAGTTATTTATTGTATAAGTGTTGATAGCGATTAAAACACTTATACAATACGTTTTATCCACAATGACGGTCATTTAGAATCAGATTTCGTCAAAAAATTATTTGATATTTCGCTCTGTCAGCGGCTGTAAATTATTGAAATTAATTTTAAAAAACTTGGAAGGTGTAATGGGGTAAAAATAACCCAAAATAAGGCGATAAAGAACATTTTACATGGAGAAACGCGACATAGAAAAATAAGTTTGTTTTGATGAATTTTCCACTTCGAGTAGGTGGGGGAACCCTTTTTTTTTCTCGAAAAAGGGGGTAAATTGGTCATTTTTAAGGGTGATTTTTCAGTTTTAATTTATTTTGGACCCTTCAAAATACTAGTTAAGAAACAAGAATAGTGCCCTTTTATTGTCGATGGTCAAGGAAACTTCAGTTCAAATTTCGTGAAAATCGGTTCACCGCCTCCCACGATATGTATACAAATATACTGAAAAAACGTCAATAATTAAATTACGGCTAACTTGGCCAAAATTAAACCAAATTTTATGAAATTCTAGATAAAACTAACCTATATAACCAAAAAATAGTCTGCCGAATTTTAGCAAAAAAGATCCAACAGCTTGGCCGCAATTCCATTTTTAGTCTAAATTCCACAAAATTTTCAAAGCTCTCCAATTTGCCCAAATGGTCGAACGAAATTTTTTTTTACCAAAATGAACGTATCTTATGTATTTTCACGTGATGCAACTAAAAAATAGTTTTTTTTAATTTAGCCGATTTCTTGTCATTTTTGGTGCATGCTCGCGGCGATTTCCCGTAATTTTTGGTATTATACGTATGCGCACACAAGTATACGTGTAATTATTCATTATAAAAATTTCAATATTAATAATAAAAAGTAATTGTGAGCAGGTTTTAAATATTAGATAAAAACAAATCTCGAAGTTAAGATATAATTTTTTTTCGAAAATTCACTTAATTTTTATTAAACTTTTTACATATATTGATTATTAATTTATTTTATTCATGTTTTATTTTTCTAGTAGTTGTACTAGATGTGCTACAGCAAGAAGTGTCTACTTCCGAATCGGTAACTGGAGTTTGGGATATTTCTTGACCCTTGTCATAGCTAAAGTCGTATACATTTGAGATATTCTTCGAAGTACCAAAATTTACAGGATTTTGGATAGCAGCAAACAACAGATAATGAACTGATGACGATAAGGACTGATAAAGCTCTTCTTCCCAATCAATTACTCAATATAATTGCTTGTGATTGTAAGATTGGTTGCAAAACTAAACGTTGCGCATGCAAAACCATTGGCATCACATGCAGAAATTTATGCCACAATGGAAGGAATACTTTGTGTCAAAATGAAGATAATATTGTTAACGAGGCTGTGGTTGATGAAGAGCCTGAGCAATTAGAAATTAGTCCTGATATTCATGATATTGAAGAATTCGAAGATGGTAATTATGAAGAAGATGTTTGTATTTCAGAACAGAATTTTATGAACAATTTTTGGAGGGTCACGGCACTCTAGATTAAAAAATAAAATTTGCTATAAAAATTTCAAAATGGCGGACAGAATCATGAAATAATACAGTCATATGGACAATGACCTGTAGATTTCAAAAATGCAAGAATACATAGTTTGTTACATATAAAAACAAAAGGTGTGGTCACTTCCGGTGAATCCGGAAGTCGTAGCAACTTGATAGATGAATCAAAAAATGTGGTTTTGGTAACATGTGGCACGTGCCAAATTTAATCTTGATCCTACCAAAAGTAAAGATATGGCGGCCGGAAGTGATCTCGCTGACACCTGGTATGTGAATATTGTTTCGGTATTCATAACGGAGCTTTAAACACGGGGCTTCGGAGTACTACGGTGCGAAACCCTCTTTCAAAGTTGTATTAGACGTTGAGACGAATCATTTGATGGCCCACATCGTGGTGAAGTTCCAAACACGGGGGCTGCATTTTTGGGAGGCCAGGCACAAGTATCGCCATATAATACCTGCTATCATTATTTTATCTAATCTCTAATTTTATTTTGTATTTTTTTACTCTGTTCTATTCACCTTTATTTATTTTAATGTCTTCTGTTTCTCCTTTCTTTTACATTATAATATTTGAACATAAAGCCATTTTATTTAAATTCCTTCTACATAAAGAAAAATACAATTCATAACAATAAATTATACGGACATAACTTCTTCTTCTTCTTCTTAGCGGTGCAATCATAAATCGCGGCACTCAGGCCTAGTGGCCCATTGTGCATCCGCTAACTGATCAGTGGATGTCCCCATCCAGGCCGGACTCCAGACCAAAGGTCAGAATCCTTCCCAGCGGGGCATTCCTTACCTCCTACGGCAAAGGGAAGCCTATACCGAAGTGCTTGTATCTCAAGTTCATGAGACTGGGGCATGAGGTTAGGAGGTGGATGGAAGTTTCCTCCTCCTCTCCACAAAACCTACATTCGGGGTTGTTAACCACTCCGATGTTGTGCAGGTGTTTCCTGAAAGAGCCGTGTCCAGTCAGGAGACTAACCACGATCCTAACTTGCTTTCTGCCTAAATGCAGTAAATGCTCCGCCCTGTTCGGCAAGGGTCCTGGGATGAGGAGCTTCACTTGTCGAAGTCCTGGGTGGGAGTTCCAGAGGTCCACAAACTGGGAGTGAGACTAGTCCTCTATTGACCTATTGGCGTTTGCTTTAGGGTAAGCCAGTGCTGGCTCCGGGCCCCTCAAGGGCTGGTGAGAACCCTCTCTGGCCAGAGCATCTGCCTGCTCATTACCCTCAATGTTACTGTGCCCAGGCACCCAGAGAAGCCTGACCCAATTGGATGAGCCAAGTTCGCAGAGCGCCTTTTTACAGTTCTGAACCAAAGAAGATTTGGTTTTAACTGATGCCAGGGCCTTGAGGGCCGCTTGGCTGTCACTACATATATATATGTGTTTGTTAGAATATGCCCTGCGGATATTCTCCTGTACGCAGACTAAAATAGCGAATATCTCGATCTGGAATACCGTTGTGAATTTACCCAGAGCATAGGTGAATTTTGTCCTGAGTTTCTCACCATATATATGCCATATAACTAACTAACCGACCGTTTGCTCTGACTGCGCGCGAACAAAATCTATTCTCTCGTATTTTTTCATTTTCTTTTGCTCCGCCGGCGCATATCGCTTCAGAGGTACACCTCTTATAGCATAGTAAGATAACTTTATCAACAACAGTTCATGAGGAATACAGTCGAAGGATTTGAAGAAGTTGCATAAAGCTAGGGTATGTTTTCCATTCTCCATATCCTCGACTTTATTACCCACCACCTGCTGAACAGCTTGTATGGTTGAAATTTTAGATCGAAAACCAAATTGGAAATTTTGAAATTATCGTATTTTGTTCAAGAAACTTGGTGAGCGACCATTTTAATAAAATTTCTAATAATTCACCAGAAATAGGTACAATTGAGGCAGGGCGATAGTTATCTAATGCCCTATGTCTCCCCTTTCAAAAAGCGGAATAACTTTCGTGATTTTAAAAGAGCCCGGAAAAATTCCTTCGCTAAAACATCTATTTATTAACATGGTAAATGGAAGCAGAATTATATCGATGGTCTCCTTAATTATTTTACTACGTAAAACTACTGCATCAAAAACTTCGTAAGTAGTAACAGGGCGTGGAAAAAAGTTTGCTACTTTAGGTATTTTTGGTAAGGTGTCCCTAAGTCCAAATCATTATTTGGTAATGAAGCAAGAATATTATCAGCTACAGTACTAAAATATTCATTAAAATCGTTCACCGACAGTTTTTGTATCAATTTTAGATGAGTACTTATTATTACGTTCATAATTTATCAATTTCCAGGCATCTCTAGCTTTCTTTTCGGTATTTTTGATGTCTAATCATAGGCAACTTTTTTGCTTCGTTTATAGCAATTTTGTATTCTTTATGCGAATCTTTATATAGTTGAAATCGACAGGATTCTTGGGAATAATGCACACAACCTTAATGCTAGACAAAGTATCGGGCATTTTATGTAAAGATTCATTAAACCATATTATTGGTGGCTTGTTAGTAAATGAAAATTTTTTAAGGGGAATGTGCCGATCAACTAAAATTTTATAATTATTACCGAAAAATAATCTCCTAAATTGATAAATTTTAAAGAATCCTCAGTAATACAATGTTCTGATATCTAATAAACACACCTCATCATACTTGTGCTTATTCAGAAATAGCCTTAATTTTCCTTAATAAACACAGAACAGATTCTAATTTATTTCCTTTCTATGGTCGCGGTCGGGACTCCTTAATATGTCCGATACATGATTTTGTTGTTCCCCGGTATAATGTTCCGCTGTCGCCATATATTATTGCCATAAGCCGTGTATTATTTTGACGATTTATAGGAAAACCCAATTAAGTTTCTTGTGATAGTATCTCAAGAGTCTCTAAAATTGTTAGGAAACAGCATCGCCTAGTAAAAGCATTTTCTTTACGTCCTACGTGTTAATTTATACGACATTTCAGAATCATATTTCCTTAGTAAGCCCTAAGTTTTGACAGTTTTATTTACCAGCAACGTGAAGAAGTGTTTGCGGTAGCTTTTCCTTAAAAGAATATTAGGTTTCTTGTTCCATCAAGTCATATCTCGCCGATGAAGGGGAAAGCCAGAATTGACAGATAGGTGCGCAACTTTTTTACGACTAAGCGTAAATTTATATCTTGAGTGAACATTATTACTAGAGAAAGTAACCAGGTTGGATCAAATGATGATGATAGTTATTTTGAAGAAAGATGCCTCAATCATTAGTGGCTACATAGACAGGTCCAGGAGATTATGCTCTCGATGGCGCAATTTAACACTAATTGTAAAGTTAAAATTCAAACGACGAAAATACGCGTTACTTTACTAAGGGTATGCGTTTTTAAAGTAAATTTAAATTGTAAAATAGTAATAGGTCAACCAGCTATATCAATTGGGACCTTCTCTCATTTTCTTTATTTGAATTTTTTTCGCATAGGCGTGTTTCACATTTTTTATGTACTGTGTTGAAATACGCAGGTGTTTGCACCGAAGGCCCTAGCATGTTTTCAGGGTAGAGCGGGATCTTATTTTGGCGCCCCATAATCGAAGATAATTGTGTAATTAAAAAACATTCAGTAGGTATAGTTGAAGTAATCAGTTCCCGACACATAAAAAACGTAACAAAATTTACGACCTCATTAAAATACCGGTACTCTCTGTACTGCTGTTCGCAAATTGACTCGCTTACCTTTATAGATTTTTAATGTGCGTCGGGTCGTTTGATGACAGGCATGCCGCCATGGCTCGCGGCGATAATAGTTGTCGTAAAGTTTTTGTTGCATTTTTTGAGTGCAGAGAAGCCCTTACTTGGACTATACGCGTGAATTTTGCGCCTACCTTGATCCGACACCTGAAGCGGCGGTTCTTCTCGCCATATGGTAGGGCAGACATTGTGTGTTTGTCTATTCGATTAATTAAAAAATGAAACGTGTTAAGTAAGGATACTTCGGGTTACTTCTTGTTCGGACATTTTACCACTACAACGTTACAGTGTTAGTGTTATTTTGCGTTTTTGTGGATATCGAGTAGCAAATGTGCTGCAAGTTCTTGATATTACTTTATCACATTCTCCATAAATAATAAACAAATTTAAAAAGTCTTCGTGGGTGTAATTTAAACGTGCCGGCATTTTTTAACATAAGATAATGATTGATTGTTTCTAATCATGGCTATTTTGATGAAATGATTACAACAATTCATGAATTTCATATTTCAAAAAGTTGTAACTTTAACCCCGACAATGCTAATATCAGAAAAAAGGGAATTCAATTTTACACAACTTGACGTAAAAAAATACAGGGTGTTCCATTTGACCTACACAAGTTTCGCTGTTTGAAGTTGACAAAATGTAACGCGAAAAGCGGAACACTTAGTATGATATTATTGAATTTATTTCAGTTGTAGAACGTAGTTCTCCTTGTGTTCTTTTTACGTGACAAGAAGCAAATGAGGATCTTTTACACGAAAAAAGTTATAACGGTTATTGCACACCGTTGCACCTGTCAAATTTTCTATAAAATGTCAAATATCTCTATAGGTTTAGGTATAGGATATGCTACATATTTTCGACTCAGAATTTTATGCTCTTTTCGAAAACCCTAAAATATATAGGGTATTCCATTTGAAATAAGCAAGTTGGTATAAGCGGAAGTGCCAGCTGCTTGTAATTATTTTTGTTGGATTGGCCACACCGACATTAGTAATTATCTAAATTTTCAAAATTTTCTGATGCGTACTTTTCTCTATATCGATCGATTCAGTTCCCGGTAAGACACTCTGTATATTGGTGAAACATTGGTTAATTTTCCTACCTACTCTAAATCATAATTAATATTCTCTTGTTGCTAAGATCTGCCAATAATAATATAATATATTCTCGAATATAGCACATTATTCTTGTTGTCCAGCAAGGACCGCGAGGAGGTACGAGCATTTCCTTGCAAAAAATGTGGGTACAGAGTCAAGATTTTCGATATTAAAATAGCTAAAATAAATAATGAAGATCTCTAAATTCTTTAAATAAATAAAATGTTATACTTATATCGATAATCCTATTCAAACCATTAATTTCTACTCACTAAACAGTTCACTACCATCTTCTGAATATATCTACATATATTAATAAACGCTTTAGATTAGGACTACTGCTATTTCCTAAGTCAATGTATTTATCTTCAGTTTTAATCACATGCTGAATACATTTTTGCCAATAACCTGGTGTTATTTCTCTTATTTTAGCTTTAAGAGATCGATTACTCTGGCATCAAGTTTGGGAAAAGCGTCATTTTTTCGAATGCTTCTTTTAGCTGACTCCATATTGGTTCGATCGGTTTGAAAATACAAAAATATGGGGGCAACCATGTAGATTGTATATTGTTTTATGGGGTCGTTTGGCTTCGAACAGCCTTACTTCACTTCGACCTAAGAGATCTTTTGTGATTTACCCTACATCTAGTTGTTGACCAGGACTCCAGACTTTTTACAAAGCTTGTGATTTTCTTGGGGGCTAATTTAATTTCCCTATGTCTTCAGGCGTTCTAGGAATTTTAGCCTAGTGTGGACAAACACCTTGCATTTACAAAGTATATGTTCCGCAGTTTCAGTTGCAGTATCGCAATATCTGCATTTGTTGTCTACCGCCTTGCCCATATTCTTGAGATGATATCTCAAAGGGCAGTGGCCAGTTAGAAGACCTGTGATTAGTCTTAATTCGGACTTTTCAAGTTCTAGAAGTCTTGTGGCATTCTTTGTCGAATAAGTTATAAACTGTTTCGCTTGTCTTTGGCCTGGAGTATTCCTCCAGTAGGACTTTTTCTGGTTCTTTTCCCATTCTTGGATCTCCTCCGCTATGTGTCCTTTGGCCAGGCCACAAAACGGTTCGGATCCAATGAATGGTGCTTTAGCTCATTTTTTTGCAAGGCTCTCAGCAAGTTAATTTCTTTGTACGCCCTCATGCCCTGGCGCCGACATCAAGGTAACCTTGTTGTTGTTGGCCAGTTGCTTCAGGGATTGTTTATATTCCCAGGCAATTTTAGACTGAAAGGTATGGGACCCTAGAGCTTTTAGTGCTGCCTGATCATCTGATAATATCGGATGCCTTTATTTAGGCATTCCTGGGCACACAGATCTATAGCGTAAATTTCTGCCTGGAAGATGGTTGGGGTGTTACCGAGGGCTTTGGATAGCCTACATTTAGGCCCTGCTACGCCGACTCCTACCCCTTCAGCCATCTTAGATCCATCAGTATACCAGATGAGTAATCCTTGTTCCAATCGCTCGTCTGGCAATCATAAAACTGTATGTCCTTGAGCTCCGGCCATTTTATCAATTACATATTGTTTTGAGAAATTTTACTTCTTAAAAATATCCAAAAGACTTTTCTTTTTAAAATTTTCTTCAAATATCACATTGTGTTTTCGAAGAAATTCTTGAATGTTTTTTTTCTTTGTTCCAGTATTTGGTATTTTTTCGATTTCTCGCGAATGATAAAACAATTATGCTGTTCTTTTCTATATTTGATAGCAATGGAGTCTGAAACCATTCTTCAAAAATGCCCGCAGTCATGTTTTGGTGATAGTCAACGTTTGAATTTTCCAGTTTTTTCTCACTTAATTTGAGGCCGTTATGCGCCCATCCAGTTTCTGATCCACAGTGTAGAATTATTAATCTGGTTCCTTTATTTGTAGGCATATGAACTTTACATCTTCTTCAGCCATCAGTCCAGCCTTTTATTACTGTATCGTGAGTATCATACCAAGTTTCGTCTAAATAATATATTGGTCGTTGTTCATTTCGAAATTTTTTAATAGCTTCCAAATGTTTCATACGCCACCGTACAATTCTGCTGCTTTCCATAAGACTTGCTCTTTCATTAATAACTTTGAACTTAAATCCTATCTTCAGTAGCCATCGCCGAAGTGTTTCACTAACTGACACTAGATTTTTTCTTCTCAGTTCCATATGTATTGATTGTACAGTTGGTATCTAATTTTTTTTCGTACTTGCTATAAATTGCATCTCTTAACAATTTCACCTTAGACGAATATAATGTTTGTGATGTTTCTTTGTCGGATCTAACTTTTCGTTTTTGTACCCTTTCTTTAATTAATTTTTAGTTCTTTGATACGGTGCACCGCATTGGAGAAGATTGCTACACTTATAGACATACTCTATACAGACATGCTCTCACGGGTTTTTTTGTAGAGAATTTGAATCTCTACAGAAAAGTCCTCAGCATTCCTTCTCTATCCATTAAGCTTGTTTTTGATAACGTTTCGAGTTAAAGATCGGAAAACACGATTTTTTTGTATTTTTTTCAACAATAATTATTGTTAGTAATTCGAGAACATCGCATAATTGGAATCTATATGTTCAGCTTAACAAAATGCAATATAATATAATCTATGGAATAGTGTACGTTTCATGTTTTCCAAATTTTGCAATATTTTGACTGGTTTTGTTCCAGTTTGCCTCGTGTATGTGCTAGTATTAAATGCTTGTATTTGTCCGATTGTTAGGACGGGTGGTTCCAGTACATTTTGCATTTTCCTGGGAAACCAGTGTTTATACACTTACTAACTTTAGATAATACGTGGGATGACATCATTTTGTTAATGGCTTCCTCTACGCAATTGTTGTGGGCCCATAAAAGGCAAAGGTTGAGGCATTCCTGTGGGAAAAGTGTAAATAATGATACATCGGGTAGGATAACATTGTGTTATGAGAATTCTCGCCGCCATTCGTCATAAACCGTATGGAATGTGTGATAGTAATTATCATTGTTCTAGAGCCCGTCCTCAACCTTAAAGGGTTGAATAATTTCATTTTTGATTAAGGCAATGCGGCTTTGCATATTACATGTGCCTTCAAGCCTTAGTTTGTCAAAACATAGAGTAATGAACATATAGCCAAGGGAAAAAAGAAGTGTGGATATAGAGATTCTCTTCTCGCTTATATGTACAAGGCGATCCAGAATTGTCTCCCGACCCCTTAAATGGGGATAATACATTTCAGTTTTTCTACAATATCTTCCGGCTCTCTCAAAATATAAAATTCATATTTTAAACTTAGTCATATGCCATCTGGACACTAGTTTACATTGTATCAGTTAATAACGTAATTAGTGATGTTTCCAATAAAAGATATCCCTATAATAAAATTTCTCACTTGGCAATGGGACGAATTTTCAATAATTTTAAAGAAACTGATTCGGCTCAGAATTATTTTAAGAGATAACAGGAAATATTTATAACTACAGACGATGTGGAGGAAAACGTTTTGTTCGTCGTTGTTGAGCAACTAGGTGCATCTATATTATTACAAAAGTTTCAGAACAAACATGAGTTTCGGAAACATCCGTAAGAATAATTTTGGAAAGAACTAAATTTCAACTTCTGAAACGAAAATTCATTCAGTATTAAGGAAAGAAATTTTAATAGGCGATTTTATTTCAGCGCAAGGGTACAAGGGCAAATAGAAGAAGATCGACGTTTTAATAAGGTCATTTTATTTTGTGATAAATCGACTTTTACTTCTAATGGTACAGTCAGCTCGCAAAATTGCAGTTGATGGTGTATTTAAAGTTAATAATTGGTGCATTAGATGTATTGTTCGTATTGGGACATATTTTTTTTGAAATAACTTCAAATCTGAAAGGTACTTTTGTGGTTTAGGCAGGATGAGACAAGTATCCATAGCACTGTTCCAATGAAAAATCTAGAAATTTTTTTTTTGAGGCCACTGGTTTGGTGGTATTTTCATTGGCTAGCTAGGTTTCCAGACTTTATTACTGTGGATTACTTTTTGTGGGGATATCTTAAAAACAAAATATACGCAAGTAGACCATTCCAAAACATAGATGAATTAAAAACTGCTATAAGGCATGCTTGCAATAACAACTGAAGAATTCATAAGTCAATCAATCTAATAATCAGAACCACAAATATATGGAGCGTGAGGGACTACATTTCGAAATGTAGTGCAATATATTTTTTTTCCACTACAATAAACATTTTGTGTTAGACTAGTTACAATAAGTTTTAGAAAAACTACTTCCTTCTTCTTTTTTCTGTGGTTAGGGCCATTCTTTCTTCTGTTATTTAGTTAGAGTTAATAACAATAATTTTCGAAAAAATTAACATTGAAATTAAGGGAACACTTTTGCATCAAGAAATGCAGTATTTTCCCAAAATAATTATTTGATAAAAAAATACTGCCAATTGTTCTCCAAAGTGATCGAATTCGGGAGTTATAATGGAGAAATAAATGTTAAATAGCTGTGTTATTTCAAAAGGAATCCGTACATTAGTCCGATGTGGAAGGTCTAAATGTCCCTTTCAACATTAAAAATTGTCTAACGTTGTGGCAAGTCTGGATAACCACCGTCCTTTGTATTATCCTTGCGGAAGTTTGTGGTAGGTTAAGATTATTTTAAATTCAAGAACTTCCTTATCACAATACCTTTAGTTTGTATAACTGGAATAATTCGTGATTTTTCTAATCGGCATGGACTATGATTTGGACTGGATAGTTCTTTGACATACTCATTGGAGAAATGCCAGCGGATTATATACAGCCCAATACAATCTTTGTCTTGTGTGGGTGCCGAGAACTAAATATCATACATCACCTTGATGCGTTGTACTATCTCAGGATTATTGGCTTGATATACTGACAGTCGGCAACAAAAAGTTCTGGTAAATTCGCACTATTCGTTCTCGACAACGAGGACGTAAGGCAGCACTGGTGTCTGATCCATTCCATGTGAGAGCCTAGCGATTCTAGCACCTGATGGTGTATCCTACAGTTTTTGACGAGGAGGGGAAACCCTGATGGGCTCCCAACCTGAGCTGGAAGTGTCATACTCTTGCTGACTAAAACCCCTCTTCACAGGATCGTTTGTGAACACACCGAGCGCACTGTAGCCTCTTAGGCTTATTGTGCACTCCCTGTCCTGATCTACAATTCCCATTTTAATGATCCTGTGCCACTGATGAGGTGATACAAGTCTGAAAATGGGCGATTTTTAATGCTTTTCGGGTCTGTTTGTGTTTGCCCGTAAATATTATATCTTCTGCTGGCTAGTGCTTCACATTTGTATATAATATGATCCACCGTCTCTGATACCTTACTGCACAGTCTGCAGTTAAGGTCGCCATTGAATTTCCCAATTATGTGTAGGTGCTTCTTAACAGGAAAACGTCCCGTTAAGAGACGTGTTACAATTCTCAACTGCAACCTGTTCTTTGTGCGCAGTTCTATGGTTTGTGTTTTCCCATGTCGGACTGTTCCTCCAGTAATTACCCCCTAGCTGGGCCTTTAGTAATGCCCAGCACAGGCTCTGGGCTATTGAATATGTTAGCTGCTCCTTGTCTAGCAACTTCGTCAGGTTTTTCAGTGAAGTCTATTCTGGTGTGTCCTGGCACCCAGAGTAGTTTAACTCTGTTCCGATCGCCCAGAACTTCAAACTCTTCATGGTAGTCCCACACCAGTATGGAGGACACTTTGTTAGAGGCTAATGCCTTTGTTGCGGCCTGACTGTCCGATGCAATGAAGATCTGCTGGTTCACATATCGTCGTTTAACATTCTCACGTACACACTCAAGTATCGCCAGAATTTGCGTTTGAAATACGTAGAGAAATGCGTAAAGTCCAAGAGAAAGGCTTATACTCGCCCTCTCCATGTATTCCTGCTCCAGCTCCGAGTCCAGCTCCTAATTCCATCCTAGACCCGTCCATATACCAGACCAGACCAGGCCTTTGCGTAATATCTGAGACACTCCTGCTGACCAATCCTTTCTATCTCCAACATATACACTGAAGGGCTTAAATGTAATTTTTGGAACCACGTAGTCTAATATCATGCTCAATAAAGGATCTACTAGGATCCTACAGTTAGTGTAAGGGACCTCTATACTCATTACGTGGCTTCGATAGAACAAGACGTTAATAACATCATTTTGATATGCTGCAATGAATCCTCTGTCTCCGGCTTAGCCTAGCTGACTTTAAAAAGACCAATGTCAGACTAGTCGATAACCTCAGTGTTTCTATGTTCCTATAATATGTTGTCTAAACATGTTTGTCTATGGTATGCCTTTGTTTGATCACCATTATGATTACTATTATCATTATAATTGATTAATTCCACTGCTTTGTATTTCCTACACATGTTATACTATTTCCCGATACTCAAAATCAAAAATGTATATGATTTTATATAATAATCAGCTGAAATCTTTCTTTATACATAAATGTTGAATTCATATATTACTCTTAAAAGCTCAAAGTTTTTGGTTTAGTTTCAATTGCTTCACGAAAGTAAACCAATTACAATTAACCACAGTTATTAGGTACCGAATATAACTTAATTACAAGAATAATTTTATTAACAAGGTTATGAAATTAATACTTGAATTGCGTAATCAATTACTGTCCAGCTTTGATTGTGAGCACCTAATTAGACACCAACTTTAATTATAACATTAGGTAACTTCACGAATTTATATTCAGATCGAAATACATGCGTTACAGTTTAAACGGTAACTTTTTTTCTTTAGAACAAAGAAAAACTTATAGTACAGTTCAGTATTATGTATGTTATGTTCGATCTACTAACTTATATTTTCGAGTATTTCTGAATTTTCATTCTTCCAGAACCTGAACAATAAAATACGGACACGTCTTTTGTTCGACATTCGGTGAGCTTTTCTAGCAAAGATTTAACAGAACCGCTCAGACTTCAACTGTAGGAACAAATACGTTTATGAAGTAAATGTGAACTTCAAATAGACCTGTTTGGTCCGGTCAGTAACCTGGGTTATTGGAAAATTCTTGAAAGTTTAAATCTATCTCTTATAATATTACTTAGGATATGGCTGCGGAAGCACATCTCGAATAAAGATAATAGCACCGTTTGTTCAATACAATAACCTATTTTATATAATAAAACTCGAATTGTTCTTAACGCTGCCTCTGCAAATCAAAACTTAAATCTATTTTTATTATTACTTAGAGTATGGCTGCGGAAACATTGTCAAAATACGCAATGCGAATAATTCTTTAGGTTAGTTCGTTAGGTTAAATATGTTAATATTATTTGATGTACTATTGTTGCTTATGGTAGATAATTTCCCTTGCCCTTGACATTGCTGATGCGTTTGAGCTGCGGTAAATCTTTTATTTTAATTTCATTCCTTTGTTGTAAAAATTTATTACATAGCTTAATGGTTTTTCATTAATTTTGTTCAAATGTGTTTTACTAATGTCTTTTATTTATTAAAAAATGTTACCTTTTATTTTATTTTCACCGCCTTTTTGTTGCAGTAAGTAGTAATAGTGTTCATTACTATGCAATAATTTTTTACACTAATTTTAGTGAAGAAAGCAAAATAGATAGGAACAGCAATTGCATTGAACAATGTTAGCTCCTTTCCCTGATTATATATTTTTGGGAAAGAATTGAGGCAGCATATGCGGACGACTAGTTGTTTTAAGCTGGTGCAAAGAGTCGTAGATTCGGAGTACTTGTAAGAGATGTGAAACTTACCCTCTTTGAAGGAGAATGAAAAATTGATTTTATTTGGGCACCATCTAGAGTTGATAATTAGTTGAGTTGTCTCTTTTTCTCATAAAACCAGTCTCCTATAGTCGAGACTGAAATTATTGGTAAGGGAAATTAAAAAAATTGTATAAAAAGAATGATAAAATATATTACATAAATAAATAAATATTATGATGTGAAGTTGTTTGAAATATAAATTTATCTGAAATTATATGTTTATAAAATTGTATTAGCGAACAAAAAATAACTGATATAAAAAAATTAATAATGCATTTTATACCAATCTTCTAGATTTCCAGACTAAGTATGGCTGAAAGTGGAAAGCTCTAATACTGCAATTCAGGCCCCAATTGTCTCTTGGAAAATCCAATCTAAATATATTTGGCAATTACGTAAAATTAAACGTGAATGCTAAAGGACTACTAAATAAATCTGCTTAATACGTAAAAGTAATTAATATGTATTATTGTTCAATACATAAAAGTAAATGTAGAAGCAGAATTAAAATAAATTTAGGGTAGAATAAATGTAAAATTAAACTTAAATTTAATGTAGAAGCTGATTTGCAAACTATAAATTGCCAAAAATGAGACAGAAAAGAATATTTTATTACCATGTGGTAACATGTAGTATTTTAATTACTGATTGAATTAAAAAATTGAATTTAATACATTTACAAAAAAAATGAAATTGCATTAAGAACAAAATTGAAAATTATTGAAATTTAAATTACTAATAAATAAAATCTACCTGGTAGTGTTAAACACAACTAAACGTGGATATGTAAATGTAATGAGGATCGCACAGTTAAAGTTTTTAGACTCAATCAGATACAATTCGGTAGGCAAATGATCCGGTCGTGATTTTAACTAATAAAGTAAACTTTTTATATTACCTTCTACAATATAATACCAATATACAATCTATGAAAGGAATCTTTAATCAATAACAGTTTAACGTTGGTTGCATACCACGTATTAGATAGTTACTTTGCAATTTGTATACATAACCAAAAATACGAACTGTCTTAATAAATTGCAAAATCGTTTACAAACTGTTTTGTGAGAATTCAGTAAATATATTACATCTTATAGGATACACTATATAACAGGAGAATGAGCAAGTTTCAAAGGTAAAGAAAATAGCCACATGTACATAATAAGTAAACAAAGTATAAAACTTAAATATGAAAAGAATGTAAATGTTGTTTAGGCTAGGTAGATATAGACAATTGGTTCTGAAGTGCTGTACCAGAGATACATAATTTAGTGTTGACTGAGTTCCTAGAATACAAAAATAGGTATATAAAACAATGTGAAATAATTTAGCAGTTATTCAAAGAAAATTTCTGATAGTTGAAACAGTCTGACCTACAAAAAATGAATCAAACTGCTATACAGATCGTGCTAAATATAAGTAAAGTACCAGTTATTATATAAACTTGTTAAATTGGCATAGGCCATGTAAAGTGTATACGAACTTAATTAAAACCGTATAAAAACTAAAAGCCGACAAAAACAGTCGGCATCTCTTTATTGTACACGGGCGAAGGTAGTAAATAGAGATGCTTGTCATAAGAAAATGATAAGATTTTCGGGCGTTATTATATTATCCCCTGTTTCAAATGGTCTCCAGAAAGCCATGGTAAATTAATAAATAATTAAAATATTTCACCTTTTATATAGCAGTAAATATTTATAAATATGAACAATAACTAACTAAACTCCTACGCTTGATATTATAATAGGTATTTATGCACTGCACTGGCATATTGACAGCACATCTCATCGACTTCTGAGAAAATTTACGTTTTTTTGTGCTAGTAGGCCTCTCTGTTTTATTATCTTTAAACCAGTGCAGTCGTAGATGGTTCATTCAGGCTGATTACATTGCCAGTCTCGACTCGCCTGCACAGTTTCAACTACCGTTCGAATCTCGATACCATTGCTAAATATATGGGACAAAATATCAAGTTCAGTGCACACGGTCCTGTGCTTTAACACTGACCAGTTTCAATTTTGCCCGTATAAAGTATAACAACAAAAATAAAAGATAAATAAGTATTTTTTAAATAGGGCAAATAAAAGAATGAGTTACCTATTTTGGTTTTTTGATATCGTGGCTTGTTTAAAGATTTTTTTAAATAAGAAAAATCTAGTTAGGTTGCTCAGCTACTGATTGTGCCCAAAAGAATATGAGACACAAAGTTGCGTACCAGAGATCTTTGGATATCACGGCACATTAAGCATCAATATCTGCCAAGTTCATATCGTGGCCACCTAGACTTAATACAATAAAATGGCTATTAACCGTCATTTTAAAAATAAATGTCATGTTGCCGATACATGGTTGGAAAGAGAATTTAAAGACGAATCAGATAGGTAAAAAAATATACAGGGTACCATTTAAAATGCCAAAGTTTGGCTCACTTCCGCTTAAAAAGGCAAGTAGAAGAAACTGTTTGATAGGCTCAAAACAAGAACAATTATGTAATACACAATTCTCCCACATTTCAAAATTTTAACTTATTAAATAGTAAAGTTACAGAGTGTTACATGTCTCCTGTGTCACTCGGTATATATTAAGTTGTTTGTAAATATCTCTTAATATCTCCATTTAAGATTTTCTGCTACACGCACGCCTTGAGTTTCAATGTTTAAAAAAAAAAAACAGTCCTTCAACTGCTGCGCTGCTTACCTTTGAAAAAATAATCAGATCGGCAAAAAGTTGTAGAGGATCTACTTGCACTTTTAGCTTCATTATTAAGGGAGACATAATTCCAGATTTAATTTTACTTCCGAACGATTGATCAGTAGGAAAAAAGGAAAAGCCGCACAGAACCGAAACGTCCCTTCGCCCACAGATAATAATTAAACGAATATTGGGGAAAAAAATTTATTTAAATTGTAATATTGATTTTACTCACGACATAAAAAATAAAAGTAATAATAAGGAAATGAGGCTGAATTAATCTTAAATAGGTATCAAGTTTAAAAGCATTTTCTAAACCATTTCCATTCCTTCTATGGCATTTCCTTAATCGTACGATAAAGTTTTCAATCACGCGTTCACACATTTCGGGAGGTATTTTACGGATGCGCCTTTCAACTTCCATTTCGTTTCGGAATACAGTATTCCGAAGTGTGTGGGTATATTTTAAGTTTCCTTGAACAAAAGACGCTGCGAGGAAGCGTTCAATTTTATATTCTTAGTGTACCGAGTGATTGTGCGAAGGCAGATTTCCCTAATACTCGAATTAAAAGGGGATAAAATCATGGCTAATTTCATAAATTCACTTTAGCCTATAAAATGCACTTTAAGATAAAGTTGAATAGAATAGAATAGTTTATTTTCTAAACATGTGTACATGTGTAGAAAATAATGTGAACTGATACCGTTAGGACATTAACTTACAACTTTTTATATTCGTCTAAACAAAAAGTAAAAACCTATGTACATAGGTTGTTACTTATACAAATACAAAATGCATCACAATGTGCAAATATTTTATATACTTTTAATTATCATATTTGTAATATTTTCTATAGAATAGAGTAGTTTCATCATTTAACAAAAACTCAGCTTGCTTGCCTTATTAAATGACCATGATTGCGAGTTACAGAATTAACAAACTTGTAAAAATGTTTGTTTTTAAACACTAATGTTTCAAATATCTCGCTTAATATCTATTATAGAAGAATAAAATTTTAGAAATAGTTATCCCATTTTTTGTGAGCTATATTTCGATTTTTTTTTTTTATACATTTATTTAACGTCGGCCTATTTCCGCTACTGAGGCCTAACACCGACGCCTGTAGACGAGCTACCCCCAACCAGGAATTTTGCCGAACCTCTTCCCTTAAGAAGAGTAGGGATCTTTTACTTGCCTAACATTTAATAGACAAGGGACCGACGACTTTACATCCCCTCCGAAGGATGGTATATCTCCTATACAACCCTCGCCTAAGGTTGTATAGCTTCCGCGCATACACTGATATACAAGCCGCTGGAAGATGTGTGAGGCGAGAACGCGGTTTTATTTCAATAAAAAGAAATTTGAAATCCATAGCCTACTTTGTGAGATATATTACAAAAACCTGAAAAATAGGAAAACCACAAACGGTTATAGCTTCCTTATTTGAGGAGATACGAAAAAAGTTAAAGGGATGAAAGTTGACGGCAAAGACAATAAGAATAATAATACGCTTTTGTGCAAAAATTAAAAGAACAAATTTCAAAGTAGGCCATGACACCATTAATTGCATTTATTTTTTCTCTTTCCAGCGATATAAAACATGTCACAAAAATTTTAACTGGCAGTGTCAATATTTAATAGTGTCAATATTTAATATTTTACGAAAACCACAATTCATATTATTAAATCGTAAAAATCAGCTATGCCATGATAGTAAAAATCACTTTATAATAATTATAATTCAATAATCATTTATTACAATTTAATACAATCAAACAAATATCTCATTAATAAAAATACAAGTACAAAATGAACATCCAAAAAACGAAAACTATGTACTACATACTATCTACTACCATACTAAAAAGAAAATGTGTGTTATTTATTTTTCTAACTACAAATGCTCAAATTTGCACCATGCATAGTGGGATCGATCTGGGTTTCGAAACGACAGTGTTTTTTTGAATTTTTTCTTTGTGTATATTATGTAGTCGGGCTCTCTCTATCATCTGGTCATGTTTGTGGGCGCGAGGCGGTGGTGAAGGGGGAAAATTTACATGTAAATATAGGGAAAATCAGTTTCTCGCACATACCTCATTTAGTTTAATTCGGATCGAAAAAGTGTAAAACGGATAAAATAAAGGGCTTGCGAAAGCGCGTAAACTGAATTTCGACTCATGATAGATAGATAGATAGAATTTATTCATGACATACTTGCAATTAATAATATTTGCATACGTCATAAAAGTAGTATAAAATATAAAAGTGTATATATAAAAACATAAAAAATAAAAAAAAATTAAAAGACAATAAAATACAATATGCGTAAGTTAAAAAAATTAATAAATACACAATAATAAAAAAAGAACAATATTACAACTATAAAAAAATAAATATATACACATATACAAATATATATACAGACACATATGTATACAAACACACATATATACATATATATATATATATATATATATATATATATATATATATATATATACACACACACATATATATATATATATATATATAAAATTGTCAGAAACCCAACAACAGTTAATACAGAAAGCCACAATATATAAGTTATTAGACAGACGATAAGTTAGATAAGGTGTCAAAATATTCGCCATATGTATAAAACGCATTTTGCAAAAGAATATGTTTTATTTTTTGTTTAAACATGCTTACACTCATATCGACATTTTTTATGTTATTAGGTAACACGTTGAAAAATTTAAATGATTGATATGAGAAAGAGTTTTGCGATTTGCTTAGTCTATATTTTGGTAATCTTAAATTTGTTTTCGTTCTAGTATTGTGGTAGTGTATGTCCTCCTGCTTGGTAACTTTGTCGTCACTTTTTAATTTTTTAATATGACACAAACTTTCATATATGAAACATGATGGCAGGGTTAAAATATTAAGACTTTTGAAGAGCGGTTTACAATGATCATCATATTTAGCATCCGCCATTATTCTTACGATTTTTTTTTGTAATTTAAAATTTTTATTTAAATGGTATGATGATCCCCATACTATCACTCCATATGTCATTATACTGTGGAAAATTGCAAAATAAGCCACTTTTAAGCAATCTTTTGTTGTTTTATTACTAAGTTGCCTTATGACATAAATGGAAGTTGATAGCCGTTTTGACAAGTTTTGAATATGGGATAAAAAATTTAATGACGTATCCAAATACACACCGAGGAGTTTGATAGGTTCAATGTATGCTTCATTATTTTTTGTTGAAAAATGTAAGGTTTTCGTTTTATTATCATTTATAGTAAGATAATTACTCCTCGACCAATGTTTAATTAGATTATCGAATTCTTTACTGCTAATACACAAGTTGGAAAAAAGGGTGTCCCTTAGCAAAAATGTGGCATCGTCAGCATATATTATTGGTAGTACTTCAGGAGTCAAATTGAATGACAGATCATTAATATAGATGATAAACATCAAAGGCCCTAGGACAGACCCCTGTGGTACCCCGTAATTCACATTTGAAAGTTTGGACACTTTACCATTAAATTTAATACATTGTTGACGGTCTGCAAGATAAGACGTAAATATACTTAAGGCATTTCCTCTGATCCCATAATAATCTAATTTTTGTATCAAAACACTATGGTTGACAGTATCAAACGCCTTGGACATGTCATAAAATTTAGCGGAGCATAATTTTCGCTCTTCAAAAGCTTCTATAATGTTTACATACATTTCGCAGATTGCGTTAACAGTGGATTTCCCTTGTCTATATCCAAATTGAGCACTAGTTAGTAGATTATTTTTTTCAATATATTCTAGCAATCTATTTTTTAGAACGATTTCAAATATTTTGGAGATGACCGGTATAATGGAAATAGGCCTATAACTGTCTGTATTATTAAACTGTCCTTTTTTGTGTATAGGAGTAACTTGCGATTTTTTAAAAATTTCTGGATAAATTCCACATTCAATACACATGTTTATTAAATGTGCAATAGGCTTTGCAAGTACATCACCAACTAATTTTAAAACCTCGCTATTAAGATTGTAAATATCTCTAGATTTACTATTTTTTAAGTGTGATATAATAGTTTTGATTTCCAGATCACAAACTGGAAATAGAAAAAAAGATTTGTTTGCCTTAGGTGCGTTTTTTACAAAATCTGAAAACTTTTTGTCATCAACATTTTCAAAATTAATCATTAAGTTGTTTATAACATCGAAGAAGAAGTCTGAGAAATCATTAGCTGTTAAGTCAGAAGTTATATTGGTATTTTTATTTTTTCTATTTTTATTGATAATATCCCATGCTGCTTTCTATTTGTTATTAGAAGTTAGAATTCGTTTACTATTAGATTTTAATTTAGATTGTTTTTTTTTATTTTTATAATCTTTTTTTAGAGTATTATACACCTGCAGATCGTTTTCATTTTTTGTCGTACAAGCAATTATATGGACAGCGTCCAAGGTATCTTTTAATTGTTGTATATCATTATTAAAAACAAAGTCGATATTATCTAATTGGATTTTTTTATTAGTTTTTCCCGATAACATTGATTATAAAATTTTGATAAAATCTCGACTAAGAAGTTTGCAGATTCGTCAGGATTTTTTATTTCATAAAAAGCATGCCAATTTATATTATTTACACATTCAATAAACTGTTGTTTACTCCTTTCAGTCATAGGTCTACATAATATAAAATCGTCTTTTATTTATGGAAATCGTTCCAGCGGTTCTCGAGATATTGCAATTTGAAGGTACAGATTTGTATCGGAGAAGAAAACAAGCGCAGTAATTCAGCACACGTGCAGCGGGATGCCGGGGGAGGAGCTCCCACTTCTCTCCCTTCTCTCTCAAAAATACACGTCCCACTCCGCTCGTCCGGTTTTATAAATGTATCACGCGCGCGTGCAGGCCAAACATGAATTTTTCTGAAAACAATAACAATCCCTCTATCATCTTCCGCCTACATAATATACACAAAAAAAAATCGAAAAAAACACTGTCGTTTCGAGGCTTTTTTCGTGCCAGATCGATCCCACTACCATTCTAATACACAAACGTGCTCTACGAGATACCTCATGCATTACATTTTGGAGCATTTCAGGAGTAATTGCCTCACATGCGTTTCTAATTTTGGTTTTGATGTCCTCAATAGCTTGAAATGCCTTGTCTTTAATGTAACCCCAGACGACAAAATCCAAGGGAGTAATATCTGGTGATCGAGCTGGTTATAGAATGGATCCGTAGGTGCCTACCCAGCTATCTGGCATAACTTGATTTAAATAACTTGTACAAATTACAGCAGTGTGAGGTGGAGCCCCATCTTGTAGAAAATATAATCTTTCTGCCACTGTTAATTCATAAGAAAATCTTGAAGTTCGTTTTGCAGGAAATTAAGGTATCTACGAGCAGTTAATTTGCCATCATAAAAATAAGGTCCATTAAATTTAGTACCTAAAAGACCCACCCAAATATTCCTAGAAAATCTTTCTTGGAAAGCAGTCTCTCTGCACTAATCTGTATTTTCTCGTGTCCACTTATAATGCATATTTCTATTGAAAAATCTATTATTAGAAAAATTTGACACGTCCGACCAAAGAATTTTGCTACATATCAGCGGGTCATTCCTTTTTTAAATTAACAACCATCTACAAAATCTTACTCTCCTCGGCTTATTTCCCTCATTTAAATGTTGAACTTTCTTCATTTTGTAGCATCGAAATCCGTTTTTTTTTAAATATTTTTCTTGCACTGTTTTTTTTATGCGACAGTTTCTCTGAATTTGTCTCAAAGAGGATTTCTACATTTTGGTTGACATAATTCAATACTCTATTCACTTTTCTTACATTATCCGCAACATGCCCTCGTCTTACTACTTTTTTTGAACATGCACCGTGCGTTTTTAGATTTTGAACTAACTTCCTAAATATAGTTCGATTGGGCTGCGGAGCGTCTGGAAATCTATCTCCGTAAACCATGACTGCCATCTCAGCGTCGAAATTGGACTGACAATAAATGCTAATCTTCTCGAATTTGTTATTATTGGTGTACACTATAATTACTGATGTCTTAGAACTCGACAACACAACATACAACTGTGACAATCTGTCAAATTTGTTAATAACTGTATACATTGTTTTTCATTGATCATGACAGCTGATTTTTACGATTCCATGACATGAATTGTGGTTTTCCTAAAATATTAAATATTGGCACAATCAGTTAAAATTTTTGTGATATGTTTTATATCGTTGGAAAGAGAAAAAACAAACGGAATTAATGGTGTCATGGCCTACTTTGACATTTGTCCTTTTCATTTTTGCACTAGAGCGTATTTCAAAGCCATCTGCGTTTTTCGAATTTTTTTGATACACATTATTATTCTTATTGTTTTTGTCGTCAACTTTCATCCCTAATTTTTTTGCATCTCCTCAAATAAGGAAGCTATAACTGTTTGTGTTTATAGCTAGTTTGTTCATCAGCAGATTTCACGATGTAGTGCACCTGCCAATCTACCCCCTTTCTATTTCGACATCTCACGGTACTCCAGCTTGCGCAATAACTAAGATATAATTTTAAAATTGCGTGTTTTAGCTTTCTTCGAAATTTGGTTGCAAGCAATCGCCATTATAATTTCTATTCGACATTTGCCGGAGCCATATTCTAAATAATAATAAAAATAGATTTATTTTTTGATTTGGAGAATCCGCATTAAGAACAATTAAACTTTTATTATATAAAATAGGTTATTATATTGAACAAACGAGATGTGCTTCCGCAGCCATATCCCAAGTAATATTATAAGAGATAGATTTAAACTTTCAAGAATTTTCCAATAATCCGGGTTGCTGACCGGACCAAACAGGTCTGTTTGAAGTTCATATTTACTTCATAAACGTATTTGTTCCTACAGTTGAAATCTGAGCGGCCTGAGAGGTCTTTGGATATCACGGCACACTAAGCATCAATATCTGCCAAGGTTCATAGCATAACCACCTAGACTTCATCGATACATGGTTGAAAAGAGAATTTAAAGAGAAATCAGATAAGTAAAACATATATACAGGTTATGATTTAAAATAACAAAATTTGGGTCACTCCCGCTTAAACGGGAAGTTGAAGAAAATGTTTGATAGGCTCAAAACAAGGACAATTATATAATATATAACTCTTCCAAAATTCAAAATTTTAACTTCTTATATAGCAAAGTTACAGAGTGTTACATGTCTCCTGTCTCATCCGGTATACTTTTCTAAATTAAAAAAAAAAATCATCAAAAAATAAATTGTTGCAACAAAGTTTATACGTGGACCAATTATTTTTAATGTTTTCGTTTGAACAATAGAAATAACGATTAATAAACACGATTTATTCTCCTTCAGGACTGTTCAAACAAATACCGATATTAATTCGAAATAAACCTTGAAAGCCTGAGTGGTTTTCGTTAATTGTATACCGATTGGGAAATGTTTACCAAATGAAAATGAGTTTGGTTGGTTTGTCAGGTATTTCCGCAGCGGAAAATATGTCTGTGTATAATGCCGGCTTGTCAGTAATGAAATATTTAGAAACGTAATGAATAAATAATGAGCGAGAAAAGAAACAAACAACGGACGAAAGTAAAATCTCCTTTTGTGTTATTACATAAAGGATATTTTTATAAAAATCGATTTAAATGTCATTTACCGCGATAACTGAATAAAAAAGTTCTTTGTGTTCTTTGAGGACTTTAAATTGACCCCGATAATAGATTCCTCCAACAAAGCGACTTTTAGGCAGCTAAAATACAATTTTGGTTCATTTTCTTGTACTTTTAAAATCTGGTTTTGATTCTCGTTTGTATTCATATTAATAAGCATGACAAAAGTACACGTAATTAGCTTTGTGATAAAAAAAAATATATATGACCCAAGCTATTTCTGAAAATTGGAAGAACCTCTTTAATTAGTGGTGTTGCGGTATCGTTAATTGATTTGCGTTTCACAAAATTTTAAGTGGTGCAGCCGGGTAATGTGTTGTTTTTTTTTTTAAATTTTAGAGGTGGTTTGTTTTATATTATATCTTTTAGAAAGATATACCGTTAATTCATAATATATTTATTTGGCCGTCGTACTCCCGTTACAATTTCTCAAAGTCTCTAAAAGTAGCTTTTATGATGGTAATTTTGTGGTTTGATGATTTAGATGAGTAGACTAAATGGTAAATGGTCCGTTATATCCATGAGATCTACAGTTCCAGATTTTATTTAATGTTTTATTTTATTCTAATTTGTCTAATTTCTGTGGTGTTTATTATTATTTATTATTCATACATCATCTAACAGTACAAAGACTGCTTACAAGATGAGAAACAACACATATTTAATATACAGTAGCTAGCTTAAATATTTAAAATAAAGTGAGAGAGAAGGAATTAACATTAACATCTTAACTGACCAATACTAGAGAAGCAACGAAGACATAAGAAAAGCTAAGAAAAACTTTATAGTGCATGGGAAAATTAGTAGGATTGTTGTACAGTTGATTTAAAAAAAAAACTGGTACACTTTCTTTTAGTTATGTAAATCATTCGTTCTTTGACTAATATTAATAATCTTACAAATGTCACTTTGACGTTAATCAGTGGCGTCATTATTAACAATGGTTCGACATCTAACAGATATTCAAAATCTTCGAATTGTTTCTAAAATTGAAGATGGTTGGTCCATAAGAAGACTTGCGGCTGAATGCAATGTGAGTAAAACCACGATAATGAGTGTTAAAAAACAATGGGAAACTAACCAAACGGTATCCCGTAAAGTTGGTTCCGGTAGGCCCAAAAAGAGCAATAATCAAGAAGATGAAAATCTTATAAATTACCTAAGAGAAAACCCTTTTCAGACTGCAGTAAATGCAATTTCAGAGACAAATTTCCCTGCTTCGGTACCTACTGCTTGCAGAAGAATACAACTAGGAAGCGAATTGAAGAGTTGTTCAGCGGCTAAAAAATACAAACTTTCAGAAGAAAAGAAGCAGGGTAGGACTATTTTTGCACTGAACTATATAATCAATGATGAAAACTTCTGGGGACAAGTTATCTTTTCTGACGAAAAGGTTTTTAAATCCTGTAACGATGGACATGTTCGTGTATATAGGCTTCCCTCCACTAGATACGACGAAAAATATACTTTCGATCCACAAATATCAGGAAGGTTTTCAGTCAATGTCTGAGTTTTTTCCAACAAGACAACTGCTCCATACATATGGCCCATCGTGTCAGGCAATGGTTTCTTAATAAAAACATAGAATTGATACCGTGGCCATCTAAAAGTTCGGATTTAAATCCAATTGAAAATGTTTGGGGACTAATGGTGAAACATATAAGAAAATTAAATAACCATCCAAATAATGCCCAAGAATTGGAAGGGATAATTGAAGACGCTTGGGAGAACTTGTCGCAAGGAGTTGACCTTGCAAGGAATCTGATTTTGTTCATGCCTGCAAGACTTCAGGCAGTTTTAGACGCTAATGGAGCAATGCCAAAATATTAGTTAATTCTGTATTCATTTATTTTATTTTTGATTGTATTTTTATGTCCAGTTTGCAATGTTTACATTTTTTTAAATCTCAAGTGGTATTTTTGTGTTCTTATTTTAAAAATAGAATTATCATTATTCAGTTAGTATTTTAATTACAACCATTAGTAGAATTATCCGTAACAAATATTATTTTTTTAAACAATAATATGGCAGGCTTGAAAATGTTTTGAAAAAGTTATTTTCTAATTATTTTTTGAAATACCATTTGAACAAAACTAAAAAGAAAGGTTTAATAAGTTTAAAAACACTAAGAAAACCAGTCTCCTCCAAAAAACCCAGGTCCGGGGTAAATCATCTCTTCTCCACCCCCTCTCGACATGCCTGGCCAGCCCTATTTACAGACATATGCACACAACTAAACTATTAAGATTTTCGATTACAAGAGTTGTACCAGTTTAATCAACTGTACATATGTAGTATATAAAATATAATTATGATAATTATTGATTGGCGAACGTAGGCAGGGAGCCGCATTATTAAAACATATCAATTTTCTGATTATTGTTATAACAAGAGCAAATATGTGACCCATTTCATACTTTAACACCCTCATAAAAGTTGTATTTATTGATCGATTTTGACCGGTTTTTTTAAAGATATAACACCAAAAACTGCATTTTTGCGCAAAACATCATATTTTATTTTTTTAAATCATGGCCTACCGCGATTTTTCTAGGGGCTAAAATTTTAGAAATTGTATTAGCAATTTTTACGTAAAATCTGAATACATCCCTGTATTCAGCTCCCTCCTAAATAGGTATGTACCAAATTTCAAAAAAATACGAATTAATGACATTTTTGCAGATAAATTTTAAAATATTAGTAAGCATTTATTATTGCAGACATAGTAAGTCATGGGATAAACATCAAAAACAGACAACAAAGTTAAATCTAATAAGCAATGAAAACATAATGACGCTATTCACGCCGCAAAATTAACATGGAACCAATAAAAATGACATGAAATAATTGTAACAAGGAATCATTAAAAAATATATATTAACAACAATAAATGTAATGTAATAAATGAAGATTGTAAAGAAACAACTAAATTTTTTAAGCTTCCACCAAACCACCGTTCAACGTAATACAGTTTTCATATCTTTTTCAAATATTATTTGACACTCTTCTTGATTGTGTAGGGGTAATTTCTAGACATACGTTCCTTATTCTAGCTCGGAGGTCTTCAATTGTCTGGAGTCTCGATGTATATACCTTTTCCTTAATAGTACCCCAAAGAAAAAAGTCCATTAGTGTTAGATCCGGTGACCTAAGTGGAAATTCAATTAGAAGGCTGTTGGGACCTATCCGCTGACTTCGAAAATAATTATTTAACCACTATCTCCTATCACTGCATTATGTACAGGACACATCTAACTAAAATTTTAAATTAACTCGGTCGCGAATGGGTAAACTGTCTAGTGCTTCCGAAAATTCATTCCTCAAAAAATCCAAAAATTGGAATCTATTTGAATTTCCTTCAAAGGAGAACAGACCAATAAATTTATCATGGAGTATCCCGCAGCAAACATTTACTTTTAGTGAATATTATCTTTTACAATTGATAACCCAGTTTGGATTTTCTACTCACCAATAGCGACAATTTTGGGATAAAACCGTACCGTTGGTGGTGAATGTGGCTTCGTGATATTATTTTATATTACAATGCAACCTTTTAAACCAGAGATTCAGTGTAGGACTTTTATGTTATCCGCATATATTAAGTAGCGCACATATAAAGTATTGCCTATGCCATTTATAAGTATATTGAAAAGCAGTGGCCCAAGAACAGGGCATTGGGGAACACCTGAGGACGAGGCATAATCACAGGATTTAAAACCATTATACGCGACATATTGAAGTCTATCAGTTAGATAAAATCTAAAGAAGGTCATGAACTGGTCCGAAATACCAAAGTTGGAAAGTTTTGCAATCAACATATTATGATTAAACCTATCAAAAGCTTTCGTAAAGTCAAAGTATATTACGTCCATGTGCATCTGCATGTCGATGAACTCAGATATGAATTGTATAGCACATAAGAGATTGATAGTAGTAGTAGAACGATCTTTCATAGATCCGTGTTGCTGACTGGAAATGGTATACAGGGTGTCTCACCGGGAATTGAATCGATCGAGATAGAGAAAAGTACGCATCAGAAAATTTTGAAAATTTAGATAATTACTAATGTCGGTGTGGCCAATCTAACTAAAATGATGACTGATTGTTTCTAATCATGGCTATTTTGATGAAATGATTACAACAATTCATGAATATCTAATAAAATCGCAAATATTTCAAAAAGTTGTAACTTTAACCCCCACAATGCTAATATCAGAAAAAAGGGAATTAAGTTCTACACAACTTGACGTAAAAAAATGCAGGGTATTCCATTTGACCTAAACAAGTTTTCGCGGTTTGAAGTTGACAAAATGTAACGCGAAAAGCGGAGCACTTGGTATGATATTATTGAATTTATTTTAGTTGTAGAACGTAGTTCTCTTTATGTTCTTTTTATGTGACAAGAAGCAAATGAGGATCTTTTACACGAAGAAAGTTATAACGGTTCTTGCAAACCGTTGCACCTGTCAAATTTTCTATAAAATGTCAAATATCTCTGAAACGGCTAGGTTTAGGTATAGGATATGCTCCATATTTTCGACTCAGAATTGTATACTCTTTTCGAAAACCCTAAAATATATAGGATGTTCCATTTGGAATAAGCAAGTTGGTATCGACTTCCGGTATAAGCGGAAGTGCCAGCTGCTTGTAATTATTTTAGTTGAACTGGCCACACCGACATTAGTCGGTAATTTTCTGATGCGTACTTTTCTCTATATCGATCGATTCAGTTCCCGGTGAGACACCCTGTATTTAGCATAAGGGTAAATTAACTGTATTTACTCTATGTAGTAAGATTTCAAATGCTTTGCCAAAGTTATATGCTATAGTTATTGGACGGAAGTTTCTATTTCGTTTTTATTTACGATTTTATACACCGAACAGACTTTGGAGTACTTCCAAATATCAGGAAAGCAGCAGCATTTAATAGATAAATTAAATAATCTCGTGACCCACCCACTCATGTGGGGATTCCATCAGGACCTATGGCGAGCTTAGGCTTTATTTTTTGTTGTGCCAATAACACTATATTAATGCTGTTGATATTATTGTCACAGAAATCATCTGATGAGATGAGATGTCTGGCTCTAAATTTGAAAATGATTGTTCAAAGAAGTCAGCATAAGTAGTTACGATATCATTTGGGCCATTCAAGTAAAACATATTTTTGCTGATGTTAGTCTTTCCTTTTTTTGTTATTAATGTAAGCCCAAAACTTGTTTGGGTCGCTGTTAATGTTACTTTCAGCCAGAAGTATATGTTTCTGAAAGCAGTAAGCAATATCATCTCCAGTTCACTTGCGGAGTTTCAAGTGCCTTTCCTTATTACTTATACCTCTGATAATTTCAGCATTGAACCAAGGTGGAAATTTTCTATTATTCTTTTTTGTTATACATATTTGGGTACACAGACTGTGAATTTCAGTATAGTTGGAAGTATTTTTGGATGATGTGATTTACGTCAGATCGACATAAAATTACGTCTAGAATTTGCAGTTTTCGTTTGTCAGGATAGTTTGTTGACACCCTGTATATTACCCTATTTTATTTTATTTTTATTTTATTTTATTTTATTTTATTTTATTTATTTATTTATTTATTTATTTATTTATTGCCCAACAGAAAAATCGAATTACAGGACAATATAAAGAAAAAATGCAAAACGCTAATATAGCGCAAAACATAAACATACTAAACATTAAAATTGTAAACTAAGATCTTATTAACTAATTAATAGTAATTAGGGTACAGTACACAGATAAAACGGAGAACAGTGGAGAAATATAACTGCGCAACTACACTTAAATAAATATATACACATATATACATATATACATACATATGCACACATACGCATATATACACACATATACATACATACATTATACACACATACACATACAAATATATAAATTTCTAACTTTACGAAAAGTAATTATTAGCTACACTCACTAATTCGGGTAATGAACAATAATTAATATCACATAAGTGTGCTATTTTGTTAAAATTATCACTCATAACATATATAGGAGATTTGACTAGCGTGTTAGTTCTGGCATTATTGCAATAGAATGTTTGATTAATTCTTAAGTTCTGCCTAGGAATGTGGAAATTGATCATGGATAGTAAGATTGGTGCATCCGCAGTATTGTGTAATAGTTTGTACAGGAACGGGAGACTGGATAATAATCTTCTGTGGCCCAGAGTTTGAATGTCAAATCTGGAAGTCAATACACCATGTGCAATACCACGCGTTGGATATATGCCATCGACTTTAAAAGCTAAAAATTTCAAGAAGCGCCTTTGCACACGTTCTAACAAATTTATGTGATTATTGTAGTGAGGATACCATATCAAGTTACCATATTCCAGCTTAGAACGTACAAGGGAAACAAATAACGTCTTGAGAGCCTTTATATCTGTACAAGTTCGACAGTTACGTATAATAAATCCTAGAGTCTTAAGCGCAGATGTGGAAGTTAAAATAATATGTTCATCGAAGGAGAGCTTACAATCAAAATAAATACCTAAATCATGCGTCGAACTACAACGTGTGAGTTGAGAAACGTTAAAAGAATAGTGGTAATAAATAGGATTACTTTTCTTAGTATAAGAACAAACCTTACATTTTGATACGTTCATAAATAGCTTATTTTGGTTGCACCAGATTTCTACGAGATCGATATTTAGCTGTAATTCAAGGCAGTCATTTACGCTACTTACAGCGGCATACAATTTTAAATCATCCGCGAAAAGGAGGCTTCCACATTTAATCTGTGTTGTTAAGTCGTTAATAAATAATATGAATAGCAGAGGACCCAGATTGGACCCTTGCAGGACACCAGATGTTGCTATATATAGATTAGAATTGTGGCCATTGTAGCTAACGTAAAGTTTTCTGTCATCAAGGTAAGATGTCATTAGGGAAACTAGGGGATTGCTAAAACCATAATAGTCTAATTTATTCAGTAATATAGAGTGTACTATTTTATCAAAAGCCTTTGAAAAGTCTGTATATATTACATCTACTTGGCCCCGGTTATCTAGGTATTCGATATGACTTGAGTAATTTCTACTAAATTTGAAACCGTTGATCGTTTTTCAATAAAACCATGCTGTTGTGGTGAGATTAGGGGTTTTACTTGTGGAAATATGTGTGTATACAGACATATTTCAAAGACTTTTGCAAAATTACATAGTATTACAATTGGTCGATAGTTCTGTACGTTGTCGGCTTTGTCACACTTTAGTATCGGGCATACTCTTGATAATTTCGAGACATCTGGAAATGTATAAGATTTTAGAATTAAATTAAATATAGCTAACAACGGTGGGGCTAAGGCACGCGCGCAGTCTTTGACTAAAAAGCTTGGAACTCGATCGTGGCCAGACGTCATTTTGTTTGCTAGTTTCTTTATAGCTGCTAATATGTCAGTTACATTAAAGCTCGTGACATTTATGCATGGAAAATTTCCGAAATCTTCAGCATTCGAAGTAATATTAGATGCATCCACGGGTGTATACACACTGCTAAAATAATCAGCAAAACCATTTACTATGCCCCTAGGATCATCGTAACTTGATGTATCGTTGTACATTTTCCCTGGAATTCTAGTACTAGCTTTTTTGTCTTGTATGTAAGACCAAAAGTTTTTTGGGTCGGTGGAAATATTGCTCTCAACCAAAGCGAGATAATTGTTATAGGCTACGGATGTTTGATTCTTAATAAGTATACGAAGCCTTGAGAATTCCTGAAAATATAGGATATTGCCAGACTTTTTGTATTTTTTACGGTAGTGATCTTTTAATTTAATATTGTTTTTTATTACGGGAGTGAACCATTTGGGGTACTTGTTACAATTGACGAGTTGTATGTAGTTCGAGGTTTCCTTTGCTAACAAAATTTATATAAATTTCGGAATACTTAAAGTAATTTTTGACAAACTAGCAGAAGTTTTCACCTCTTTTGGATAAAGATCCAAAAAGGTGAGAGCCTTTCTGATAATTGGTGTATTAAAATGTTGTAATAAATGCATTTATTTAAGCCGAGTTTCGCCAAAAACAATTACGCCAAATTCAAACTCATGAATTTGATTAGCAAACATTAATGAATCTAATATTTACGTGTACTATTCTGTTCTTTTATTAATTTAGAATTAGATACATGTTGACCAGGATGTCAATATAAACAAACTGATGTAACCTAATTGAGACATAAAAGTCTTTATTATAGTCACACCGATTATTCTGAACATTTTAATTTTGAATTGAATTTGAATTTTAAGAAAGCTAATTATTTACTGCTATATGAATCTATTTCTAACATCGACTGGGGTTTTCTGCCTACTTTTTACGATGTTGTGAATGCTTGTACCTATTTCTATGATAAGTTATATAATATTTTTAATCTGTATGTTCCTAAATTTGCTTCGCAACATAAAAAACGATATTCGCCTTGGTTTAGATATCAGATAATTAAAAATATCAAACTGAGAGCTAAACTCCTGTCCAATTATAAGCATAATAATGACCCTAATACTTTAGAGGAATTTAAGAGATTGCGGGGGGGCGAGCGTAGGTGCGTCTTTACTATGTACATACTTCGGTATGCGATGTAAAGCAACGACAGGCGCGGTTAGTACTTGGATTGGTGACCATTCCAACGGAAACCGCGTTCTCGCCTCACACATCTTCCAGCGGCTTGTATATCAGTGTATGCGCGGAAGCTATACAACCTTAGGCGAGGGTTGTATAGGAGGTATACCATCCTTCGGAGGGGATGTAAAGCCGTCGGTCCCTTGTCTATTAAATGTTAGGCAAGTAAAAGATCCCTACTCTTCTTAAGGGAAGAGGTTCGGCAAAATTCCTGGTTGGGGGTAACTCGTCTACAGGCGTCGGTGTTAGGCCTCAGTAGCGGAAATAGGCCGACGTTAAATAAATGTATAAAAAAAAAAAAAAAAAAAGAGATTGCGGAATAAAATAAAAGTAGATATTTAGTACCTCTTATGAAAGCTATGTACGCTCACCCGAAAATAGTATACAGCGTGATCCAAATAAATTTTGGGCTTTTATAAAACATCAATAAGGGTCAACTAATATATCCAATAGCATGTTCTATGGTAATCTAAAACTTGATAATCCCAAAGATATTCTAAATTCTTATGCTGATTTTTTTAGCAAATCGTTTACACCTTCACATGAAATATCTATAGATAATAAAGAGTTTGTGGTTAATTCACAGTTACACATAAGGAAATTTGAGTTCAATGATGTGCTTACTGCTCTAAAATAGATTAAACCTAAGATGACGACCGGACCCGATGCAATTCAGGCTTTCCTAGTTAGGGACTGCGCTTATGTACTTGCCACCCCATTGACAATTGACAGTGCTTGAAAACCAGTACTTTTCCCGAAATCTCGAAACATTCTAAAGTTTGTCGCATTTATTATTATTATTAGCCGTTACTCGAGTCCGAGTATAAAAATGTTACAGTCGATAAATTGTGTACAATAAAAAACAAGTAAAAGGTGTAGTCTATTGTAATTCTCATTCATCTACGGTGCACACGACTATGGCTATAGAGGCCAATTCGGGAGAGCACATGTCGACCGCAGTCAGGACAAACATAGACCTGGTTAGGTCTTGGATTCGGCCTTCTTGCAGCAACATTTCCTTGATAGCTGGCCACAACCCCTCGCCATTCGGTTCTGTCCGCTGCAAGTTGTTCCCCTTGCTCGTCTGCAATACCGCAGGATTTTAGATTTTCATGGAGAGCGACTTTGAACCTCTTTCGTTGACCGCCACGCCTTCTTCTACCGCTTAGCAATTCACCATAAAGTGTACATTTAGGAAGGCGGTTATCATGCATACGATGAACGTGACCTGCCCATCTTAGGCGTGCTCTTGAAATAAGCACCTCAATTGGAAGGCTGTTTGCTCTCCTGAGTGCTTCCACGTTTGATATGTGATGGAACCAACGGATTTTCATCATACTTCTGAGGTTCTAATTCTTTCACATGACGACGGTAAGTGACCCAGCTTTCATATCCATATAGCAGTGTTGAATGACAACTGCTCTGTAGACAGCCATTTTCGTTGACAAAGCAAGGTCGTGGTTGTCAAATACTCTCTCTCTAAGTCCCCAGAGTGCTCTAGATGCAGCGTTAATTCTATTGCGAATCTCGCTGTCCATGTTTGCTTTGTCATTAACAACGTTGCCTAAGTAATTGAATTGATCCACCACTTCAAGAGAATTTCCGTTAAGTGTAATGTCTATTGGGTTCACTTGATGAGGAGTTGACATAATCTTGGTCTTTCCAATGTTGATATTAAGTCCCAAGGAATCATAGCTCTGGGCATACACATCTAAAAGTTCTTGAAGCTCTTCCGGCGTAGAGGCTAAAAGTGTACAGTCATCCGCATACTGGAGATCACAAATGAATCGTGTGCGTGTCTTCGTGAAAGCTCTAAAGCGCCCTATGTTAAAGAGACCGCCATCAAAACGGTATCTGAGACCTATTCCTCTGACTGTCAGTTTGTTGTCAAGAATAATTGTTAGAGCAGTGGTAAACAAATTAAAGAGTAGGGGTGCCAGGACACATCCCTGCCTAACTCCAGTGAGGGTTTGGAAAGGTTCGGTTGCCTCATTATTATACATAACCTGGGCGTTGTTGTTTGTATGTAGACTGCGACATACTTCCACAAATTTCCTAGGGATACCTAAGCGGAACATAATTCTCCAGAGCACTTCCCTGTCCACCGAGTCAAACGCCTTGGTTAAATCAATGAAGGCCATGTGAATTTCTCCTTGATGTTCGAGTGCTTTTTCTTGAAGCTGTTTAAGTGTGAAGATTAAATCCGATGTGCCTCGGTTTGGTCTAAAGCCACTCTGTGTTTCAGGAAGTAACTTTTCCATAACAGGTGTTAGCCTATTTGCCATCGCTTTAGTGAGTATCTTCCCTCCAACAGCCAGGAGAGCTATACCCCTGTAATTTCCACAGTCCGCAGCGCTCCCTTTGTTTTTGAAGAGGTTGATTAAAAGTGTATCACGATTCGCATTTATAAAAAGGGGATAAATATGATATAATGAACTTTCATCCAATTTCTATATTGTGCAATTTTAGTAAAACTCACGAATTTTTACTGCACAGTATGGTAGTATACATATATCATTACGTCAGCAATAGACTCTCTAAAATAAATTAGGTCGATATCGTTACAATTATTTTGTTGTGGAATATACGCAAGCTTTATTTACTTAACCCTATCTAGAATTCTCGATGCAAAAATGAGAAAAACATTAAATCGTAGACAATTATTTTTAATTCAACCAAAACACATTTGTGTGTGTGTTCAAATCACCTGTATAAAGTAGAATAATAAATCTGCAGACGCATTAGGCTTCGTTGAATTATCCAATACAACTGTTACAAAGTGCCTTATGATATCACCACGAGAAGCATGTCAAATTGATATCAGTCGGCTAATGGCTATCGAGCCAGGATAGAACAGCAATTAGGACTGATGGGCTGTTTGATATATATGAGGCTAATATATTGATATCCTAAAGTGTTATCTTGATAGGAATCATTCCACCGAATGGAGACTGTGGTAAAATTGATATAATTCTATAAAAAGAATACTGACGAATTTAATGATTCGTAAAAGGGTTCAAATTTAGTGCGGACAAATGGAAATATAATGATAATGTATTACTAATATTGGGGAGCCTAAGTTTTTCTTTTACAGCCATTAAACATGATTATTGTACAGTTCTGGTTATTGACATAAAAAATTCGGCGTTATTTCAGCTTAAATACAGGGATAACAACGCAAAATTGAACACCTGCGTTAATTGGAGCTAATGTAACAAATTTGCTAAGTTACTCTGCCTTGTTACGTCAACACGTCCTAGGGTAAACTTTATATATGTAAATTATACAGTAGGTGTAAATCTAAATAATGTGTATATACTTGACGGATAATGATTACCGATCCTGTTTTAAATGGTAAGAGGGAGCGTAGAATTTGTTTCAACAAAAATCCTAAGGACCTTAGTGACATGAATGATTACTACAGTGAATATTTTGCGTCAGGATATGAGTAGTCAGAGAAAAGATTTTTTTTTAA
Source organism: Leptura quadrifasciata (assembly GCA_963675555.1). Taxonomy (NCBI): domain Eukaryota; kingdom Metazoa; phylum Arthropoda; class Insecta; order Coleoptera; family Cerambycidae; genus Leptura; species Leptura quadrifasciata. The sequence continues at coordinate 15,963,531 of OY776679.1, forward strand.
AATTTATTCTCCCACTTACAGGGCAAACTTTACAGTAAGTATTTGCTACGGATTTACACGTACATAAACAAATAAATACGTTGGATATTAATGATTATAAGATATTACATAACGAAATCACTTGGGCTACTGTAGCGTAGCAGATATCGTAGGCCACAAACTTAACTCGGAAAGTGATGTACGTGCCTACGATAAAATTTCTCTAGCTCAGACTATCTCAGGGCGTTAAGCCCAAGTTTACATAAACTATGACAAATTATTAGTTTACTTACTTAACAAATCACTGAGGCTTCCATACGTAGTGGTCGCAGACGAAATAATGACACTTTCTTTAAAAATGAAATGCACTATATTGAACAATTTACAGATATTGGTTCTCTAGCATGTAACCTGGCGATGTTCGAAGTTGTGGACAATTACTCGATTAATAAGTTATAACATTCATAAAATGCCTCGTGTAGCTACACATCGGTTTACAATGTCCTCATAAATTGTCATAAATTCTGCCACAAAGGTTTGATTTAAAGAACCTCCTTAAATAAATATTAATGCATAAAATCTTTAAATATGTACAAGTTAAAAATGCAAATTATGAATTGATATCCAGCCGAACCACTGAAGGTGGTCTCCGGTAAGTAAAAAAATAAACACAACACAATTATTCAGGGTGGTACGATACCGAGTCCGGACGTGGAAGAACTGTAGCCCTACGGAGATGTCTTCGAGACACAAGAAATGGACCCAAGGATGGGGTTGATTGTAGCCTCACCAGCCCTGGCACCTTCCACTGTGTGTGGATGCCCCGTCCGTGGAATTCTCACTGACGTGTGTAGAAGCCCCGTTCGTAGAACCCTAAAGATATCACGATTTAATTCACAAAGTCAGAAATGCACGTGAAGCGTGCCTAATGTGAGCAATTCTGACATAACCTACAAAGGAAGCATAATTTACCTCACTGATGAGGGAACAATCCACCAAAAGCCACAGTCGGATGAATGGGGTCGAGTCCGCCTTTCAAGTTGACACTGTATTTCCAAAGGAGAGCCTGCAAATTTGCGAAACACGTGGGTAGAGAACGGGTAAGATGGCGTGAAGAGGTTAGCTTACCTTGTGTAATTAAATATCCTGCTTCCGCAGATAAAATTTACTCACAACCACAAAATATTCCGCTAAACGGAACAACAACAGATTGAGGAAATTTTCTTGTGTTGATAATTCTAAAATCCACCAGGATGCCTTGAATAAAACCGAGGTTCACAGAATTATCAACTAATTACCAAGCCAACAAAAATGGTTCCCTTCATTTTCCGCTCTCTGCTGATCACTTGCCGCAAGGGTATCGCCCTCCCGTGGAGAATAGCGAAATTTGTTACGGACGTAGCAGTTGTTATTATGCGGCCCACAAAACGCTAAAGCGTATGGTGGGTCGCATACGCTAGAGGTCCGCAATATATTACAGCCAAGATATAACGATAATGTAAATTGAACTTGAATCAATCATACAATAACATAAACAACTATACAGGAAGAATATACCGGGTGACAATGAAATTAGCCCCGTTAAAATTTCGGTTGCTTTTAGGAACAATATTTTGAAATTTTGGCATATCATTTGCGACACAAAAAGCCACATTTTGCACTTATTAAGAGAAAAAGTCACCTCCGGCCCAAGCTATATATTTTTTTGCATATTTAGATTTAACATAAAATTCTCGTTACAACGATGTAACACAAGTAGGTAATTGTTTTGAAAATGGCGTCATATATTCGAAAAAGTGAAAAAGCTGAGTTGGCAACTGCAAGACTGTGTTTTCAAAAAATTCACCCAGTAGGCCTTGAATCTGATGTTTCGCCTTCATTTTTATTGTTGCATTTCTATAAAAGTTTATTTTGTGCAAAACCACTATTTTGTATTGAAAAGCAATTTTTTTAAATGACCATATTTTTTTACTTGCACCAACAAAGCCCAAAATATTACCCTTTTTTTGATAAATAATATGTCTAATTTGGGTACTAATTTACATTGAAATTATTGAATTTCTGTAGATGTTATTCTTTAGTTGTTTAATGAAACCGTATGCACTAATGTTTGTATTAAATTTTACAAGCGTGCCATGACAAAATGACATTTCTATTCAAACATTTGCCTAAGTTATTATTTGATAAATTTTATGTAGTGCTTTTTTAATTTGCTTGTGATTTATTTGCTAATATAGCTATTTAAAAGTTTTTAAAAAATAAAAAATGGTGATATTTATCAAAAATGAAAAGGTGGACATGTTACTTATTTATGGGGAATCCAAAAGAAAGGCATATCAAGCTGAAATGTTATATGCAGAGCGGTATCCCTTGTAGAAAATATTTTAAGATTTTAGAAGAAAAATTAGAGCCCAGCCAAATGAAAGCGAACAAAATATGTTTATCATTGACGAGGCCACAGAGGTTAATGTTTTACATGCGTGGAAAGAATAAAAATGCAAGTACACGTCAAATTGGAAGTGCTCTTGATATTAGCCGAGAATCTGTTACAAGAATATTAAGAAAACTTGGATATAAATCATATAAATATCAACCTCATCAGCATTTATGTGAAGCTGATGCAGGTAGGAGAGTTCATTATTTGGTTACTAGAAAACAGAACTTTGTTCCCAGAATTCTGTTCACAGATGAAAGTCGGTTCACGAACAATTGCATGTTTAACCGAAATAATTTACGTTACTGGTCTCAGGAAAATTTACATGAATTTAGAGAATTAAGTCACCAAGAAGTGTTTGGGATAAATGAATGGGCAGGAATTGTGGCTACTAAGATCATAGGTTTTATTTTATTTCAGGGGACTTTAAATGGAATTAAGTACCTGAACTTTTTGGAAAATGAAATTGAGGGCTTTTTAGGAGAATTACCTATGAATTTGAGAAGAAGCATTTGTTACTAACAAGATGGGGCTCCGTGACATAACCTTCGAGATGTCTCTAATTATTTAGAAAACTGATTTCAAAATAGAGACATTTCGACATATGGGCGCTCAAGATGGTCTGCCAGATCTCCTGACGTAACCCATGGATTTTTTCTTTTCCTGTGAGAGTAAGTCAAAGAACGAGTTTATTCTTCATCTTCAAGAAGAAACCTCCAGCCCAGTGAACACTAAATGGTCTAATTGTAGGACGATTTAAATAAGGCACTATCGTTCAGTACAAATTTATTAAATGAAGTGACGTGAAAAAGGAAACAATGTAACACTAGAATTAATGAATAACTTAATTGATAGAGTCTTAGCAGTCGCAATAAAAACGCGCGAAAACCTGACAGCCCTTCATGCATTTTCCTGCCTTGATTATTTCTTTTTAAAGTTTTCATTGTCAACCCCTAGGCAGATAGCAAGGGTAGCACTCGCGCTACACAGTGGCTTGCGAAAATAAGGCTCACTACATATAAATGTTTTTATTTTTCTTATACCGTGCGTATAATTGAAGTTTACAGTTACGTTGAAAATACTTCAAAATGTCCGCGTAATCAACTTTTATATTTCGTATATGCCAAACCACCAATGAGCGTATATTTAAGATGTCTATATTTTGTATATTATACCCCACTATTAAATATATATCTAAGACGTATATGTTTCGTATATGACATCTCACGCAATTTGGTATATTATACTCTACTATTAAACGTATACCTAATAGACCGGGGGTTAGCGACAGATTTTTGACCGTGATTTTACTCACTATGCCTTTCAGAGGGCATTATGCTACCGTAAATTCTCATGATAATAAATTATATGAACCAAAGAGTCATCCTGGGTACTTCCTATGGAAAAATGAGTCTCCATTTGTTCGTATACTATGTAATGAAAAACAAGCTTAACAAAACTTAAAATTACACTTACATTTAAAGAACTCGCGTACAAAAACACTATTAAAATTTATATCTGGACGCAAGCACCACAACTCAAATGAGGTACCTTCCGCGAGATACTGCAATGCGGGGCTGCGCAGGGCTGGCCTAAACTTTGATTTTAAAAATTTTGATTTCGAAAAGGTTTGCTTTCTGAAAAAGATTAGTGACGTGAAATGAATTTAGAAACAAAAATGTACAAAAAGAAACTAAGAAAAACAAACAAACGCGACAAAAATACACAAAAAAAGGAAGAGAGAGACAGAAAAGGAGTAGAGATGAGCGAAAGATATGAAATACTAACAAAAGGTAGATAGGGTTAGAGAAAGGTATAGTTGTTGAAATTTGGCTATAGTGGTTGCCGGAAAATCGGTAACGTCTGGTATGGTAGAGAGTGTTTAATCCAAAATGGGGTATTATGCTGTCTAATTTGTGTTATGTGTCTTGTTAGCGGACTATCGTCCAGTTTGAACGAGTATAAGTTTTGAGAGATCTGTTGGACGTAATCCGCTATCGGGGTTATGTCGTTGCAACGTGCATATAGGTCTCTGAGGGATGTGTACCTTCCAGGATTTGAAATGAGGCGCATAAATTTGTGTTCTAGCACTTTAAGTTTTCTCATTGTCGTGGCCGGTATGCTGCACCACACCGGCGCTGCGTATGCGATGGACAGCCTGACCACCATCGTGTACAACAGTTTTTTATTCTGTCTATTAAGTCTGCTACCCCTGACCATGCGCGGATACAGACTTCTGGATAGGGAGTAGACCGTCCATACTGTCTCATTTATGTGCGTATTGAACGTCAGTCTTTGATACATTTCAAAATGTTCAAATTTAATTTCATTGATGAAGAATATACAAAATTCAAAAAATCTTATATCACTGGATAGAAAATTAAAAACCCTTTTAAATGAACTATCACACGCACCGTCGTTCCATTGACAATTTTAAAGGGGTAGTAGCTGTCACACCAAGGGAGTTGAAGGGGGAGGTATAAAATAATACTCAAAAAATGTCATTTTAGAAATAAAAATTGACGTGTTTTAGGATTCTACTCACAAATTGCTAATTACGTAGATAATGAATTTATCCCCGATTCATTTTTAAACCGCTCATAAAATGTCATATCCAATTTAACTGTAAAGTCGTCGTAAATGAATATCAGTAATATCACGAATATAAAGGGTTCCAGAATCTAGCTGTGTGACAATTCAGTATCCATCAGGAAACTTTAAATTGACTAAAATAAAGTTTACATGTTTTAAGTTTTAATTTAAGTCCTTAACTATGTAAATAAAACGACAACGCTGCATGTTATGGAGACATTAAATGCGGAAAAGAAAAAACTAAATGTAACTTTCAGCAGAATCCGCACCCTACTTAAGATGCCACGTTAAAAGAAGCCGAATTAATTAATCATCATCTTCAACCAAAACTGACTTTAAATTTTTTTTAGTTAAATAAATCAGTTACTTAATCTCTTACTAACCAAACTTGACTTAATGGACATTTAATTTTCGGAAGTTGAAAGAAACCTCCTCAAAGATGGGCATCTTGGCGTATATAACAAGCTACCCAGTACATTAATTAGTTTGCTTAAGAATATGTCTGAGATTGGCTTCTCCTTGTATGATAAGTGGATTAAACATCGGGATCCTTGTAACCCGGCAAGGGGGAGATAACTTTGAAGGGTAGTAAAGCATTTCGTAGATTAGCGTCCGCCTTTTATTTAAATAGGGCATCTTAGAATTTCAAGCAAGCAAGCGTTAAGTGTTTGGTACGTATTACAATTAAATGTGGATCGGAGTGTATTAATTTGGTACTATTCTAAGTTCGTTTCTGGAATTCCTACCGTGTCCTCGTGACTTGCATATTATTATTGGAGAAATTTAACAAACAGAAATTAATTCCCAGGGTATGTTGGTGAGTTACGTGTTTAAGTGAAACGAAAAAATTAAAACTAATTACAAACTGGTATTTAATTTGAAGAACATTAGTCTGAAAGCTAGGAGGATAACCTTATCTCATTATCTCTCAGCGATTTAAGCTCTGATCAATGAATCCCTTGATACGTAATCAATCTACTTCGTGGGTCTCTGAAGGCCCTTTGAATAAAACTTTTACCCGTAAATTAACAACTATTTGTGAAAGTTAACCATTCAGTATCCAAAAATAAATACGCCATCGATTTGTTAAACTTTAATAATAGCTCAGTAAATTAGTGCATTTGCACAAAAGTTTATTGGGGTCAACGAATTTTTTTCTTTTAAATTTAAGGTATTTATAAATGGAAAAATTCTGAGAGCAAATATCTTTGGAGGTTCACTCCCCAAAATCCAAAAATGCGAATTTTGTCAAAACTCGTTAATTTCTGTGAACATTATTAAATATAACAATTTTTAGCACTTTTCATGCTCGACATTTTGATATCAGGTATAAGTACTTCATCCAATGAAGTTTAAAACGATATAAAAAACAAGAGCGCGGCATTCCTTTGTAAACCAACCTCGAACGCGTGCCATCCATAGACGTGCGTAACTTACTTTTCAATGGAGAAAAAAAAAAGAAAATTCATCATCCTGCGGCACCCTCTATGATCTAACGTGATGTAATACATAAATTATTATTTCTTAGAATAAAAAAAGTTCCTCTAGCAAATTTGGCGAAGATCAGTCAAGAGGCTGGTAAGTTATTGCAAGAAAACGAAAAAATAATTTGAATATTGACACCCTGTATCTTGTTCCACAGCAACATTTTACTAAAGCATATTTGGTTATATCTTCATATTTTGGTCCAAAGAATCGATCCCTGAACCATGGTCTATTATTAATGGTCCACCCTGTATGTAGGTTTATTTAAATATAATTTTGAGTGGAATTTTATATAAAAAAATTGCATAAGTAAAAGGAATTTAATGCAAAAAATAATCGGGATATTAATACCAATTCAATTCAAAACATCTTGATTATCTATTATGAGTACAATATATGTGCCTCACCAGAACCTATTCCGGAGATCAACCATGCAACCACCGCGTGGTTCGCGGTGGCGGGTTGCAGGGTCGGGCGGAATAGAACTGGTTTGGCTAAAAAACAATTTAAAACTTAACCGAAACTCCTTTCACATAAAAGATGAATTAAAATAGGTGGTAACATTTTCTATATCTAACAAAAACAAATGCTGACGGAAGTACCTCAATCTGAACGAGGAACCTTCTACGAAACGTGTAAATGCCGGGCTGCACATAGGCTGACATAAACTTTGGTTTTGGTAATTTTGATTTTCCGAAAATTTGGATTTTTGTTCGAAAATTCTGATGGGAAATTAATTTAGAAACAAAAATGTACAAAAGGATAACAAGAAACAAACCGAACAAACATAAAGGAAGAAAGGGACAGAAATGATTTAAAGATTAAAAGGTACGAAATATCAGTAATAGTGGATAGAGTAAGCGGAAGCTATAGTTGGTGAAGTTTGGCTACAGAGGTTGCCGGAAGATCGGTAACGTCTGGTATGGTGGAGAGTGTTTTATCCGAAATGGGGCATTATGCTGTCTAATTTGTGTTATGTTTCTTGTTAGCGGGCTACCGCCCAGTTTGAAAGAGTAGAATTTTTGGGAGATGTCTCGGACGTAGTCTGCTATTGGTGAGGATATAATATCAACTTCCTACGATTTCAAATTGAGTGTAGTTGAAGCTGGCATGTCCTAATACTACACTCCAGATTCCAAATGTCTCGAATTTAAATATTTTTGGCAATTTATTCTTGCTAGGCAACATTCGATTTTAAAGGAAATTTGAATAGAAATATCGCAGAATAAATTCTAGTATTGTCGAATAAAAAATGAAGGCTTAAGTGTCTTAGTAAAAGCCGAAAAAATAAAAACTATACTACTAAATATACTGTTAATATATAAACGTAAATGTATAAATGCTGATTAGAACTAAATTGCTAAAAGAGAATAGAAAAATAGTTATTTTTGTATCAAGGCCGTAAAGTTGATCTTTCTCGGCTAAACTTGAAGCAAACTTCGGATAAAACCGAGAAAGATCATTTGGCCGAGGTGCACACAACATTTTTTAGGCAACTGTCTCAAACATTTTATAAATTAAAACATAATATTTTTAGTCGCAAACTCCTCTAAAAAATCCTTATTCTACTATAAGGAATGTAACCAGACTGCAACCAACAGCTACTCTCCGGACTATGAGCGCTGAATTACAAGTCTGGTGCATTAAGTCTAATAATTGCATACTACCATCAAAACGCCAATGCTTCGATTGCAGCAAACACCAGCCGAAATACTGATTCTACTTAAAGGAGCTCTCGTGCCAGTCGTCACACACCACTTGCAGACTGCAGTTTTGAGCTGTTGACTCTCGTTAGTGCGAGGTAAGCATGTGACGACCGACACGAGGATCACTTGACTATTTAGTACATTTCGGTGTCTTTGGGGTAACGACATGTAAAATAGTCAGCAGGCGCCATCCAGCGGTCCAGTGTCTGTTGCAATCGAAAAATAAATAGCCTGACTGGGCTTAGCATAGTTAAAATGTGCTTTTAGAGGGCGAAATATTAAAACATAATATTTTTAGTCACAAACTTCTCTAAAAAAATTTGTGACAGTTGCCTAAATATATTTTATTACCATGTGGTCACATCCGAAATTTTAGTTACATAAAATTGAGGAAATTGAATTTAATTAATTTAATAGAAGTGAAAATGCATTTAAAAAATTATTGAAAATCATTGAAAATGAAATATTTAAAAAATAAAATTTACCTAATGGTGTTCTCTAACACAGTAAGATGTGGATTTAATTATAATAGTAATTACCAAAGTACAAACTTTAAAAATATATTTTTACTAAAGAAAATAAAAACTAATATTTTACTAGAGTCGCCATCTGTTGATGGGCGTCTAAAGTACACAATCGGATTCCCTTTCCAGTTAGATTTCTATTCACAATTAAATTACTGACAGATATAGAATCTTTAATAATTATTGAGGAATGCTTCAAATGATAAATTTCAAATATTACAACATAACCTAAGTACGAACAGTCTAAATAAAGTAAATTGTTAGATACATTTTTGAACTGTATTGTGATGATCCAGTAACTACATTACATTATGTAAGATACACCATATAACAGATGTTAATGAAAGAAATTTTAGAGGTAAGAAAAATAAGTACATGTTGTACAGAGTAAACAAAGTAAAAAATTAAATTTATATTAATGTAAATGTTTTGCTGGCTTGGTAGACAATTGCATACTGAAGTGCTATAACAGAGATACATATTACATAAATTAGTGTTAAAAATACATGACTAAGGTCCTAAGATAAAAATAACTATACATAAAATGTGAAGATATTTAGCAGTGATACAAAGATAATTCTGCTAGTTTGAAGTAGTCTTACTTACAAAAACTAAATCTAAATGCTATACAGGTCATGCTAAACACAAACAAATATCAGTTATTATAACAAAGTTGTTAGATGGACATAGTCCATGCAACATTAAAATAAAAAACAAGTTTTTTAACATACATCTTCAATACATCTTCTAGTAAAATAAATTATACGTTAAGACGTTAGATTTAAAAATAAGCAATAACAATGAATGTTTAAAATTTTGGGTTCGTTTTCCACTAAATTTAGTTAGTTTAGCTATATTTATTCCCGTAATAAAAAAGGTTACCCTAGAATTGAGCAGAATTAAAGGATAAAAGTCTAAAATATCATCTGAGCTTAAACGGAAAGTTACGTTCTCGTTAGACTATAGATTCAGAATAAAGCAGGATGTGGTAGTCTCGTGGATAATAAGCCAATTTCGATTACACTCCCTCAAACCGTACTATTGATATTTGATATCGAGTATCGAAGCAGATTTCTAAATTCGTGAACAATGCTTAACCTTGGACAACGTAAGTTAATCATTACTGTAACTTTTTTCGCTAAGTTTCGAAAAGATTCTCGAGTCCTAGTCTCAGGGGGAAGCTGAGATTTGTTCAGAAAAGTAATTGGTAAAAGTTTATGAAGGGTCTATCTGTGTTCTACGAATAATACTGTATATTTCAGTAGGCGTAACTTATTCAAAATATATTCTATACAGGGCGTCTCACCGGGAATTGAATCGGTCGATATAGAGAAAAGTACGCATAGGAAAATTTTGAAAATTTAGATAATCACTAATGTCGGTGTGGCCAATCCAACTAAAATAATTACAAGTAGATGGCACTTCCGCTTATACCGGAAGTTGATACCAACTTGCTTATTTCAAATGGAACACCTTATATATTTTAGGGTTTTCGAAAAGAGCATAAAATTCTGAGTCGACAATATGTAGCATATCCTATACCTAAACCTAGCCGTTTCAGAGATATTTGACATTTTATAGAAAATTTGACAGGTGCAACGGTTTGCAAGAACCGTTATAACTTTCTTCGTGTAAAAGATCCTCATTTGCTTCTTGTCACATAAAAAGTTCACAAGGAGAACTACGTTCTACAACTGAAATAAATTCAATAATATCATAACAAGTGTTCCGTTTTTCGCGTTACATTTTGCCAACTTCAAACCGCGAAAACTTGTTTAAGTCAAATGGAACACCCTGTATTTTTTTACGTCAAATTGTGTAAAATTGAATTCCCTTTTTTCTGATATTAGCGTTTTGGGGGTTAAAGTTACAACTTTTTGAAATATTTGCGATTTTATTAGAAATTCATGAATTGTTGTAATCATTTCATCAAAATAGCCATGATTAGAAACAATCAGTCATTAGCTTATGTCAAAAAATGCCAGCACGTTTAAATTATACCAACGAAAACTTTTTAAATTTGTTTATTATTTATGGAGAATGTGATAAAGTAATATCAAGAACTTGCAGCACATTTGCTACTCGATATCCAGAAAAACGGAAACCGTCACCAAACACTGTAAAACGCAGACTGGAAAATTTTAAAAATTATGGCTCTGTCAAGGTAAAAATGCAAAGATGAAAGCCTATTGTTGATGACGAAAATATTGAAATAGTCATTCTGGGATATTTTCATGCATTTCCAAGGATGTCATTAAGACAAGCTGCTCTGGAATCGGGACTATATCAGAAAAAAGAGAATTCAATTTTACACAACTTGACGTAAAAAAGTACAGGGTGTTCCATTTGACCTAAACAAGTTTTCGCGGTTTGAAGTTGACAAAATGTAAGGCGAAAAACGGAACACTTGATACGATATTATTGAATTTATTTCAGTTGTAGAACGTAGTTCTCCTTGTGTTCTTTTTACGTGACATTTGAAATGAGCAAGTTGGTATCGACTTCCGGTATAAGCGGAAGTGCCATCTGCTTGTAATTATTTTAGTTGGATTGGCCACACCGACATTAGTAATTATCTAAATTTTCAAAATTTTCTGATGCGTACTTTTCTTTATATAGATTGATTCAGTTCCCGGTGAGACACCCTGTATAAATGTTACAAGTGCAAGGAGAATTGACGATAAATTTGCATGAACTGTTGATTCTCAACTAATGCATTTGAGTGGTTATTTTCTAAAGTACACAATTGCGAAACAATTTTTTTATATACGAATTATATTCATTAGATTATTTCTTAAATAAAATATTTATTTTATTTATTGGGATTGTAGAACGGGAACAATTAAAGTTTTTAAAGTTAGCCGTACAATTATAATAACTGACATGTGTAACATACGAAACATTTTCAATTTTTCTGATGTCACTCTTCATTAAAAAAATATATATAGTTTAAAAAGACTAAAAAACACGTTTTAATAGCAAACCGAATTAAAACGTAAAAAATAATGTTTAAAAAATTTATTTTATTGTAAAAAGCGTGGAGTGCTGTTTACTATATGTTTATAATTCTACTTTTATAACAGCTAATATTTATAACAATTGATATCAAGCACCCCACGCTTCTTACAATAAAATACATTTTTTACACATTATTTTTTACTTTTTAGTTCGGTTTGCTATTAAAGCGTGCTTTTTAGTTTTTAAACTATAATTTTTTTCATATAAAATAATTATGTATTAATGACAGCGGCGCCTCCTGCAAAATGTCGATAATAGATTAGTCATTTTTTTAATTTGTATTTTATCCTGATGATCCTGGTGAGGACATTAAGACAAAGTTGTCAAATTATTGTATTGTCATCTGTCCTTGATAAGTGTGCAAAGTTTCAGTTTAATCTGACGTTTCGAAGTTGGTTAGAATCACGTTCAAAGATTCCATTACATACAGACATACATGTGAAGTTAATATAAAGCGTGTAATAAAAAAAGAGTAATGAACTATAGTTTTTTAAAATTTTTATAATTCTCTCTTAAATTGTGTCGATATTTAACAAATGCGTCTAGCAGACATAAAATAGTAGAAATCAAGTGTTTGCAAAAAATTATTTTAATAGCATAGGATGAAAGGTATATTTTTCATTTTAACCGCGTAGATAGGACCTTTTAGCATATGAATGCAGTGGGTGCTACGTCAATGCTATGCCTTGCAAATTTACCAGCTGTTGTTGCTGGAGAATTTGGAACCGACGTGATGACGACGAGGTCGACGAAGATGCTAAGACCAAGGAGAATGACGTTGGCAAAGAGGAAGAGACAAACGACAAGTCACCAGGTTTTTATTTTTATTATTATTAATGTTTTTAGTGGTGAACAGTTCTACAAAGCATGGTCGATTCATGATGTTAGTGACTACTGTTAAGAAATTGTTCAAATTATATACTTTTGTTCATTACTTGGTTATACAAATCGTATCGCATCTCGTTATAATAAAAATCTGAGACTAAATTGTGGTTAAAATCTTTATATTGGCCGTTGTACTTCTAAAATTCCGATACGGTCACGCTTAACTCCATACAGTTTAATTTTTTATTTCGTGATAATTTCGTTACTAGAAAAAATATTCACTATTAGCTTTATTGGTCATACGGCACAAAATTTGAGTGTGGCTGTATTCAAAGTCTCAGAAATTATCATGTAATGCTTTATGCGATATAATTTTATCCATGTGAAATAGGAATGAAAGTCCAAAAAGTTATTAGTCAATACAATTGATGAAATTATGAGCTTAGGCGCAAATATAGATCATTCCGGCTACATTTTGATTTTTATTTATGGCTATTATTACAACAAAATTTGTATATAACATATTGTCCAGTTAAAATAAACAACGTTTTCGAAACCCATATCCAACATTTAAGGTCACAAATGTTAATGTGATGGTCACGTCAAAAAAGAGCCTTGTCTTAAACTTTTTTCATGTGACAAAAACGAGTAATTAGACACTTTAACGATTTAAAGAAATATAATTTAAAAAATAGTCTTTCGGTAGATTCGTGACACGCTTTGTAGAACTTCCCTTATAATTTAGTAGTATTACTGACATTAATGAAACTATAAGTTATGAAGTTATTTATTGGTACCAAGTTATCCATAATAAAATGTTTCATTGAAATAACATATTGAGCCAGTATGATGCCATTAAAAAAATTGTTATTGTGGAAAAACGATTTCCGAAATTTTTACAAGCCTAGGACATACATCTCGTATGGCATAGTATCATAATTGTATTTTTTGATAATCTTGAAGCAAAACAAAAATTTTTCGTTCGTTGAGCAGTGTATTCGAGTGCAGTGTTCAAATATTTTCGTAAAAGTGGTTTTTATACATCAAAGATATTGATTCGTAACAAATTATAGGGCTATACGAAAGTGTCCTCACTACCAGGACCCAGATCCAGCATAGGGTTATAGATTGTTTCAGGGGCCGCTTGTTTCTGAGTAGCCTGGCTTCACTTCTACCTAAAAGATCTTTTGTGATTTACCCTACACCTAGTTGTTGCCCAGGAATCCAACATTTTTATAAAGCTTTCCTTATGTCTTCGGGCCTGCTCTAGGAACTTTAGCTTAATGCGGATTAACACCTTACATTCACAAAGTATATATTTCGGAGTTTCAGTATCGCAATATCTGCATTTGTTGTCCACTGCCTTGTCCATATTCTTGAGATAATTCCTCAATGGGCAGTGGCCAGTTGGAATGCATGATGCTTTAATTCGAACTTTTCAAGTTCAAGTTTCAAGCTTTGGTTCAGGCCTTTTTCTGATCCTTTTCCCATTTCTGGATCTCCTCCGGTATGTGTCTCTTGGCCAGGCCACAAAACGGTTCAGGTCCAATGAATGGTGCTTCAGCTTCTTATTTCTTCGCAAGGCTGTCAGCAAGTTCATTACCTTGTACTCCCTCATGTCCTGGCACCCACATCCAGACAACCTTGTTGTTGTTGACCAGTTGCTTCAGGGATTGTCTACATTCCCAGGCCATTTTAGACACGAAGGTAGAGGCCCTGTTACACCCACTCCTACCCCTTCACTCATTTTAGATCAATGTGGATACCAATCGCAATGCCTCCATCTTGCTCGTCTGATGGCTTTCAATCAGCACATCAAACGGACAGTCAAAGTCCTGTTTGGTTGTCATTGAGTCAGTGGGTTTGTTCATGAGCTCCAAATGGACTAACTCCAGAATCCTTAAGTGACCAACCAGATCGCCCGGTTTAAATTTATGTGCCTGACGCAGTTGTAGGGCACTAAGTGCTGCCTCCTTCCTCACATGCTAATGCAAAGGAAGTAGATTAAGCATTGCCTCCATAAGTGCTGTGGGACGTGATTACATTGCTCCTGTAGTCCTTAGACAGGAAAGGCGTTGCAGTTTCTGGAACTTTCCTTGTGCTATTTTTACCCTGTTTTTGGCCACCATACACATGATGCGTAGGTCACCATAGGTCTGATAACCGAAAGGTAAGAACAATATGTCATTTTCGGCTTCAGACCCCAAGCCTTACCAAACACCGCTATTACTTTAGCTGTTGCTTTAGTAAGTGTCCAGGTTTGATCCAGGATTTTTCCTAAATACTTGACCTCACTGGAAAAGTTTAGCCTTGTTTCATTCAGCATAGAAATTCAAAGATTAAGTTTTCTCCGTTTGGTGAACCGAACAATAATTATTTTGCTCGGATTAACATTAAGCCTCTCTGACGAAACAATCTACAGCATAGGGTTGTCCTATTAAACAGGTCTGCGCACCATAAATATTGAAGAAGGTTTTTGACGCCCAGTCAGTTCAGCAGCTACAAACAGTATTAGTAATTTTAAACCACAATAGGTCGTTGTTTTAACATACTTTTTCGTACATTGTAATTTTTTTTATTCGTTATTTTATAAATCCCTTCTCATCTATTAGTGCAAAGTAACAGTGATATTAACCTTGTAACCAAATATCAATTTCAAATGATGTAGTATGAATAAATAATGTAACCGAACATATATTTTTACGCATGAGCTCAATAAAGTTATGAGTTTATCAGTCGAGCATGATTTAAAGTTAAACTCCTCTAAATCTAAATTAATGTTATTTGGTAGTAATAATAAAATCAATGTTCTACGCACCAGTCTTGATATTAAAATTGATGGTACTACTTTACCGATTGTTGACGAAGCGAAATGTCTTGGAGTTGTCTTTGATTCTAACCTGCGATTTAAGGGTCATGTAAAAAAACTGATGCAAAAGGCATATTCTTCTCTGAAGCTAATATTTTTAAATCGTCACATTTTAAATTTAAATCTAAAAAAAATGTTATGCGAGTCACTCGTGTTGTCTCATTTTAACTATTGTGATTTTGTATTTGGCTTTTGTCTTGACCAATCTGACAAGAATCGCATTCAAAAAGTTCAAAATTCATTTTGGCGCACTATATTTGGATTAAGAAAATCTGATCATATCTCTCATACGATTAATGAATGTAAATGGCTTAATATGAATAATCGGAGAATTCATCACTTAAGTAATTTTGTACATAGAACATTGATATCTCCCAACTCCTCTTTTCTAAAAAATAAATTTAATACACGATCCTCTGTGCATTCAAGAAATGTAAGGTTTAAAAACAAGTTTACAATGCCTCATCACCAGACGGCCATATTTAGAAGAAGCTTTATTTTTAATGCTATATCAACTTATAATATGATTCCTGAAGATTTTAAAGTTTTTAATATTAATAAATTCAAATATAAATATAAAAGTTATCTATTAAGCAAGCAACAGTGATATTTTTGTTCTTTTTTTTGGTCCTTGTTCGAGTAAATATTTTTAGCTATTATTATTGAAGCGCGTTGTTTATTTATTTTTTTATATATATATTTTGTATTTAATGTTCGTCAGGCTCTCTGTAACTTTGTTTTCCCATATTTAATTTAAGGAATTGTTAATGTGCCTCATTATGGTCGAGTATGAGTAGCTTTCAGCTAGACTTCGCCATTTTGTGGTATAATTACTTTTTTCTATTAGTTCTCTCTTTTCTTTTTTTTTTCGTTATAATATAAATGTTTTGCAGAATAAAGCCAATTTATTATTATTATTATTATTATTAGAAGACTTTGAAAATTTTTTTTTTATGGAAGTGATATAGTGATATATTTTGAAATATACAGGGTGACTCGCTACAGCGGAGCATCTCCGAGGTCATTTTTCTAATGGAACACCCTATATATTTTTACATTTATGCATTAAGCGTAAAATTACCTTTGCGACGACCTCAAGATTTCTTGTTTTTGACGTGGCGTTGCCGAGTTATTCGAAAAAATATGAAAATTTTGATCGGAACAAGGTTTAACAAATTAATTTGCTGTGTGTGTATTACTATTAATTAAGAAGATTTATTTTGCAATTATGTAGACAAGGGATGTACTGCCAACCACCAAATATTGATTATAATTATACGGGGTGGGGTGTATTTTATACTAGCGCTAATTCAGGACATTTTATACTGAATTTTCTGGATTTTTTTAAATGGAACACTATATTATTGTATTTTTGAATTACCACGTTAATTATCCTATACCTAAAATCTATATTTCCAGAGATATTTTTACTTTTTCATTAAAAACCGTTAAATTATAATACTTTTCATTTGGAACTGAATAGCCCAGCTGTAACGGAAAAGTCCAGTTGTTTTGCCAATATCTCGAAAGATAATGGGAAAAAAAACGGATAGCACCACGTAAAAGAGCGGAAAATTTTATAAAAAATTAGTATACAGGGTGTTCCACTTAAAACTCCCAACGCCAATTACTCGAAAACTGAAAGAGGTAGTAAATTTCTATAAATGGCAGATAATTGGTGTGATCAAGAGCTATATTTCGACTTATAAGAGATAGATAGATGCAGCCGCCTTTGACGGTTTAGGCGTCGCGACGACCGGAACAAAATTTTCGATGGCAGGAGCTTGGAAAACAAAAGATACCAGTAGTAGTCTTAATTCTGAAGTTTTTTTATTATTAGAAATTTTTTTATTTTTTGTTCGTTTCAGAATTATTTGACTTGGAAAGTGTAAATGCCCTTTATTAAAATTTGCCAATTTAATAAATTGTCTGCATCTAATAGGCTGGTACTATTCTGTTAACTTAAATTTTAACTGTCAAAACAGACAGATTAAAAGACAGGTAGTGAATATCACTTTTATTTACATAAGTAGAACAGTACCGTTGAAATATTTAAACAGAAAAAAATATAAGTGTTTTAAACATAGTCATTTTTTTATCTAAAATCGAAAGTAAATAAAATATTGTATAGCAATTATTCAAAACTTTCTCCACTTGCCCGAACGCAGCAGTCATACCGGCGTCTTAACTCAAATTCTGCAGTTCTTAACAGAATTCTTCTATTTATAGCAGTACAAGATGCAATTATTTTATTTTGGAGATCCGCCATATCCGCACTACATATATAGTGTCTCTCAACTGACCTCAAAGAAAAAAGTCGAGAGGGGTCAAATCTGGTGACCGTGCTGGCCATTGTAGTGGACCGTATGTCCTAATCCAAAGATTGGGGTACAGTACATTCAAATAATCTGTTACGATTTGGGCATTGTGAGGTGGGGCCCCATCTTGTTGAAAAATAATGCTCCTCCTAGTTTCAATTGAGACATCTTCTAACAGTTGAGGTAATATTCTTTGAAGAAAACTCCGATAACGATCACCATTTAAAGTACCTTCGTAAAAGAGAGGTCTTATTAAATAACCATTGAGTATGCCACACCATACATTTATGCCAAAAATGCGCTGGTTACCTCTTTCAGTAATCCACGGGGGTTGTATTGTGCCCAGTAACCGCAATTATGTCTATTTACAACTCCATTGTTGGGAAATCTACTTTCATCGCTCCAAAGTAATTTTTTAAAGATATTTTCATCACGGTAAAGTAAATAATCAAATATTGCCAGAAAATTAATGCGTCTTTCGGGGTCACCTGGCTCTAACTTATGTACAAGTTTCATTTTGTAAGGATGGTATTTATTTTGCTTAAGAATTCTTCTTGTAGCACTTATTGAGATATTAGTATTTCCCTTAATTTACTTCAAAGACATCTTTTTTTTATACATTTATTTAACGTCGGCCTATTTCCGCTACTGAGGCCTAACACCGACGCCTGTAGACAAGCTACCCCCAACCAGGAATTTTGCCGAACCTCTTCCCTTAAGAAGAGTAGGGATCTTTTACTTGCCTAACATTTAATAGACAAGGGACCGACGGCTTTACATCCCCTCCGAAGGATGGTATATCTCCTATACAACCCTCGCCTAAGGTTGTATAGCTTCCGCGCATACACTGATATACAAGCCGCTGGAAGATGGGTGAGGCGAGGACGTGGTCTTCGTTGGAACGGTCACCAATCCAACTACTAACCACGCCTAACGTTGCTTTACATCGCATATCGAAGTATGTACATAGTGAAGACGCATCTACGCTCGCCCCCAAAGACATCTTCGAATTATCATTAATCTGGAGAACCAATGCAACATTAAAATCATTTGTTGCTGGTTTTGACAGTTCCTGTTTTGGCTTTTCAAATGCACCGAAATTCACTAAATTTCTACATAAATTCAAAATTGTTTTATGATCTGGCTTTCTTCTACGTAAACACTTTTCGCTTGCCACGCATTTCGCTTACACACACCGTAAACCAACACCATGTCTAGCTTTTCTTGTTTCGTGTATTGACCCATTTCCCCAAAAAGTTAATCAGATATTAAAAAACTACTTGAAAACAAACACCAAAATAAAAAATTAACACTGTTTTTAACTAATGACAACTGTTTTGACAGTTAAAATTAAGGTTAACAGAATAGTCACAGCCTATTAGATGCAGACAATTTATTAAATTGGCAAATTTTAATGAAGCATATTTACACTTTCAAAGTCAAATAACTCCGAAACGAACGAAAAAATGAAAAAAATTCTAATAATAAAAAAAACTTCAAAATTAAAAGTACTATTGGTATCTTTTTTTCCAAACTCCTGCTATCGAAAATTTTGCTCCGGGCGTCGCGACGCCTAAACCGTCAAAGGCGCCCCGGCATCTATTATAAGTCAAAATATAGCACTTGATCACACCAATTATCTACCATTTACAGAAATTTACTACCTCTTTCAGTTTTCGAGTAATTGGCGTTGGGAGTTTTAAATGGAACTATTTTAGCCCTGAAGAAGAAAAAATGTAACATTGCCTACTCTATGTATTTTAGAAGTACTAAAATTTGTAAAGAAAAATATGAATAAGTTTAATACACAAAATGTTTCACGACTATTCTACACGTCATGGCTCCGATTTGCAGTACGATAGGCATAATAATAATAATAATAATAATAAATTCTTTATTCACTTTTGCTATACATCTGTATAGATGTGACAAGTCAATTTAGAACACACGTAAATAAATAATAAAAGAATTAGTAAAATTACAAATAATACACTGTATACAGCTAAATTAATAAAATGCAAAACACTGCACACTATTAAAACTTTAAAATATACATTGAATAAAACTATGTCTGTAATATATAACTTAATCGTTACCTTGATTACTAAAAACCTCTTGCAAGGAATAAAAACATTTATTTATTAGATATTTTCTTAATTTATTTTTAAAAGCAGAAAAATTCTGTTGGTTCTTTATGTCAATAGGAAGTGTATTAAAAATGCTGGCGCAACAAACATATGGACTTTTTCTAAAAAGTGAGAGATTATAATTATTAATTGATATCTGATTGGCTACACGAGTGTTATACGTATGTCTATTTGAGTATAATTCAAATTTATTTTTATTTTTGTAAACAAACACGGCTGCCTCTAGTGCAAAAATTGAATGTAAAGTTAAGATGTTATTTTCTATAAACACTGGTCGACACGAATCTAGTGGCATGAGCGAAAACATGAGGCGAATAACTTTCTTCTGTAAAATAAAGACACGTTGTGTTTCTGCACCTACACCCCAGAGAACGATTGAATATCTCATATGAGAATATACGAGCCCATAATATACATTTAGTAGTTGTCCTTTCGATAATATTGGCTTAAGATTTCGAATTTCAAAAAATGCAGAATGTAGTTTTTTGCATACAAATTCTATATGATTTATCCAAGTGAAATTTTCGTCTAGTGATAGACCTAGAAATTTGATGGACGCCGATCGTGAAATTTTACCTTGGTTAATTATTAGATTTAAAACAGGCGGTTGTCGTCTTTTGTGAAATTGTATATACGTTGTTTTATTTACGTTGTTTTATTTACGTTTAGGATCAACTGATTTCGTGTACACCATGATGAGAATGATTCTAATATGTTATTTGCGGTATTATTTAATTCTTCTGGCGAATCAGCTACATGCCCAATTGTAACATTATTAGCATATAAAACCAATTTAATATTTTTACTTAAATGCATTTCCAAATCATTAATAAAAATTATAAATAGCAGAGAAGAGAGGACTGCGCCTTGAGGCAGTCCGACGTTAATGTTCCTCTCATATGAGTAATTGTTAACAAATTTTACAACAATTTTTCTGTCAATAATAAAAGATTCAATCCATTTACTAAGATTTCCTCGAATCCCTAGTGATTCAATTTTTTTTATTAAAAACTTATGATTTAGGTAGTCGAAAGCTCTACTTAAATCAAATAGTATGCTTAGGACATATTTATTAGCATCTAATGATTCGTAAATGAATTGTACAAACTCATATGCAGCTGTTATGGTTGAATATTTAGGCCTGAAACCGTGTTGACTTTCACTTAACATATCGAATGATGTTAAATATTCATAAATTCGTGTCTGCACAATTTTTTCGAAAATTTTTGATATATACGAATTTTGTGTTATAGCTCTATAGTTTTCCATCAGTTCCAATTCACCTTTCTTATGGAATGGTGTAACGTGCCCTAATTTTAAATTGGTGGGAAATATACCAATAGAAATTGATAGGTTGAAGAGGTAACAAAGCGGCTGAGCAATAATTAGATTAGAGTTATATAAATCCAATCCATACTATATGCGATCTGTGTTATATAATAAATTAAGTGCAAATATACGAAATATTGTAAATGTTAAAAAATTATTGTCAACTTTAAAATCATTCATTGTAGCAAATACTGTGGAGGATTTTCTAAATTATAGGTACTAATTTAAATTCTGTTATTTGAAACATTTGTTAGTGAATAATAAAATTAGCAATCACTTGCTATTAACTATTTTTGGTAGTTTAGTGAATGTGTGTGAAAGACTGTATATACAGGGTGTTGCATCATGAGAGGGACATAGCTTAATAGGAGGTAGAGAACATCAGTGGTAACCGGAACCTCCCATAGAAATGTCTCATTGGGCCTTCATTACGAAGTTACAAGGTGTTAAATAATTTTTGGCCAAACCTGTTTTTTGTCATAACTTTGACAGGGAATGAAATAAAGGATTCATATTTGGTACGGCTAATGTACTAACGAGCCCCAATAGGTACACGTATAAAAAAAAATATATCCAGGTCCGGACTCACTATAATTTATGTTTCTTCTTTGCATCAATAAAACATCACCCTGTATATATTTTTTTGAAATTTCGATACGATATTCGAAAAGAGCAAGAAAAAACAAACAAAATGGCCTATTTCATTTTTTTGTTACACCTTCGTGGTTATTTAAATACGTTGTTAAATGTGCAAGAAAATGGATTACAGAACCCTATTAAATGAGAGGCACGTGAAATAAATAGTTTTATAACTAAAATTTGCAAAAATTCTATTGAGCCTAGGTGGTCTGGGTGAATCCTAATTCCGGCACGTTTTAAAGGTCCATTTTGGTAAAAAACTGTGGTCCTAATAAGTAATCGGGTATGAAATAACAAAATTTTTAATCAATCACAGTAGGCTTGTTCAAAGTGACAGATAATAAAAAGAAATCTCCTAAACAGTTGAATAATTGTTTGTTAGTAATTTAATGTGTCAATAATCCGCATTTAGTTAGTGAAAACTTGTGAAAATATTTTAACTATGCCAGTAAAATTTACAAACGTGGAATATGCTGACATAATATTCATCTATGGTTTCTGTAATGGATATGGTAGGTCGGCGGAAAGAGAATATCGGCTGCGTTTTCCTGGTCGTCGATGCCCTAATCATAAAACCTTTAGTACGGTGTTCCAGTATGCAAGACAACACGGAAAGTTTCCTACTTCTGCAGTTGTGGAGCGTGTTTTACAACAAGGTGTGCAGGAACAAAACAATATTATAAACGTAGTTCAAGAAAACCCAAATATGAGCACTAGACGAATCAGTTTGGCAACTGGTATTCCTCATTGGCGAGTATGGAGAACCCTAAAAAGAGAACGTTACCATCCATATCATATCCAGCAGGTACAGCGACTTCAACAAGGCGACGATATCCCCCGCCTGGCATTTTGTCATTGGTTGTCTAACCATCGCCCAGTCATTTACAGAACCTTATTTACGGATGAGGCACAATTTACAAGGGATGGAGTAAACAATTCACGAAATAATCATAAATGGGCACAGGAAAACCCACATGCGGTACGCCAAAGCCGTTCGCAACACAGGTTTTCTGTAAATGTTTGGGTCGGACTTGTGAATAGACATTTGATAGGGCCATATTTTTTTGAAGAAAGATTGAATGGTGAAATTTACTTTGATTTTCTTCAAAACATTTTACCGAATATGTTAGAAAATATCGGTATAAGAGGCATGTTGTTTCAGCATGATGGGGCCCCACCACATTTTAACCTTCAAGTAAGAGAACACTTAAACAATGTGTATCCTAATAGATGGATTGGACGCGGGGGTCCACATGAATGGCCACCAAGATCTCCTGATTGTAACCCTTGTGATTACTTTTTATGGGGCCACTTAAAAAACGAGGTTTATAGCATTGAAATTGAAAGTAGACAACATTTAATCCAGCGCATCGTTACAACCTGCGACGAAATACGGAATAATCCAGAAATGATACGTCCAGCAATTGGTGACCTTTCTAAACGCGCAAGAAAATGCACAGAATGTGGGGGAGGACATTTTGAAAATTTACTTTAATGCCAATTACGTTTTATTTTTAAACACATTTAGTTATTGTTTTGTTATTTATTGTTAATTGAATGGAAAATATTTTATTTATTTAGATTTTAGTTTGTTCTTTTTTCCAATTTTTATTAAGTATAAAATGTTGATGATTTTCTTGATCAAAGTAACTGGTTGCTTAGGCCTAAATGGTTTAAATTATCTGTCACTTTTATTCTTTGAACAAGCCTACTGTGATTGATTAAAAATTTTGTTATTTCATACCCGATTACTTATTAGGACCACAGTTTTTTACCAAAATGGACCTTTAAAACGTGCCGGAATTAGGATTCACCCAGACCACCTAGGCTCAATAGAACTTTTGCAAATTTTAGTTATAAAACTATTTATTTCACGTGCCTCTCATTTAATAGGGTTCTGTAATCCATTTTCTTGCACATTTAACAACGTATTTAAATAACCACGAAGGTGTAACAAAAAAATGAAATAGGCCATTTTGTTTGTTTTTTCTTGCTCTTTTCGAATATCGTATCGAAATTTCAAAAAAATATATACAGGGTGATGTTTTATTGATGCAAAGAAGAAACATAAATTATAGTGAGTCCGGACCTGGATATATTTTTTTATACATGTACCTCTTGGGGCTCGTTAGTACATTAGCCGTACCAAATATGAATCCGTTATTTCATTCTCTGTCAAAGTTATGACAAAAAACAGGTTTGGCCAAAAATTATTTAACACCCTGTAATTTCGTAATGAAGGCCCAATGAGACATTTCTATGGGAGGTTCCGGTTACCACTGACGTTCTCTACCTCCTATTAAGCTATGTCCCTCTCATGATGCAACACCCTGATGTATAAGTAAATATAGGTATACAGGGTGTTGCATCATGAGAGGGACATAGCTTAATAGGAGGTAGAGAACATCAGTGGTAACCGGAACCTCCCATAGAAATGTCTCATCGGGCCTTCATTACGAAGTAACAGGGTGTTAAATAATTTTTGGCCAAACCTGTTCTTTGTCATAACTTTGACAGGGAATGAAATAACGGATTCATATTTGGTACGGCTAATGTACTAACGAGCCCCAAGAGGTACATGTATAAAAAAAAATATATCCAGGTCCGGACTCACTATAATTTATGTTTCTTCTTTGCATCAATAAAACATCACCCTGTATATATATTTTTTAAATTTCGATACGATATTCGAAAAGAGCAAGAAAGAACAAACAAAATGGCCTATTTCATTTTTTTGTTACACCTTCGTGGTTATTTAAATACGTTGTTAAATGTGCAAGAAAATGGATTACAGAACCCTATTAAATGAGAGGCACGTGAAATAAATAGTTTTATAACTAAAATTTGCAAAAATTCTATTGAG
This sequence comes from Leptura quadrifasciata, assembly GCA_963675555.1. Taxonomy (NCBI): domain Eukaryota; kingdom Metazoa; phylum Arthropoda; class Insecta; order Coleoptera; family Cerambycidae; genus Leptura; species Leptura quadrifasciata. Next base: position 15,988,259 of record OY776679.1, read on the forward strand.
CCTAGGTGGTCTGGGTGAATCCTAATTCCGGCACGTTTTAAAGGTCCATTTTGGTAAAAAACTGTGGTCCTAATAAGTAATCGGGTATGAAATAACAAAATTTTTAATCAATCACAGTAGGCTTGTTCAAAGAATAAAAGTGACAGATAATTTAAACCATTTAGGCCTAAGCAACCAGTTACTTTGATCAAGAAAATCATCAACATTTTATACTTAATAAAAATTGGAAAAGAGAACAAACTAAAATCTAAATAAATAAAATATTTTCCATTCAATTAACAATAAATAACAAAACAATAACTAAATGTGTTTAAAAATAAAACGTAATTGACACTAAAGTAAATTTTCAAAATGTCCTCCCCCACATTCTGTGCATTTTCTTGCGCGTTTAGAAAGGTCACCAATTGCTCGACGTATCATTTCTGGATTATTCCGTATTTCGTCGCAGGTTGTAACGATGCGCTGGATTAAATGTTGTCTACTTTCAATTTCAATGCTATAAACCTCGTTTTTTAAGTGGCCCCATAGAAAGTAATCACAAGGGTTACAATCAGGAGATCTTGGTGGCCATTCATGTGGACCCCCGCGTCCAATCCATCTATTAGGATACACATTGTTTAAGTGTTCTCTTACTTGAAGGTTAAAATGTGGTGGGGCCCCATCATGCTGAAACAACATGCCTCTTATACCGATATTTTCTAACATATTCGGTAAAATGTTTTGAAGAAAATCAAAGTAAATTTCACCATTCAATCTTTCCTAAAAAAAATGTGGCCCTATCAAATGTCTATTCACAAGTCCGACCCAAACATTTACAGAAAACCTGTGTTGCGAACGGCGTTGGCGTACCGCATGTGGGTTTTCCTGTGCCCATTTATGATTATTTCGTGAATTGTTTACCCCATCCCTTGTAAATTGTGCCTCATCCGTAAATAAGGTTCTGTAAATGACTGGGCGATGGTTAGACAACCAATGACAAAATGCCAGGCGGGGGATATCGTCGCCTTGTTGAAGACGCTGTACCTGCTGGATATGATATGGATGGTAACGTTCTCTTTTTAGGGTTCTCCATACTCGCCAATGCGGAATACCAGTTGCCAAACTGGTTCGTCTAGTGCTCATATTTGGGTTTTCTTGAACTATGTTTATAATATTGTTTTGTTCCTGCACACCTTGTTGTAAAACACGCTCCACAACTGCAGAAGTAGGAAACTTTCCGTGTTGTCTTGCATACTGGAACACCGTACTAAAGGTTTTATGATTAGGGCATCGACGACCAGGAAAACGCAGCCGATATTCTCTTTCCGTCGACCTACCATTTCCATTACAGAAACCATAGATGAATATTATGTCAGCATATTCCACGTTTGTAAATTTTACTGGCATAGTTAAAATATTTTCACAAGTTTTCACTAACTAAATGCGGATTATTGACACATTAAATTACTAACAAACAATTATTCAACTGTTTAGGAGATTTCTTTTTATTATCTGTCACTTTGAACAAGCCTACTGTGATTGATTAAAAATTTTGTTATTTCATACCCGATTACTTATTAGGACCACAGTTTTTTACCAAAATGGACCTTTAAAACGTGCCGGAATTAGGATTCACCCAGACCACCTAGGCTCAATAGAATTTTTGCAAATTTTAGTTATAAAACTATTTATTTCACGTGCCTCTCATTTAATAGGGTTCTGTAATCCATTTTCTTGCACATTTAACAACGTATTTAAATAACCACGAAGGTGTAACAAAAATATGAAATAGGCCATTTTGTTTGTTTTTTCTTGCTCTTTTCGAATATCGTATCGAAATTTCAAAAAAATATATACAAGGTGATGTTTTATTGATGCAAAGAAGAAACATAAATTATAGTGAGTCCGGACCTGGATATATTTTTTTTATACATGTACCTCTTGGGGCTCGTTAGTACATTAGCCGTACCAAATATGAATCCGTTATTTCGTTCCCTGTCAAAGTTATGACAAAAAACAGGTTTGGCCAAAAATTATTTAACACCCTGTAACTTCGTAATGAAGGCCCAATGAGACATTTCTATGGGAGGTTCCGGTTACCACTGATGTTCTCTACCTCCTATTAAGCTATGTCCCTCTCATGATGCAACACCCTGTATAAGTAAATAGCTTAATGTTAAATAATTATCTACTATTGTGTTTAATTGACTTGTCCTATGTCATAATTTATGATCAATTGGATTAATAAACGTATTCTATTCTATTCTATTGGGACACCCTACCCTGCATGTTCTAAATAATCTAACTTTATAAACCAACTATCATAAAACTGAACTTTAAATTAAAATAACAACCGCCGGCCGTAACTTATCCATAACTAATAATGATATGAAGTGCCTCTAGCAGACATAGTTTATTCAGACTAAAATTGTATAACAATATTCGAGGATTGCCTGTGTGATTCGATTTCTCCCTCGCAATCGAATTAGTGGTATTTAAGTTACCCATTACTTAATTTCCTCACGCTCACGCCATTTTACGAGTTATACGGACCTGATTATCGATTTAGTATTATCAGTCTTTCTACAAATTCGCTATGACTTAATGAACTACCAGGAAAGTTAACAGTCGGTAATTTGGTAATTTCATATATAGAAAGAGCGATCCTACTTCAACATTAGTTGTCAGAAACTAAGACGTGAAGTACATCACTTTATCAATTATCCTTGTCAGGAACCACAAAACTATATATCTCTCTCCATAGAGATGTCTTTCATGGCTTGAACTTCCTACGCATTCGTACAAGAAGAATATAAACAAGAATATTCCCAACATCCCACGGCTCGTTTCACAGCTGCTTACAGACGTATTTCTTAACTTTAAGAGTACAATAGATACAGGGTGTCCCAATATTGAGTAAAAGTCTAATATCGGCCCCAAATTTATTTTTTATGGAAGTGGTATAGTGTCATAAGGAGCACATTTTAAATATATTTTGAAATATACAGGGTGACTCGCTATAGCGGAGCATCGTCGAGGTCATTTTTTTTTAATGGAACATCCAATATATCGACCTCCAGATGTTTTACTTTTAACGTGGCGTTGCCAAGTTATTCAGAAAACTATGAAAATTTTGGTCGGAACAAGGCTTAACAAATAAATTAACATTTTGCAATTATAGGCCAGGGCCGAAGCCTTTGAAAATGGTAAGAAGTGAAAAAATTTAGAACAGGATGACACCTATTGGAAAAGAAAGAAAATATAACAAAAATAAGAGGAAAAATGATTTGAGGTTGGGAAGTGGAAGGGGGTGAACTTTTAAGGGTGGAAAACGGTTTATCACGATTTCCGGCAAAACTACAACTTCTATCGAAAAAAGTTAAATAGCAAAGTTCTAGGTAATAAAGAGATCTACAACTTTTGTATTTACACTTTTTTCACATAACCTCAAAATATCTGCGAAAAAGCAAAATAACCGATTTTTTGGTTTTTTATTTTTATCTCCCACAAAAAAAAAATTTTTCACGAAATTTTGTAGAAACTTACATTCTTATGTCCCAAACACGCTGTAATTTTTTGGATTCAAAATATTTATTTTTTCCCCTTATTTTGATTTTATATCGAAAAAGTAACCTCATTTTCAAACGAAAATTCTCACGTCAAACAAGCAGCTTTTTAAAAAAAGTCGGTGCGCTTTTTGTTCGTTGAAACCTCTACTTTCTGATGGTGTACAAAAAATATACATTACTATGGAAAATTTTCTCAGAAAATGCAAAAAAACGAAAAAACTCGATTTCGAAATTTTTTTTAATCATTGTTTAAAATTTTGCGCTATTTATTGAAATTTACATATTAATTACTCGAAAAATATAAGATTCCATGTTACATTGATAAACTAAGAAATTGCCATCCATCCATCCAAGTATTTAAATTGAATCGTACAATTTTAAGCATAAATTTGTTCTATTGAAATATATTTATACAGTATGTCCCATTTCAAACGGAAACCTCTCTGTAAAAAATGTATTTTAATCCTATGTTAACGCTTTTTTTTTAAATGATAAACCATCGAAAACTCCACTTTATGACAAAAATTTAGAGATAAATTTCAATTTTCAAAGCCTTCTATGATTTATTTTTAATGTCGAAAATGAACAAATTTGATAAGCGATTTTTTTATTGAAATTTTAACTACACCACTGTATTTAGTAACCTCTCAAATGGGTAAGTCCCAAGTTTCATGAAAAAATATTGAAAAATAACAGAGCTATGACAAAATTAATGTAGGCTCATAGTAACTTTTACTTGATTTTTTCTAAAAATCGAAGTAGCCCATGAAAATAAAACAAAAGAAAGATAAATTAAGTGAATAGTTTTAATAAATATTGTCATTTAAACAAACTTAATCATATTGGACTTAAAAACATAAGTATGAACAATTAAAAGTAATAATAATTAGATACCTATTAAATAAAAAAAATAACACATTGTACAACATTACACTAAAACTTCTTAAATTGTTGTAGCCTCTACAAGGCCGCCGTTTATTTCGAAGCACTTGTCGAATCGTTTTTTAATATTTTTTACGACATTCTGTAATTGTTGCCGGGTAACTTCTGCACAAGCTTGTCTTATTCTTGCACACACATCTTCTCTATTACTCGGGCGTGACCTGTAAACTTTAGATTTTATTAAACCTCATAAAAAGAAGTCCATGGGTGTTAAATCCGGGGATCGGGGTGGCCATTCAATTAACGGGCTACCACGACCTATCCATCGATTAGGAAAGTTAGCATTCAGCCATCTGGTAACCACTCTGGCAATATGGACAGGGCTTCCATCTAATTGAAAATGTAGATTTACTCTTTCTTGTATTGGAAGTGCATGTAGAATATTCCAAAATTCATTTCTTAGGAACTGTAAAAACTGCATGCTATTCATATTACCTTCAAAAAAGAAAGGGCCAAGATTATTTCATTGAGTAACCCACACCAAACATTAACTTTTTGGGAATATTGTCTTTTACAATTAATGACAAACTGTAGGTTTTCTATAGCCCAAAACCTAGAATTTTGTGACGATACTACCCCGTTTGTTGTAAAAGTTGCTTCATCGCTGAATAAAATATTTTTATTAAAATTTCTGTTATTAAGATACTCCCACAAGGAAAACTCCATCCGTCTGTTATCATCACCAGGTTCCAACGTGTGTAAAAATCTGGGTTTGAATGGTTTTACCAAATTCTTCTTAAGGCATCGGAGAATATTTTCTCTAGGTAAATTCAAATCTAAGCTAGCTACTCTTACACTGGCGTTTGGATTGTTGTTAAAATAATTTAAAACTGTCTGCCCGTACCTGGTTCTTCTTTGTATATTATCTGTTCTTATAATACGCCGTGTCACAGCGCCACACTCATTAAAAATTTTGTTTATTTTATAAACAGTACTTTTAGTAATGTTGGGCCTATTCGGATGCCTGTTGTTGTTAACTATCCCGCATACCTCTTTCAAAGTTCATTATCTCCTCCAAGGTGCACAAGTTCAATTTTTTCTTGTACATTTAGATTATCCATAATTAACTACAAACTAATAAACTAATACTTCTTGATAATAACTATCGATTAATTTTATAATTCAATAACAATGAATATGAGAATATGCGAATTTTAAAGATTTGACGTTTGACTATAAAATTTGTTTTCCATTGCACCCTATTATTATCTGCCATTACTCAATAAAAATGTAATATTTATTAAAACTATTCACTTAATTTATCTTTCTTTTGTTTATTTTTCATGGGCTACTTCGATTTTTAGAAAAAATCAAGTAAAAGTTACTATGAGCCTACATTGATTTTGTCATAAATCTGTCATTTTTCAATATTTTTTCATGGAACTTGGGATTTATCCATTTGAGAGGTTACTGAATCCAGTGGTGTAGTTAAAATTTCAATAGAAAAATCGCTAATCAAATTTGTCCATTTTCGACATTGAAAATAAATTATAGAAAGCCTTGAAAATTGAAATTTATCTCTAAATTTTTGTCATAGAGTGGAGTTTTTGATGGTTTATCATTATAAATACATTTTTTACAGAGAGGTTTCCATTTGAAATGGGTCACACTGTATATTATAAAATTTTCTATTCCATAAATGTAATTAGAATTTAATATATCAACTTTTTTATCGAAAAAAATTTGCAGCAGTCACATTTTTTAGATTAAATCCCCTTTAAATCCCATCTTTAATATTTAGAAAACTAACTTTTTTTGCATTTTTTTTGCAAACTCTTTGTTTCATGGATTTGCAATTTCTTAATTTATCAATGTAACATGAAATCTTACATTTTTCGAGTAATTAAAGGGTAAATTTCAAGGAAGAGCGCCAAATTTTAAACAATGATTAAAAAAAAATTTTCGAAATCGAGTTGCATTTTCTGAGAAAATTTTCCATAGTAATGTATATTTTTTATATACCATCAGAAAGTAGAGGTTTCAACGAACAAGAAGCGCACCGACTTTTTTTAAAAAGCAGCTTTTTTGACGTGAGAATTTTCGATTGAAAATGAGGTTACTTTTTCGATATAAAATCAAAATAAGGGGAAAAAATAAATATTTTGAATCGAAAAAATTACAGCGTGTTTGGGACATAAGATTCGTGAAAAAAAAATTGTTTTTGTGGGAGATAAAAATAAAAAACCAAAAAGTCGATTATTTTGCTTTCTCGCAGATATTTTGAAGTTATGTGAAAAAAGTGTAAATACAAAAGTTGTAGATCTTTTTATTACCTAGAACTTTGCCATTTAACTTTTTTCGATAGGAGTTGTAGTTTTGCCGGAAATCGTGATAAACCGTTTTCCACCCTTAAAAGTTCACCCCCTTCCATTTCCCGACCTCAAATCGCCCGTAAATTATTTTTCCCCTTATATTATTGTATTTTTGAATTGGCACGTTAATTCTCTAAGATTTGATTTTTGTAAATGATATCATATACCCAAAATGGATATTTCCAGAGACATTTTTACTTACTCATTAAAAATCGTTAAATTAAAATACTTTTCATTTCGAACTGATCTAGTAGCCATGACTTTGTTGACATAAAGTGAGAATAATTGAAAGTAATATTAAATTTTTACCTACAACTTTTTTGGTTTTTTGTCAAATTGTTCCAAAATATGATTAGTAAAAGAGACCAGGGCATCTTGAGTTGACAACCATTTACGAAAACCAAATTCATATTTATAAAGTATATTGTTAATATCTATGAACTAAATCTATTATAAAAGGCATTTTCATAAACTTTAGAGAACACAGATAAAAGACATACTGCTCGATAGTTGGCTATATCCATCCCATCATTTTTCTAGTGAATTGGAATTACAATCGTAGTTTTAAGATGTTTAGGAAAGATGCCCTGACAAAAGGAACAATTAATTAACTCTGTGGGGTTACAAGTTTATTGTTGCTGAAAATACAATTAACGTTAATTATAGAGAGGAATCACACCAAAAATGCATTTCCCGGTTACCCCAGTTAGAGATAACCAGTTTTTCAGGAAAAATTTAATATTGGCCGATATTTATAGGTGTTTCAAAAGCCTTATTCATGATAATAAAAACTTGAATAACGTTGATAAAATTCACTATTTAGTCGGTAAACTTTCAGATAGAGCTATATCAGTTCGTGCAGGTATAACAAGTAGGGGACAATTATGAAATAATTTGGCAGGCATTAGTTGATAAATTTCAAGATCAAAAATCTTCGGCTACTGATTATTTAGAACAAATGTTTGAATTTAAACCAGCGCCCTTTGCGTCGGTTAACAATTGAAATAATTTTCTTGAAAATTTTAATGCAACATCGAATGCTCTAAAAAAATTTGAAATTAAAGATTTGGCTGATTATATTTTTTCTTATTTAGCATTGAATAAATTTGATTCTGAAACAAAGAATTTATTTGAGGATACCCATAGAAAATCTTCCATACCTACTTATAAGGAAATTATAGATTTTGTAAAATAGCAATCAAAAATTTGTTCACGCTAACAAAATTCAAATAAAACGGCAAATAAAGATTTAAGCAGCAGTCATATCAATAAAACAGCTCATTCTTTTCTTGTACAAGATAATAAAAACTATTGATATATGTTTGATTTGCAATAGAAGTTCTCATTCAATTTTGCATTGTTCAAAATTTTTAGAAAATTCGCCATCAGAGCGTTATAAAATTATAAAACAAAAAAATTTATGTTTAAATTGTTTTGGTACTCATAGGGTTGGTACATGTAAAAGTAAATCAAACTGTAAAATTTGTAATTACAGACATAACTCAATTGTCGTCTAATTCAAGGGATAATAATAATTTCATTCACCAATTAGCTACTAATACAAATGATAATTTAGTTAGTAGAAATATTGATATTGCTATGAGGGAAATGCATGACAAATCACATGGGTTAGCTAATAGTTTAAATACTGCTGGTAATATACAGGGTCGACCACAAACATATGCGCCCTCATCAAATATTGATTATCAAACTCATCCAAACACTTCAGCATTTTGTTCGACTACTAATAGTACTTACAAAATTAATAGTACTATTCTCTTGTCCACAGCAGTCGTAAATATTTTTAGCAAAAATAGAGAATGGCAAAAGGTTAAATTTCTCTTAGATTCGTGTAGTCAAGCACATTTCTTGACAATAGATTCTGCTAAACGTTTAAAATTAGACATATCAAAATGGCATTCGGCTGTTAGTGGCGTTAGTGGGGCAAAGAAATCAATCACGTGTAAGAATTGAGCAGGGAATACCATCGTAACCTGCAGAATTTTTGACTGCAACTTTCCTTATAATCATTCTGGTTTCACTAATATCTATTGGACTTAAAAATATACTTTAGTTTACGGAATTCTCCAACACAGGTGGGATAGATCTAATAGTTGGATGAGATTATCAATCGGGACTACAAAAAAGTTGTTGAATTCTTGTGCAGCACTAGGAAAATCTGATTGATTTCCATTTTTATCGTTAAATAACTGGGGATAAGGTTCTAGTTGATTACTATTGGTCTCATTTCTAATTATTTGCCACGCTGTTTTAGATTTATTGTTGGCATTTAGATACTGACTGTTTTATAATATACCAATTATACTTGTGTTTCTTCAATTCTAATTATATGCATTATTCACTACTGGCAGTGATTAATCATTAATCATCACACACTCATTCACAATCAGTCGGTTCTGAATGGTCCTACGAAAAAGAAAATGGTTATCAAAGTTAAAGGTAAGTAAATTCTTTATCGAAATGGTTCAGACGCATTTTTACGTAGCATTAATATTCTTGGAGTTATAGGCCATACGAATAGCGTTTTTATGGTTTTTTAAAATCATATTGTAACGCTTCTTGAGTTCCTCATCATTCGTTACTTTGTGAACTTGGCGTAAAAATTCTCCTTGATTGATAATTTCCTCAGCCAACCTTTGTGAAGCCTTTTTGTTGCTTTATTATTCGCTTTTATACTTACCAGAGGAAATGCTTTGTCAACAATGTCACTTATTCTAGTACAAAACAGTTGAATTTCTTATTTGCGTTAGTGAACGAGTATATATCATCCCACGATACCATCGATACTAGATATTTAAAATTCAGTATATTTATTTCGTTATGACATAGTCATTTCTACGGATTGGTAGTATTATTTTTATTCTATCTGCATAAACTTTTCGTCTGTGTCAATTTTTTGCAGTTATATGTTGACTTGATCGAATTCCACGTTTATTTTTATCTATTTAATTTTACATCTCAATCATTTTATTCAATTCATATAGTGAAATCTGAAATATTACCTTTTTTCCTTTCGCTTTAATAGGTTTGCTTTGGGTCCATCATGATAATATTCAAATTCCCCGACTGTTTCAAATAATACAAATAACGATCCTTAGGTATATTTGCACAGTTAATAGACTCCATTTTGATTGTTTGCCAACGTACAACACAGTGTTCTCTTGTCTTTTGAGACAATTTCCTGTCCTAATTTGATATTGTTAAGCGTGAGATGTTATAACTTTCCATATTCATAGAAATGTTCACTTATATAGATGTTGAAAAACTGGACTGAAGATAATGATGTTTTAGGCAAATTTATCTAAACAAACATTAAATGTGTCAGAAATACTACACAGCGGTTACTCTTCCATCGTAAAGTAATGAAACATTTTTTAATTTAATAAAATATCCACACCATTCATTTTTTCAACATTGTTTTGTGTCACTGAAAAATATATTAATAAAAATGTAAGATCCTAAATCGCTTTCTTTATTTCCATCGGTTGTCGTATACCATTTTGAGCTGAACATTATAAATCATTGTAATTTGCAGCAGATACGAGAAAGGCCCGCTGAAATTCTTCAGTACACAATGGAATCCAATAAACCTTCACTCTATTATCCCTTTCATATCCAGTTTTACAAACGCCGAATAACTAAGGATTCGAAACTAATTAATATTTAACTGAACAATTCAATTTTTCACACTCACTTTATTTGTGTCTAACAATTAACGGGTGATGGGTATCATTTATTAGTAACTCAAACAGAGCTGTGCCGAGCACTGACAGAAAGAGCTCGCGAGCACTAAGCACTGAAAACAGTGCTTAAATTTTTCGAGCACTAAGCACTGTTAATAGTTAAGAGCTCACGATTACTAAGCACACTGAAAAAGTACTTGAAATTCACGAGCACTAAGCACTTTTAAAAAAATTTAAATAGTATCTACATATTGAGACTAGAACTCAATTGAATTCAGTGTTATTTGGGGGCGAGTATAGGCGGTGCGCGTCTTTACTATGTACATACTTCGATATGCGATGTAAAGCAACGTCAGGCGCGGTTAGTAGTTGGATGGATGACCGTTCCAACGAAGACCGCGTCCTCGCATCACACATCTTCCAGCGGCTTGTATATCAATGTATGCGCGGAAGTTATATAACCTTAGGCGAGGGTTGTATAGGGGATATACCATCATTCGGAGGGGATGTAAATCCGTCGGCCCCTTGTCTATTAAATGTTAGGCAAGTAAAATATCCCTACTCTTCTTAAGGGAAGAGGTTCGGCAAAATTCCTGGTTGGGAGTAGCTCGTCTACAGGTGTCGGTGTTAGGCCTCAGTAGCGGAAATAGGCCGACGTTAAATAAATGTATTAAAAATATCAGTGTTATTTATAAAAAAAAAAGGATAAGAGCCAACAAAAGCAGTCCAGAAAAATAATGTAGAAAAAATATAATTTGCTGAATGCACTATATATTTTTTTAATTTAGCGGGAGTGCCAATAACTAATAAAAATAATAAAGAATTTTTTGTCCAACAGAATACTCCAATTACACAACAATTTTACAAAATACAACGTGTCAAAAACTAAATGCAATGAACAAAGTACAACATTACATGTACGCAAAGAATCAAATACATAAGTATTTATATTTACAGTGTGTGTATTTACGGGTATAAAATTTAGGTTATAAACTATTTCTAATTGAAAGTGTTATGGTCTTGAAATTATTATTATTATTTATAAATAACATATATATTTGAGATTTGTTTCTGTATCAAATTCCCACTTTCCTGAAAATACAAATATTTTATTGAGTATTTTAGACATCCTAACCTCTTCACAATTACTGCAAGCAATGTAAGTATTTACATTATAATGTACGAAATCCATTGATAGGAATAAATTGAATCACTTTCCGACAAAACAATAATTGACTTGATACTTGTAATACTTTTAATTAACCAGTACCCCATCTTCTGGTTTACTTAACCATAAGATAACCAAAACCATGAAGATGAAGCAAAATTTACTAAAAATGGACTTTTTAATAGACACAATTCGCATTATTGGAGTGACTCAAATCCTCATATGTTCAGAGAGCAAAACTTTCAGGAAAGTTAGCAGTTCAATGTTTACTGTGCCATAAGAAACGATAGAGTGGTGGCATTACAATTTTATCAGGAAAATTTAAATGGTAAATTAAATTTTCTCTTCTGCTAATATATATAGGTAAATTTTTGTTTTTTTTTTTTTAGGTGAAAGATATCTGAATATCTTACAAAATTTGAATAATAACTATTTAGAAAATTTACCTCTCGCCGAACAAGAAACATTTTTTGTCAGCACGACGGTGCTCCCCCACATAACGCATATTTAATTAATAATTATTTACAAGAAACTTTTTATGATCAATGGATTGCCTATAATGGACCTTTCTTATGGCCTCCTCGTTCGCCCGATTTATCAGTTCTGGCTTATTTCATTTGGGGAACTATTAAAAATAAAGTTTATGAGAGCCCATTAACAACCATTGAAGATTGTATGCAAAGAGTAAGAAATGCATTTCAAAACATATCACAGGATTCAATTAGAAGAGCTATCCATGAGGAACTAATCCGAAGGTGCGAAAAATGTGAGGTTCGAGGGCGGAATTTTGAGCAATTATTAAATTAAAATGAAATCATATTTTAAATTGATCTTATCTCTGCTATTTTAGTTCATGCCATTTCTTCAATTCGATTAATACGCATGTTACAGTGTTAGTGTTATTTTGCGTTTTTGTGGATATCGAGTAGCAAATGTGCTGCAAGTTGTTGATATTACTTTATCACATTCTCCATAAATAATAAACAAATTTAAAAAGTTTTCGTTGGTATAATTTAAACGTGCTGGCATTTTTTGACATAAGACAATGACTGATTGTTTCTAATCATGGCTATTTTGATGAAATGATTACAACAATTCATGAATTTCCAATAAAATCGCAAATATTTCAAAAAGTTGTAACTTTAAGCCCTACAATGCTATTATCAGAAAAAAGGGAATTCAATTTTACACAACTTGACGTAAAAAAATACAGGGTGTTCCATTTGACCCAAACAAGTTTTCGCGGTTTGAAGTTGACAAAATGTAACGCGAAAAACGGAACACTTGGTATGATGTTATTGAATTTATTTCAGTTGTAGAACGTAGTTCTCCTTGTGTTCTTTTTACGTGACAAGAAGCAAATGAGGATCTTTTACACGAAGAAAGTTATAACGGTTCTTGCAAACCGTTGCACCTGTCAAATTTTCTATAAAATGTCAAATATCTCTGAAACGACTAGGTTTAGGTATAGGATATGCTACATATTTTCGACTCAGAATTTTATGCTCTTTTCGAAAACCATAAAATATATAGGGTATTCCATTTGAAATAAGCAAGTTGGTATCGACTTCCAGTATAAGCGGAAGTGCCAGCTGCTTGTAATTATTTTAGTTGGATTGGCCACACCGACATTAGTAATTATCTAAATTTTCAAAATTTTCTGATGCGTCCTTTTCTCTATATCGATCGATTCAGTTCCCGGTGAGACACCCTGTATATATTGTTATAATATCAACTTTTTCAAAATAGTTTCTAATTCTTTTCTCCTAAATTGGTTGTGAGTTTAAAGTTTACCGCCGTTTATATACTCCAGGCGTTTTAGTTGTAAAATTGACCTCTCTGCTTGTTCCCGTTTTGAGCCATAAAAACTGAGTTAATCGTGAATCCACGACCTTCCGAAGCAATTTTCACGAATTCCTCCAGATGTATCGTGGCGTAACTGTCAAGTGTTATTCAGGACGTCCAAATAAACACAATAAAAAAAAAATTCGTAGAGCACGAATTTGGCAGCTAAAGTATAAAACGCCTGGATTAATGTACCCATGTCCAGTACAAAAGTTTCATGTAAAAATGATGCCTCTTTCGCTAGACTTCTAAAGAGCTAGGGAGCTTCTTGGAGTGCTGCTCGCGAGCACTAAAGTGCTTGCTAGTACTGAAATGCTTGCTAGTCTTTTTGAGTGCTCGTAAGCACTTTCAGAGTGCTCGCGAACACTTCATGCTATTATTAAGCACTAAGCCCTTTGGTAAAATGCTCGAAGCACTAAGCACCGTTTTTAAAAAGTTCTCCTAAGCACAGTGCTCCCGAGCACAAAAGTGCTTAGACGAGCAACACATGTAATTTCACTATTTAATTATGTACCACTGTAAAATATTTAAGCGCCCAATTACTGGATAAGTACCTTTAGTGGAGTAATATTAAGCAAACATTTTTTGAAAATGGATGTAACTGATGGAAGCGCTTTTTTTTAAATCATTAGGCAAGCCTCATGAATTACAAAAATGCTATTAATTGTGTTCGCAAGGGCCACTTTTATACAAATTAGCCACCGTGTCGGGTTTTTACTTGTTTTTTAAAAATATCTGCTGTTCTATTGGTCCTATCAGAGCAGATAAGGTCCCAAATATTAGTTCTTGAAAGCGAAAATGAAACTAGAGGATTTAGAAAGCTCAAAAATGTTTAACATAACCTCAAATAACCAACAAACATGCGTTAACGGGTGATTTTTCAACTTTCTTGTATTACTCTTGTTCTAGTAGACCGATGGATGAAATTTGGAGAAAAGGCACCTCTTATCAGCACTAAAGTGTACCTAAAATTTGAAACGGTATATATCAAGGAACAGACAATACGTAAACTTAAGGTTCTAAGAGCATCTGACTTTGGCTGACCGTCATTTTGGTCCTAGATGAGATATCGACAATTTTTTTTTAAAGATTGCTTCTTCTTTCTTATCCTCTATCGAAAAGGTCATGTCAAGTTTTTTGTGCGAGCGACAGTTTTCGAGAAATAGTCCATTTAAACTGTAAAAAGCGTATATCATTTGGGAACGGAAATATTTGCCAGAAATCAATAATCCACCCCATGGGGTATGTAACAGCACCGAGCGAAATCATCGAGACTTTTCAGAATATGTTTATAATGATAAAATAAAGGTCTTAGCTTGTTCGCATTTAATCCGAGCTATAGGGTATTTTCTGTCTAGTCTTAGTGAACTGAACTAACACTTTATTGTTTTAGCACCGTATTTACATTTTCGGGATTCAAAATATATCATATTAAAAATCAGAGATGCTTAAAAGGGTCCGTTTTGGCTAAGATATCACATCCTCTGCTTTGTGAAAAATAATACCATCATTTTCACATCTTATATGGTTGATAAATAACTATAGAACTCGATTTCAGGATCTCGCAGTGGGAAAACCGGCGTTATTTATCTCTAAAAGAATTTTTTGAGAACACCGGCTCCTTCGCCATTTTTAAGAAAGGACATTTCAAATACAAATAATTTTCTTTTATACTTACATGGCTTCAAACAAGTCGATTTTGACAGAACTTTCATTAAATTAGGTTTTGTGTACAGGTGAAAGTTTTATGCATACTCATGTTAGAAGTTCTCAACCTTTTTGCCACTAAGATACTTGAAAGAATTTAAAGAAAAATGGCCGTCTTAAAAATAGAAATCACTAAAAATTATTACGTAAAATTTCTGGTTAATTGAAATTAATCACGACTTAAGTCAGGACAAGCAAACGAGATCCCAAATCTTACGAATCCTTGTAGTGAGAGCGAGCAATAAAAGTAGAAAGAATACAATTTATTATAAAAATCAGCAAAGTACAGTACAGAAATTGAAAGGTAAAAATCTTACAATAAAATATATAACAGGTATATCAAAGTCTAAGGTTTTTCTTAGCTTACGCTAGGGAAAAGAATTATTAATTTAAACAATTTTACAATGTAAATTATATATATATACAGTAATTACTTAGTACTGTACCCAAAATTTACTGTACCAAATCGAAATCTGGACTTACAAAATCGTCTATAATTAAATTTACAAAATTAGTCTCAATATTAACTAATGTGGGCACGTGTCTATAATAAATCTAAGAAATTACTTACCCAGAATACTACCTCTGGACGAACTCGCTAATTAAATCCGAATAAATCGAAATTTCAATTAAAATAAACAATATGTTAATTCGAAATATGTGAGAAATCTAGTTTTTTGATCCAGTACCAAACCGAATAGCAACCACATGCCTTTTAATCTAAATTAATCACTTATTAGCAAAGTTTTCAGCTCAATTTCTTGATCCAAAAAGAAAATTTGACGGTACTTGTAATATTTATAACCATTTTAACTCACAAACAGAAGAGGAAATGATTTGAGCTGACAGTTCGACAATTCGGCTGTCGGAGTACCAACTTATACGCTAATTATAGTAATAGTTTATATTTTAGATTTTTTGGTATCCTCCCAGAGCAAGACTATGAAAATGTCTGACAAATGATGTAAATAACAAACATGTGTGTTATATATGAGTATGGAGCACAGGAAAGTATGTCGGATCGATATGCTTGTTCATTTGTCGTAATGTGTGAGTGTTTTTTTACTGACACTAAACTTCAACGGAACCCATTTATTAAAGGTTTACAGACTGAGGTAGGCATTCAGACACTCTTTAAATTAAATTAAAACACATATATACTACACAGGCTTTTGGAATTCTAGAAGTGATGTACTGGTCTGTCCTTTGTCAAGCGCCCTCCAATAACAAAATAGAAGAGGTTTTAAGTAAATACTACTTCCCATCTAAAATAGGAATACCAATTTAGAAGTCGTTTTCTATGTTTTCAACTAACTGTTCTTCCTATTGCGATGTTGATTCTTGTGGATTAACGGCTTAAATTAGCACGTGTTGTTTGTAGAGAAACTATTTTACTTCCAAATTAACTGCCATCGAGGAAGCGATGGCTTATACGTAGGTACCTCTCTGTTATTATCTGACGCTTTTGCCATATCTACATATTCACGATCGGGAGAATACTGTGCTATAATTTAATAGATAAAGGCTGTTATCAATGCGAAAGTGTATTATTGCGATTGTTTTGCCGTCCAATAATCAACTTTTCGTCAGTTATGCAAATAGACCCAAACCGTTATCCGGTATTATAATATATAGATGGAGAGTTAATTTGCATAAAAATTCATACTGTTGTGGTAATCCCTAGATAGATATAATATACGTATTAATTGAAAAGTCACGTTGAGATATGTAGTTGGGGATTTTAATATAGTAGCCCAGTTGCCAGAGACTAATTTTGATGAAAAGTTAGAATTAATTGTTACCTCTCTAATTTTTTCATGAAAGGCTAGTTTTTTGCTAGTAGAAAGTGGCTCAAAAAAGGTTACCAAAATCTACCCCTGCGAACCCTTATAAACAACCCTCTGAAATGAATAAATTCTCGAAAAATAATAATAATAAAAAAAACGAATAGCACCATGTGAAAAAGCGAGAAATTTTACAAAAAAAATAGTATAAGTTTTTCTTAATAAATGTTTCCCTTAGCATGAGAAATTATTACAGTTCGCTAGTTCGGCTGAATATTTCAAGCGCGTCGTACAGGGAAATGAGCATTTCTCGACCGTCGCTACATAACAAAGACAATTTGTACCCATTAAAAACGAAAAAAAAGGTAGCATTTTAAAGAGGAAGAATTCAGATTTCCAATGATATACTTACTTTTAATTTTTATTTCTTATAAATTGCATGTGAAAGTTAAACATTATCATTTTTTCCACTCTATATTAAAACAGGAACCTAACCTTTTGTCTTTCGAAGAGTAGGGATCTTCCTAACATTTAATAGATAAGGAACCGACGGCTTTACATCCCCTCTGAAGGATGGTATATCCCCTACACAATCATCGCCGAACATTGCATAGCCTCCGCGCATACACTGATATACAAGCCGCTGGAAACATATGCCTATTCTTTATTAGATACTTAAAATATATTATCTTAAGTTATAAATTGTAGGCTTGACTTGAGTCTCATTTAGTCTACTTTCCACTACATACACCTATTATTTTTATCTATGTTATGTTATATTAGCAACAAAACAAAATATGGTTAATTTCGAATTTTTATCGATAATTTAACCCGCTTCGGTACCTATAGCAACTTTTCTTTTAAGTTTTATTACTTCAGTAGGTATGCTTTGTTTCACTGTAACTAAGAGTAACTCCTCAAAAGAGCAGACATTATTTTCTGTGTCGTGAATTGTAAGGGAAGTGCCAGGTTGAGGTTCTTGTTGTGCAGGTGGCTCAGAATGTGCATTGGCTTCAGGAGTATCGGACTGTTCTCTCTTATATTCCTTTCATCGTTTGTATGCTCCACAGGTAATTACGACCCCCTTTATCCCGGAAGGCTCTAGAAGAGCCTTGTGTGGGAGGGGGCTACACATTTAGAGACAAGGGACACACACCCAATATCCGTGTATAGTGAAAAAATCCCTCTCACAGTATTTTCCACTGCCACGACCGGGGATCGAACCCGGAACTTTTGGGTGAGAGGCAAGTGCGCTCACCTCTCGACCACCAGTTATACAAAAGGATCATACGGCTCCATAATAACAACATTAGAATTATACGAAAATTTCTAAAATCATTGCAAATTATTTTGGGCTTTAATTGCTTTCATATGCCTCCGACCAATGTACTGAATTTTTTCTTTGATATTTTTCGCCACTGAACAAGAGTATTGTCCTATTTAATGATTTAAAGACGCTCAAATCGAGTGGTTGAAGAATGTGGGAGGAATGAGGAGGCAGTTTACATCAGTTTCCTTATCTAACTAATATGAGATGTATGACAATCATAAAAATCGGCCTAGTAAGTCCAAAAGCTTCTAGTAACGTTTTTTGAAAATAGCGAAAGAAGACTTCTGACTCCATCCATACCTTGGAAGTGGCAGCATATGTTGTACCCGAAACTGTGTCAGTGGGAGATGCAATTCAGTCATCTCAGATTTTTTCCTTTAAGGACTATCGGGGGAGGGGGGGGGGGTGCTTTTAGTCCCGCAGCGTCAACTGCAACTAAGACTGTCATATTTTCTCTGCCACTTTCAGCTGTTGTTCTTGACGATGGATCTCCCTTTTTCCCAACAATTCTTGTTTTGGAAGGATCTAATGAAAAATTTGTCTCGTCAAGGTTCCACGATTTGATGGGGCTTATCTTCTAAATGTAGCTCATTAATTTGCTTTTTTAATATATCAAAATGGTCATGATAATAATAAACCTATAGGTGCGCTTACCTCTCGACCATCTGTCATATGAATATAATGAAAATAACTAAAAATATATCACATATAAAGGTATTTTGCATAAACCAGCTTGTCTACGAACTTGTTTTGATTGAAACTGTTTATTACTGGACTAATCGACCAGAAAGTTAGGTTCAGTTAGTTTCTCCTACATAAGGCCCCTGTCAAAGAGATAATAATTTATATAGCTAAGAAAATCCTAATTTAAACTTGAAGTAATACTTCTTGTCTTTTGAAACTTTAAAAAAACTTGTTTTAAAGTCAATATATATAGAATCAAGTCTTTTGTATGCGAGCTTAAAACTTGGAATTTCACGAAATTGATCCGGCAAGTTTTACTCCAGCGAGAAGACTTTTAGATTAACTTGGAAAAACGAAATTATATATGAGAGCTAGAGTTTGCTGGAAAATGCTTCATGTAATATCGAGAGTTATGAGAAACGTTCACAAAATGAAATTTTCGTACGGCGCGGCGGGCGCCTATATCACAAAATCATTTGAAATAACCGCAGACCAACGTTTACCACGTTTAAATATTTGAACTGTTGATGAACTGATATGGCAATAAAACCAAAAAATTATACATTAATTTTGAACTGTCGTATACCGGGTAACAACGAGATTAGTTCTGTTCCAATTTCATGGTTGATTTTAAGAACAAAATTTTGAAATTTTGGTATATCATTTGTGATGTAAGAAGTCCAATTTTGTACTTATTAAATAAAAATATCACTTAGTATTAACAACTAACATAATATTATCAGTACTAGCGTATCAAAATTTGTTCCCATGAAAAAGACGTCCAAAAAAACATTTCCTCCCTGGTTCACAAAACCTATAATTACCGATATAAGGCATAAAGAGATGGCTTGGCGTACCTACAAAAAATTTAATAACACTGTCGATCTTGAGAACTTTAAACTTTTAAGAGCTAAGTTGAAAAGAGATATCGACACATCTTACAAAAATTACTTACACTCAATTGAAAACAATCTGTCCTCAAATCCAAAAAGTTTCTGGGCATATGTCAACAGTAAAAAAAATTCCAGTTCAATGCCGAATGCCTTCACTAATAATGACAGTATCTTAGATAATCCCGAAGATATAGCGAATTCTTTTGCTGACTTCTTTAGTTCAGCGTACATCCCCTCAAGTCGCAATATAAACTTGTCGGTAGTAACTAGTGATAATATTAATATAGCAATGCCTAAGCTAACTGAGATTGATGTGATTAATGCCTTCAAAAAAATTAAACCAAAATTTACGGCTGGACCCGATGGTTTACCAGCTTTCTTCTTAAAAGGCTGCTCAGGTATATTGGCTGCACCGCTGGCACATATTTTTAACCTATCCTTACAAACTTGTACATATCCTGATAAATGGAAAGCATCTAAAATTTGTCCCATACACAAAAAAGGCAACAAATCTGATATAGAAAATTACCGCGCTATTACAATCATAAATAACTTTGGCAAAGTATTTGAAATCGTCATGCATACTGCACTTTATCCCCAGATTCATCAACGTATATGCAACAACCAACATGGTTTTGTCTCTCAACGATCGACAACAACAAACCTACTTTGTATAACACAATACCTAGCTGAAGTTATGGATGACGGTGGACAAGTCGATGTTATATATATGGACTCCTCTAAGGCCTTTGATAGGTTGGACCATGGTGTTTTGCTAACGAAATTAGTCTCGTTTGGTTTTAACCTTAGTCTAATAACTTTTTTTGAATCATATCTGATTAATAGAAGTCAGTTTGTACAATGTCATGGTCATAGGTCTATCGAATTTATATCTCAATCAGGAGTTCAACAAGGATCGGTCTTAGGCCCTTTACTGTTTATCATTTTCATTAACGATATCGTCATCGATATCAGTTGTAAATCTCTCTTATATGCTGACGACTTGAAGATATACTATAAGATCAACGACGAATCAGACTGCGAAAAGCTGCAGACAGACTTAAGCACAATTCACGAGTGGTGTAACAAATTCAGATTGTCTCTGAACATAAATAAATGCAATGTAGTCTCGTTTACGAGAAAATTAAATAAAATAGAATATGAGTATACTATTAATAAGGCAAATCTGACACGTCATGATAGCTTTAAAGATCTAGGAGTAACATTTGACTCACATCTTTCTTTTAGAGAACACATAAGCAACACAGTGACATCATCTTTTAAAATGTTAGGCTTTCTCATACGAAATGCTCGAGATTTTCAAAATATGCGTACCATAAGAACTCTGTATAATACCTTGGTGCGACCCCGACTAGGATACGCGAGCTTGATATGGAACCCCCAATACGACGTACATATTAACAATATTGAAGGCATTCAAAGACGTTTCTTAAAATTCCTGGCATTTACAATCGATCATCAATATCCCCCTATAGGTTATGATCACTCATTACTACTGAATCGTTTTTCATACAATTCTATGAAGCAGCGGAGAGAGATGCAAAGTGTTATACTTTTATACAAACTTCTAAACAACATGATCGACTGTCCGCAATTACTTGAACAAATCAACTTTAGAGCACCTACCAGGTCAACCAGATCTACATCCTTGTTTTACTTTTCTAATACACATACAAATGCTTTAATGTTTTCGCCATTATATTGTATATGTCGTAGCTACGAAATTATTGCACATGATGTCGACATTTTTAACACTAGATTAAGTCAAATTAAGTCAAGATTCTCTTAGATTAATAGTTTTTGTTTGTTTCTTTTTTCTTATTTAATGTTTTTCCCTAATCACTTTTCCTTTATTATTGTATATAATTGTATATGTGCGTGTATAGATAAATATGTATATATTAAATCATAATCGTTAAGTCATATGTTCACCAAATTCATTTATAGAATTTTGCAATAATTATATTAGTATTAAGATTTAGGTTATAGTAAGCCATAATATATAACACTAACGTGTATTCTAGTTTTAATTTATATATATTATTATTATATATATATTATTATATATTATAGTTTTGATAATATATATGTATGTTAGTTCCCGGCCCTGTAAATGGAATGTAAATTCTGTTGGGTTTGTGTATGTAAATAAATAAATAAATAAACTGTTGATATTTATATAGCACCCTGTATACATTTTACATACTTAAATTCCATATAAAATTCTCGTTACAATGATGTTTCATAAGTACCTACTTGTGACACATATACAAATACCTTTGTTTTCAAAATAGGCCCACAAGATGGCCTGCCAGACTATCTGACTTAACCCTTAGTTACCTCCTTTCCCTTATTGTTTACTTTTGGGAAACAAATGAGGCAACATATACGAACGACTAGCTGCTTTTAGCCGGAGCAAAAAATCGTGGATGCAGAGCACCTCTAAGACATGTGAAACTTACGCTCTTTGGATGCATGGTATAAAAGACAAATTTTTGTTTTGTTCGTCGAGAAAAGGAGACAATGAAAAAATTAATATTATGTGGGCACCATCTATTGTATATAATTAGTTGAGTTGTCCCGTAAATCTAGTCTCCTATAGATGAGACCGAAATTATTGGTAAGGGAAATAAAAATATGAATAAAATGAATGATAAAATATATTACATAATTAAATAAATTTTATAATATGATGTTACATATAAAATAGTAAAATTTGATTTTCACAATAAATCCTTGAAAAATATGTACGTTATTTGAAATGTAACTTTAGGTGAAATTTTGTTAATAAAATTATATCAATGAAAACTGAGTAATTTTAATACAAAAAAATAATTAATTTGATAACAATCTCCTGGATTTCCAGTCCGTATAGATGAACATGGAATGCTCTGGTATTGCACTTCAGGACCCCATTGTCTGGCAGAGCACCCAATCTAAATAATTTGACTGCCTACGGTTTTTATTCTTGTTAAATTATGTAGAAGAGCGAGAAATCATTCTCCTTATTTTTGAATCCTAGGTAATGCATGCGTCTCTTTAGGTTCAAATTTCTCGAAACCGGTTGGTCCTGCGGCGTTACAACAAGATAACCTTTTTTGTGTATCTATGACCAAGGAATCATATTCCAATGAGCCAATTACAGAAAATTCACATTGAAAAATTTGGGGGGGAGAAGTAAGTCCCCCCTTTTCAATTTTGTGCACCCCTGATTGAATGTACCCTTGGCGGATAACATCAGATATTGACTTTTATTTACGTCGAATCACATGCAAGAACTAGTCACTGTAGCGCAAAGGGTTCCTGAGATATTAAATAAAATGTCAATTTTGGTGCCCCCTTCAGAGGCCCGCAGCGCTTTTAGGAATGATGGGATTGATGTGGTAAGGTGCTTTAAATATAGTAGCTTTAATCATACCTCAACTGCGTGTAAATGTAATCTTGCATGTCCTCGCTGCTCCCTAGAACATGATTTAACTGATTGCAACAATGAAAATTCGGTAAAATGTATAAATTGTTTCAACTATAAACATCTACAATTCAAAAATAATGAGAACATAAATATCGATTATAATCACTCAGCCTTTGACAAGAACAACTGCTTTACTTATAAGCAAAAGTTAACGTCTTTGAAATCTTCCAGATTTGGACCTCAGTAGCAATTAGTAACGGCTATCCAACCCGATCACACCCCATGCGATCGTGTTTTAAACGGTAATAAAGATGAAATAATGAGCGATTACGCGTCGCCTGCCAAGAACACGAAGGAACTTCATATTCTTTACATGAATGTAAGAGGCCTAAATACCAAAACTGCCGACCTGTTTAACCTCACCACATACTCTGATTATGATATGTTATGTTTCACAGAAACCTGGTTAGATTCACATATTCTTGATTCTGAACTCAGTCATGGGAATTATAACGTTTGCCGATACGATCGAAAATTCAAGGAAGTAGGTTTAACCAGAGGAGGTGGTTGTCTTATCCTGCTTAATAAGTCATACAAAGTGGGCATAGTAAACCTAAATAGTACTAATATAAATTTCCCTAACATCGATTAAAATCATCTTAGGTACTACAACACTTTCAGTATTCTTAATTTACGTGCCACCTAATGCAAATATCCAAATATACAACTCGATTTTTGACTGTTTTGCTAACCTATATGGTATTTACGGCACGGACATACTAATCTTAGGTGACTTTAATATTCCGGAATATTATGAATGCTTTCTTAATAACTCGACTAGGACCGTTAAAGTAACTGAACTAAATAATTTTATTAACTTCTTTGGCCTCACTCAATTCAATTTTGTAACTAACACCAATAATAAATTATTAGATCTTATCTTTTACAATAAATTGTGCAGTGTCAGTAAATCCGATTGCTGTATCTTCAAAGAAGATGTGCATCACCCACCACTTAATATTGATTTAAACTTTAGCTCTTACCACAATAAGGTTCCCAAAAATCACGCAATGACGTACAACTTCAAAAAAAGCTGACTTCGGATCACTTGTATAATATTATCAGTACTAGCGTATCAAAATTTGTTACCATGAAAAAGACGTCCAAAAAAACATTTCCTCCCTGGTTCACAAAACATATAATTACCGATATAAGGCATAAAGAGATGGCTTGGCGTATCTATAAAAAATCTAGTAACAGTGTCGATCTTGAGAACTTTAAACTTTTAAGAGCTAAGTTGAAAAGAGATATCGACACATCTTACAAAAATTACTTACACTCAATTGAAAACAATCTGTCCTCAAATCCAAAAAGTTTCTGGGCATTTGTCAACAGTAAAAAAAATTCCAGTTCAATGCCGAATGCCTTCACTAATAATGGCAGTATCTTAGATAATCCCGAAAATATAGCGAATTCTTTTGCTGGCTTCTCTAGTTCAGCATACATCCCCTCAAGTCGCAATATAAACTTGTCGGCAGTAACTAGTGATAACATTAATATAGCCATGCCTAAGATAACTGAGATGGATGTGATTAATGCCTTCAAAAATATTAAACCAAAATTTACGGCCGGACCCGATGGTTTACCAGATTTCTTCTTAAAAGACTACTCAGGTATATTGGCTGCGCCGCTGGCACATATTTTTAACCTGTCCTTACAAACTTGTGCATATCCTGATAAATGGAAAACATCTAAAATTTGTCCCATACACAAAAAAGGAAACAAATCGGATATAGAAAATTACCGTCCTATTACAATCACAAATAACTTTGGCAAAGTATTTCAAATCGTCATGCATACTGCACTTTATCCCCAGATTCATCAACGTATATGCAACAACCAACATGGTTTTGTCTCTCAACGATCGACAACAACAAACCTACTTTGTATAACACAATACTTAGCTGAAGTTATGGATGACGGTGGACAAGTCGATGTTATTTATATGGATTTTCTAAGGTCTTTGATAGGTTGGACCACGGTGTTTTGCTGACGAAATTAGTCTCGTTTGGTTTTAACCTTAGTCTAATAACTTTTTTTGAATCCTATCTGGTTAATAGAAGTCAGTTTGTACAATATCATGGTCATAGGTCTATCGAATTTATATCTCAATCAGGAGTTCCACAAGGGTCGGTCTTAGGCTCTTTACTGTTTATCATTTTCATTAACGATATCGTCATCGATCTCAGTTGTAAATCTCTCTTATATGCAGACGACTTGAAGATATAATATAAGATCAACGACGAATCAGACTGCGAAAAGCTGCAGATAGACTTAAGCACAATTCACGAGCGGTGTAACAAATTCAGATTGTCTCTGAACATAAATAAATGCAATGTAGTATCGTTTACGAGGAAATTAAATAAAATAAAATATGAGTATACTATGAATAAGGCAAATCTGACCCGTCATAATAGCTTTAAAGATCAAGGAGTAACATTTGACTCACATCTTTCGTTTAGGGAACACATAAGCAACACAGTGACATCATCTTTTAAAATGTTAGGCTTTCTCATACGAAATGCTCGAGATTTTCAAAATATGCGTACCATAAGAACTCTATATAATACCTTGGTGCGACCCCGACTAGGATACGCGAGCGTGATATGGAACCCCCACTACGACGTACATATTAACAATATTGAAGGCATTCAAAGACGTTTCTTAAAATTCCTGGCATTTAGAATTAATCATCAATATCCCCCTATAGGTGATCACTCATTATTACTGAATCGTTTTTCATACAATTCTATGAAGCAGTGGAGAGAGATGCAAAGTGTTTACTTTTATACAAACTTCTAAACAACATAATCGACTGTCCGCAATTACTTGAACAAATCAACTTTAGAGCACCTACCAGGTCAACCATATTAACAGTTTTTGTTTGTTTCTTTTTTCTTATTTAATGCTTTTCCCTATTCACTTTTCCTTTATTATTGTATATAATTGTATATGTGCGTGTATAGATAAATATGTATATATTAAATGGTCATATCTTCACCTAATTCATTTGTATAATTTTGCAATAATTATATTAGTATTAAGATTTGGTTATAGTAAGCCATAACATATAACACTAACGTGTATTCTAGTTTTAATTTAGATCACAAGTTTTGATAATATATATGTATGTTAGTTTCCGGCCCTGTAAATGGAATGTAAATTCTGTTGAGTTTGTGTATGTAAATAAATAAATAAACTTTTTTTCATATTTTTTATGTAGAATCATCCCTAGAAATTAATGACCGCGTACCTGAAATATCCTGTATAATAATATATTTAAAAAAATTGTTAAAACACGCCTACTAGAACAGTAAAAAGCACCTGATCCTGAGGCAGACATTTATGATAAATCTTGTATTGCAGTGGTGAGGGATATTCGCTTTGAATTTAAATTTCAAGCAATTATCATCTCATCTATATGGATTTACTTTTTGAGTTTTGGTGTTTACATAATATTACATTACAAAAAATAAACATGCAAAAAATAATTCCGTAGATACGTTGATTATTGTGTTGTTTATCTTGGCACCAAATAATAATTTTTCATGCAGCAAATGAGAGCGGATATGCTAGATTTCAACGACGTCTGGACTTTTGTACAATTTGTCGACGGCAAAGTTTCGCATTTGTGATATATCTGCCGCACAACATATTTTTCATGAAATATGGTCACTAGAAGTACCTGAAAAATAACACCGATTACTCGACGGAAACGTAATAGACTGAAATCACTTCGCCTTCCCTAGTATAATTTATCCTGGAAAGTATATTTTTATAGTTGGTGCTTTTCCCGAACATGCTTTTTATGGTCCTTATAATTACTTTTTATTTTTCACGATGAAATATGAGCACGAAAACAGGATCATGATAAAGGGCGGTAAACAAAAGTAATGACCCATGTGCGAAGACGGAAACCTAATTCGGGCCGCACAACAACGAAGTAATTATAAATAAAGGACATAACCCTTACCCTCTTCTGATCCTGGAAATATTCATAAAATGTGTGACATACTCCAAATTTAATTTTCTTCGTACGTACATTTAGCCCCTAGCTTGGTGAATTAATGGACTGAGTCGGAGTAGACGCTGATAAAGTAAAATAGTCCGGAAAATAGTTGACAAGGGTGCGTAAGACCACGATGAAGATGAAATAACATTCTTTTGACATCAATCATACATATGGTGGCGTTTAAGGGCGCCAGTGTCACGGGGGGCGAATACTGGAATATAAAAGGTGTCAGATTTCATTTTTGCGACGTGGCGTTTGAACAAAATCATGTAAGATTGATGCCATGGTCACATTGCGGAAACCAGTGGCGCGGCATAACGTCTGTCAAGAGGGTACCTTAACAAACTGACATTTATCAGTAGGTTGTTTGCAAAGTATTAAGGTAACTACATAAATGAGGAGATTCTGGAAAAGTAAACTCATGTTAAAGTGTATACGAACTTAACTGAAACCGTATAAAAACTAAAAGCCGGCAAAAACAGTCGACATCTCTTTATTGTACATGGGTGGAGGTAAATAGAAATGCTTGTCATAAGAAAATGATAAGATTTTCGGGCGTTATTATATTATCCTCTGTTTCAAATGGTCTCCAGAAAGCCATGGTAAATTAGTAAATAATTAATATATTTTACCTTTTATATAGTAGTAAATATTTACAAATATGAACAATAACTAACTAAACTCCTACGCTTGATATTATAACAGGTGTTTATGCACTGCACTGGCACATTGACAGCACATCTCATAAGTCCACCGTTGACTACTGAGAAATGATTTACGAGTTTTTTTATGCTAGTAAGCTTGTCCATTTTATTATCTTTAAACCAGTGCAGTCGTAGATGGTCCATTCATTCTAATTGCATTGCCAGTCTCGGACTCGCCTGCACAGTTTCAACTACCATTGGAATCTCGATACCATGGCTAAATATATAGGACAAAATATCAAGTTCAGTGAGCACGGTCCTGTGCTTTAACACTGATCAATTTTTCAATTGTCCTCGTATAAAGTATAATAATAATCGTTTTTCCCATAACCCCCAAGAAAGCGTCCATATTCACTTAACGTAACGTAATATTAATCAAATACATAAACAATTAACAAACATGCACCGCTAAACATAAATTGATAAAATAGTGGGGTCGATCTGGCATTAAAAGTGGTTTGAAACTTACTCGTTTTTTTCGATTTTTTTTTTGTGATGTTATGAAGTCAGACCTCCTCTATCATCCGGAAAATATTCCGGTCGACCTTTTTGCGATGAAGCGGGGGGATTTACATGTAAATATAGGGAAAATCAGTTTTTCGGACATAACTCGCTTAATTTGATTCGGATCGAATAAAATGAAGGGCTCGCGAATGCGCGTAAACTGAATTTTGACTCGTCGAAATCGATCCAGCGGTTCCCGAGATATTGCGATTTGAAAGTACGGATTTGAATGCGGATTTTTCTCTGCGGCGGGAACGTACCGAGAGCCGTTTTCGCGTTTTTTTCGGGGACGAATGTGACTTCGCCACTTTTTTTTTTCTTCCCCCGATAGACACTCAGGCTCTAAGTACTGTGTCCAAATTTCAAGTCTCTAGGTTGATTACGGGGGAGGGAAAGGGTAAACGTAAATAAAATTAAAACTAATCCACTAATCTAGAGTACTTACCTTCACAACTAAGCAAGTGCCCACCATGGGAGTAGTACCATTAGATAGTGGTAAGTATAACTAACGACCGTTACCATGGCAACAATTTTCCCATAGCACTGTGACGCGTTTTTCTCCACCTCGCACGTTGACGTGGAGAAAAGGCGCGGCCACTCTTTGACACACAAGCTTCGGAAACAAGTTTTCGAATTACTCGGGCGCCAGTCCTAGTTTAAGTGATAGGACACACTACCCTCAAGCCGAGTACGCGAGGCTGAGCAGCTCAAGTGGAGAAAGTTTATTCCAGTGGGTCAATATATGGGAAATTAGACGTTCACACACAGACAGTAAAACTCAGAGTTTTCAATAAAATCAGTATATTACGATAGACCTATATGTACAAAGCTAAATATTTATTATGAAAAATCTATAATTGATCAAATACCAGGAGGAGCACGCGTAGCAACGCAAAACCCCAATAGTACCAGATGACTCAGGTGATCAGATTAGCAGGCTGCAACACACAGAATATACGGTTAGCAAGAATAAACAGGGTGCAGAATAGTTACGGACACCAGACGAGTAAAGCAAGACACAAATATATAAAAAAAACCACAGTGAAACAGTTATCAAGTACTTGCTAGTACATCAGTTTACCTACTCCTCTTGTGGACTTACTTACTCCCTGTGCGTACGGTCGGGCATGTCTGCTTCGGTGGAGCGATCGTAGTGGAATCCCTCTCTGCAGAGCTCCTCAGATCCTTTTCTGAAAATGAAACAACTTACGACAGGAGTGGGAGTAGACGCCTGATGGATGCGCTGCTGGTCGACTGGACTTTGCCAAAATCCTACACCTCGAATATGACAGATGGCACCTAGGTTCGCTTCTCGGAGTGGACACGTCTGATCCCAATGAGTCGCCTGGGCTGACTGACTTCTTGGCTGCACAGGTCCTCTTCTAGCAGCGAAACCTCTTACCATGGGAGTGGGAGTAGGCGCTAGACGGATGCGCTACTGGTCTCTTATGGACTTAGAAAAATAAGGCCACTACGGATTTGTGGACTTTGAAAAATAATTCGAATACAGATTTGTGAACTTAGAACAATTAACGGTACCTTTAGGTTTTAAATATTTAGCGTGAACACGTCTGCTGGCTCTGAGTCGATCGGGAGGATTAACTGATCGGTGTGAATCTAATTACTGCCTTCAGAGATGAAGGATGAATCACAAATATTAATTATTTCTAACTAATTCGCTGTTAGCGGTACAATTTATACGGAATAATCGAAATTAAATATAACACGGCAATTTCTATAACATATTTAAGAGATTAAATAAAATAAAACTTGGGCATATCTGGGTAACGAAAAACACTTCGTTACAGCACATTTCCGGTAAATCGAACTTTTACCATTTAATTGACAGAAAATAAACAACGCTGACAATGCAGTGTTTGGTATATATGATGCATTTCCATGATTTGTGTGAACTTAGCAGGACAACTTTGCAGAATTAAAAAAACTATAGGCCTATTATTTACCGCTAATTAGCCGCTAATTAATCGTGAAAGTAACAATTTTACCGTTGTTAATTTTGAAAACATTTTCGGGTCTTCTGCTAACTTCACATGGACGTTAGCTGAACATCTACCAAAAATTTATTTTCACTAAAAGTTGTTAGCTCAGAATTTGCCTTTTTTAACCGTAAACGAATGGTGAAAATGAAATTTTAAAAAAATAAAAATTAAGGCGGAAAACCCAAAAAAATAATTTTTTAGAATCAGAAAAACTTGGCAGAATTAAAAAACCCATAGGCTTATTATTTGTCGTTAATTAGTCGCTAATTAATCGTGAAAATAACAATTTCACCGTTGTTAATTTTTAAAAAATTTTCAACTGTTCTGCTAACTTCACATGAAAGTTAGCAAAACATCTACCAAAAACTTTTTTTAATTAAAAGCAGGTGGCTCAGAATTTGCCGTTTTTTAACCGTAAACGAATGGTGAAAATGAAATTTTAAAAGAATTAAAATTAGGGCGGTAAAACAAAAAAAAATAATTTTTTAAAATCAGCAAAAACTTTCAGAATGAAAAACTCATAGGCCTATTAATTATTTGCCGTAAATTTGCCGCTAATTAATCGTGAAAGTAACAATTTTACCGTTGTTAATTTTTTAAAAATTTTCGGATGTTCTGCTAACTTCACATGGAAGTTAGCAGAACATCTGCCTTTTTTTTTTATTAAAAGTAAGTAGCTCAGAATTTGCCGTTTTTTAACCATAAACGAATGGTGCAAATGAAATTTTAAAAAAAATAAAAATTAAGGCGACGAAACGAAAGAAATAATTTTTTAGAATCGGCAAACTAATTCAGAATTGAAAGTTACGAAAGAAAACACATAAATACAAGAGAAAAATCATAATCAAAGTCTCCGGAACAGACTTGAGGGTTAAATAATAGATTTTTAAAGGAAGAACATTAATAAGACAGGTGAAACATCGTGAAATCAGAAACAAATGATTGGAGGAGACAAAACCGAATAACATGCAGAGTAAAGAAATTTTTGAAGCGATACTTGAAAAACGAGAAATAGTCTTAAAAATGTTTAGTACATACTTAGGAAAAAAAATTAACTGAATTACATCTCGGCAAATTTTAAAACGTCAATTATAACTAGGGTGAAGGAAACTGACTCCCAAAAGCCATTTTCAAACGAGCTTAATGGCCTTTCTATTGAATTTCGGGGAAAGAAAAATCAATTAATGTCCAAAAAAATTGCAAAATTATCACGGCACGATTAATTAAAGAACGGAATCCGTAAATTTCTGAAAAAATACAGAGCCCCAAAAGCCATTATCAAACAAGCTTAATGGCTGCTCTGCCGAGTTCCAGAGAAAACAAATAAAAAAAATGTCAAATAAAATTGTAGACATCACGGCAAATTCGAGAACGACTCGATTAATTATAGAAAGGGGAATGGTAAATTCTTGAACGAAAACTGAGTCCCAAAAGCCATTTTCAAACGAGCTTAATGGCTGTTCTGCTGAGCTTCGGGGAAAAAAATTAAAAATTCTTAATAAAAAATTGCAAAATTCGCAAGACAAATTCGAAAATGTTATGATTAATTTTAAAAGCGGGAATAGAAAATTCCTGAAGGAATAGTCAAATTTAATTCCCGTTTTTGGTTTTACCGCCTTAATTCTAATTTTTTTTAAATTTAATTTTCACCATTCGTTTACGGTTAAAAAACGGCAAATTCTGAACTATCTACTTTTGGTAGATGTTGTGCTAACTTCCATGTAAAATTAGCAGAATACTCGAAAAATTTTACAAAATCAAGAACGGTAAAATTGTTTAATAGGCCTATAGTTTTTTGATTCTGCAAGGTTTGTGTTAATTCTAAAAAATGATTTTTTGGTTTTACCGCCTTAATTTTTATTTTTTTAAAATTTCATATGGTTAAAAGACGGCAAATTCTGAGCTATCTACTTTTAATTAAAAAAAAAATTGGTAGATGTTCTGCTAACTTCCTTGTGAAGTTAGCAGAACACACGAAATTTTTAAAAAAATTAACAACGGTAACTTTCACGATTAATTAACGGCTAACTAGCGGCAAATAAAAGGCCTATTGTTTTTTAATTCTGCAAAGTTGTTCTGCTAAGTTCACACAAATATTTCCATGGTTACTTTCAAATAATTTCAAAGGTGATTTGTTTTAAATTAGCCTGTCACATGATGTTGACAAAACATCAAAAAATATTACAGTAGTTCATCCAAATATTCAAACATTTGCGAATTAAAATACAAAATAGGTACATGTTAAGCATCAGATGGCATACAGACTTTCTTAAATTTAGTATACTTTGCTGTATATTTCTATTTTCAAGCCATATATTCGGTATTTTTATTCAGCGCACAAAAAAAATCGGAGACCGGGAAAACTTTTCCCGTGCGCTGTTTCCGTTCGCTAGTCCGAAAAAGCCCATCTTACATTACTATTAATACAGATAAAAATATGGTGTTTTCAGAGAAGTATAATAAAAACCATATTACCGACGCGACTGGGCTAGCTTAAGTAATGCAAGTTGATGAATATTTTATACCTTTAGAAAGTAGACTGTAATTGCGAAATGTCTTTTTCAATTTACCTCGCGGTATACGCTTAATTTGCTAACGGCGTTTCGGGATTTTAGTAGATCATTAAATGAGATACGAAATCTATTTCCGGATTACCCTATATACGGCTACTGATTCTTTCCAGTCGTATATTTATCTGTCCGGATTGTATCATCAATTAGCAGCCGAGTTATTGATTCGCATTTTTCAATTAACAGGTCTAAGCAGAATCAAGCGGATGATTGAATGGCCGGGCCGTCTTGTCAATTGATTTCCAATCTAACCCTATACGTATTGCGTAATTATAACGTAATAATTTCTCCAGGATAAATTGAGAGGAAATAATTCAGATGAACTTAAGCTCCAGCTGCTGAAACAATTATTAGGCAGTATAATTATTATTATCCAAAGAAAATATGTAACAAATAATAAAAAAATTGATAACAAAAATGTAAATAATCGGAACAGAAAGTAGGTACTCTGTCTGGTTACTTTATTTACTTAACCATACATAAGCTAAACTTCGCATGTTGTGGGTAGTCAAACCCCAATATAAATTGCTTTTGTTTCTTTTATCTGTCATAATTATATTCCTTGTTTCAAGTTATTGCTTTTTAGTGTAATTTTATGTTAGTTATTGGTAAAAAATAAAGACGATTTTTTTTTTATTTTTGTTTTTTTTACTTTCACAGATATTCTCTGGTTTATTTCACACTGCCGGATCGTGAGACCAAGATAGTGCGAATGCTACGACAGGGAAAGAGTTCTCCGTACAATAGATGTTGTGCCTAAAATTACGGCTTTCTGCATCTGTGTGAGGTGGCTCGCGTTTACATTTAGTTCTCTTAGATGTTTTTGTATATGTTTGTGAACTATTCCGTTTGCGGAGATGACGATAGGTACTGTTTTAACCTTTACAACTTCCCATACATTCCGGATTTTTTCTCTGTAGGCTTTTTCGATATTATCATCTAAAGGGATCGTTATATCTATTAGGTTGACTGTATGATTTTTTTTGTCCATAAGTAAAATATCAGGTCCATTGTGCATTACTGGATGGTCAGTTTGAATAGGCATGTTCCAATATATTTTGAAACTGTCATTTTCACTAACGGCGGAGGGGGTATATTTATAATACGGTGTATCGCTCTTCTGTATACCTCTTATTCTGCATAATTGTTGGTGGAGTATTTTAGCCACATTGTTATGCCTATTAAGATACGCCGTAGGTACCAAATACGTGCATGCAGATATTATATGCTGAATGGACTCCTCACTTGCATTGCACATTCGACATTTAGAGTTTTCCACTTCTTCTCGAAGTATGTGCCTCCTATAAATTCTAGTAGGCACCACTTGATCTTGTATAGCGACAAGCGAGGCCTCTGTTTCAGCATATAGGTATCCTGTCGTGAGGTAAGATACTGAGCTAGCCTTGTCTGCTATATCTTGGTGCAGCGCAGAGTAATACCTGCCGTGTAATGCGTTCCCTTTCCACTGACTTTCCAGATGTTTTAAACAAATTGTCCCAGTTTCAAGTTCCACCATAGACAAGTTTAGCGGTGAGAGTTTCTGGTCTGGTCTCTCTAAGAAGTATTTCCTAAGATTATTTCTTTGTTCTTCGTGTGCTATTTCCAGGTTCACCAAACCTCGGCCCCCTGCTGTACGCGGCAAGTATAACCTTTCGATAGCAGATTTGGGATGATGTATTCCATACTTCGTTAGGGTAGTTCTCACTCGTCTATCCAATGCTTGTAATTCAGTTGGTGACCATTTCAGAATGTCGAATGTATATGTGATAACTGGAAAAGCCCATATATTAAGTGCATTGAATTTATTTTTAGAGCAGAGTTCTGTTTTCAGGATGATGGTTACTCTTTTAATAAACTTTTCTTCAGTTTCTTCCTTATTTTTGGTGTGATCTATATTAGCCGCCTGTAGGATTCCTAGATATTTGTAGCGTTCCTTCCATTATTATTATTATTATTATTTTTTTTTTACAAAAAACCAGTCACCTTACTCTGTGGCTCCGACCCTCACAGAGGGGAGCTGGTAATACCAATAGCCACTCCCCACGCCCGTGGGGTGAGTGACTACCGGGTCTGCGAATCTTGTGCCCTGAGTAGACGCAATGAACCGAGGATGACAGCCTTCTGCATTCTGCCGGCTAAGATCTCTGCCGAATCTCGGCATGCCGGTATGATCTTTAGTTCTGAAAGCAGCGTCTGTCTCATTCCACCGAGGGCTCCTATAATCAGTACCACTATTTTAACAGAATGGCCTGGATAAATCCTGCGGAGTTTGAAGAGCAAATCTCGATATTTTGTCCGTTTTTCCTCCTCTTTCAAGACAATGTTGCTCTCGGCGGGAGCTGAGAATTCCACGACATACATTGTCTTGAGTTGGTGGTCGAGGAGTACTATGTCAGGCTTGTTGGCTTGTATTTGCCTGACGGTGGGAAACGAATAGTTCCAATAAATTAGGCACTTCTCATTCCCCACAACGGACTCAATATCCCCCGGAACATAAGGCAGCATTGGTGTTTCGTCTATCCCATACGAGTGCCTTAGATGATAGTAAAGCAGTCGTAATGCTGCGTTGTGTCTATGAATATAGGCCGAGACTGCGTATGTCGGGCAAGCCGACAGTAAGTGCATTACCGTCTCCGGCGCCCTGCGGCAGGCCCTGCAGCTGACATCAGGGACCTCCATACCCATGACACGACGTCGATAGACGAGAGTGTTAAATACACCATGCTGGCAAGCCATTATGAATCCCTCGGTCTCAGACTTCAGCCCAGCTGACCTTAAGAAGGCGAAGGTCAGCCTTTCGGATAAGCCGAGGTCTTCTATATTTTTATAGAAGACCCCGTGCAATGGCTTATCCTTATGGAGCTGCAGAAGGATGTTGTGTTCTGCAGCTCTAATGTGGGCTTTTAGTCGAACGGGTTCCAACTCGGTGACAGAGTCGGGGTTTACCCGCTCGACGTCGAAGATGAGACCAAGTTCATCGGCTGCTCTCCGTGCTGCCTTAAAGAGAAAAGCTCCTACCTCTGCATTTTCATGGTCTCGGACCATGCAGAGGAGGGGATCCGAACTCCTGATGACCTTACATGCTCCATCCAGAACCATCCTGCTATGGAGACTCTCCAAGCTCAAGAGTCCACGGCCTCCCCGATGTCGTGGGAGATATAACCGTGGAACGGACGATTTAGGATGCAAGCTCCTATTGAGATGCATCTTCTTGCGGGTTACTACATCGAGTTGACGCAGCTCTTCTCTAGTCCACTTCACTACTCCGAAAGAGTAGAGAAGGATCGGAACGGCAAGCATATTTGTAGCAGACACCTTGTTCTTCCCCGACAGTTCTGAAGACCAGATCTGTCGGAGTAGGTGCTGATACTTGCCGCGGAGAGCGTTTTTCACTACACTCACTTCTTGGGTGGAGCGTTGCTCGACACCCAAGTAAGTGTACGACTCTCCGGCATCTAGATGGTGTAAGATGCTTCCGTCCACGAGCTGCGCGTCCTCTCTATAGTCACCGCATTGTCCTCTCTTGAGATGGATCAGTGCGCATTTGTCCAACCCGAACTGCATACCGACAGCCTGCGTGTACTCCTGTACCACCCTAAGGGACTGTTGGAGATCCCTCTCTCCAGAGGCATAAAGTTTAAGGTCATCCATATAAAATAGATGGGTGACCTTATGCCTCCTGTCGCCGGGGGTACCGCAGTTGTAGCCACGGGTTTTCCGGAGCGAGACGGATAATGGCAGTAGTGAGATGCAAAACAGAAGGGGGCTGAGGGAATCTCCCTGAAATACTCCTCTTCTGAATGTTACCGACTCTGTTTGGACTCTATCGTTACCCGATGTTATGGTAAAGCGAGTACTCCAGAGCGGCATCAGTTCTTCAATACATCTCACTACGGGACCGGGTACCACAAGACATCGGAGCAAGTGAACAATGAGCTCATGTGATGTCATGTCAAATGCCTTGCGGTAGTCGATCCAGGCCATAGAGAGGTTCCGCTTATACTGCATGGAGTCCTGCGTGATACATCTGTCGATCAGCAGGTTCTCCTTGCAGCCAGCGACACCTCTCTTCGACCCTCGTTGCTCATATATCCGTTCGTAAACCGGTTCAACTGCGTGGAGCACCCGCATGTACAAAATGCGTGTAAACACCTTATAACATGCGTTTAGACAGGTTATCGGTCTGTAGTTCTTTGGGTTGGACAAATCTCCGTTCTTGGGGATCAGCACTGTCCGCCCCTCAACAACCCAAGAAGGGGAGGCCGTGGCGCCATTATTATTATTATTATTATACACTATCCAAGAGAACTATTCAATGACTGGGTCGGAAA
Source organism: Leptura quadrifasciata (assembly GCA_963675555.1). NCBI lineage: Eukaryota > Metazoa > Arthropoda > Insecta > Coleoptera > Cerambycidae > Leptura > Leptura quadrifasciata. The sequence goes on from OY776679.1 coordinate 16,025,790, forward strand.
TTACAAGTAAGTACTAACAAATACGTGAAAAAGAAATGTACAAACACAAGATTGCATGAATAGAAAGAAACAAAGATAAATTTTAAAAAAAAATTATGTATACATTAATTACTAACTACTTTCTATCGCTGCTACATTACAGTTGAAGGCTGAGAAAAACCAATGGCAGAATAGACACCATCTTCTTTATAGCATAAAATCTGAAGAAGATATGAAAATTAATGAGTTAACAAAGTTACAGGTTTATTTCATGTCGAGTGGTTTCAGGGTTATGTCATTATAACCTTGTAATTTATAAACTGAACTTATTGTTCTGCTTAGTCCACTTGGGGACTCTTCAGTTTCTGTTCACCTTACCAACACTCAGAGTGAAATTATGTAGTATCTGCGACTATCCAGGGACGTGCCTGAATTTCTGTGTAATTGTTTAATATTGTTTTATCAGTCATCTTTTCAAATTTGTTTTTTTATATCTGTAATTATTTTATTGACACCGGAGTTATTGTTAAATACCTTTTGGATTGTCCAGCAATGGCATAGTTATTATTTCAAGGTGCAAATCCTGCACGGCCATGAGAACATGTGGTTCTGTACTGTATTCTGTCATATTCGGTTTGTGATTATGGCGTCGGCGGAAGTGATTAATTTGTTTTTTCGACTGACCACCGGCAAGAGTGCCTGGAATCGTTTTGGGCATATATTAATCTTCGATCTCTTTGATCATTCGCAAGGGATTTATGTACATAGCCTTTCAGAAGTTATTCTCCACCACTGTGTATTATTGCTGTTGGTAAATTTTGATGTTTTTACATGGAGAGAAACTTACCCTCGTGGGATTTTATGGTCTAGGTAAGGGGCTAAGGGGCATACCCATTACTACACCTTCATTAATCGGTCCTAACGCCGGAATTATCTTCTTTTAGGCACTTGAAATTACTCACTGCTGTTAGTGCTGTTCTATGTAAATTGGTATTAATACTTTGTTTTAAGACTTATGTCCTGGCGTCTACTATCCGTTATTGTGAGTCGATGTCCCTGGTTATTTGTATGTTCATCAAGTTTACAATTCCAGAAGTCTCAACGGAATTATTAGCTGCAACGTAAGATGTCACGCCAGTAGTTGACATGTGTAATAAAATAATTTAGTTTATGTCAATGTGATTTATTAAAATTAAAGCATATTTGGAGAATTTTGGAGAAGTTGCGTTTTGTTTAACTACAAATACCTCGGCCTGCGTGACCATTAATTTGATCGTTATGAATTGGCGCCCAACGTGGGGCCCCCATTTATAACGATTAAATTAATGGTCACTCGGGCCGGGATATTTGTAGTTAAACAAAAGGCCACTTTATTCTCCAAATATGCTTTAATTTTACTAAATCACATTGACAGAAACTAACTTATTATATTACACACGTCAACTACTGGCGTGACATCTTGCGTTACCTTTTATCCATTATTATATTTTAATTTTTTCTCTTATTACTAAAACATGTCAATTTGTTCAGAACCATGATTAGAAATAGGTGAAGTTTCTACAGCTGGCCGGAGTACCACAGGGTACGACGTTTGGGCCCCGCCTCTCAATCATGTTCATTAACAAACATCACGTCAAACTTACACGTAGGTTATCTGATTCACGCAAATGATCTTAAATAAACACCTGGTTTACACATAATAAGTTATCACAACTATAAATTAGGTGTTACAATGTTGAACACAATCGATTGTATAAAATATATCAGAATAATCTTTTAATAATGCTTTTTTTGGGTATCTGTCAGATAACTATCATACGCTTAGAAACTAATATGAAAACTCTTTAGATATACTGTTGATAAGATGAATCAATGAAGATTATGGTATCTAATGGCTTCCTCCCTACGAGAAGTCAAAGACAATCTCAAACAATTATAATTAGATCTTTAAATTATGAAAAAAATTATATGCATAACGTCTACCTTCTCTTTGTACTGTCGTGAGCAGAAAAAAATAGGACAACTTTTTTTTCTAATGTAAATCTGTCTCTATTTGAATATGTAATGAGTAGCCGAAATAAAACAGATATCACTTTTAATTTATTTTAATGCTGTAGTTATTGCTATAGTAAATGATGGATTGTTAATGAGACAAATTTCACTGCGTTATAACATTAACAAAAATTTGGTGTGTAACATTTTAAGAAAGTGGAAAATAAACGGTACGATTAGTAGAAATCCTGGATCAAAGGACAAAGGATATCCTACTTAACAAGAAACTAACTATTAATATTTCGTTATTGCACCATTTCTATTTATAACTTCTATAAGTCTGTTTGGCATAGAATTAAATAACCCTATACAATAATCATTAGTAATAATATTTTCCCATGCATTATTTACTATTTCCAGTAATTCTTCGGCATTCCGTGGTCTCAAATTTCGTTTTTGGACACTTCTTACGAGTAGTCCCCATACTTCTTCCACAGGGTTAAGATCTGGACTATGACTGGGCCAGTTAAGAACATTGATGTTGTTATCTTGAAACCAGTATGAGCAGTATGAACGGAACAATTGTCTTGTTGAAATATGAACTCATTATTAGGAAATAATTGTGACACAGAACGGAGCATAATATTGTCTAAAATCCTAATATACGTTTCACTATTAAATCGTTCCTGCCACAAAACACCAGGATCACGTGCCGATATCCAAGCCCACATATTGACGGGAAATCTACCACTTTTATCATTGTTAGATATATATTTCTCATCGAATTGAGTATTCGGAGGGCGGTAAACACGAATACGACCGCGTGTTGACTGGAAAGTTTTTCGTCTGTAAAGGTTACATTGTTCCAAAAATTTACATCATGCGCTAAAAATTCAAGCGTAAATCCTACTCGAGCTTCTTTACGTTCAACTGTAAGTAAGTATTTCTGTGCTGCTGCATGATAGCGTAGCTCCGATTCTCTTACTCGCCGGCGACCAGTACTACTCGATCCAGGAAAATTCATTTCTTCAGCAGCCCGAATAACTGAGTAAAATGGATTTTCTACTAAAGCATTTACCAACTGTAAATCTTGTTGTTGAGTTGATATCCTTGGCCGCCCTGATCCAGAATTTCTACTAATCGTACCGTTTATTCTCCACTTTCTTAAAATGTTACACACCGAATTTTTGTCAATATTATAACGCAGTGCAATTTGTCTCATTGACCATCCATCTTCTGCTTTAGCAATAACTCCAGATTTAACTAAATCGCGTATATGAGGCATATTAGTTTTTTGCACACATGCTGACAATGTCACAAAAATTAAAGTTAGATGTACACAACTAGATTTTAGCAAAATACCGTTATAAGACTTGTCCTATTTTTTTTTGCTCACGACCGTACCTAATGGCTTCCTCCCTACGAGAAGTTAAAGACAATCTCGAACAAGTATAATTAGATCTTTAAATTATGAAAAAAATTATATGCATAACGTTTACCTTCTCTTTGTACTAAATTTATAATAATAAAAAAATTTAATAATCGATATTTTACAGTAATTATTTTGAAAGAGAGAGGTGAATAGATTTGATAAAATATAGCTTAATAGTATCTGAATACACACACTTATACCACCATTTAATATAAAAAATGGAATTTTATCAGGCTTCAACGTATATTTAGGTCTCATTTTTTAGAGAAAAAAACTTCTTGCTCGATAAACTCTTCACACGAAGGTTTGTTTTTACTCAATGAAAACAACAATGTCATCCTTTCAGTTTTTTAGTTTTAATTCGTCAATTTCAAATAAAATTTAGTAAAAACACGAAGAGTCTCATCCAGGTGTGGGTGATTTTGAAGCACTTCAACCTGTGTAATGCCGTGGGAACTTAAAAATTTTACGGATCGTCGGCTACAATGGAAAACCACGTATTTTTAATGTAATATTTTACAGGAGCAATTGAAAACTGTGTCACTATTAGTAGCCCAATTAAATGGGACGAAATTTGTCGATTTGGATGAAATAATTCAGAGCGGGCTGAAATTTTGGAAAGAGGCTTATTTTGTGGTACTTTTCAACATATCAAAAGTCTTCACCCATAGACGCTGGCGGAGGGCAGAAAAAATAAAAGTAAAAAAAATCGGTTTTTGGCAAAAAACTCGGAAAGTATCAATTTTACTATAAAATATGTACACGTGAAAATTATAGGTAATAAAGTTCGCACAATACCTGTAATTTGTGCACCATTCATCGTATGAAGGTTACTTAGAGGTCATTTTACAAATAATTGAATTCTCTTCAAGAAACCTTTAGTGTCATTATTGCCTTAAGTCAATCAAAAAATACTATTTGTGAAAGTGCACCTGAAAATGACAATTTTTCATGTTTTTCCCTTTTATCTCCATTCGCTCGTTATCAAAACGGTTTTGTACATACACCATCATATTCAAAATTAGATTTCCTTTAACTTTCATTGGATACACTATTTGCTTACGATCTATCGTTTTCGAATTTCATTATGAAACAAATGCTCTGATAGCGCGCTATAAAGATGTTTAAAAAGTCATATCTCTGTCAATATTGATTGACTGGAAATGAAAAATAAAAGGAAATTGTTCATAATCTAATTCTCTACAACTTTCATTTGAAACATTTTGCGATCTGAACAACCATTTTTGTGATTTTAACGAAGAACGCACGCGTGTCCGTTGCGTCACAAAACTACCAAAATTTCAAAAAATTCTATCTTGGCTCCATTAGGTCGTATGAAGTTTAAAAAAAAAAACGAAATTGTGCGGATTTTTATTACCTATAATTTTCATGTGTACATATTCTACAGTAAAATTATAATATATATATATATATATATATATATATATATATATATATATATATATATATATATATATATATATATATATATATATATATATATATATATATATATATATATATATATATATTAAGGTAAAATTAGCTCGACTGGCTATTTAAGGTTAAAATTTTAAAAATTTAAACTTGGGTATGCAGTCGTGTGGCACAAAAAATTAAAGAAAACTCTTTATTTCTGTTCAAGCTTTCGAGGCTTTATTGTCTCTTCAGGAACGCTACAAAGTATGACATCATATTATACTTAAATTAGGGTTGATATTAGAGTACTTACGATATTTTGAGGTTATATAGAAGTTGCACATGTGAAACAATTTTTCAAAAATATGGACCAACACTTAACACTAATAGTAGTTAACAAACTTACAAGTTAAAAATTATTTAAAACATAGTCGGATGTCAATTGATAAAATAAAATTGTTAAAAACATTAAATTTAAAAAAGCATGGTATCCTGAAGGGATCCATCTTGTATTGTAAGGTTAAGTTGGAACTTCCTGTGAAGATGGCCAACCTGTCAAATTTATTCCTCAAGGATAAAAGTAACTAACCTGCACTTGTACCAGGTGTCCCATTTGATGCCATACCTGTTGGATTATACTGGTTATTGTTGTCAAGATGTAGAAGAAAGGTGTAAATAATGTTAAGCCCTTCTATGTCCTTTTTCGAGTTTAAAGCGTTGTTACTTTTGTAAATATTCGTCATTTCGAGAAATTCTCGTTTGTGTCTATTGTTCTCCTTACCCAAAGTTGAGAAGAAAACGGAGATAGCAAGACTATTACCGTACAACATAGTAACTGAATTTTTTAGACAACAATCTATCAGGTACAACAGACATTTTTTCCAGGTTAAGAGTACTAACATCAATAAATTCAATAATTTAAAACAGTCACAAGTACATAAAATTAAAGCTCAACCCCATTGGATTAAAAACCTTAATAATGTTGACATACCTCAAGATATTAGTAATTTTCTTGCACTTGGCTCTAAATTTAGCATTCAACCCAACGTTAGAGATATCAAAGTGCCAAACTTGTTGGCGGATATTGATTATATTGTTAACAATCTAGAGAAAAATGACAGGAATCTTGTTTTAACACAAACCACGAATATTATAACTAATTTCATTAACAAAGGTCAAGAACACGCCAGTCAACTACAAATTTCATACAAGAAATGTCAAAATTTTTTAAAGGAAAACCCTGAACTTAGGGTTATACCTTCAGACAAAATGAATGTTACAACAATCATTACTAAACAACAATATGATGCACTAGCAAGTGATATCTTGAATGATAATAATTATTATACTGTGTTAAATAGAGATCCCTCGTCTACCACTCAACAAAAAGCCAATAAATTAATAACTGAACTACACAAGAAAAGAATGTTAACTGACCAAGAAAGTAAATCGTACAAGATTTATAACGGTGTAATTAATAAATTCTATGGCCTCCCTAAAATTCACAAACCAATTTTGCAACTTCGTCCTATAATATCAGGTGTTAATAGCCCTAATAGAGGTGTAGCACAACTTGTGACCGATGTACTAACGTTATCATATAATAACAATAACAATTATTTCGTTAAAGATTCGTTTGAATTTTGCGAATTTATTAACGAATTTCAACTACCCGAGCAATATGTCATCATTAGCCTTGATGTCAAGGCATTGTTCAATAACATTTCAGTAGATCGAGCCAAGAACAGCATCACCAAACACTGGGAATGCATTTCACAACATTGTTCTATCTCCAAGGATCTTTTTGTAAGGTTAATTGATTTTCTTTTTGACACCACTACATTCACTTTTTCCAACATTTACTATAAACAAATACGTGGCATGCCAATGGGCAGCCCAGTCTCTCCTATACTGGCACAGTACGTGATGGACGATCTGCTGGACGAGTGTTTGGTTAAACTTACGTTTCAAATTCCGTTCAAAAAATATGTAGACGATCTGATACTAAGTATACCACAAGGTGACAAAGATGAACTCTTACAAGTATTTAACAGTTATGATGAACTGTTAAAATTCACCATCGAAGAGGAGGACAACAACAATAGTGTTCCTTTTTTGGACACCAAGCTCATTAGAACTGCTGAAAACACTGTAATTACCTCCTGGTACACTAAACCAGGTGCTTCAGGCAGGTTTCTTCATTATGAGTCCTTCCATCAACAACGACAAAAAATAAACCTCATCCTAGGGATGAAAAACAGAGTCATCAAAACCAGCCATACTTCGTTATGTTTTAAATAATTTTTAACTTGTAAGTTTGTTAACTACTATTAGTGTTAAGTGTTGGTCCATATTTTTGAAAAATTGTTTCACATGTGCAACTTCTATATAACCTCAAAATATCGTAAGTACTCTAATATCAACCCTAATTTAAGTATAATATGATGTCATACTTTGTAGCGTTCCTGATGAAGAGACAATAAAGCCTCGAAAGCTAGAACAGAAATAAAGAGTTTTCTTTAATTTTTTGTGCCACACGACTGCATACCCAAGTTTAAATTTTTAAAATTTTAACTATATATATATATATATATATATATATATATACTTCCCGAGTTTTTTTGCGAAAAATCGATTTTTTATCTATTTTCTCCCCCCTCCCCTCCGCCTGCGTCTACGGGTGGGGACTTTTGATATTTTTAAAAAGTACCACAAAGTAAGCCTGTCCCCCCTCCCAAAATTTCAGCACGTTCTGAATTATTTCATCCAAATCGACAAATTTCGTTCCATTTTATTGGCCTATAAGCCAGATAACAAACTAAGATCTTTGATTGCGGTTCGAATTTTCAATATGTTTTTCCAACGTATTTAAGCTATAGCTTAAGCGTCATGCCAATCAGAAAACTAGAATTTCCTTTGATGTGTTGTTAAAGGCGCGAATATTAAGTTGTGCTGTATACAATAATTGAAAAAAAAAACAGTACAGTTATACTATATATTATACAGGCAATAAACAGAAGTCATGGATAACAATTGGTATTATTAACTCGATCAAGAAACGTGATAAAATAAAAAGACAACGCCTAATAAACCATCATATAATATATCCAAGTAAATATAGAATCTATAGAAATAATTTAAACAAAGTTATTGCACACGCCAAGAATAATTATTATATGAGCAAAGTAGAAAATAATAAAAAGAATATTTAAAAAAATTATAAAATTATATCTGAAGCTACAAATAAGTCAACAGGAATGAAACATAATAACATACAAATTTTAGATAGTAATTCTCAACCTTTTGCGAATGAAACGGCTGATTATTGTAATGTTTATTTTGCTAATGTGGGCTTGAAAATGGCTGACAAAATTGTCCACCCACTGATTGAATCCGAAATGGCTTACGATAATATTTCCTCTATGTTCTTAAAACTTGTTGCACAAGGTGACGTAATTAAACATATACATTTAATTAAAAACAATAGCTCTCCTGGAATTAATGGAATATCAGTTGAAGTTATAAAAGATTCTCATTTGATTCATATCATTAATTTAATATTCAAAACTGGAATTATTCCAAGTTGCTTTAAAAATACTATCATTACTTCAATTCATAAAGCAGACAGTAAAATGGGTATAAATAATTATAGGCCAATTAGTTTGGTTAATAACTTTGCAAAGATTTTTGAAAAATGTTTGAAAGATAGATATTAGCTATCTTAACACTAATCAAATATTATCAAATAATCAATATGGATTTTTAAGCGGCTCTAGTACATGTGATGCTATATATCAACTTACAAAAGAAATAATTGAAAATCTTAATGACAACAATAAATGCATTACAGTATTTTTAGACTTGGCCAAAACATTCGATACAGTGCCTCACAAAAATCTTCTAGATGTATTACATCGTTATGGAGTGCGAGGTACTGTGTTGAATGTGTTTAAAAACTATCTTTCTGACAGATATCAAATGGATTAAGAGAAACTATTAGCTCACCAAGTAGAATTGAAATGGATGTTCCACAAGGCACTGTCCTTGGGCCAATATTGTTTATTTGTTATTTAAATTCCTTAACGAGTCTTGACATAAATGGCACTATTATCTCTTTTGCTGACGATACGGTTTTATTATTCCATGGTGTTTCTTGGAATCAAACTAAATCTCTTGTAATAAACGGTGTGAACAAAGTACAAAATTGGTTAAGCACTTTCAGATTGTCTCTAAATATAAAAAAACTCATTACATAGTCTTCTCACTGACATCAACAAATAGACCAGATTTTACAAGCATTAGATTTAACAACACATCCGACGAACTTAAAGAGACAACCCATACAAAATACCTTGGTATAATAATTGACCAAAATTTAAAATAGGATAAACACATTCTCAAATTAACAGCGTACGTACGTTACGTACTTATTCACAAATTTTATCTCATGAGAGAATTTTTAGGAAAAAAGATATTAAATATGGTTTATAAGGCTCTGGTGGAATCTCTAATCCGATATGGTATCATTGCGTGGGTGGTCTATATGATAACTCCTTAAAACAACTCAATGTGATTAAAAATTTTATTCTTAAAATAATTAACAAAAAGACCAGTCGATACACAACCCACTTGCTATACACGCACGCAATTCTTAATATGAGATCTCTCTTCATACTCACCCCTTGCTCTTATGTACATAAAAATAATAGTTTAAAAAATTTATAACCCAGCAGCATGGTTCTAGGGGTAATATACATAGAAACTTACAAATACCTATAATTAATAAGAGTATTAGTTTGAGATCTTTTCTATACTTGGCACCTAAATTTTATAACCTGCTGAAATTAAGCAATTAAATAGTCTAAAAAAATTTAATAAATACTGTAGGTTCTTTATAAATAGTCACTATGAAAATTTTTGAAAGGTGTAAATATAGAAGATTTTTCCAGATTGGATTATAACACTGTAATCTGTCAAAATATTTTTGTAATTGCAGCTTCTAGTTTTAAGTCATATTTTAACTTAATTATTTTTCACTTATCTCTCCCTTTAAGTGTGTTGTTTTAAAAATCTAGAAAATTTATCAAAATTGGAAATCCAAGGCACATTCAAATGTTAAGTCATTTAGGTGCCTGTCTTACTTGTCTAAAATTTGTGATATAGTAATTTCAATAATTGTATATAATATTTTATCAAATTATGCGTGTTAAATGTATATTTGAATAAATTTAAATTGAATTGAAATACCAGAAATAAAAAAATTGACATGTTATTATAATACCCGCCTTTTTATTCCAAGATTGTACGTATGTGCTGGTTTACCTTTAAAAATTGTTTTCAACCTGTGGTTACGGAATTGTGAAATACTTAAATTGTGGAAATGAACGAAAATTTGACCCATATATAAAAAAGGCGATAAATTCAGTAGATTTCATGAATTCATATTACCATATATCCAATAAAATATCAGTTACTGATTTATGAAACACCACTCTGAAACTAGAATCTTATCTCTGTCACCCAGTTCATAACGGAATCAATTAATAAACAATCACAAACGGACATAATTTACACGGATTTTTCTAAGGCTTTCGACAGACTTGACCATAAGCTGACAATACATAAACAATACTCGACTCTCTAATTAATCTTTTTAAATAGTATTTATATAATAGGACTCAAGGATGTAGGATGTACCTGGCGGGTTTAAGTCTGTCAAGTACCTGGCAACATCAGGAGTCCCTCAAGGCTCCATACTAGGTCCGTTGCTGTTTAACATCTTTATCAATGAGATCGTAGGGGCCATTGATGTAAATTGCCTCATCTATGCTGACGATTTGAAAATATTCACTATCGTTGATACTCCCGATGACGGTTTTTGTCCTGAAAATAACTTAGCTATAAATAACTAAGATAGGGTAAATAACTGGTGTAAAGCAAATAAGCTACCCTTAAATGCTGAGAATGTAACATTATGACATTTTCAATGAAGACCGCGCATGTAATGTTTAATTATAAGCTGAGCAATCTCAGTTTGAAACGTTTTAAAGGTCCTAATATAAATATTATTCTAGGTAGGACAGCGAATTTTTTTTTATAACAATAATTACAAAGGTTCATTTTAATTCAATTTTTATTAATTTTGGAGCATTATTTTTTAAAGTTTGTATATTTGTAAAAAGAGCCTAAATTTATTTTTTAAGATATAATAACTCAAACTTATTTTAAATGAAGTAATACATCATTGAAATTAGTCATAAAAATTAAGATTCAGTACTTTTCGAATTTTACAATTTTTCAAGTCCTGTATATTAAAAGATGCATTTTTTCACATCATACATCTTGTTGTTTATTACTTTAAGAGTAAATTGTGAGAGGTTTAAATTTTTATCTTAATAATTTTAGAAATGGCATATCTAACGGATTTTGTAATAATTGTTATGTAAAATTTTCCGTTCTTTCAAATGGCGATAATAGTTTTTTATAATAGAAACAGACACTCTTTTGTTGATAACTTTTTATATGTTGTTCGTAACATACTCACGAATGTACAGTAAAAAGTTACAGCTTCCCGGAATTTTTCGGAAGTGAAAACCTACTTTGACTCCGCTTATTAATAGACCATGTTAGGGATAGTTCGCCTAGATATTTGCGTATGTGAATATACCGGCATTCAATTAGCTAGAGTGCGCTGGTGATAAACACGTTTGGTCAAACTATGTCTTGTTCTGGGTTCGATCTCCAACCTCCACACTGTGAATGTCGATGGGTAAAGACTGTTATGTACGTTTTTTCAAATGTGTAACCCCGACAGTCTTGGCTTTAGATTGGAGATTTTGTAGTATATGTGGTGTATTTATATTTATACATATATTCTTTTTTCAAAACAGTATTCAGTATTTTACTTGGATCCTGAAATAGCCATTATTAAACAATTATAAAACCTAAATAAATCTCAAAGCTATTTAAATTGTGACTTGGAAGGTCTAAATAGAACACCTTCTCTGGCATTAGAGTCAACCTACCGATCTCTAGTAAGACGTGACGATATTTTTTATGAGCGATTTGTGTAGTAAAAAATAAAAACAATTTTTACATAAAATCAACACGGCTTTACACTCCAGAGAAGCTATAAAACAAAATAAAAATCGTTGAAATTCCATTGGATGACTGTATATAAAATAAACAAAGACAATGCCAATAGCAATAAAAACTTTTACACCACATCCCTCCCTTGATTATGATAACCTCAAGATTTCCTGATATATGCCATGAAAATAAAGCTCGTGTATCGGCCGCGCCCACAATTTATTCTTCATCAAGCACGGAGGGAGTGGCGTGTCCAGAACCTGATTGTTAGGCTTCATTTGCCAACATAGTATAATTTTTTGTCTGACTTATTATTAATGTTCTTGATTTTTCTATTATTTTCGTATTATGTTGGCCTTTCACAACAAAGCCTCAAAGAAAAATAAGAGAATAACAAAAAGCACACACAAAGATATCTAAATCGGTGAATAATTATTTAGCTGATTTATATTTTGTTTGCTCTAGCGCCAGTAGTTCATTATTCATCTTGTCCATCCAGACTCAGCAATATATGATTTTATGGATTTTCAATTTCGCATTAACAAGAAACACTGACCCTTGGCTCCGGTACAAGACACGTAGAACTCTATTGAGTAAGCGCAAAAACTTATGGGTCAAGCCGGAGATATATCATTGCTAAGATGAAGTTTCGCAGTTCCTCTTTTTCAAGCCTGCTACGTAAACATATTTGATTTGAGATAAACGCTAAATGAGCATTTTAACTAGATTATACTTTTCCAAATGTAATTGAAGTTCTAGGAAGTAATCAAAAGTAGATGAAAGGCGACTGATCTATTTTAACTGTCGACTTCTTGAAATCGTGTCGTTAATTGCTGAAGTCAAGATTTAATTTTTGTACAGAAGCGTTAGGCGTTAGATATGATAATAATAATCAGTTTATTCAGAGAATATGCAATTAAAAATATACGTTTGCAGAGCATACTATAACAGCGATTAAAAATTGCTCGATGTATAAGATAATGATAAGAATAAGAATAAGAAATTAATTACCTTATGATTTATTTGAAGGGTACGCTAAAGATAAAGTGTATTTGGTTTGGTACTATTTACAGTGTTATGTAAAAGCCTTTTATATACAGTGAAGTCCATAAGTAACAGATAAATTCATTATCATGTAATTAACAATTTATGAGCAAAATTTATTATATTTATTTTTATTTATTTATTTAGTCAAATCATATTTCACAATTCATTACATGTACATTTTCCTAGTACAAGCCAATAATTAAACAAGTAAATATTATTAATACTAAAAGAAAAAAGAAAAATGAAGTATATGACTTGAAGCACCTATGCTAACAGCATGTGTTGTGCTATTTGTTTGTGAAGGTTTATTACTAATTACCTGTGACCGAATGCACTACGTGAACAATAGAGAATAATATGGAGAAATAGACTTGCCTTTACATCTATACATTATATTATTAACTAATTAATGAATGAATTAATTAATTAAACAATCTAAGGATATTTAAAAATGTAATTTTTAACTTAAAAAAAAAGAAAGCTTTATTTAAATATTTCAGAAAATTTTTCTTTATTTTCCAATATGAATGTTTTGGTTCTTTTAGAGAAATTGTGATATTTACTTATATGCCTAATTTCTGGAGGAATTTTGTTGTAAATTTTTGGCCCTAAATAACTTATAAATAACTGACAAACATTCTTACCGAATCTTGGCCTGGTTAAGTTTTGATTAATATTAGCTCGCGTTTCATATCTATGTAATATTGAATTTTTGTTATTTTTGTATGTGAAAAGGGATACGTAATGAATATATAAGTAGCGTACCTCAAATATTTTATATGTATTGTATAACAAAGCCGCCGAAAAAAATCTGTTTTTATTAAATATAAGCCTCATTAAATAATTTTGCGTAACTTGTAATGGCTGCAATGTATTATTGTAAGTTCCACCCCAGCAATGTAGACCATATTTGAGTAGTGATTCGGCAAGTGAACTATAAACTATCATTATATTTTTCCGGTTAAGGATAGATCTCAATGTGTAAAATTTGTATATTAGTTTCCTTAAGCGGTTGTTTACATAATTTGTATGATTACCCCATTTTAAATGTTGGTCCACCATTAGCCCCAAATATTTAACATGATCTGATCTATTTATACTGTCAGTTATATTCCCTATATGAATAATATCTTTTGATGGTAAATCTGCTGATGTTGGCGAAAATGTTGAAAAAGTGGATTTTTTTGTATTTAATGTTAGCTTATTGTTTTGTAGCCAATTACTGATTAGGCCCAACCCTCTTTCTGTTTTTTCAGTTACTAGTTCCCATGTATCACCTGAAAACAGTAGTGCAATGTCATCAGCGTATGACAAAATACTCCCTCCTGTGTTCAGGGTAAAAATTGAGTTGATATATAGTAAAAAGATATTGGTCCCAATACAGTTCCCTGGGGTATACCTATTTTAATAATACCTTTCTCAATATACCAATATTATTTAAACCATCAAGTAACATTTTGTGTGGCACTGTGTCAAACGCTTTTGCTAAGTCAAGGAATACCCCGATGGTTTTTTTACCTTCATTAAATCCATTTATTATTTTATTAGTCAGATTGAATAAGGCCGCCTCTGTACCCCTACCGTCCAAGGATCCAAATTGATTGACATTTATTTGATTATGCTCTTTGACAAAGTTAAGCAACCGGGTCTTTAGACATTTTTCAAAAATTTTTCCTACCACATTTATCAAGCTAATGGGTCGATAATTATTTTTATCCTTTGGGTCTCCTGATTTATAAATAGGCACCACAATTGATGTTTTGAAATTTTTTGGGACAATACCGGTGTTAAATATTTTATTTATGATGAATACAAGTGGGGCCAGGATATGCTTATGAATTATTTTTATAATATCAGAGGTGATTCTACGATGGCTCTGAAGGGCCACAGCAAAAAATTAAAAAAGTAGAAATTCCTTCTTTAAAGTTAGAAATTTCTACTTTTAAAGTAGAAGTTTCTACTTTTCAAGGTAGACATTTCTAGTTTTAAAGTAGAAATTTCTACTTTCAAAAGTAGACATTTCTAGTTTTTAATTGGAAATTTCTACTTTAAGACTACAATTTCTCTTGTGGTGGTAAACGACTTGTGATTTCTATTTTAAAACTAGAAATTTCTACTTTTGAAAGTAGAAATTTCTACTTTAAACCTAGAAATATCTACTTTGAAAAGTAGAAAGTTCTAATTTAAAATTAGAAATTTCTACTTTTAAAGTAGAAATTTCCACTTTTTTTATTTTTTGCTGTGGCCCTTCAGAGCCATCCGTCAATTCCGGGGGCACTTTTAGTTTTCAATGATGCTATGTGTTCTATTAGTTCCTCTTCTCGTACTGGATTTAAATACATAGAATTAGAGGGTGACGTTAAATTAATTTTATTTGGTATGTTATTATTCTGTTTTATCTCATTTGCCATTTTTAATCCTATGTTTATAAAATGCGTGTTAAATTCATTAGCTATAGTTTTAGAGTGTGTAATTAATTTATTATTTTCTGAAAGAATTGATTTTATTTCATTAATTTTTCCGTTTCTTTCATTGGTGGCTTCGGATATTATATTCCATATCTGTTTGTAATTATTATGAGAATTTTGTAATTTGTTGGCCTTATCAGATTATTTAAATGATTTCTATATTGTTTATACTGTTCGTATAAAATTTGATTATTTTTCTCTTTTAATACCTTTTTCTTTAAATAATCACGATCACGAAATAATTAAACCATTTGTTATCCATGGTTTAATTTTAACATTTTTTGGTTTAACATTTTGTGTTTTTGTGCAGTTGTCTATGCACTGTTTTATTTTATTTACAAATATTACACTGGCTCTATCTACATTATTTTCAGTTATAACATCATCCCAAGTTTCATTAATTAATAGATCCTAAAACACATCAATTTTTAATTCTAAAATATCATTTTTTGACCACCCCCTTCAACCCCGTTGAAGTGACAGCTACCCTTTTAAAATTTTTAATGGAACGAAAGTGCGTGTGAACGCTCATTTGAAAGGATTTATAATTATCCATCCAGCAATTAAAATTTTCTGAATTTCTCTATTTTTTTTATTGAAAAATATTACATTTTTAATGTTACTAGGTAATAATAAGACAATGAATTTAATAATTTAAACGTCGCATTTGGCACATTCTACTTAACGATAATTATTATTTGGTACAAAATGAGTGATAGTATTTCTGGTACTCCTCCGGAAATCACGGAGCAAGAGATTGCTGCAA
This sequence comes from Leptura quadrifasciata, assembly GCA_963675555.1. NCBI lineage: Eukaryota > Metazoa > Arthropoda > Insecta > Coleoptera > Cerambycidae > Leptura > Leptura quadrifasciata. The sequence continues at coordinate 16,041,982 of OY776679.1, forward strand.
CTTTAGATTTATTACCAGCGAAATCTAGAAAATTATCCGAAAAGAATATGATATTTATCCACTGGTGTAAGCAGAAAACTGTAACATATCTGAGTCTGTTCTTTTGACTTACCTATCTGAAAAAGCAAAAACTTTCAAATGCTCAAATCTCTAGTCCAAGCTTTCGATGCCTAAAGCAGTTTTGAATGTAAAGAATAATGTAGATGTATCCAATTACCAAAAAGTAAAAGCTTTTTTGAACTGGTTATACGGCTAAGAAATCTAAAGTTTGTGACAGAGCTCATGTTGAACGTTTCTTACTAGAAGCACCAAATGAAAAGTTTTTAATGTTTAAATTTGTATTAATAATGGGCTTGGCGGGCGCTTATCGTCGAGAAGAACTCTACAATATGACCATTGATGCCATTGTGAGAAAATACTGTATGCTTGTTGTTAAAGTACCTGATTTGAAGACCCACATTGAAAGGACTATTACGGTAATTGGTGAGACAATTAATGGAATGAATCCACTAAATATTTACGATAAATATGCAGCTATTCACCCTACTCATGTGAATTACAAAGGGATTTTTCTTCAATATCGAAGAGAAAATGTACGGTCCAACGAGTTGATAATACATTTTCAAAAATACCAAGAATTATAGCTAAACACGTTAAGTTATCTAATCGTGAGCAAAATACGGGTCACAGCTTTAGGAAATCTTTGGCATCACTATTAGATGGTTCTGGAGCTGATATTCTTACCTTAAAACGTCATGGGGGATGGAAATCCTCAACAGTTGCTGAGGGAAGATAGCATCCAGAATAAAAAGAAAATTCAAAAAAGATATTTGCTAACAATACTGCAGAAATGACTGTCTGTCTATTTAGTCGTTGGTGAAAATCAAACCAACCACCATATTAATATAAATGAATCAAATATTTTCCACACATCTGAACCTATAATTCCAGGAATAAATATATATAATGTTAGTAACAGTATTATTCATATAAATTTTCGTTAAATTATGAGTAAAATTGTTCAGGAAAGTTATTAATAAATATTTGATGCGTAAGCACTTTAATTTGTTGTCTGTTGACTGTTAGGCTTTATTTCACACTGTGAAATAATATTTACACTTTTTTCTTTATTTTTCACTTGTTAATAACGACATCGTTTTGATTCATTGTAACTGTCAAATAAACGTCATTTTAGGATATGGCGTTACAAAAATAACTTATTCAGGCCTTATCGTGCATTATTTAAATTTCTTCTGTTCCTGTGAACGATCCATCTTTTCGCGCCTGAAGCACTTTTATTATATTTTTCAAAAATGAATACTAAACGTTCACAAAGAAGGGTTCAAAACGACTGTTTCAGATGGAGAATAATACAAAATCTATACTTACTCTTCGTTTATGCTTAACTGCTTCACTGGTACCAATTGGACGTCGTAACACTATAAATCTAAACATAATATTTTTGGTCGCAAACTCCTCTATAAATCCTTATTTTACTATAAGGAAAGTAACCAGACTGCAACCAAAGTTACAAATCTGGCGCGTTAAGTGTAATAATTGCATATTACCATCAAAACGCTAATGCTTCGATTGCAACAAACACCAGCCGAAAGACTGATCATCCTACTTAAAGGAGCTCCCTTGCCAGTCATCACATACCACTTGCAGACTGCAGTTTCGAGCTGTTGGCTCTCATCAGTGCAAGATAGGTATGCAACGACCGACATGAGAATCCTTTGACTATAGTACATCCCGGTACTTTTACAATAGCGACATGTAAAACAGCCAGCAGGCGCCATCTAGCGGTCCAGTGTCTGTTGCAATCGAAAAATAAATAGCTATAAATACTATAAGGAAAGTAACCAGACTGCAACCAAAGTTACAAATCTGGCGCGTTAAGTGTAATAATTGCATATTACCATCAAAACGCTAATGCTTCGATTGCAACAAACACCAGCCGAAAGACTGATCCTACTTAAAGGACCTCCCTTGCCAGTCGTCACATACCACTTGCAGACTGCAGTTTCGAGCTGTTGGCTCTCGTCTGCATACCTACCTTGTACTGACGATTTTTGTTACACTTTCTAAATTTTGGTGGTCGGGCCGACATTACATCCCTGTGTAGCGACATTTACTACATTTTCTAAATTTACACTCCTTGATGAGTTTTCAAGATTTTGGCATAAAAAACGCTCCGTAGAGCGAAAATATGATTTAAAATATAAAAATCTCTTCCAACGGCATTTTTACGTGAAGCGCGCTTTTCATGCGAAATGTTTCGGATTTTGTTACAGTTTCGAAAAGTTTATCGAAGTTTTTGACGTGTTCTTTAACATTCCCACTCTTTATACATTTATGCTACAACACTGTTTAAGTTTCTTATTACCCCTAAATAAACAAACCCCTAAATTTCTGGACCACTTTATCATCAAATAAATTTATCGCCCTATTAAAACCGACGCAGCCCTAATAAGAACTTCATATAAGCTCTTTTTTTATTAGGGTCGTAGAAATTATTAATTAGGATGTAGAAATGAGTTATTAAATCAACAGTTCCTTTCCTGGCACTTCCAACTTTTAGATTCAATAAAAATAAGCTTATAAACATCATTAATTTGAAGTTAATTAAATTACGGTTCCCTCTAGGATACACGTTTGTTTGCTCTGATCTTTTCTCTGGGAGATTGATTGATTTTTTCGAGCAATTAATTTAATTTCGTTGAGTTTCTAACTATAATATATTTTACTTGATAGATAATATAAAAGTACATAAGAAATCTTTAAAAATATATCTTTATAAGTATTAGAAACTGAAAGTTTGTAATTTATTTTAGAGTATTGAAATAATTGTAATAAAATTTAAAAATCAATGAAAATCCGGGAATTTCAACTTTGATCTTGAAAACAAAACATTTTATAATCACAAATGTTATAGGGGTAAAATTAGGGCACTTAATAATAAGCAGACGTAAAATATACATCAAAGTAAATGATAGAAACGCTAAGTCATTAATATCTTCATTTATAAATATCTTAAAAAATAAATGGTTTAGTTTTTTCGAGTATTTTTTATTTGCAGTTGAGTTATTTTGAAATATTTCAGTGCAAAAAATATATAAATAAGCATTTGTTTTTTAAATGTAATTTTTAAAAAACGATTATTCATTTAAATCAAATGTATAGATAACATAAATGAAACTCTGTATTCCTATTATTTCCTTCAAAGTGAATAATACGGATTTATTTAATAACTCTCGCTAGGTAATCAAGTAAGTTTTGAGAACAGCATAAACGCCCCACTTGTAAAAAAACACGAACATACTTTTTTTAGGAATTGGGAGTTTGATCGTATGAAACTGTACAAATAATTTGTTTTAAATAAGAAAGTTAATTAATTGGATGGAATCTGCGGTAGGTTCTTGATGAAACATATTCAATAGAATAATTATAAATATTCAAAAGAATAGTTACAATACGCATTTGGTTTATTGTTTCATTAGTTTTGTTCAGATTTCTCTGACATATGTTTTGGCCTTGCGACAGAAAGCCAACTTTTACTGACACTCTTACACATGCAAATTGTAATCAATCTTGGAAGATAAAAATGTCACCGTTTCATAGCTGTACACAGACTATTATCCCTAAATTTAGATAAGGTTAACTTTGAAAAAGAAGCTAGAATTCTTAAAACGCTAGCAAAAAGACAATGGCTACGATGAGTTACTTATTGACAAATTAATAAAAAATAAACAGAGAAAATTATTACAAAAACATTTTTATAACGTGCCAAATATAGAAAACAAAAAGTGGCATAGTATAAATTATGTAAATAAGGTGTGCAACTCAGTTTGTAATAGATTAAATTAATTAGGTATTAATACAATATCAACGAATAGAAATAATTTAGGTCGCTTGTTGGTTAATAATAAAGAAAAGACAGAAGATATAAAAAAATCGGGGGTATATGAAATAAAGTGTGACGACTTTGATGCCGTATATATAGGTCAGAGTGGCCGTAGCATAGATATGAGGTTAAGAGAACACAGTCTATTTTAAATAATAAAAAATCAACTGGTTTCGCCGAACATTGCATTGAGCAAAATCACGTTTTTAACGGTAGTAGTGTTAAACTTTTACATAATGCAAACAAAGGAAAAATCCTAGACATGCTTGAAATTTTAGAAATTAAGAAGGCCTTAAGAAACCATAAAAACATTACAAATACACAAACAGAATTTATGAACAATCCTGTACTACACAGTAATAAAATTAAAATTAAGTTCGTAGTTCCGGCCTGTGTTGTTAAATTTTAAGAAATAGCAAATCAAGTTATTATCCCCCTCTAGGTGGGTAGAGGATTTGTAAGATATATACTGTAAACCACCACTTTCAGTTCAGTTTTTAAGACTCTTTGATAATGGTCGCAAGGCCGGAACATATGTCAGAGAAATCTGAACAAAACTAATGAAACAATAAACCAAGAAAGTTAATATTACTACAGTATATATACTAGTATATACTAATTATAAACAACTCCATATCGAACTCAGTTTATAATATTAATGATCTATTTTAGAATTGGGTAATTGGGTCTAAATATATATTTGACGTATAAAAAGGATCTGAGTATATATAGGCAGATTATTTTATAAGTAAATATTTTCTCAAACAATATTGGTTATAATTAGGTATTTAGCCTTTACGGAAACAGTTCAAAAGTTTGGTCATTTGTGTCTGGGATTGTACGTTTGCCAACAAATATTTCATTATATAATCATACATTTTTGGGTCCATTTGACGGCTTTCATATAACCTGGGTGGTGATATCCACTTAGAAAACATTTTTGGCTACCAAAGGGGTGAAAATCATTTTTTTTTGGTACGTATTTGTAATTTCTGTGTTGTTGTTGAACATGTCAGGAAATTTTCAACATCTTATTTCAATATTGTCTGAAAGTTATTTGTGGCATTCTTCGAATATTCTTTCCTATTATTTGGGTATTCTACCACATGTATTATTATCCGCTTCAAAACAAATCACCGAATCTACAAAATAATAGAATTATTGGAAAAAAGCCTCTGCGCCCGTGACGTTTACGCCAAAGGAAAAGTCAGAGGTTATGTTTTGCAAATAATATAAATCGGAATAAACACAGAAATAATTTAGCTGACGTTTCGGAAAGTAATTTCTTTCCGCTTTCAAAGCTTTATTTTGGAAGAACTCTTATTTTGCTGTGTATGTCAAATACACAGCTTTAAGATTCTGTTTATGTTATTTCCATAGATACTTACTACTTACACAGAACATAGAACTGATGATATTTTCTTTTATATAATGTTGAGTTTGTTAAGTTCTTCTTTTAACATTGGTAGCCAGGTTGTACAAATATCTACAGAACAATTCAATGCGCACTTATCTTCATTTAATAAGATTATTGCTGATTCCTTAATTTTTCTTTTTTTGGTATCTGTTTCTTTTGTTAAAATTTTTGCCTAGTCCCAGTTTATTCTATGTCCGTTTTTCCAAGCATGTTCACAAATCTTTGATTTCTGAATTTCATTCTTTCTAATGTAATTCTTGTGCTCATCCAACCTCACACTGAAAGGTCTGGATGACTCACCCACATAATATTTATCACATTCACACGGGATATTGTAAATACAGTTTTTTGAATTCTGCTCCCTGTTTATCGGTTTTGTTTTTGTTAAAATAGATCTTAAAGTGTTCCCCGTTTGAAATACCATCCTAACAACAAATTTGTCACCTATACGGCGTAGTTTTTCCGATAATCCGTATACATATATAGAAATTATTATAATGACGTTCAGGTTTTTGTCGTACCTGATTGTCCTTATTTTCAACATTTATGAAAACTCTATCAACAAAGGCTTCAGGATATTGATTTTGTACTAGAACCTCTTTGATAAATTTTTTCTCGTTATTTAATATTTCATTATTAGATGAAATTATTTTGGCCCTATCGTATAAACATTTTACTACACCTCTTTTAACATTTATCGACTGATTTGAGTTGAAATTTAGATATCTATTAGTATGTAGTTGGTTTTCTATAAACGCTTGTTTCAATTGTATTATTTACCCTTCTAATTAAAACATCTAAAAACGGTAGTTCATTCCTACTTTCTACTTCTAATGTGTGAATTTAATAGATGGTTCCTTACTATTTATATTTTCCAAAAAACTATCTAGTAAATCGACACCGTGAGGCCAAATTGCAAAGATGTCGTCAACATATCTCCACCAGACAACCGGTTTATTTATACAATTTTGAACATGTGCGTTCTCAAAGTTCTCCATAAATATATTGCTTAAAATTGATGATAATGCAGAACCCATAGCCATACCAAAATCCTGCTGATAGAACTCATTGTCCAATTGAAAATAGGTTGTTTTTATACACAGTGTTAGGAGTTCCATTATGCTATTTACAATTAATTTAGTTCTAGTTTCCAAATTATTATCATTTAGTAACCTGTCTTTAACTATTTTTAAGGTTTCATCTACCGGAACATTGGTAAAAAGACTAACTACATCAAAACTAACCATCAGGTGTGATTCATGAATATCGTTTTCATAAATTTTTTCTATAAAATGTTTACTATTTTTAATATATGAATCGGTATTTCCAGATAATGGATCAATAATTTTAAGTGAAAATTTTGCCAAATTATGACATGGTGAATTAATAGAACTAACAATTGGTCTTAAAGGGATATTTTGTTTATGTGTCTTTGGTAAGCCATAAAAATGAGGAGGCTACTATGATGTGGTGTAAGTTTCCTTCGTTCAAAATCATTAAATTCATGTTTGTATTTAAACAAAGTTCTGTAAATTTTGCTCTCTATTGACTTTGTTGGATCTTTGTTTAATTTTGAGTAGGGTCCCTCATTTACAAGAGTCATGATTTTTGTGTTATATATATCTTTATCTATAATGACTGTGGCATTACCTTTGTCTGCTGGCAAAATTTTTATACTTTCATCGCGTTTTAAAGAATGTATCGATAACTTTTCTTCTGGAGTTAAATTATCTTTAATTTTGTATTGCTTTTCTAAAGCAATTTTTGCCCGTATGCAATATTCAGTACCATTATCTGTTGGTAAATTTTGAGCCGTTTTTTCTATTGCCGCTACTATATCAAATTTTGGAACAGTTTTCGGGTTTATTGCAAAATTTAAACCTTTTGATAGGACAAGCCTGTCTGAAATGGACAAAAGTCTTTTTGACATATTAATGACAGTCCTGTCAATTAAAGGATTATTATTTATATTTTGTAATTGCCTAATCTGTTTTTCCCTTATTAAGTTTCTAAATTTATGTAAATGCGTACCTTTTTGCAGATTAAAATATTTTTCGTAACTCAACCTGACATTCCGGATTATAAACTGATAATCGTGTTCTATAATGTTCCTGCTTAGTTCATTCTCCGTGTAAGTAATGTCGCCAATGGCTCGTTCTTTTTGGTACTTATGATATTGAATTCTTTCCCTAACCATGGACTTGCTTGCCTTGTCCAAAATTTTTCTGGTTTTCGCATTTTGGAAAGGTACTTTTAGGCGTAAAAACTTCGGAATTATGTCATGTTCTCGACATTTACACAAAACATGCTATTTTCTGATTTGGCTAGTTTCTTATAACATTTTTCTAAAAATCTGAAACATTGCTTTATATTAGGCCCATACCTGTTATCTAAATATTGTCTGAAAGTTATTTGTGGCATTCTTCGAATGTTCCGGTAGATGAAATCTTAAAAATAGTTAAAGACAGGTTGCTAAATGATAATAATTTGGAAACTAGAACTAAATTAAGTGTAAATAGCATAATGGAACTCTTAACACTGTGTATAAAAACAACCTATTTTCAATTGGACAATGAGTTCTATCAGCAGGATTTTGGTATGGCTATGTGGTCTGCATTATCACCAATTTTAAGCAACATATTTATGGAGAACTTTGAGAACACACATGTTCAAAATTGTATAAATAAACCGGTTGTCTGGTGGAGATATGTTGACGACATCTTTGCAATTTGGCCTCATGGTGTCGTTTTACTAGATAGTTTTTTGGAAAATATAAATAGTAAGGAACCATCTATTAAATTCACATTAGAAGTAGAAAGTAGGAATGAACTACCGTTTTTAGATGTTTTAATTAGAAGGGTAAATAATACAATTGAAACAAGCGTTTATAGAAAACCAACACATACTAATAGATATCTAAATTTCAACTCAAATCAGTCAATACATGTTAAAAGGGGTGTAGTAAAATGTTTATACGATAGGGCCAAAATAATTTCATCTAATAATGAAATATCAAATAACGAGAAAAAATTTATCAAAGAGGTTCTAGTACAAAATCAATATCCTGAAGCCTTTGTTGATAGAGTTTTCATAAATGTTGAAAATAGGGACAATCAGGTACGACAAAAACCTGAACGTCATTATACAGCAATAATTCCTTATGTATACGGACTATCGGAAAAACTACGCCGTATAGGTGACAAATTTGATGTTAGGACGGTATTTCAAACGAGGAACACTTTAAGATCTATTTTAACAAAAACAAAACCGATAAACAGGGAGCAGAATTCAAAAAACTGTATTTACAATATCCCGTGTGAATGTGATAAATGTTATGTGGGTGAGTCATCCAGACCTTTCAGTGTGAGGTTGGATGAGCACAAGAATTACATTAGAAAGAATGAAATTCAGAAATCAAAGATTTGTGAACATGCTTGGGAAAACGGACATAGAATAAACTGGGACTCGGCAAAAATTTTAACAAAAGAAACAGATACCAAAAAAAGAAAAATTAAGGAATCAGCAATAATCTTATTAAATGTAGATAAGTTCGTATCGAATTGTTCTGTAGATATTTGTACAACCTGGATACCAATGTTAAAAGAAGAACTTAACAAATTCAACATTATATAAAAGAAAATATCATCAGTTCTATGTTCTGTGTAAGTAGTAAGTATCTATGGAAATAACATAAACAGTATCTTAAAGCTGTGTATTTGATATACACAGCAAAATAAGAGTTCTCCCGAAATAAAGCTTTGAAAACGGAAAGAGATTACTTTCCGAAACGTCAGCTAAATTATTTCTGTGTTTATTCCGATTTATATTATTTGCAAAACATAACCTCTGACTTTTCTTTTGGCGTAAACGTCACGGGCGCAGAGGCTTTTTTTCCAATAATTCTATTATTTTGTAGATTCGGTGATTTGTTTTGAAGAGGATAATAATACATGTGGTAGAAAACCCAAATAATAGGAAAGAATATTTTATTTCATTTTCCGTCAATTTTGTGGAAGGGTTAAATGTGTCCTCATAAACGTGTTTTTAGAACAAAAGATATTTACGCTGTTCCTATTAGTTCTTGTATGAGACATAATTTTTAAAATATTAGCTCTTAATCCTTTCGTTCTGCCCTCGTAGGTAATCATGCTAATCAAAAAATTACATTTTCAAAACACGAATATCTTCGTTAGTAATAATTTTTATCCCATACGAAATGATTACTACATAATACCAGATTTACCAATTAGCGTAAAATGTTGAAAGGTAAAAGCTTTACTTTGTAACTCACACTTTTAATAAAGCGTCATTAGAACAGGAAAGCCGTTCCATTTAAAAGGATACGTTTTATTTTACTTTAAATTAAATATAATAATCCCGGCCTGCCTACCCATTACATCCCTTTCAATTTTAAATTCAAATAGGAACATTAGCTGTGCGAATATATTTAACGAGAGTAAAATAAAAGAAAAACCGAACCAAATCTCTCTTTGTTCAAGCCCATTCTTCTGGCAAGAGATTAAATCTGCTTAGCCATGCAAAAGTCCTCAAAAAGCCACAAAGCAGTTTACGTTGGCAGAGGTGGTAGGTACATTGCGATTGTTGCTGTACGTACGCACAGGGATGATTATTGAGGTTAATTAGTACGATTGAAGTGGAAAAAATGCTGAAGGGAATATCTAATTGTATTTCAATTAGCCCCTGTCCAATTCCAGCATGTTTACCCAAATTAAATTTCTTCTATACAGTATGCGCACTGACCCTGGAAATGATATGCTTGAATGACCAATAATTTTCCAGTTTAAGAGTCATGGTTTGTAGATACACACCTGAACCGTTTATTAGTTAATCGTATACCGAGGGAGGAAGTTGTAACTTTTCCTCCCACTGGTGACAGATACAAGCCGCCAAAGGTATACATACGTACGGGGACAGCTACTAGACGTATAGGGAAATCCTATAATACACTTATATACGTGTGCAATACGGGCGAGAATGTCATCTAATGGAATGCCATTTGGATGGGGTGATCCAATGCATTGTATGCTAGTGCCGCTGTGATTATCGATAGTATGGATTTATTTATCATTTACTAGTCCATTAGGCTTAGATCATAGGTGACCTTACGAAACTTAAGTATTATTGCACTCAAAATAATATTAACCTGTTAAAATGGATATTTATTGAACAGAAGAGGAAGTATAAATAATTAAATGGTACTATGGTGGGCATTCACCATCCGTTTCATATCATCTCGTGATTCTAACCCATATTGCACATGTACATAAGTGCGTAGGATTTTCCTATACGGCTAGTAGCCTTCCCCGTACTGTACATTTTTTCGACGACTTATTGTTTTTAGTCCGTAATAATTATAGAATTCATGAATTTTTTGTTTATGTTTGTTGGTCTGGTTAAATGCTAATTTACTGTAATTCGAGTGCTGTAGCAGTGATTAATATACAGTTTAACTTCTTTGTGCTTCGAGAGTTGTTTTCAAGTGTTTTTGTATAGACCATCATACTATACCTTTGCAAATAAGAAGCTCAACAAATGTTTGATACAATATTAGAAATAAGTTTTGACTCAATAATTGTCTTGAAAGATAAAATTTGTGTATGAGGTCCTAATTTTTTTTGTTAAATATATTAGGTGGATGGTAGCACAATGGTTAGCGCGTCTATCTTTCACTCTGGGCATAGCTAGAGAAGTGGGTTCGAGCTCCACCTACTGCAAAGTAATTTTCAATTATAAATTACCCCCAACAAGTGGTTCGGATCCCAATATAAACTGTAGGGCCCTGTCATCTTTAATTACACAAGTCTAGACTTAGGAGGGTCATTCAAGTGATGTGGGAGGCGGTTAAAAGACATTTATTTATTTATAAACATGACAGTCCCATTTTAGGTTCTTGTTAATTACAATATATAAGTAGTTGAGATCTCATTTATGTTGTTGTTATTCAGAAAGACAAAAAGTAAGACTAATTTGTTTATTAAAATTAAGAAAAAAATTAAATTTGAAAGAAAATAGCCACCTTTTTACTAAAAATATAATAAATATTGGCTTGTATCAAATTAATATATGTATAAATAGTTTTAAAAATCAGTAATTTTTTTTAGTTTTTTTGCAACTTACTGAAACAACTGATCTAGCTTTATAATAATATTAATAATTTATTCATCACAAAGAGATAATACTACAACATTATCAACTTATCTGACTAGTCACAAAAAAATAGGTACATTACACAATTATTGTGAAAACATATTAGCCCAGTTGTCAGACAAATTTTGATAAAAAGTTAGAATTAATTGTTTCATGAAAGGCTAACTTTTGCTAGTAGAAAATGACTCAAAAAGTTTGCTAAAATTTTCCCCCCGAACCCTTCTAAAAAAAACCCTCTGAAACGGAAAAATCCAGTTTTTTGCTGAAAAATAATGAAAACCAAAAAATGGATAGCACCACGTGAAAGAGCGGGAAATTTTACGAAAAATTAGTATAACTTTTTTTTAAAGCTATTTTAGCCCTGAAGAAAAAATAATAAAAAATTCACCCCCCTCGAAAAAATAACGAAAATTAGATAAAACAACAAATTTTTATATGTTAATGGGTAAAATATGACAGGTATCAATAAAATAAATAGATTTATGAAAGAAATAAAAGTTTTCGTAATTTGACCGCAACTACCCCCAAAAACTACCCTCCGAAATGGAAAATCCAGATTTTTGTTAATATCTCGAAAAATAATTAAATAAATTAAAAAATAAATTTTCTAAATAAAAAAAAGGTAGGTATTAAAAGTAAGAAGGATATAACATTAGGTAAATAAATAATTTATCATATTTTTATATAAAGAACATTTCATCTTCGACATCTTCTTTTTCAGAATCTCTACAAGTTTCTGTCGGTAAAGTACAATCTTCATCGTCATTATCGCTATCTTCTTCTGTCATGATGGTAGGGGGTAAATTTGAGTACATTAGGGTGAAACACGATCCACAAACATTCTAACAGTATAAACCAGCTAGCTCTTTGCAACCACAACTGTTGCCGCAACCTTTCTTGCAATTACAAAACATCGAATCTAATAAACACTTCGGGGCTGGCTTTTTAGCCATTTTAACTGAATTCAAAATGTCCTCCATCGTCCAGCCCCAATTCTGTGGATTTACATCATTAGATAGCCATTGTTGCCAAATGTTGGACTGTGGCATTGTGAACGATTCATCTTTTGGGATCTCAAGGACTTTTTATATATTTCAAAAGTGAATGTTAACGTTCACAAAATTAGGGTTCAAGATGACTGTTTCAGACGGAGAATAATATGAAAATTTATACTTACTGTTGTTTTTGCTTAACTGCTGCTCTAATGGTATCTATTGGACGTCGTAACACTATAAACCTAACACTGGATGTACCACACTTTCTTAAAATTATACCTGAAAGGGAATTTTGTTAGAAAACACAATTAAAAGACAATATAAAGTTCAAAAATATATATTGAATCTTCAAAAATTTATGGTTTTACAACAATTTTTTAAGAAATATGTTTAACAAACACTAGTGTGCAACACATGGTGAGGAACGGAACGATTCATAATGTACCAACTACCATCCAAAATGCAGTTTTGTGAGCTAACGATTACACAAAAAGATTCAAGAAAAGTTCAATGTTTCTGAAATTTGGTGGGCTTTTGCTTACCTGTCTTATTCACGTATTTGTATTCCAATATCAATTTTGGTCGCTCCTCAGAGCTTAAAAATGCTTGAAGCGCTACTACTTCGAATTGTATTCTGCAATTACAATTTTATACATTCAGGCAAGGCGGTCCCATGCACATATGAGTACATGGTAAAGATACTTTTCTGACACCGAATCACTGAGGAACCGGTTTAGGGCAAATCCCGTTAAAACTCATCATTTCCTCGTCAAAATCGACTGCTAGGAAATGATGGGGGTCCCATGTCGCTAAGGGCTATTTTCGCTAAAACTCACGATATACTTTAAATAGAAGCTGGTTTAACTTGTCCTCATATTTAATACCGCGTATGAGTTGCAGTGCTTTACAACGTGGATTCGTAAAAGGGTTTTTAATTCTGAAATTTCAAATGTCAAATGAAAGTCAAATTTTGTTATAGTTTCTAAATTTTAGTGGTCGGGGCGACATTACGTCCCTGTGCAGCGACATTTACTACACTTTCTAAAATAACGCTCCTTGAGGAGTTATGGAAATGTTTGCATAAAAATCGCTCCGTAGAGCGAAAATATGATTAAGAATATTAAAAACCTCTTCCACGATATTTTTACGTGAAGCACGCTTTTCATGCGAAATATTTCCTAAGTCGGATTTTGTTACAACGTCGAAAAGTATACCGAGGGATTTACCGTGTTCTTTAACCAGCTGTTGGTCGTATGCTGGCTAGATTTAAAGCATGTGTGTCGATAAATATCGATACACGTTACTGCCTTAGGGGCTCTGTATATACTTAATAGGCAAGTAATGCCGTTTTCTAATATATTGCTGTATGTTTGATTTTCTTCTGTAAAAGATTGAACAACAGCTTGTCTCAACTGAGGATAAGTAGCTTGCTGCTTTTCGATTAATTTGAAAATTACTGCTACTTTTTTTATAATCACTAAAATATTTTTTAAATTTTTCATCCAATAAAAAATATATTTATAAATTAAAATGCGTACAACAGGTTATTTTTCCTTTCTTAAACAACCGGAGTTTTTATATTTATAATACTTTTTCCATCAAAATGTTTTTCAAACTTTAATTAAAAGTAAATTGTCACTGATTCTTTAATATCACTAATTTTATTATCCAAACTTGCACTGAAATAAAAATAGAATATACTTATTAACATTTTTAACATTCATTACGCTATTAAACTATTAATATATAAAAGTAAGACACAAAATAATAAATAACACGTAAAATATAGTATTCGATCATTTATATTTTAAAAAACCTACCACTATCAAAATTAATTTATTTGATAAACAACTTCGATTTATGTTTATAACAGCATATAAACAACAATGTGCTCCAAAGTACTCTTGAAGCGTACACTAATGCAGAGAAACCGCACGTGTTTTAGAAAAATCAAGCTTGAATGTAAACTTATACGACTTGGAGTTCGTCAATTTTGCTTCAATTCAAGTATCATATACTTGAAACCTGGTCATCAAACGATGAAATAAATATTCAGAAGTGAAAGTTTAGACTTTTATCTTTCTTTTCATATGTTAAAATATTTTTTTTAGCTTTTTTACTTATATGGAGCGCAAATAGAAAAAAGGACGTTTTTCCCAAGAAATATTTTCATACTAAAAATATTTCTGAAAATAAAATGATATTTACTTAAGTATATCCCACTTTTCACAATTTTTTTTACCTACAAGCCTTTTTTGACCATTTTAGACAAGTTTTCAAGTGAAAATTTCCTAACCCTAAAAAATGGAAAAAATACCAATGATTTAAAAGTATTTTTTTTTACCCTGGATACTTTAGAGCATAAAAATTAATCTTGGATTGAAGTTTAAGCTATAAACAGGCTACATCTACAAGGATTTTTTTTAAATAGTATTTTATTTAATATTTATGTTTTAATATAGAGTCAAAAACAAATTATAAAGCTTAATTTTCACGTGCAATTTAAAAATTAAAAGTAAGTATACACTTGGAAAGCTGAATTCTTCCTCTTTAAAATGCTACCTTTGCTTTTTTTTTTCGTTTTTAATGAGTACAAATTGTCTTTATTATGTAGCGGCGGTCGAGAGATACTTCATTTCCCTGTGCGACGCGCTTCAAATATTGAGTCGAACTAGAGAACTGTAATAATTTCTCATGCTAAGAGAAACATTTATTTAAAAAAAATTTTATACTATTTTAGAGATGAACTGAAATTTTCCGTTTCAGAGGGTTTTTTATAAGGGTTCGCGGGGGTAAATTTTGGTAAACTTTTTTGAGTCACTTTCTACTAACAAAAAACTAGCGTTTCATGAAACAATGAACGAGGTAACAATTAATTCCTACTTAAAACCCCTGGCAACTGTGCTATATATGATCAAACACACATTTAAAAAAAATAAAATAAACATCGAATTACATTTATAGTATAATAATATTTGGTGCTTTAGAAATTCATCCACAGAATAAAATGCATTTTCCATGAGAAATATATTTAATTTATATTTACAAGCATTGATGCTGCCAGTTGGTTCGAAGGAATTTATTTTATTATAGCATTTTATGGCGATATATGTTGAAAGTTATGACCTATGTCAAGCCTAGAGAATGGATGATATATTAAATGATTATTGCGTGTGCAGTGAGGATGGATATAATTGTTTCTTAACAGTTGCTGTTCATTAGATTTAATATTTTATTTTATTTATTTAATCATCACTCTGCAGGAACGATGTTCCCAATTACAGAGTTGCATACAAATAGATAACTATACAACAACCATTCCCTACGATATTGCCATCTGTCGCAGCTGAGACTCGAACTCAGGAGAGGTACAGTGACTAGACATGTTGCCTGTACACAACCTCGTCTAGTCCACTGCTACCAACTCGTTAACACATGAGAAATGCCACTAAACATCCATACCCTAACCAGGATTCGAACCTGGGACGCCATGGTTGCAAGCCTAACACGTAAGCATTGAGCCAGTGAGCCGGTATACATAATTAGTGCAAAATATATGGTAATGTCAGAATGTCTCACCACTACACCATTTACATTAGTATGTATAAGACTAGCAGGTTGGCCACTGTCATTTGTCTGTTCCATGACCTATGGCATACTGATGAGAACTAATAAGTTCGAAACCGGTCTATCTCTGGTCGGGGAATTGACAAATGACATTGGCTACCAATTTTCATTATTTGTAAGGTATAATTCAATGCAGGTCGAGGTATTTGCCCGCTGAGTAGTTGTTTCCTGCAAATCATGTATAATAGCAGTATATAGGTTAAGTCCACCGAGGGCTGAAGGTCGCCGCTCTCGGTACTTGCAAAATGGCAAGTCGCTATATACCATGGAGACATCTATGATGTCTGGTGTATACTAGCATTAGACCACATGAGGGGATTCACTTACCTCTCACCACTACACGATATATATATATATATATATATATATATATATATATAAAATCAAAATTAAACACACGTGGTGTATCTTGAGGTTGCAGTCAGAGGTGAAAAGTTTACGGCCACAAAACAGAAAAAGAAAAACTCTTTTGTTACTTTGTCAAGCTTTCGGAAATTATTTATTCCCTTTATCAAGACATTAACTTGAGGTTAAAAGTTAAGGTCACATGTATTATAAAATAGTCGCATTTTTTAACTTAGTGTAGACAAATTCATACACAAATTCCTTTACAGGTACACAATTTAAGGTAAACAATTACTGATTATTTAAAATTAAGGATTAAAACCATGATTAAAATAGATATAACAAAATGAACATGAATAACTATCACATGTGAGTGTAGAACTTTCTTTTTCTGTTTTGTGGCCGTAAACTTTTCACCTCTGACTGCAACCTCAAGATACACCACGTGTGTTTAATTTTGATTTTCTTAACTAGTCAGTCAAGACTACCCTTCTTCTTTATATATATATATATATATATATATATATATATATATATAAACACCAGCCGAAAGACTGATCCTACTTAAAGGAGCTCTCTTGCCAGTCGTCCCATACCACTTGCAGACTGCTGTTTCGAGCTGTTGGCTCTTGTTAGTGCAAGGTAGACATGTGACGAATGACACGAGGATCCCTTGACTATTTGGTACATCTCGGTATTTTTATAATAGCGAGATGTAAAATAGTAAGCAGGCGCCATTCAGCGGTCCAGTGTCTGTTGCAATCGAAAAATAAATCCATGCTATGCCCAGTCAGGCTATTTTCAGTTCGAGCAACGAGGAGCAGCAGTAGGCAGCTTTCAGTGAGAACCTGAAGATGGCAGATGAGATTTTACCGAAACGTCGTTTGGACAACCGTGACTCCTGGAGGAGTCGACCATTGACGCGGGAGAGCACCCGGAAGTACAACAACACTTCAATATATATATATAAAATTTACTTTCCACCAGGGATACAGTCACGGGCTCAAAAAAGAAAACTCTTTTTTAAATTCAAGCTTTCGAAACTTTATTGTTTCTTCCTCAGGAATTCTACAAAAATTTTAACTTATTATAATCAAAATTATTTAATACAAGTGAAGGGTACTTACTAAATTGAGGTTAAAAAATGAAATTGACAAGTCATCAAAACAGAACCAACACAACTATTACAAAATAAATCACACTTGTGGACTACATTCATATTTAAGTTAAAACCAAAAATCTTTAATCTAAAATAGTTTCACCCACCTCGAAAACTGAACAAGAAGCAGTCAACTATGTTATTTCTTATTCCTCCGAAAAACATCGGAATGTGAGATTAAAAAACTGTCAAAAACAAATTTGAAGCAGAAAGAGAGGGGTCATGTCAACCCCCCCTCTCTCTCTGCCTCAGGTCCGTTGCCAACAAAACACCAAACCCAACAGATCAAAACTTACTAATTTTCAAAAGTATTGTACAGGGTGTTATTTCTGTGGCTACCATTGGCATGTAAATGCAACAAATAAGTGTATAATATACTGAGGCCCTCAATGTCATTTCTGGCATTCATAGCTTCCGGTTCATTAAAAATATGACACATTTCTAGAAAAGTTCTTTTTTGAACGTTCTTTTCAAAATCCAAAATCTTGACCTCGTTATAGTTGAGGTTATGGTTGTGATAGAGCGTGTTTGGCTAACATTGAAGATTCTTTGTTAACCCTCACGTCGCTTCTGTGTGATGTGATCCTATCTTTAATTTTTCTACTCGTTTGACCAATATACTTTTTTTCACAATCATTACAAGAGATGCAATATACCACATTTGAATAATTCATCAAGTCGTCTTTGTCTTTCAGTTTAGCAAAAAGATTGTTAATCGTCACCTTATTTTTGAAGGCTAATTTGATGTTAGTGAAACTTGAAAACAACTTCCTAAATTTAAGCGTCACCTGCGGAATGTTCGGTATAGAGAAATAAAAAGCGTTATTTTAACCTCAATTTAGTAAGTACCCTGAATTTAAAAAAGAGTTTTCTTTTTTGAGCCCGTGACTGTATCCCCGGTGGAAATTAAAAATTTTTGTTTTTAACTTAGACAGTCGTCTAATATTCGTCTCTGTACTTATATATATATATATATATATATATATATATATATATATATATATATATATATATTGTTATTATACATGATTTGCAGGAAACAACTACTCAGCGGGCAAATACACCTTACAAATCATGAAAAATTGTATATATATATATATATATTAAATTTCAGGTAAAATGTTTTATTTGGATTCAAGCTTAGTTCATTGCCACTACAAATGTTTGCAATTTCTTGCGATGCAGGATTAAAGTTTTGAACAATAGTGTCAAGATTATTCTGATAGAAGATTTGTATCATCTGCATATATAATTTTATTTGAAGTAATGCAACTATCTGTTAAATCATTGATAAATATTATAAAAAATAAAAGACGCAAAATAGGTCCTTGCGGCACACCCAGCTCACTATTTTTTTGTATCTGATTGAGCTTCTCCAACACTTACAGGTACAGTCCTATTATCTAAATATGAAGCAGCCCAGTCATATGCAACTTCACGTACTCCGATACCATATAATTTTTGCAGTAATAACTGGTGATCAACGGAATCAAAAGCGCGACTGAAATCATATTTGTTTGGAATTTAATTGTGAAAGTGCCTATATTTTTATTTTCTTAATACATACAATAACAAGTAAAACCAGACGTATTCGACAAAAAGGGGAAATATTCGTAATTCAAATAGTAAACTGTTAAAATGAAAATGTTTTGTAGAATGGACACTGTACAAAATATTTTTCCACGACACCTACCTACCCAAACTATCAATAATTTCATTAATAAAGTTCAGGTTCACAGGCAATCCCATATACAACAAAATTTAAACAGATTTTAAATCCAATGGAATCTTCATTAGTATCCATGTTGTGATTAGTTGAGAGTAAAATTTGATAGAGGATCGAATACAGCAGGAATAATGGCGCGTGACCTTTTGCGGGTAGTGCTTCAAAAGGTAAATTTTATCTCATAAATGAGAATTGAAAGGGACTATATTTAATTTCTTTATGATTTTTTGTTAGCACAAGATCTCTAAACTAGTGGAATCTTAGTGAAAATATCAATTAGTTTATTTATATGCAATTAAAACTTAAAAAGTGCCATATTTAGTGGAGAAGCTTGTACCTTGGACCGTTTTGTACCTCTCGTAGCATAACTATGGGTATAAATACATAATGTTGGTAATACTGCCTTTAGCCTGCACATGTTGGTTTAACCTAACTTTATTAACATTCCTGCGATGATTAGCGTCTGTTGTGATTTTGATGTTAGTAAATTTTTTATACTTCATTTAGCGGATTTTCTTAAGAAAAGTAAGTATTGCATGACATTTTTGTTATTATCAGGATATTCCTTAGGATTTTGGGAACATATTTATTTATTTATTTATTTGGTAATGCACTCGACAGGCAAGCCCTATTACAGAAGTGATATGGTACATTTGATAATTACATTAACCTAAAACTAACTTAATACTAGCTTAATATTAACATAATATTAAAAAGCAATGGTTTAAAACAATGAATTTAACATGGATTTTAGTTTTTTTATACTGATGTCAAATATATCACAGTTGGCTTGGATCGTATTATAGTTACTACATATTCTGTGAAGAGGGGAATTGATTTGATAATTTGTACCTGCCAGCTCTAAGTGAAAAGTTCTAGTAGGATAGTGGTGGACACTTAAACTTATCATGTACAGGAAACTACTATCGTCTACATTGCCATGTAACAATTTATGTAAGTATACAATATGCCCGTATTTTCGTCGATTCTGCAGCGTTTTGAGATCATATCTTTCTCTTAATAATCTATATCCAAATCATATAAACCAGTCTCTTTATAATTTAAAAGCCTTAAAACTTTATTTTGTATTGTTTCTACGCTATTTTTGTGTATTTGATAAAATGGATTCCAGACAATTGAGCAATATTCCAACTGAGATCTTACATACGAAATATATAATCACCTAATAGCTCCTGTATTGTTAAACATCTTCGTATTGCGTACTATGAATCCATACATTTTATTGGCCTTATTTATCATGGCGTAAATATGGTTATTAAATGTGAGCTGGATGTCAAATGTTAAGCCTAGGTCCCTCATGGTTTCAACCCTAGCCAAATCTGTATCATTTATTTTGTAATTAAATATAATTGGAGTTTTTCTTCTAGTATAGGTCATAATGAAGCATTTACTAATGTTAAGATTCAATTTATTTTGAGGTGTCCATTGATATAAATTATTAAGGTCATTTTGGAGCAGGAAGCAGTCCATACTACTTTCAACTTTAATGTAAATAATTAAATCATCTGCGAATAATAGATATTTGGAGGTTGTAATTATTTCAGTAAGACTATTCATGAACATGAGAAATAACAGTGGTCCAAGATTGGAACCCTGAGGGACTCCGGACAAGGCAAGAAACTGTTTCGATGTATAACCACTTACAGACACATACTGTTTTCTATTATGTAAATATGATGTGAGGAGTTCTATAAGATTCTCATGGAATCCAAATTCATTTTTAAGTTTACAGAGTAGGAAATTATGAGATACCGAGTCAAACGCCTTTTGAAAGTCGGTATAAACAACATCCACCTGATTTCCTTCGTGTATTTTTTGGGATATGAACTGAGTGATATTAATCAGGTTACTAGCAGTTAACCTCTGTCTCATAAAGCCATCCATGCTGGTGAATGGATATGCTATTGGAGACTGATCTATAAATATCGTTATAGATAATCGAACCATAAAGTTTTGCTGGAACTGATAGTATAGCAATAGGCCTATAATTCTTAATGTCGGTTTTATCATCTTTCTTGTGTACTGGGCAAAGACGACAGACTTCTTTCCAGATTTCAGGAAATACTTTGGTTTTTAAACTTATGTTAAACAGTAGTGAAGCGGGTATACAAGAAAGTCGATACAACCTTTAACAATGTAAGAGGGTAACCTGTCGGGTCCAACTGCTTTGTTTGACTTTAGTCTTTTTATAGCATCACGTATCTCATTTTGTTAATAGAGTTTACAACTACTTCATCCATGTGCGGATTTAGTTTTATGTGTGAGTAACATATTGTTACCTCCTTTCCCTTGTTATTTATTTTTGAGAAAGAATTGAGGCAACATATGCGGACGACTAGCTGGTTTAAGTCGGAGCAGAGAGCCGTGGGTCCAGAGTATTCGTAAGAGTGGAGAAACTTACCCTTTTCGATATGTACAGCATAAGCGACAGATTTCTGTTTAGTTCGAGAAAAGGAGACAAAGAAAAATTGATGTTAAATTGGGCACCGTCTATAGTAAACAAAAATATAAAAATTGAAAAATAGATATCTGATGTAACTAAATTTTGTAACAAATTGTCTTGGTTCCTGGGATGCAGTCTTGAACGGAAATATATAATAGTGTAGAACATGACCGAGTTCCTAAGATATAAATTAAGTACATAAAACAGTGTGAAATGGTTTAGCAGTTATACAAGTAAAATTCTGTTAGTTAAAAACAGTTTCACTTACAAAAACTGAATCGAAAAATGTTATACAGATCGTGCTAAATATAACCAAATCATTAGTTTCTATATAAAACTGTTAAATGGACATAGGCCATGTAACAGAATAATAGTCATTTAAAGGATATCCTGTGGTATTTAGTATATTTTCTATAAATTTTAAATGCCAACACCAAAATGTTGTACCTTGCGCCACATACCTGTCTCGTACCATTGGCTAGCCCAAGGTGCAAGAACATTTATTTTCTGTAAAATATAGTTTTTAAACCTAAAATATTATCCTACTTTATTAGTGTCTTAGTTTTTTCTTTGTAATTTTCAATAATATAAGTGATGTAGTCCTTAAAATCCAATAACCATATTAGGGCCCAAGGTACAAGACGGTCTTGTACGTTGGACCGATTTTTGATATTTTCAAAATGTCACATAATATTAAATAATATTAAAAAAAAAAAAATTATCATTACCAATCCAGGCAAATACTACAAACTATCATATGTTAATTAAAGTTCACATATAATTTCTTTTTTTGAAGATATTGTTAATTTTTTTAAAAACGTGGCCCAAGGTATAGTCCAAGTAAGGACTTCCTAAGACAAAAAAACTAAGTAAAAACTTTACGGCATAATTATTATCGCCGCGGGCCATGGCGCTAAGTTGAAGTAAGTAGATTCCAGTAAATAAAAAATGCAAACAAAAACTTTACAACATAATTATATCACTGCGAGCCATGGCGCCATGAAACATTCCCGATCCACATTAAAAACCTATAAAGGTAAGCGAGTCAGTTTGCGAACAGCACAAAAAAGAGTACCGGCATTTTAATGAGGTCGTAAAGTTTTTGTTTAGTTTTTTATGTCTTAGTTTATTCTTACTTGAACATTACAAACCTCTCCCTTACATTTCAATTTAATGTTTCGTAACTTTTTTTTAATTGGAGACCTCTCATAATACATAATAATAAGCTATGTTTTTACTTTAGTCGAAATGGCAAGGCATAAGGTCAATTTGTTTATAACGAAAGAAATTAAAATTAAAAAAGAATTTTTTTGTTAATTATCGAAAAATATATGTGAAACCTAGTGCTCGATACCAAAATAATCTCTGTATTAAGCAATCTACAGGGCGAAGGCTGAATTTCCAATTAAATATTATTATTTCTACTGGATATAATGAATATTGGCTTATAACTAAGTAAATTATTTATAACCGAACTATTCAATTCATTAATAAAGTTCTCATTTCCAGACAATCGCTTTTAGCATCTAAATTGACCCCACTAAATGTAATGAAGTATAAACGGTTTTCATTTTTATAAGTGCGTATTGGGTTTTTTTTAATTTTGGGAAGTTCTGTTTTAATTTTATTGCGAGTATTACTTATTGAGTGTTTTGTTTTATTGCTATTGGAAACTCATTCTAACGTTAATTCGTAACATTGCCTTGGATCAAATAATGCGATATCGGTGAATGATAAATTAGAAAAATAGGTAACCTCCTCGTTTAACATGATTCCAAATTTTTTTTGCCACACATTTAAGTAAGTATGTAGATCGCCTCCTCCATAGAAATGTGTCATTATACCGATTCTTGGTATGCAGTGTTTAGGTTCTGTTTTTCGAGATATTGCTGAACATGTTTAAACAATTTTAAAAAATCAGGATAATAGATCGATATTATAATATAATAATATAAACACCACAGAAATTAGACAACCCCCAATTCTACAAGCCAGAGGCTTGTGCGGAAGGAGGTTACACATGTAAAAAAAACACGGATATACAACCATTTCCTCCGACAGTTCCAGTGCCGGAACCGGGATTCGAACCCGGTGGCGCAATGCCCGTGTAATTAATCGCGATTGCTCCTCGCGCCTTAACCAACGCGGCTATCGGACAGACAAATTATAATGCATAGATTTTTAATTTTTCAAGATGACGCCATTTTATCTGTGTTCGTTATGTTTAGGCATATACATTTAGGTAAAGACGTTTAAGAATAGAAAAGAACAAAATTCGTTTTCACACAGTTAATAAATAAATAAATAGTGGCCAATAACTTGTGATTCAACTAAATCCAGTTTGCGGTAGAATGAAGTTGTTCACGAAACTTAATTGTGGATCCATCTATTTCAAGGTTCTTATATGTATAATAAAAGGAAGTGGACCCAATATTGTTCCCCGAGGAACACAATACTTGACCTTTGTAAAATAGCTTCCTATTTTTACTCATTGAATTTTCATAAATGAATCTTGAATACATACATAAATTATAGATTCTTTTGAGAATAATTATTACTTCAAATGAATACTGGCTTTTAGATATTTCAAATAATATATTTAGAAATACTCTACAATATGTTGATATGACTGATGGTCGAGAGGTAATTGCACTTGCCTCTCACCCAAAAGTTCTGGATTCGATTCCCGGTCGTGGCAGTGGAAAATACTGTGAGAGGGATTTTTTCACTATATATTGGATGTTTATCCCTTGTCTCTAAGTGTGTAGCTCCCTTCCACACAAGGCTCTTCTAGAACCTTTCGGGGTAAAGGGGGTCGTAATTACCTGTGGTGTTATTTATTATTATTATTATGTTTCAGCCTACGAAGCCCTTATCAAGAAAATATTGCAAGACGAATACTAAGTAAAGTGGTTCTTTTAAACTTGTATAACTAAAACACTTGTGACAGACACTCTACTTCCGGAATTTCCCAGTTATACCTAACTTGATTATGTATCTTAGTACAAAGTCTTTACTATTTGTTGGTCGTTTATGGTATGGTTTTTTTTTTAAATTTCTAATCCTTCAAAAAATTTAAACCTTTACCTTTCCTTTCTGTGTGAAGTAAATTTATATTACCTGTGACTAGCAAACGGATATTTTTCAATGCAATGTGATGCCATCCCTGTAACTCCAGGCAATATGTATCAAAATAGGGTGTGTTGAGGAAAGTTTTATAGGATTTTTGATTTTTTGCACAGAGGTACATTTTGGATTGAAATGAAGTGAGGTATGGTTTGCGTACAAAATTTTTGCCGAAAATTGCTTTTTCGTGAATATCTCCGGTCAGGTACATTGTACGACAAAAATAAGTCATAACAAAATTGAAAACCAGAAAATTTGACAAAAAATTCAAAAATGCCTATTGTCTGGACTATGTACTCTCAGTGTTATTTAAAATTAATGTTTTGTGTTCTTTTAACCTGCTATTAATACTTCTACCACTCTAACCAATATAGACAGCATCACAATATTTACATTTTATTTCATATAGACTATATTATTACGTTTGTTTATTTTTTCCATATTATTGATCAAAATTCTGCCTAAGTTTGTTTTATTTTGTCATTATATTTTGGGACATAAATAATAAAATGTAATTAAAATTTTTGGGTGCAGTGAAAATTTCATTTAGAAGCGGAATTGGAGTAGTAAGATTTTTTAGATCTATTTACTACTAATTTAAAGAAGAGTAATGAAATACGATTTTCAACTTTTTTTCCGAAGTTAAACCCCCGAGACTGCATTACTTCTTTCCCAAGTTTAATCCAGCTAGGTGCTATGAGTTTTAAAAAACACGCGATTGCCATCATGTCATCATTTATAAAACAGAAATGTTGTATTGTTTTCTGTCTTCTCTGACTTTTTATTTCCACAGGGAATCCAGTAGCGGTTTGGATGATAGTTAGTAGGGCTTTACAGAGAACTAACAGTAAAAAATAAGCTAGTTTTCTGTTATTCGATAAATGTGCTTTGGAAACAGGCCTAGTGAATTTTTTATGTTATTATTTGCTGCTCACATAATGTTTCAATCAAGGACTCTCATGTTTCAGCTGCCTCCACTAGTTTTACTGATCATTGTCTTGTATGTTGTACTGTGGGCAGTGACAAACATAAATATCAACCTTTTGAATACACTTTTCGTGATTACAGATATTTCAATCATGCCAGTTTTACCTATAATTTAAAGAATATTTACTTTGATCAGATATTTTATTTTAACGATATTAATGATAAAGTTAATTTCTTCTCGATTTATTTGATCTCTACGCTCCAGTTAAAACTGTTATGATCCGCAAAAATAGAGCCCCATGGTTAACTGACAATATTAGAGTCATGATGTCTCTTAGGGACAAGGCTCTTGCTAAATATAAAAAAAGCAAATTGGAGCGAGACTGGAATTATTATAAAGATCTAAAAGACCAAAGTAATTATATGCAATAATGCAGGAAAAGAAGGCTTACTTGGAATTCAATTCAAATAATAACAGGATCAATAAAAAAGGTATATGGAAACATCTCAAAGATTTAGGTATTCATACCAAACAAAAAAATCGTTGTATCCCTAGCCATTTAAGTGATGTTGAATTAACAAATAAATATTTTATAGCTTCATGAAACAGTGATACACCGGTAGATGCTAACACTCTAAATTATTACTTAACTAATACTAAAGAAAACATAGCGGACTTCTCATTTAAAGCAACTGATGATACTGAAATATATAAAACCATTTTATCCTTCAAGTTCAAAGCTGTAGGTGTAGACAAAATTAGTTTAAGCATGCTACTATATGCCTGTCCCCATATTTTGCCATATATAAGCCATATTTTTAATTATGCCTTAAAGAACGGAGTTTATCCTGTTATTTGGAAATAATCTCAAGTAATTCCTTTACCGAAGGTTACCAACCCAGAAGATTTAAAAGATTTACGTCCCATTAGTATCCTTTGTTGCCGCTCAAAAGTGTTCGAGAAAATTATTAATAACCAAATTAGATCTCAATTAGATGAATTTAATATTTTACCACTTCATCAGTCGGGTTTCCGACCTGGGCATAGTTGCACTACCGCGTTGCCTAAAGTAACCGATGACATATTTACCACCATAGACCAGAATAATTTGTGCTTACTTGTTTTACGAGACTACTCCAAAGCCTTCGATAGAATAAAACATCAGTTACTTTTGGTCATCTTTCATTATATAGGTTTCACAGAGAAAGCCATGTTTCTGATTGAGAATTATCTAATTCAACGTTCTCAATCTGTAATTTTGGGAGGATTGGGGTCAGAACTTGTCACTATTGAAAATGGAGTCCCAGAAGGCTGTATTTTGGGCCCCCTAATGTTTACTTTGTATATTTTTCAATTTTATCAACATCTAAAATATTCTAGTGCTTATTTCTATGCGGACGACACACAAATATATCTGTCCTTCCCCGAGAAGAATATACAAATTGCATGTAGTAATCTAAATAATGATATTAATTCATTAGTATCAATTTCTAATGAATTCTGTCTCTCAATAAACCCTTCTAAATATAAGGTGAGACGCTGCTCGGAAAAGATGTTCAGATTTGACTAATATCAGGGTAAACAATGAAGTACTAACACAGTCAGTCTATGAAAAATATTTGGGATTAGTTCTAGACAATCGACTTAAGTTTTCTCAGCATATTACAATGGTTACAAAAAGAGCATTTTGTAATATCAAATTAATTTACAGTAATAGGGGTTATTCTCAATAAAAAGTCTTATGTGATTCATTAGTACTGTCACATCTCAACTATGCTGATAGCGTGTATGGCCCTGGCCTTAATAAAGCTGACTCTCAACGGCTTCAATTAATACAAAATGAATGTATCCGATTAATCTGTGGTTTAAGGAGACGTGACCATGTTACGAAACACTTAAACAGATTGGATGGCTCAACATCGAAAACAGAAGACTACTGCATAGCAGTGTCCTCTTCCATAAAGTTGTAACTCAACAAAAACCATCCTATCTATATAACAAAATCAAGTTTCGGACGGACGTCCATAACATAAACGTACGTCGTAAAAGTCACCTTACAATCCCCCAGCATAACACAGCTCTTTACCAAGCGTCATATTCATATAACATTGCTAAACTATACAACAAGTTACCAGATAACATGAAAAGGCTACCTATATATTCCTTCAAGAACAAACTTAGAGATTTGCTCATTGCAGGTGCTTCTCAATTTAAATAAATAGTATAATAGTATAGTAGAATAGCATAAATAGTATTTTGATATTCTGCCTTACAACTCTGTCTTCGTTCTGGATCTAATAATTTCCCTATCTTGTATATTGTGTGTTTATTAAGTTTTATTGCTCACCCTGGTTAATGGTATCGAATGTGTTTTATTTTTCCTAAATTTTCAGAAGATTTTAATTGTTATGTACCATTCTACCACTTTTATCATTGTTAGATATATATTTCTCATCGAATCGAGTATTCGGAGGGCGGTAAACACGAATACGACCGCTGTGTGTTGACTGGAAAGTTTTTTCGTGTTCCAAAAATTTACATCATGCGTTACAATTCAAGTGCAAATCATACTCGATCTTCTTTATGTTCAGCTTTAAGTAAGAATTTATGTGCTGCTGCATGACAGCGTAGCTCCGATTCTCTTACTCGCCGGCGACCAGTACTACTCGATCCAGGAAAATTCGTTTCTTCAGCAGCCTGAATAAGTTTTCTACTAAAGCATTTACCAATTGCAAATCTTGTTGTTGAGTTGATATCCTTCGTCGCCCTGATCCAGGATTTCTACTAATCGTACCGTTTATTCTCCACTTTCTTAAAATGTTACACACAGACAGTGCCATTTCTCTAATTGACCATCCATCTTCTGCTTTAGCAATAACTCCAGATTTAACTAAATCCCTTATATGAGGTATATTAGTTTTTTGCACACTTGCAATAAATTATGACAACTAACTGATAATGTCACAAAAATTAAAGTTAGATGTACACAACTAGATTTTAGCAAAATACCGTTATAAGACTCGCCCTATTTTTTTTTTTGCTCACGACCGTACATTGTCACTTCCAAAGGATCCTTATGTATGAGGAAATGTTTTTTAAGGTTACGTCTACCTTTTGTCTGATATTATGAACTTGTCACTTTTGAAGGATCCTTCTGTGTAAGCAAACGATTTTTAAGGTTACGTTTACGACTTGTCTGATATAAACAAGTACCATATTTGTGCATTGCTACTTCTTTGGCATCTTCATTTACTGATGTGTGATTGATGTATAATTTTGATAGATTCCGTTGAAGGTGCGGCAGCAAACATTTCTGTCGTTTATTTAATCCACCAATAACTCCCACTTTAATTTATTACACTCATATTTATAACATTAAACTCCACATAAAATAAATATCTTCAAAATACATGGTGGGAAATCTGATTTTGTTTTTTAAATTTATATTTTTTTATATAAGTATGTAAAATTAGACTTCGAATGAAGTTGGAAGATTTAGATGAAATTTCGAATAAAACAAATATGAACAAGACAAGAATACGGCACACGCTTAGCTGTAAAGTCGGGTCACTTGACCATCCCCCCAGAACAGGATCCAACTCAGACTGACTGTATAGAATTTGGAATCAGATTGCCAGCAATCATTTTTCCAATACCATCTTAACAGAACTCGAAAATTACCAATACCATCTTAAATAAAATCCCAAAGGGAGCGAGCTTTACTAGACGTGCAAGTAATTATGACTGAAAGTGGTGAAATGATAGGTAGGGGTAGGTATATGTACATTGTATGTTCGTTTGTATAAAGGATTATAATGTAATAATACCTATATAATTTTATATAAACTTGACTCACTTAGGGCCGGTTTATCAATACAGGGTTGACACTTAACTATAGGATAAATGTCAAACGAAACAATGGGTATCTATTGTTTTGTTTGACAGTTATCCTTTGATTACGAGTTAACCTTGCATTGATAAACCGGCCCTTAGTCAATGACATTTTCTATAGAACATAAACATTTCATAATTCTTAATGTAGGGAACTAGAAACGCCTGATATAGAACATGTCACTATTCAGCAAACACCAGCGATGAGGTGTGAGTAGTTTTTGCCAGGATGGAAAGGAGGTATATAATGTTAGTAAGGTAGGACTTTAGAATAAACGTAACAAACCTGATAACAGTGATAACATTAGTAACATAATTATAATATTTAATTCTCATTAAAACGCCGTCCTACCTCAAACCAAACAGAATTAGTTATGTTATTTTACCTCAATTAAAATAAAACTTTTATTAAAGTAAGAAAGTTTAAATAATAATAAAAGAAATTCTCATAGTTTCGAGAAAGAAAATGGTCGCATGGTAACGGAGTCATCAGTAAGGTCACTAGTAGAATCATTCCCTACCTGAATAACAATAGCTTCTACATGCTTCAACATAGGATACTCTTTTTCTTTGTTTATAATGTGATTCACAGATTTTTTTCTACGTGTCGGTTTTGTCTAAATCGGATATTACGGTTCTTATATTATCTAGAATTACAGCCATTAAAGTCGGATTTTGATTGCATTTTCTCAAGTCGTGTTTTACACTGCTCCAAATCAATTCTATTGAACTAAATAGAAGAGTGAAGTGACGTATCGTCATCGATTTAAGCGCAGAGACCTCGATCGGCGAAGTTAAGCAGCGTTGGTCGAGTCCGTCACTTGGATGGGTGAACAGCATCTCATTTCGCCGTCCTGGTTGAGTGGAAGAGTAGCTATAGCAGCTAAACTCCGCCAGGACGTAAATATAAACAAGACATTAAAAAAATATATATGCAGTAATATGGCAGTACACGTAACAGATTATGACCGTGTGTTACGCAGATATGGCCTACAACATATTCTTTTTTAAATTTATGTTCTTTCATAGTTTTTAATAAATATTTTTTAACTGGAATTTTTTCTGGAATATTTATATTTCTAGATCTCATAAACTTTATTATATCGTCCTTTTTTCTATTTATTATTATTTGATACTTTATTTAATAGTCGCGAATGATAAGAAGCCTTATCCATAACGATAACTAAATTTGAGGGAATATTAGGTAACAGCTTTTCAGCGAACCCTTTTTCAAGCAAATTCGCGGTCATATCGTCAGCGGAACACTGTTTTATATTTTTGGCTGACAAGAGCAGTGCGTTGGGTACGAAACCATTTTTATTTCGGCAAGCATAATTATAATACGTTTTCCCTTTGAACATGGCGCATTTAAAGTACAATTTTTAGTAGTATCTACCCAACCGTAATTAACAGTATCATGTATTCTTTCCTATTATTTGGGTTTTCTACCACATGTATTATTATCCTCTTTAAAAACAAATCACCGAATCTACAAAATAATAGAATTATTGGAAAAAAAGCCTCTGCGCCCGTGACGTTTACGCCAAAGGAATAGTCAGAGGTTATGCTTTGCAAATAATATAAATCGGAATAAACACAGAAATAATGTACTTTGCTGACGTTTCGGAAAGTAGTCTCTTTCCGTTTTCCAAGCTTTTTTTGGAAGAACTCTTATTTTGCTGTGTATGTCAAATACACAGCTTTAAGATTATGTTTATGTTATTTCCATAGAGACTTACTACTTACACAGAACATAGAACTGATTATATTTTCTTTTAGATAATGTTGAGTTTGTTAAGTTCTTCTTTTAACATTGGTAACCAGGTTGTACAAATATCTACAGAACAATTCGATACACACTTATCTTCATTTAATAAGATTATTGCTGATTCTTTAATTTTTCTTTTTTTGGTATCTGTCTCTTTTGTTAAAATTTTTGCCGAGTCCCAGTTTATTCTATGCCCGTTTTCCCAAGCATATTCACAAATCTTTGATTTCTGAATTTCATTCTTTCTAATGTAATTTTTGTGCTCTTCCAACCTCACAGTGAAAGGTCTGGATGACTCACCCACATAACATTGATCACATTCGCACGGGATATTGTAAATACAGTTTTTTGAATTCTGCTCCCTGTTTATCGGTTTTGTTTTTGTTAGCATAGATCTTAAAGTGTTCCCCGTTTGAAATATCGTCCTAACATCAAATTTGTCACCTATACGGCGTAGCTTTTCCGATAGTCCGTATACATAAGGAATTATTGCTGTATAATGACGTTCAGGTTTTTGTCGTACCTGATTGTCCCTATTTTCAATGTTTATGAAAACTCTATCAACAAAAGCTTCAGGATATTGATTTTGTACTAGAACCTCTTTGATAAATTTTTTCTCGTTATTTAATATTTCATTATTAGATGAAATTATTTTGGCCCTATCGTATAAACATTTTACAACACCCCTTTTAACATTTATTGACTGATTTGAGTTAAAATTTAGATATCTATTAGTATGTGTTGGTTTTCTATAAACGCTTGTTTCAATTGTATTATTTACCCTTCTAATTAAAACATCTAAAAACGGTAGTTCATTACTACTTTCTACTTCTAATGTGAATTTAATAGACGGTTTATTACTATTTATATTTTCCAAAAAACTATCTAGTAAATCGACACCATGAGGCTAAATTGCAAAGATGTCGTCAACATATCTCCACCAGACAACCGGTTTGTTTATACAATTTGAACATGTGTGTTCTCAAAGTTCTCCATAAATATGTTGCTTAAAATTGGTGATAATGCAGACCCCATAGCCATACCAAAATCCTGCTGATAGAACTCATTGTCCAATTGAAAATAGGTTGTTTTTATACACAGTGTTAAAAGTTCCATTATGCTATTTACACTTAATTTAGTTCTAGTTTCCAAATTATTATCATTTAGCAACCTGTCTTATACTATTTTTAAGGTTTCATCTACCGGAACATTGGTAAAAAGACTAACTACATCAAAACTAACCATCAGGTGTGATTCATGAATATCGTTTTTATAAATTTTTTCTATAAAATGTTCACTATTTTTAATATATGAATCGGTATTTCCAGATAATGGATCAATAGTTTTAAGTAAAAATTTTGCCAAATTATGACATGGTGAATTAATAGAACTAACAGTTGGTCTTAAAGGAATATTTTGTTTATGTGTCTTTGGTAAGCCATAAAAATGAGGAGGCTTACTATGATGTGGTGTAAGTTTCCTTCGTTCAAAATCATTAAATTCATGTTTGTATTTAAACAAAGTTCTGTAAACTTTGCTCTCTATTGATTTTGTTGGATCTTTGTTTAGTTTTGAGTAGGGTCCCTCATTTACAAGAGTCATGATTTTTGTGTTATATATACCTATATATCTTTATTTATAATGACTGTGGCATTACCTTTGTCTGCTGGCAATATTTTTATACTTTCATTGCGTTTTAAAGAATCATGCTTATCAAATCACGTCTCGTCAATATATATTACCGTTCTATTTACTCTTTTATTTTAGGCAAATATTCCTGTCGAATTTCCACAATACGGCGTGATTCCATTACTATTAGATAGTTATTAAATTTTTTTTATATTTATATCCTTACTCTAAT
This sequence comes from Leptura quadrifasciata, assembly GCA_963675555.1. Taxonomy (NCBI): domain Eukaryota; kingdom Metazoa; phylum Arthropoda; class Insecta; order Coleoptera; family Cerambycidae; genus Leptura; species Leptura quadrifasciata. The sequence goes on from OY776679.1 coordinate 16,075,361, forward strand.
AAAATATCTCTTAAAGTTACTACAGTTAATAATAATTATTTTAGGTAAATATAACACAAACAATTTATATTAGTTTTTTTAGTAGGCGAAAACCACCGCCCCTTAAATAAACGTTCAGCACTGCCCGGTTCCACGAAAACAGTTTCGCACAGCACTTACTTACCGGCCGCTCGTATCGGCGCAATTGTACATCTGCTCGACTACGCCTCATATACGATGGGATAAATCATATCAATAACGCGGCGCGTCCTGCTGTATACTATTGTAGAGAGATATAGCAACGGACATACTTTGTAGAGAAGCTGAATTTATAATATTTCAAACTGATATTGGATAAAGTATACGATTTGTTTAAGTCCCAACTTGTATAATATTCTTTCGGATTTAATCAAATTGTTGAAGGCACATAGTTTTAATTCTTATTTCAATGTTTCTTGCAGCTTTTTACCTTTATTAAAAGCAACAAGTAAGAAATAAATTAAGGCGCTGCGGATATCAATTCCTCTGAGTCCGCCACTGGTGATGGCTTTACCGATGTTTGTAATACAAGCCGTCGAAACCAGAAACACTTAAATGATTAAAAGAACCCACTGTAAGTTTAAAAGTAATTCGATATATGTACTGCGGATCGAGTACAGGTTATTGATTATGGGAAGCAGGAATTTCAAAACGTCCCGCAAAGTTAAATGGTTTTAGGTTTGGCGGATAATTTTATTTCGTTCCAATTGGCAGATTATACCGATGTAATATAGATTTTACACCGCAAAGGACGGGAGCTCATACGCTGTAATGTATTTTACTTGCGTACGATTATCAACACCAGGTTACAAACTAGATGTGTTACATTATATTCTTCGCAGTTTTTTATATAGTTGTTGTACATTATCGTGTGATTTTGCAAATAATGAACTAAAGAACTTACTAAATATGTTAACAATTTTCTCCGAATTTCCATAGGTTTTATCCATATATACCTATAGTGAGCTGATATTAAGTGCTCCGACCACTGTTAGAAATGAAACATCGAATTTAAATGTAAATCAGTTAAATCTCTCTCCACTTTACCTGAAAATCTTTAATGACAAGGTGAGCGTGCTGCATGTTAACGTTCAATGCTTGACCAATAAAGTTGACGAAATTTTATTATTCTTAGATAAATACAAATTTTCTATTGTTTGTCTCAGTGAGCACTGGTTACACGAGGATAACTTAAACTCCATAAATCTTAATAAGTATAAACTAGCAAACCCCTTTTGTCGGAAGGAACACCTTCACGGTGGCGTTGCAATTTTTATTAAACTTGGATTAAATTTTAAACCTATTGATCTGAGCTTTGCAAGTAGTGAGTTTCACGCTGAATTCTGTGGGATCATCCTGCCTTCACTGTATATTGCAGTCATCTGCCTGTACAGATCTTGCGCTCGCGGTGACATTAATATATTCTTTGATAAACTTGAATCTTTACTAAATAACCTTACTCAAAATAATAAAATAAAAAACATAATACTAGCAGGTGATTTTAACATAAACTTTAATCTTAACAGTGCCATTAAAATGAGGTTATGTAACTTGACAGATTCTTTTGGCATACAACCAACTATCACTGACTTTACTAGAATTGACAATCGCACCAATTCTAAAACTTGTGTTGATAATATCCTCACTGACCTACCCGAATCTAATTTTCATGCAGGAGTCGCAGATCATTTGGGTCAATACCTTTTTCTAAACTCGGTTCTTAACATAAAGAAGCAAAGTGCCAACATAAGGATCTTTAACCTAAATAGCATTGCAAGGTTTAAAAACGAATTAAGTGTTGTGGACTTCAGTGTCCTAGATGGAGATGTGAATAAATCGGCCGAATTTCTAATAAATTGCTTCACACTGCCGCTAGATAGGTGTTTTCCTTTAAAAAAAATTACTGAGTCCAGTAGACCTCCGGTGAATTTCTTCAACGATACACTTCGTACCATGAGTGATCAGCTATCGGCCATTAAAACTATATCCGACGTATCGAAAAATCCTCAAAACAGGGAAATTTTCAAGATATGTAAAACATATAAATCTTACAAAAAAAAGTGTCTATGAAAATTATTTAAATAATGCTACCTGCAAAGCCAAGGCTGCCTGGTCCTTGATAAATTATGAATGAAACTGCTTAAGTAAAAAAGTGAACAATTGTAATATAACCCCTGAGGAATTTCAAAATTATTTCTCATCGATTGTTAGCAATATTTTGAAGGAACTGCCTGCCACTGAACACCAGGCCGCTGAGTATTTACGCCTAGTCCCTAGAGCTCAAAGTTCTTTTGTATTTTTCCCTACTAATAGATTGGAGGTGGAGGAAACTATATTAAGTCTTAAGCATAGTAAATGCTTATCAGATTAATAGTGAAATTGTGAAAGAATGTACAGATATGTAAATTGACCCACTGGTTCACATCATTAACCTGTGTTTTAGTAAAGGAATTTTTCCCGCGGCATTTAAATTAACTAAACTCATTCCAATTTATAAAAGTAAAGGTGAGATAGACGACCCGGATAATCATAGACCCATCTCTATGACTCCCTATTTTGGAAATTATTATTAAAAACAGACTGGTAAACTACCTAGATAAATTTGAAATCCTTCATTATAGTCAGTACGGTTTTAGAAGTGGTCGATCCACAGTCGATGCTGTCACTAAGCTTGTCGGGGACACTGTCGAGGGTTTTGAGGATTCGAGGAGTACCTCTGTTACTCTTTTTGATCTGTCAAAGACCTTTGATTGTGTCTCGCATGAATCTTTATTAATAAAACTCGAACACTATGGCATCAGAGGCCTATCACTCAATTTTTTTAATTCTTACTTATCGCATCGATACCAGTCTGTACATTTCAATGGAGGATCTTCCGATTGGTCTCTAATTAAGCACGGAGTCCCTCAAGGGTCTGTCTTAGGACCCGTGCTATTTATCATTTATGTAAACGATATATTTTTCTACATGCATCCCTTCAAATGTCTATTATTTGCCGAAGACTGTACTCTATATGAGTCAAATACAAATGACGACCTATTAAATCCTGATCTGGCCAGTGCGGAAATTAATATAAATAAATGGTTTATGTCAAATAATTTTAAACTAGACACTCGTAAAACTCAAAAAATTACTATTTCGGCAAATCACAAACGACACAAAGGCAACTGTGTGAAATTACTTGGATTCACACTTGATGAATCATTTAAATGGCATAATCATATTTACATACTCTGTAAAAAACTAAGTACACAACTCTTTTTAATGCGGCAACTCAAACAACTCGTAAATAGTGAATCTCTAAGAACAGCGTACTTCTCACTCTTTCATTCGTATCTGAGCTATGGCACCACAATCTGGGGGAGCTCATCCAAGTCTATCCTTGTGTTCAGACTACAAGAAAAGGCTGTTAGAATCTTGGCTGGTGCTTCTTTTAAGGAACACTGTAGGCCAATATTCATCAAATACAGAATCTTATGTCTCCCATCTTTATATATTTACGCCTCTCTGCTTGCAATCCATAAAAAACATAGCGAGTACTTATTAGTATCACACAATCACAATTATAATACACGAAATGGTGCTCTCCTATTGCCACCTAAACTTAGATTGACTACTTCTACTAAAAATTCTATAAATCTAAAACTTTACAATAAACTTCCTCGTGAAATTAAGTCGCTTTACTCAACCAAATTCAAAAGTACAATAAAAAACTTTCTATTATCAAAAAAAATTTTATTCATTGGAGGAGTATCTCAATACTAACCTAGACGCTGACATGCAGCACACCTCACTAACGTCATCTTAGTCTATATGTATTTTATTTGTTTATTTATTTCTTTGTGTATTAACTTTTATGTCATGTAATAATTTGTATGTATCATAATGTATTGACTTATACCTTATAATCGACAACATACAAATGTTTATGACCTGCTACAAGTAAATTTCTTTCTTTCTTTCTATTTCATTTTACCTGGTACCCTTGTTTGTTATCTCTTTAAATGTACAAATGATCAAAATTATTTAGAGTTTGCAGATATAGAATTCTGAATTTTTATGAGATAGCTGTCGTACTATGCATATTATCTGTTGTTTGATTAACGATCGGAGTTCTTTGAATTTATTTAAAATGCTGGTTTTTTGTTTTTTTTATCACTTTTCTGATGTCTATTCTGATATTGTTGATAATTTCTTTCATATACCATTGTAGATAAGACTTTTTATAACGTTTGTATTCCGGAACGCATTCATCTGATATGTTATACAGGGTGGGGCAATAGTGCGTCGGACCTCGATATCTCGAGTTCTACGATAGCTAGAAATTTTTTTAAAAATTGCAAGTAAACTAGATAAGAAAGTCTATAACTGGAAATTATTTTCGAACATACAGGGCGAGCCAAAACGAAATTACAGAGCCTTTTCTTTTAAATGGAGCAATCTGCAGATGGATATTAAAAAAATCACTACACTCACAATTATGGGTTTTAAGAAAAACTTATATGTGAATGCCTGTTACGAGACATCTAGTTAATGTTTTTGAACCATTTTCATTTCCTAAAAGTGTACAGGGTGGCCAAAAATAATTTTTCAATTAAAAACACTTTAAATTGAATTCTCTCAATTTTTTCAAATGGAACACCCTGTATATTTTTCGACGATGTGATGTAGAAATGAAAAACGAATATTTTTTGTAAGTACTTCCCTATGGCTAATTGCAACCATTTTCGTTTTATAAATAAGTGTCAAATTGAAGAATAAACTTAAAAAAAGAGGTTCCCTCAAATAATTCATTAGAAAAATTTATAATAGGTGTTCGACGTGTTGCCCATTTTAATTGACACACGTCTTTATGCAATATAATGTTTTTTTACTGTAATGTTTTTTTGTACATTTTTTTGCTGTTTTCGTTATTCGACAAGCAATAAAACCTCAGTTTGGTATAAATTATCGTGTACAAAGGAGCATTTATAACACGTATCGGTCGTTACAATTTGTATTGAATTTAAAATATTTGGAATTTTACAATATGAATTTTAATAAAGCGGAACTTGTAGATATGACTTTTGTTTTGGGTGAGCCAGACAGAAATTGTTTACTTGCCAATAGAGTTTATCAACAACGTTATCCTGAAAGAAGGATTCCTGATGTTAGCAGCTTCCAAAACCTTCTCGATAGATTTCTGGAAACTGGAAATGTCGGATATAAAAAAAGTGAAAGAATAAAACGTGTTGTGAATGAAGAAAATGAGTTTTCTGTGGTGCTGGCAATGGTTGAGAATCCCCATGTTAGTCAAGGAGAAGTGAGCTCATTAGTAGGAAAAAGTAGACGGTCTGAGGGTCGAATCTTAAAAACAAATAAGTTACATGCATATCATATTCAAATGCACCAGGAATTATCTGATGACGATTTTCAAAAGCGCCTACAATTTTGTAATTGGGCCAGAGGTGAAATGCAACATCATGTCAACTTCTTCAATACTGTTTTATTCAGTGGTGAGGCAACTTTTTATAAAAATGGATTTGTTAATAGACACAATTTCCATCATTATGCTTCGGAAAATCCTCACTTTTTTATGCAAGTTGATAACCAACATAGATGGTCTATAAACGTTTGGGGGGGGATTATTGGAGAACATGTAATAGGACCACATTTCTTTGATGGTGCATTGACTGGAGCTATTTATCTTAATTTTTTGGACAACTATCTGTCACAATAATTGGTAAATCTCCCTGAATGAATTCGAAATAGAATGTGGTTTCAGCAAGATGGTGCTCCACCACATTATTTAAATGCAGTTAGAGACCACTTAAATAATACCTACCCTAATCAATGGATTGGAAGAAATGGATCCACTAAATGACCTGCTAGATCCCCAGATCTTACAAAAGTGGATTTCTTTTTATGGGGATGCGTGAAGGAAATTGTTTATACAGATACACCAACAACAGTACAAAATATGAAGGAAAGAATGATAACTGCCTTTACATTTATCACACCGGCAGTTTTAGGAACAGTAGGAACCTCATTTCAAAAGCGCATAGAGATGTGTGTCAATCAAAATGGGCAACATGTGGAACATTTATTATAATTTTTTCTAGTTATCTGAATAAACCTCTTTTTTTGTTTATTTTTGAATTTTGTAATTATTGCTCAATAAAACGAAATAGGTTGCAATTAGTCCTAGGGAAGTACTTACAAAAAATGTTCGTTTTTCATTTCTACATCACACCGTCGAAAAATATACAGGATGTTCCATTAAAAAAATGGAAAAATTCAATTTAAAATGTTCTTAATTGAAATATAATTTTTGGCCACCCTGTACATTTTTAGGAAATGAAAATGTATTCAGAAACATTAATTAGATGTCGCGTAACTGGTATTCACATAAGTTTTTCTTGAAACCCATAATTGTGACTGTGGTGATTTTTTAAATATCCATCTGCAGATTGCATTAATTCAACAAAAAACTTCATTACATCCAAGTGGTTGGGAGATATTCAATGCTAATATGGGAATGAATAGAGCCTGGAAAGAGGCTTCAAAAAATTTACTGATATACATAGCATTCCGTTTAAAAAAAAGGCACTTGGTCCTGTAATTTCGTCTTGGCTCGCCCTCTATGTTCGAAAATAATTTCCAGTTATAGACTTTTTATCAAGTTACCCTGTATAATTCATCATAGAATTCTTTTATCGCTATGTCAACATTTTGAAAACAATAATACCAATCCGTATTCTCTAGAGCACTATATAGAGCTGGATAGTTCGCCTTTTTACAGTTATATGATTTTTCAGTTTTTTTAATGGAAATTATTGTATTTTGTTGTAATGCTTAATGTAACATAAAGTGCCGGGTGGAAAATATCCTCATTCGCAAGCAGTGCATTATCGTGATTATTCACATATTTTATTGTTTCGGTTTTGTCTCTATTAGCTTCCAGTTATCAAAGTTTATCTTAAATATTTACATTAGATAAAATATATATCATATATAGAATATTGTACGAATTTATTTATATATCGGAATTTCAAAGCGTGCGTTTACCTCGAATCACTCGAATTATGTGACTTTACGATGGCCGTAAACCCTGAGAACTTTCAGCTTAATTAGTTTAGTTTGGTCGAAAGTTGGTGCGGAATTGCAGAGATCGTCGCCGTACTAACTTTTCTATAGAGTTGGGAAGCTCGAACAAATTCTGTTTTAAATTGAATGTACTCTGAATTTAATGAATATTACATTTCTCTTTTTTATTTGGCTAAACGGTGTGAAATAAGGCATGAGATTTGCAGATATTGTCACGCCGCTATGAATAAAACAAACTGGCAGTGACCAAATCAATGAATACAGACGATTTGGAATGTTAATGCTGAATTCTATTACTACCCTCATCCCAGTGCAAAATGATAGTCACTGATTCTTTGTATAAATTCTCAGTTTATTGCTGAAGTTTATTGTTAAATTTTGCCCTTTTTAGTGTTTACTTTATTAATAATAATAATGCTTTATTAGCTAAAAAAGCTACAATTGAATCATATAAGGTCGCCATTGTATTCATTCTACTATTAGTAAAAGTAAAGTTATCATGCACGTGCATTATTAAATTTTCTATATTATATGTGCATTATATCATATCTGATTGTCCTAGAATGCGAATATGCATAATTTTATTTATGATAAGTACGTCTACGAAAATCGGCCTACTTTGGTAAATTCTATCGCAGTTTTGGGACACAATGGAGTATACTAAAAAAGTTAAAAGTTAATAAGTACTATGTGTCCGTGCACATTTTAGATAACCTCAGTCTACTTATGTGATTATAAATTTTCTTGTTCTGTAATTTTTTAAATGCAGATATTTTACAATAAAACATTGTAATATAGTATATTGTTTTATTTGTTTGTTTAATGCTTTATTTTAGTATTATATTAAATCCAAAAATTTACTCGGTATTAAAATATAGGTATTACATTTATTAACATTAGAAGCATATAAAGAGGGTGAAAAATAAAGAATATATAAAAAAATGTATAAACCTTTTTTATGATACTCAAATCAATAGATGCATATTTTCTTCCAATTGATTTAAATATTTTAAAAAAAGTGGTTTAAATATTTCAAGATGAACTTTTATACACATCAGGTGTATAGAAATGTAAATCCTTATTTTTAAGGTAGCAATATTTGTTTATCGCATATATAGTGTGTTCCCGGTTTGTGCGTCGAAGAAGATTATTTTATTTTAAATGGTTTGAAAAAAATGACAGTGCGGAGGAAAAGGTTTTATTTATTGAAAGGTAAAGAGTCGCATAATGAAAAGAAGAATTTAATGTTAATTTATTGATTTGTTTGAAAATGTACATATCCAAAAAAAAATTAAGAAATGTCTCGCTAGATTACGCTATACTTTCGTTTTTCGTTTACGACCCAACGCCAAATGTTATGTATATATTGGAATGGCAAGACATAGTTAAATACAAAAGTTCATAGATATGCAAAATTTTAAAAAAATATAGAATATTTAAATTTTTGTTATATTTGATTTCAAAATTTTATATAGATGTGACCGTATCTTGCAAGTTATTTGACATTTTTCTTTTAAACAAAAGTGAAATTAGTTTGGTTGCTTTCTGTTTCAGTAAATATTAAAACATTTTTCCCCAGTTATTTTTTCAATTGTTGAAATTAACGCAATTTTTCCTCTCCGACAGATAATCCGGGGACACACTGTATATTAACATAAAATAAATATTTCTATATTGCAACTAAATCGAAAATTACACATTTATTAACCACAAGTAAGCATATTTACTAGCAACAAATTTAGAGAGTACTCAATAAAAATGATTTTTGTTAAGAGAGAAATATTTTTTTATTACGCATAAATTGGAAGGCAAATTCATTTACATGAAACAAACTTTGTTAATTACGAATAAATCAATGAAACTTTTGTAAAAAGCTTTGTTTATGAGAAATAAATATTTATTTCTCAGAACTATATATTTTTTACTCGTGAGTATTTGAATTTATTTGACAATACTAAATATTTAGTTTTCATTTTTAAGTAAATGCTTTAGTATCCCCAACTAAATTTTTAATCGGCCAAATACGAATAAATCATTTAGTTGGGGGTAATAAAATTTATTTATCTCAATTAAATCATTCTCTCAGTGTAACAATATATCACAATCAACAAAAGTCCATTAACTATTACGGGCTTATCTTAAATCTATGCATATAGCAATAACTGTAAAATAATTATCAATCTTTGTTTCTAACATAATTTATCATAAAATCACCTAACCTCACGAAATAATCAGTATTCTTTTCCAATGTAACTAACGCATAATTTGATGAAAGTATTATATTTTTCACAATATCACAATATTTTATATCATTTGGTAAACTGTTGAATAACTGAGTACCCTTACAGAAGAAAGATTTCGATTCCATTAAATGGTCATGCCTCTCTACCACTATGTCATTTACACTACGAGTGTTATACCCATGAGTATCTCGTACAAAACTCAATTTATCACATAAATACCTTGGAGCCATACCATGTCTTATTTTAAATATAAATTGTAGTGATCTTAAAACTATACGTTGTCTAACATTTAAAAAATTTAAAACATGTAACATTGTGTCAATGGGGGTATATTTGTTACATTTTAATATTGTCCTCATAGCTTTGTTTTACTTTTTTTTGTAACTTTTGTATCTAATTGAGAAGAGAAAAAAAGGTACATAGAAAAAGAAGAGAGAAACCGAGAACAGAGTCATAGAAGAGATAGAAGTACTTAGAAGCCAAAAAGAAACACGAAAATTCAAAATTAACAACATGAGAAGGAGTTCAAACCAAGAAGAATAAGCAGGGAGGTGTACTAAACGACAGGGATGGCATTCTTCTAATATGGGTCGAACATTTTTCAAAACTTCTAGGAAGTGACGAAAATGTAATACTAGAACAATTTGACGCTGGGAACAAAGACCAAGTCGAAAACCCCAATATTGATGACATCCGGAAAGCGATTAAGCGTCTAAAAAACCATAAAGATATAGTGTCCTCAGAACTGTACAAGCAGGGTGGAGACGCCCTAGGAAAAGCGTTACTTGAAATAATATTAAGTATAACACCAACACCGTATGCCGGATAAGTGGTATGTTGAACTGATCTACCCAATACACAAGAAAGGGGATCTACTTAAGTGCATAACTACAGAAGCATAACACTACTAAACACCACCAGTTATCATACCCGTGACGGATCGGAGACCTGGATTCTGACAAAAAGAGATGAATCTCTGTTGATGATTTTTGAAAGAAAGATATTGCAAAAAAATATACGGGGCAGTCCAAGAAGACGGTATGTGGAGACGTAGGTATAATTTCGAAATTTACAACACCTATAGACAAGCCGGTAACAAGGACATAGAGACATAGTAACTACAATCAAAATAGGCAGATTGCGATGGGCAGGTCATGTGAACAGATATGATGACAATAACCCTGCAAAAACGGTCCTTAACACATTCAGCACCAAAGCAGACACCGGTATCTGTTCACGATATTGCCTACCAGGCCACTGCAGGTACTGGTGTCTGTTTTACAATCTGTCGAAACGTGCTAAGCGGCGGAAACGCATTTCTTTTAACCGGTGCTCTGCTATGTCTGTTCTGGCTTGTCAGAATACCCCTCTATATTTGGGCAAACTAATTAGGAGATATGGAACTTTTATACAGTGTGTCTGCTGTGGCCCACTAGTAAGTCACATTTTCCATTTTTAATACAGGGCCACAACAGACACCATAATAATTGAATTTAACAGGAAGATTTTTTTTTTTCGGCTTGTGTTGAAATTTTGATAGGCAACTCGTGATTCGAGCATTGATATTATATTATGGAGAAAGACTCACGTTATTTTATAGCGGACTCCGACGTGCTTCGAATCTGGGGACATGATTTTTACTTGAAATTCAAATTATTAAGCTCTAAGTGTCATTTTTACACTTAGAACGAAAATACAGTAAAATTCCCATGAAGTCGAGAGAAATCATTTGATACCCCGCATTGCATGTTTTGGACGACCGGAAGTTGAGACCGGAAGTTGTTATTTTATAGCGGATTCCGACGTGTTTCGAAATAGAAGACATGATTTTTTACTTGAAATTCAAATTATTAAGCTCTAAGTGTCATTTTTACGCTTAGAACGAAAGTACAGTAAAATTTCTATTCTAGACGTCGAGACGATTCATTTGATACCCCACATTGTATGTTTTGGACGACCGGCAGTTGAAACCTTAAGTTCTTATTTCTTATGTATCAATAAGGACGATTATTATGATTATTATTAATATTGCATCGCCAATCGTTCTGCAGTGATACCATTTTGTTTTTGTGAGGTTAGGATCACCTATGGGGCTCGGGGACAAAGACCTACCTAGGGTTGTGAAGTTAGCTACGGAAGCCACAGACATTTTGACAGCACGTGGGCCATTTTGATAGTGAAGGGTCGAAGCCCTAAATACAGCGGGCCGGAGCCTTAAGGGGCCCCATTCTGGGGAGCGAGGCCCGGTCTCAAGTATCGCATTACCTACACAGGAATCGACGTGTCTGCTTCCATATTCCGTCTGCTAATAATATCTGTTTTAGCCCCATAATTAAATTATGTTGTGTCTGCATTATGTGTCTGTTTTGGCCTGAGTTTTATTGCAGGGCCACGACAGACACTCGTGTCTGTTTTTAGAATATCATGGAGGTCCGATAATGTGGGTATTGAAAAAAGTCCTTGGCGCTGAATGTATTAAAGCAACCCATAGGTACAAGAGGGCGAGGAAGGACAAAGTTTCACTGGAAGGATGGTGTAAGCAGGGACACACGAAAGATGGGAGTATCGAATTAGACGATACAGACCAGGGACAGGAATGAATGGCCGAAAGGAGCTGGAGAGGGTCGAGACCCTACTATATGGTTGTATGGCCAATGATGATGATGATGTATTTCATTGTTATTTAAATATAGCGGTAGAGCTGTACAATATTCAAAATGTGGAGCTATTATAGCTTTATATACTCATATTCTTGAAAATATTGACAAATAATTTGGAATTCTGTGTAAAAATAAATCTTTTTTGCAACCTTTTTTATAATACAGTCAGTATTATATTTGAAGGTCAAGGATTCATCTATTATAAACCCAAGGTATTTAATTTCCGAGACTTTTTCTAAATTTTTATTATACTTTGCCCAGTTTGTTGACGATTTAGTATATGTTTTTTGCCGAGAATCATATATTTGCATTTATCGGTGTTCACTTTTAAGCTATTATCACACCACCAAACAAATAGATCTTTTATATCTTGATTGATAATATTAATAACATCATTTACATTTTTTCCATAAAAATAAATTAACGTGCTATCTGAAAATAAGTGTACCTTCCAATTTTTTATTGATTTCACTGTCATTTATAAACATTGATCCTTGTAGTACTCCAAAGTCATTGTCTATTACGTGAGATGCACTATTTTCATATCTAGTTCTTAGGTTTTGCTACTTGCATCATTAGTAATATGTATGATACTTTAAATTTAGATGGCAGCTTCATTCTTGTAGTTCTCTCTGATATATTGTTTGTAATACTATTCGCCCAGCGAAATTACAAGGGTTAAAAAAGTATGAAAGGAATTTGTTGGAGCAAATGCAATGTTGTAAAGCTGAAGATTTCCTTGATTCACTAAGCTAGGGTTGAATACCCTTGATTTGTTGAAAGTATTGCAAATATCTATGGATGAACCCAATGTGAACAAGAAGCTACTTCACATATTTAAAAAAGAATTTCGTGGAGATATGCAGAAGGCACCACAGTTGCTGGAGATTGGGACATATGGTTTACATGTTTTCCAGTGTGGATTTAAAACCGGTGCAAGGAAGAGAGGTTGAGATATGCTCTCGTTTTTCAGGGCTTCTTATTATTTATTTAAAAACAGTCCTGTTTGTTATAGTTTATTCACAGAAGTGACTGGATCTTCAAAATTCCCAATGTAATTTCTTACCATTCGTTGACTTGAAAATATTGACGCGACAAAGAAATCTCAGGCCTTTCTTCCTCATCTAAAACAGTATGTTAATTCTGTTCAGGGTATTGCCGATGCAGCACTAACGAGCACTTTATGTGATTACTAGGTAATAAGACCTTTCGTAAAGTTTTTAAAAAGTGCTCCCGAGCACAAAAATTTGCTCAGAGAGCTTAGACGAGCACTAAGCACAGTGCTTAGGAAGGAACAGCTCTGTACAATTCCTGTACTAATTTTAATTTGTATGGATGATATTTTTGTTTGTGTAAAATTCTAAAAACACTTCTGCGTGAAACACCTGTTGCTCTAGATAATTGTGATGAAGACTTCTGAGCCTCTAACGTAACTTACTGCTCCTAATACTGTAACCTCCATAGCTTCGAAATTATCCACTCGCATTGGGTTATGCTTCCTGATATCAACTGATTCCGTTTCCATAAATTTCTGCATCATTTCTATTACGTATTTATGTGTTGCTTTTTTCCGGGATGAGTAGTATTAGAAATTTTAGCTGCAGCCCTTGCCGAATTACTATTTGTGCAGTATAAACCTCCTAGTGTGCAAACTGCAGGCCATGCATATTTGGCTGCTGTAAACATAAAAATCGCAGTGTTTTTTCAATTTACATAAAATCTGTGTTAGCGGAAAGAACAGCATCTTTGAAGGTATCAATGGATAAATTTGTCCCACCAGCGTTTACTACTTGAGCCCCCAGGAAGAAACAATCCGGCAGTGTAAATTTTCTGCAGGATTGGTGTGGCTGTTTCGTATTTATTTCTGGTCGCAATATAATTAGCAATAAATAGTAAATTATGCCTTTGACATCGAGAATTTTCGATACAAACTTGAATATAAGTTTGTTGGGCATCAACCTCATCCACGTGCCGCCAAAGGAAACATAGAGAAACTCGAATAGAGAAATAAATAAATGCCGAAACTGCAACAGGCTACGAATATATTATCTAGAGCAAATCGGGAATGTTTGACCTCTGTATTTTCAAAGGGAATATGCTTGAGCCGGATTTGAAATACACTGCTCGCCTTGGGTTCGCATCTGAATATTTGAGAGATTAAATTTATGTTTTGTAAAAATAATTCTCTTGGGAAAGGTAAATAATCGATTAGAATTTGGGAAAAGAAACAGTAAAATTAAGGTAGTTATTCAATCTTGAGTTGACGTCCCAAAAAATTCATACATTTTATTGTTTTCTTTGACAGATTTCACACAAAATCTTTTCAATTGTAATTGATACAAACTCATTTGGGAAACATATTGGTCATTAAGTCCTTAGCCTATTAAGTACAATATATATTTTCAGGGGGTAAATTTAACGTGATGACTGATCAGAGAAATACTCATACGTTCTGTCAGGTGTCTTAAGTATAGCGATACTTCTGGATCCAAGACTTTTTTTAAGTTTTAATTACGGCATCCAACAGGCACAGTGCCTAATATAGAATGAAGAGAACCAACTTACAATTATTGCAGAGGAAAATGATAAATGAAAACAATCACAGACGTAGTGAGCATAGTGGTGGGTATGGCGATACATCATCACGTCTTACGTCTTTTATGTCGCGAGCATTAAAATGAGAGAGAAGGTCAACCACGTGTTTGCAGGGTCTGCCTTCTTAGCGCCAAACCTCGCACCCCCTTCTCAATTATGGGTTTCCCGCACTATACAATTAAATTAGAGTACAAGGAAAATAATGTTAAATATAAACAAAATTATACATACAGTAGCTATAAAAACTTAAACTATAATTGTTGTGCGTGGTAAAATAGATCAACTGAGTAACAATATATTGGCATAAGATTAACAGTGGAACGGTTAACAAGGCATGAATAATAATATTTAAAAAGAGCGATCGTTTTTTTTTTCGTAGCATTCAGGACTGTATACCGAGGTCGGTTCCAGTTGGCACTGCAGCCAGACTTGGCTTATTGTGCCTTGTTTCCAGATTCTGCCAGTGATTTCTGTACTGCTAACTAGCTGGGACAGTTTTATCACTTGCAGATGTTCTAGTGTTTTTGGATCCACATTTGTGGCCCCAAAAATATATTTGGCCTCTTACGATTTGCTGTCTCAGGTACCTCTTCGCAGAGTCTGCAGTTTAGGTTGCCCTCAGTTCCATTTTATGCAGGTTTTCCTTCACAGGGTCATGCCCTGTGAGTAACCTTGTTACTATTCTCAGCTAATTTCTGCTTAACATAAGCAGTTTGTTGAGTTCATTTGTACACGGTTTGGACATGAAGGCCTTACCATATCTGAATCCTGGCATATTCTGCTAGTATCTGATATGCTCCTCCTCAACCCAATGTATTATGCACCTCCTTGCACTGCACTTTGGTACTGCCAGGGCCGGTTCTGAGTCGAGGTACTCCGTAGCCGATCCTTCTTTGGCAAGTTCGCCGGCTTTTTCATTTCCTAGAACCCCACTATGTCCTGGCACCCAGATCAGTTTTACTGAATTTTGCTCTGCTAGTATCTTGATTTCTTCTAGGCATTCCCAGACCAATCTCGACATCACTTTGGGCTCGTTAGGGCCTTCAGTGCCGCCTGACTGTCTGAGATGATGTGGATCTGCTTGTTTACGTAAGCCCTCCTTGTAGTTTTAAGAATACATTCAAGTATTGCGTTAATTTTTGCCTGGACAGTACTGTATTTCTCAAGAGCAAAGCTGAGGCTTGTTCTTGGGTTTTCTTCTTATATTCCAGATCCTGTTCCTGTCTCAGTTCTGAACACGTCTGTGTACCAAGCCAGTCCTTTACGCAGGAATTCTGGTGTCCCTCCCTTCCATTGCTCTCAATCCGGTATGACCAACTCAACAGCTATATGGAGGGAGTATTTTGTTACTATGTGGTCTGACGTCTTCTCAAAGATGGAGTCCGCCACGATTTGTCTCATTCTCTCGTGGCCTAAGCGGGGGCAGTGTTGTGTCAGCTCCCCAGAGTTTTGCAACCTGAGGAGTCCCAACATAATCTCCCCTGTACCACTATGTGAAGTGTAGGAAGGCTAAGCAGGACTCCCATTGTTGCAGTGGGAGTCGACCGCATTGCCCCCGTTATGCCTAAGCATGCCAAACCTTTGTATCTGGCTTAGCTTGTTGTCTGCAACACTTTTGACCACCATACCAAGGCTGCATACGTAAGCGTGGGTCTTATAACCATGGTATAGAGCCACTGCACCATGTCAGGTTGAAGTCACCAAATATTTCCACAGATTCGTCTAATTATTGTTAGGGTAATTTCTGATTTCCGTTTTATCCTTTCAATGTGCTGGTTCCCAGTAAGTTTGGAATCGATTATAATTCCAAGGTACTTTACGTCCCCTGACATTGTCAGTTCTTCACCTGAGAGTCTTAAGGGTGTTAGTCTCTCCAAGTTTCTTCTCCTGGTGAATGGGATGATGATGATTTTTTGAGGGCTAACTTTTAGTCCCTCTTCCTCAACCCATGATTGAGTGACGTTCAGGGCTTTCTGCATGAGATCCCTGATCGTACTGTTGAATTTACCCCGTACTGTGATGACTGTCATCTACTAGAAGCGTTTGAATTGTCTACGATATTCAGTTCAAAAAAATAACTTAAAAAAATTAAGCCTCATTTATCTACATCCCATGCTTGAATATATAACTGATGAAATACTGATGGACCCATATTACCAAGAGAACAGGCCCAAATATTGAACCTTGTGGCATTCTGAGTTTTCTTTTATCAGTTTCTTAGTTTAACACTACAGTTGTTAAAAAATGAGTTAGTTCAACTAAAGATGCATGATTTCTTTTTCTAGAATTGAAGTTCATCATGTAGATCTTGTTATTTCTTTCTGATTTTTCTGGAATGATATACCTACACATATTGTCCAACCGTTTGTGACCAAAAACCTGATTACAATTTTATAATCATACCCATAAAACTTAATTAACAGTATTTTGTTACTCTTAACAATTTAGAATTACTAAAATTATGCCAATGACTTTATGCTTTAATTACCTACACTCAAAGACTTTATAAATATTTTATGTTTTTTTTCATCTCTCGTGAAATATTAAAAAGTTCTAACTGAATTATTCGCTCAATATTTAAATATATCATTTCTATTTATGTTCTTATCTGATGAAAAGAAGTAATTTTAAAATTTTTCTCATTACATAAATTATTCTGTGGAAGGCAGAACCTGTTAGCTCTTTGCAATGTCTTGTTTTTGTTCATCTGCAAGATAAAATGAAATTCCAATTTAAGCCAAATTTAAAAGCGGGGCCGAATAAGTAATTGTGTATAATTTTTAAAAGCTGTTATCTTATCAAATTCTAATTTAGGTGTACATCTTTAAAACGAAGAGGACGTATAATTAAGATTAATTGTGTTATCAGAAAAGGCTGGAAAAATTTCCTCTGATTAAAAAGTAAAATGAGAATGGAGACTTAGTTAGAACAATTACTCTATTAGGACGAATGTTAGAAGTGGAATGAAAGAATATTTATTTTACTCCCTCGCTTGACGAAGGGAAGTTTATAATCGTGAAAAATCACTTCTCGTCTCAGATTATGTAGGTTATAAAAATTAATTTCTTTCAATTCCGCCTGTCTGTCTGTCCGACTGTTTGTTGACGCTTGCACGATTTGTAATTCAATGGTTATTAATATGGTTATAAGGAATATTAATTTTCAACCCAAGTGGATATAATGACTGACAGAAGAATATAGCAGTTATATCTTCTTTTTATGGGTTCAAATATTATTTCGTACTCACTCCTAGAATGTAATAGTTATTTACATTAGATGCGAAAGTTTACTTTTAAGTGTGAGGTAATTTATATCACAAAGAACACTATGGCCCATGACTCTGAAACCTTATTCCAGGCAAAATCCCATGGAGAAGGAAGCACTTGCTGTGTTTGTGTGCTGGTCGTCCAGATATCTGCTTGATAAACTGTTCTTCGAATATGTTGAAGAACCGCATCCTCAGTCGGTGAAAGTTGGTCCATTGCTCGATTCTTCTGACAGAAAAGCTCCTTTCTTATCTGGTTGATAGGAAAGGAGTGAATTTATCATATAGAAGAGCAGTCACTTGTTCCAGCTTCTTGAAATGTTCAGAGTCGACTTTCAGCAGCTGGAATGGATAAGTAGCCAAATACACAAATGTATCAGTGACGTCTTGAAATGCTTGCCATGCTTCCCAAATGGATTTCTTACTCTTACCTTTGAAGGCGGAGGTTGTATCGCAACCAGATAATGAGTGAAACTCAGGTAATCCTCGTGATTTTGGCTCCCCCAGGCTTGTACAGATGGCGTTGATGCAGTAAAACCTGTAAAGTTAGTCCATATCAAAGGCCACCCAGATATCGGCCAAAGCTTGAGTCACTATTAGATCATAGAATGTACCAGCAAGGATGACAATCATATCTGTGTCTACAGTACGCACAAGGATACCCTTTACACCTTTTACTGTAGTGAATGGAGTACATAAACCACAAGCCTTGTGTCTGCCTTTTCATGATTGCAGTTTTCTATGAATGTGTTTGAATCGATTTGTGCAACTGCTTTCCCTTTTGTGACATATACATCTTTGTCTGGTGGCCAGTTGAACTCTACAAGCTTGGAACTCAAAAGGTTGAGCAATTCCTTCTTGTTCATTGAGTCACGGAGAAAGTCCATCCATTTTTGTGGCTGTTTGGTGTTGCCAACTACTTTGCTTCGAATCCCCTCACCTCTTTTTTCCCAGGTAGACTCTTTTAAACTGTCTGGAATATAGGTGTCCCATTCAACATCTAACCTTTGGGCATTCTCCAGCTGCTTGTGAAGTTAAGGAAGAAATATCTTATCAGCATACTGACTGAAGGTATCGACTCTAGTAGTGCAGGAAGTAGTGGACAATGACGTTCAGAAATTTGGAGTCATGGTTGAAGGGGTTCTGATTGACCTGGCTGCTCAAGACATTCCAGTATTCCAGCATGTTGGTTGGAAAATGAAGGTTCCCGAGGTTGACATGGAAGGGAATTACTGTACCTCATGCGCAAAAAAACTCATACAAATCAGATTTCCATTTCTGTATATATATATATATATATATATATATATATATGTTCCGAGAAGCTTCCGCGGTCGTTGGTATGAAAAATACTACGGTTCAACCCGAGAACCTAGTATTTTTCATATATATATATATATATATAATATAAAGGAGAGTGTGGAAAAATTGGAAAATTTGGAAGTTGCTAGGGGATGAAAAATAAATAACAAGAAAATTATAGAAAATGAAAGAGGCTGAAAATTTTTAGAGGAAGTAAATATTAAAAGATACAAGAAGAAATAGACTGTTGGTGAAAGTAAAGTACAGTAAGAAGAAGGAAGACAACCAGTTTACAAATTTGAAACAAAGCAAAAGAAAATCAATTTTTTAAAAATTGTAACAAATTGGAGAGAGAAAATAATTATGAATTATTTTAAGATGCAGAAAACGATTCTTAGTGGAACCGAGATATCACTTGAATTGTATAGAAATTCGGGGAATTGCAGGTAAACATAGAATTAAGTGATACAGTGCAGTTGGAGGTTTTATTTGAGCTACGCGGACTAAGAGGTTGTAATAAACTTCATATAAATTTGTTGTAAATATTTTTATAGGTTGGAAAATAATTGAATATATTTTAAATTGAAAATTTCGATCATTAATTCTATTTTTTACTAACAAATTTGATTTTAAACAATAATTATCCAAATTATTTTATTTTTACTATCGTATTTATACTTTAGCTAAATAGTGAATCTTATTTCATCTTTTATGTGTATCGTATTTTATTGTTCTCACAATACACTGTTCCATTTGATTTGAATTTGATTATTGCTGTGTGTTTTCTAGAATTGTATTTAATTCCAATGGTCAGAACGTACTACTTTGAGATCCAAATTAAAAATTATTTACCGTGATATATTTTTAAACGCCGTCATCATAGCAATATATATATATATATTAGAGAGACATTAGCAATCTCAGACGCGGTTCAACCCGAGAACCTAGTATTTTATTTTATATATATATATATATATATATAAAACCAAAATTAAACACACGTAGTGTATCTTGAGGTTGCAGTCAGAGGTGAAAAGTTTACGGCCACAAAACAGAAAAAGAAAAACTCTTTTGTTACTTTGTCAAGCTTTCGGAAATTATTTATTCCCTTTTTCAAGACATTAACTTGAGGTTAAAAGTTAAGGTCACATGTATTATAAAATAGTCGCATTTTTTTAACTTAATGTAGACAAATTCATACACAAATTCCTTTACAGGTACACAATTTAAGGTAAACAATTACTGATTATTTAAAATTAAGGATTAAAACCATGATTAAAATAGATATAACAAAATGAACATGAATAACTATCACATGTGAGTGAATAACACTCACGTGACGTTTCTGAACGCAGGCGCGCCCTAGACGGCAGCATATATAAGAAGCCGCACAACGCGGAGAACGTCAGTTCAGTTCGAGCAACGAGGAGCAGCAGCATATATATATATAATCGGCTAAATAGTTCCACATTGTTCTGAAGCACTTTCAGTCTTTATGTTTTGGTTTCTTGAAGAGTGCAAGAGAATTCCTCTTGATTGGGTCATGTACAGAAAGAATGCGCTCATCTTCTCTTCTTGACAAAGTCCTGATATTGCCGTTTGCTTTTGTCCACCAAGATGCGTAGTGTTATAACCACCGACTCATTTGTGAAGATGCGACTGTGAAGATTACCAGATCGGGGAAATCATCCAAGAGGGGATTGCCTATTTCATTGATGGTTTTACATACTCTAACAACCTGTTGCTGAAAGTTCTGCTGTGATGAGCTAATAATAATGTGATATTTTGTCGTATTTGTCGTCCTTTTTGGATTTCAGTGCTGCATATGAATTTTTTTTTTAATTCCAGAGGGATTCTAGGCTAACATTTATTGGTATACCCTAAGGTATCTCCATGCCAAATTTGGTGCTTTTATCCACCAGGTAACGGTAATTTCAATAAGCCACTTCACTATATCGAGAACCAGAGTTAATAGAAGTTTTCACGTTCTTTGCAATTTTGATGTTCAACATAGATTTGCCATTACATTTGATTAATAATATAGATAATGTATTTACAGTATTTTTTCCGACTTGACTGTAAAATACATTAGTAATCTGACATATGCTTGATTTTGTCAGTCTGCGTATTGTTTTCTTTAAATCCAAATAGTTTTCCAAATCCATACGTTTGTTAAAAATGTATTTTTCGCGAATAAAGAAATTATTTTCTTTCTGAATTATTTTAAAATTTAAACTTGAATTGCAATGCCGATCTTTTATAGCTCCACAGCAACTCTTACACCTCTAGGTCTCTTATCTGCAGGAAACACTTTTGTAAATCAAACATTTGCCACGTACTAGTATATTATGGTTTTTAAATTGCATTTTAGCAAACCAGTTTCTAGCAGTGATTTTAAAGTTTGCACTTTTTACAGACAAGTCGAGCTCATCGTTCACATAAGCCGGCATCCTAATTCCCTTTTTTTTTTGTTAAAAGAAACTATTGAACGAAACACAGAAATACTTTCCACTTTATAGACCAATACCGTAGTTTGAAAATTCCCAGTGGTTATACGATGGCAGAAATAAATGCATTTGTTAGGTTTACATTTATCGCTTGCCAGATGTTGATTGAAAGCTGTCGTCTGCAAGTCTAGCCTCCTTCATGGTCTGACTTGAGCTTTTAGATTCTACACGTTAAAAAGGGTTGAGAATGTAGAATCTACAGAAAAATATTGGGGCTTCAGAAACTATAATATAAATTTTGAATTAATTAAAGTTTGTCTTTTATTCTATTCTATATATTAAATATTTTTTATTCTTTTCAGGTAAGCATCTGACAACAAAACCTATGACTCGATTTAAATTAAAACAATGTAATGTGGTAAGTAGAAATTTTTCTTGTACTCAATAGTTAGGTTAGACAAGATCGGGTGCTGAAAATTGGCAAAGCAATTCACAAAATTATTATCGTTTTCTTGGTAATTCCGCGTCTTCTACCATCAAGGCAATGCAGTAAATATAGCACAAAATTTTATGGGCATCGTCAATAATCTTCGAAAGATTACCAGTACAAAAAAATATATTTATATATGAAACGCGAATCTAGATTTTTGCATATGAAACATAAATCCCTTTTCCTTATTCACCCTCCGTTACATTTTTATATTTACTATACAAAACGAAATTAAATTTGGTAGATATTTCAAAAGGCGGATCTAAATTTCATCCGATATAAACGTCACGTGGATATTTCCATTTATATTTCCTCCACGAAACTTCATAATTACCGTGAGCACTGTACAAAACGTGAAGTGAGGAATGATTATTCAATTGAATGGAATTTATTTAGCTTTACAGCCATTACATACAATACAATACAATGCCAGGATATTTAATGCAATTATTATAATTTAATATCATCGCAATACAGAGAAAGCTAGAAAATATTAGTTGGCAGTTAGTCACAGTTTTTTTACTCTACACTCATAACATTACTAAAATTAGCACGGAATGCCATACGACGAGACTTTTTGACGTTAGAACCTCCATTGTGCTTGAATTCTCCTTCTTATTGATGAGTTAATCCTCTTCTAACTGCAACCTTGCCAACAGATTATTAAGATCACGCCACTTTTGATGCTATACCATATAATTTTTGTTTTTTTCTTCATTTTTTTGTATGTTATTATTATTAGCCGTTACTCGAGTCCGAGTATAAAAATGTTACAGTCGATAAATTGTGTACAATAAAAAACAAGTAAAAGGTGTAGTCTATTGTAATTTCCATTCATCTACGGTGCACACGACTATGGCTATAGAGGCCAATTCGGGAGAGCACATGTCGACCGCAGTCAGGACAAACATAGACCTGGTTAGGTATTGGATTCGGCCTTCTTGCAGCAACATTTCCTTGATAGCTGGCCACAACCCCTCGCCATTCGGTTCTGTCCGCTGCAAGTTGTTCCCATTGCTCGTCTGCAATACCGCAGGATTTTAGATTTTCATGGAAAGCGTCTTTGAATCTCTTTCGTTGACCGCCACGCCTTCTTCTACCGCTTAGCAATTCACCATAAAGTGTACATTTAGGAAGGCGGTTATCATGCATACGATGAACGTGATCTGCCCATCTTAGGCGTGCTCTTGAAATAAGCACCTCAATTGGAAGGCTGTTTGCTCTCGTGAGTACTTCCACGTTTGATATGTGATGGAACCAACGGATTTTCATCATACTTCTGAGGTGTCTTTGCTGAAAACGTTCTAATTCTTTCACATGACGACGGTAAGTGACCCAGCTTTCACATCCATATAGCAGTGTTGGAATGACAACTGCTCTGTAGACAGCCATTTTCGTTGACAAAGCAAGGTCGTGGTTGTCAAATACTCTCTCTCTAAGTCCCCAGAGTGCTCTAGATGCAGCGTTAATTCTATTGCGAATCTCGCTGTCCATGTTTGCTTTGTCATTAACAACGTTGCCTAAGTAATTGAACTGATCCACCACTTCAAGAGAATTTCCGTTAAGTGTAATGTCTATTTGGTTCACTTGATGAGGGGTTGACATAATCTTAGTCTTTCCAATGTTGATTTTAAGTCCTAAGGAATCATAGCTCTGGGCATACACATCTAAAAGTTCTTGAAGCTCTTCCGGCGTAGAGGCTAAAAGTGCACAGTCATCCGCATACTGGAGATCACAAATGAATCGTGTGCGTGTCTTCGTGAAAGCTCTAAAGCGCCCTATGTTAAAGAGACCGCCATCAAAACGGTATCTGAGACCTATTCCTCTGACTGTCAGTTTGTTCCCAACAATAATTGTTAGAGCAGTGGTAAACAAATTAAAGAGTAGGGGTGCCAGGACACATCCCTGCCTAACTCCAGTGAGGGTTTGGAAAGGTTCGGTTGCCTCATTATTATACATAACCTGGGCGTTGTTGTTTGTATGTAGACTGCGACATACTTCCACAAATTTTCTAGGGATACCTAAGCGGAACATAATTTTCCAGAGCACTTCCCTGTCCACCGAGTCAAACGCCTTGGTTAAATCAATGAAGGCCATGTGAATTTCTCCTTGATGTTCGAGTGCTTTTTCTTGAAGCTGTTTAAGTGTGAAGATTAAATCCGATGTGCCTCGGTTTGGTCTAAAGCCACTCTGTGTTTCAGGAAGTAACTTTTTCATAACAGGTGTTAGCCTATTTGCCATCGCTTTAGTGAGTATCTTCCCTCCAACAGCCAGGAGAGCTATACCCCTGTAATTTCCACAGTCCGCAGCGCTCCCTTTGTTTTTGAAGAGGTTGATTAAAAGTGTATCACGAAACTCATGCGGAGCTTGACCACTTTCCCACACAACATCAAACAGTTTTTTGAGGTAGGGTATGAGCTCTGACGACACAGCTTTAAAGATCTTAGCTGGGAGTGAGTCGGCGCCGGGAGATTTGTTATTTTTTAGCTGCCCAATGGCGGTTAAGATCTCTTCCGTTGTTAGTGGTTTATCTAAGTCTTCGAAGGTGTTATATTGAGGGATAAGATTTATAATATCGTGATCGGCTTGACTTTGCTGGTTAAGAATGTTAGAGTAGTGTTCTTTCCATCGGGGAAGACCTTTCCAATAGAAGGTGTAGTACTTTTCTGTGAGAGAGCCTTCCTCCAAAAATCGAGTTTCGCTGAGAGCTGCAACGTCAACATTGAGTCGGTGAAGTTCTCTATCTATTAGAAGAGCAGTTCTTCTTTCAGGCCGATCGGTGCGAGTGCTGTCGTTCAAAGTACGAACATTCCAAGCGCCGTAGATGAAAGAATTAGTTTTGTTGGATTTAACTTGTCGGTGTTTTTTCGACATTCGATGAGGTGTCCCTGTGGGCACCCTCCCCCGGAGATCCGATCGGGAGGGTATTTTTACCTCCGGATGATTTTGTCCCACTTGAACGCTCCATCATTTTTTAAAGTCTTAATCGACTGAAAACGAAGCTGCATTGAAGTTTTAGCTAGAGCAGGTATGCAATTGACCAGCTCGGTTGCGGAAGGCGAGTGGTGTGGTCCCATGGCACAGAAGGAGACTGCGACGATGGGGTAACCAAACGATTCCAAAAGCAACCTTTGTGTGCGGTGGGTTATTTCTACCGCACTCTTCGTGAGAAGGTGGATGTGCTCACGGCAAAAGGTAAGGGTTATTCCGCCCTTACTCGGTCGTTAGAGCCTCGTTAGTGAAAACAGGGTGCACCAAGTTCAAATTGAACTCATCGCGAAGGTGAGGTTAACAATTGAGTAGGAGAGGCTATAACTTGCGCTTCACTACCCCATTACACCCATTACATTTTATATGTACCTGACAAGAAAATACCGAATGAAAGGCTTAGATTTAATACATAGAAGAAACATATTACGGTATTCTCCATATATTTAATTTATTATTCGAATTCGAAAATCTAGTACTTAGCTGGTAATTAACATATGTGCCGCTAACGTTCATCAATAATAGTATTCAATTATCATTTTTGAAATATGTCGTACGGAATAAAAGAAATTTCAATAGAGAGTCCTCATCGTGAAAAATTTTCATAAATCACAGACATTCTCTGTCGTTACATTATTGTTCAATTCATCCTTCATTTAATAGCAATTCCATTTCCATTTGGCAGGCCTTATCTTTAAATTTAGGTCGACAATTCTCAGCAAAATTTGAAACTAGTAGTTTCAATACGTATCAATATTGCGTTTCAGGTAGAAGAATCGAACCAGATAATCTCAGCTGGTAACAATGTGTTGTAAGGGGTGCTTTCACTATTCTATTACAAGGTAGATTGAAAGTCGGGAGGCGGCTGGGGGCCTGGGAGGTGATAGGTGGATTTTGAGGCCATGCAGCGGCGTTGTAATTCTACAAGGGTTAAGTTTGAGCGATGAATTATTACGTTGTGTTGTTATGAGAAAATATTGGTACAGGCTTTGCAAAAATTAACCGTTTTTATGAAACGAAAGAGGAACGTTCTGTAATAAATTACGCCCTGCCTTAATGTAAAAAATATTACCGTTTTAAAACACAAACATATATTTCAGTTGAACTGATGGGGTCCTATAGAATTGAGCGAATTCTTAACTAGATCTATAGTAGTAAATCCAAATCGTTGGAAGTGTATGTAATGGGTTAAGGGAAGGGCATTGTTATAATTGAAATTGTTGTGAGGTACCCTGAAAGATAAACAAATAAGATTGGCCATTTGCGTGATCGTCTAGATTTGTTAGTATAGAACCCAAATTTCGTTATGTGTGTAGTAACCCTTTTTAATTATCCCAGGTCCTTTTATATAAAGTTTAATATTACTTGTTTCTGTCTGATACGATCTACCTTAGAAAATTTAATCAGTCTGTTAATTTGAATACCTGGTAAACTTGAACACACTGTCTATTAATTGAGGGACTAGTTAATTATAGATGTTATTTATGTAGTATTTTATTACTGTACATTTATAGTTGAAGTTTGTTTTCTATTTTGCTTTGAAACAAAACCATTTAGGTATTTAGTTTGTTACTTATATGACGAAAAAGGTAAAGGTGAAAGAATAAGACAATAATTGATGGGAAAAAATAGTAAAAAATTTTATTTTATATAAATTGATGTAGCAAATAGCTATACATGAGATAAAAAATAATCTAAATATTTGAGACAATTGTCTAAATATTATAATAAGAAACTTGTGTCGCTATAGTAATGACCATATTATAGATATGCTGAGTGTTTTGATGCAATAACAAGAACTTTTTTATACAAAAGTATGCTGTGTTATTTTAACAGTAATTAGGGTTGTGTCAATGGCCTGATAATGATAATCTATAATTAGAGCTGTTAGCAATCGCTAGATAATAATAATTTATAATTAAAGTTGTTAGCAATAGCCAAATAATGAATCGAATGCAAAACAGAGGACAAGAATCATGTCATGTTTATACTATACATTATCAAAATTAAGTTGAGAAATGAGCATTAATACTCATGTAAAAGATCATAGAATGTTGAGGAAGAATCCTTTGATTATAATTTTGTATGACTATCCAACAACGTAAAACAAGGTGGGTAGATGTAAATCAAACAGACGAGACGTCCCAGTTCAGTACTCGACGAAAAGTAAACCCTTCTTAATACGAACAAATTTAAGGGCTAATTAACCCAGTGCTGACCGATGGCCTGTACAGTTTGTGAGCGCAAGGTAATTATGTGGATGGATCATTATTAAACAATCATAGAAAACCAAATAGATCGCTGGTGAGAAATCTCAGATAATTATTTGAAAGATAAGCATTACTATGACATTTTACATGTCTAAAATTAGGCACACAGTAGCCTTAATAAGTACATCAAATGAAAAATAATGGAAGTGAAAGTTTCTTGTCGTTGCATAAACGCAGAAAATATATAGTTCTTGAATATAAACTTGTTATTTTGCAAACGCAAATTTCCCTAGTAAAATATTCAGAAAGTGAAATTTTATGAATTAAATTTGTGAATGAAATCATAACTGAATAACTGGTAATATAATATTCTTTATAGTTAAAAATCAAAGCTAGTATTTCATTAAAAAAACTATTATTCTTTTAGTACCACAAATGCGTCATTTAAACCTTTTTTTAAACACCCCGTAACCAGAATGCAATTGCAAATAATAAAGTAGTCTCGAAATAAGAAAGTAAGCACCTTTAGAAATTTATGCCAGCTGAATTTCTGTGCGCTCTGTATAGCGTTATATCGCCCGTCAATGCTGTCCCCAAGGTTCTACATGTTGAACGTCCTCGTCGAGCATGTCGGTGGTTGAGAAGAATTCATTAAAATAAAAGCTCGGCGAAAATATCGCGACGTAGCTTAAAATGTTCTGTCTTCCGATGCCGTCTATCTTCTCTTCTCTAAATACCACGCCGTCTTCCTTTTATATGGTAAAAATGATGTCACCATTACATGAAAGCTTTGGATTTGTGGTCTCACGATTGGAAAATGTTTACATTATACATTTCAATGTCTACATGCGTCGTAGTTTGCAGAGTCCGTCCTTTGCATGACTTAAGATAGACAACGACAGGCGATTTCACCCTGAGAGAAATAACAGAAGTACTTGACGCTTATCGTGTCCATTGTAAACAAATGCTGTGACTAGATTCGATTTTTAATTAATTGTAATTTAAAATGTATTCTGGTAACTTTATTGTGTTCAATATTAAATGACTAAATAAATGAAAAAATGAAATGAATTAACTGCAATAATTACTTGTATTTGCGCTTCATAATATTATAATTTTTTACATCTAGTGGTCAGTTAAAGTAAATTTTCAGTATCTAGGCATTGAAAATGAAGCGTTATCTGATTGCGTCTTTAGGCCAGTCGTCAGGGAGTTGAGAATGCAAAAACCGATTTAAATCGGACAAGAGATTTTACTGTTGAAGCCAGTTCATTATAGACCTCTTTTAGACATACTAATTTTTTCCTTTCGCCCGCTCCCCGGAATAATGGCAGTCCCATTATACGCTTATTTCCACACCACCCAAAGATTTGGTCGTCTGAACTTTCGGGGAAAATAAGGTGTCTGCTACTAACATGCTTGCCGTGCACTTTCTGCTCTACCCTAAGTAATAGCATGTAACGTCCTTAGGAGCTTAGACCCTCTCCTGCAATTAGTGAGAATTCATGAAATGCAGGAGTGGGCGCAGGATTATTCAAGGCAGCAAAGAGAGTCGCAGATGAACTCGGTCTCGTATTCGACATCAGACGAGGAGGCCGGACTGACCCAGTCACTGAGCTTCCGCCAACTCGTCTGAAAGCCCAGATTAAAGCCGTAGAACAGGAAAATCTGTTTGGACTGCACGTCGATAAACCTATGCACGGCGTATTCTATAAGAACAATGAAACTATGGGTTCATCGACCAAGCTGACCTCCGCCTTTTTAAAGTCAGCTGGGCTTAAGTGAGAGACCGAGGGATTAATTGCGGCCTGGCAAGATAGTCTTATCGACAGGTACTCTACCGATGCATCTGATAAAAGCACAAAATCTGCTGAGCGTCAACGACGAGCTCAATGAAATGTTTCCGCAACCAATGTAATAAATGTTTGACGAGTCTATGACAGCAACAATGCAATAGAAGAAGTTTCTATCAAACGATCAAAATAAAAATCGGCTTATCTCGCTTTACGTAAAAAGCTTACCACTGCAGGTTTCGTTGTGGAGCACGCTGCCGAAGATGCTGATTCTCTTATTAACTCAGCGATAGATATATCTCCTCGTTACGATTTTGTCATTACAGTTGGTGAAGACGTTGACTTTTTAATCTTTATGGCAGGATTATCCGCACGTTGTTCAAACATGTATTTTATGAAGCCAAACAAGAAGAAAACGGACGAACGAATTTATTCTTCGAACTCTTTTAAATACTCAAAAGAAGTCCCGGATAAAATATTATTTATCCCCGCATTTAGTAGATGTGACACAACTTCTGTATTTTTTAGGCAAGGCAAAGCAAAATTCATTAAGTTATTACAAAAAGCTGCAGGATTACAAAAATACATGGAATGTTTTAAAGATCCCAATTCTCACCCTGATGTTATAGATACAGCAGGCAGAAAAGTTATATTAGCTCTTTACGGAGCAGAATCCGAAAAGCATTCTTTGAATGAATTACAAATGCTTTATTAAGTTAGTATATGTAACCTTGCATCGTTACCTCCAACTGGGTCTGCTGCACGTCAACACTCTTTTAGAACATACTGTCAATTCATCAGTGGTACGGCAATTCCAAAAGTCCTCAAGATTATGGTTGGATGAAAAAAAATGATCTGTTTCGTATTATTACCAAAAACGAACCTGCTCTACAAGAACTTTTGAAAACAATAAACTGCAAGTGTACAAAAGGCTGCAAAGCGGCATGTACTTGTAGAAAAAGTGGACTAAAATGTTTCGTTATTTGTTCTGGATGTCAAGGACAAACGTGTACAAATGTCGAAACATATGTAACCGACATAGATCAAGGTGAAGAAGCCGAAGATGAGGTATTAGCCTTTTTGGAACAGGATAAATACGAGGAGGCTGAATTTGACAAAGGCGATGCAAACGATAATGAAACCGACACTCGCGGTTTTATTGGAGTAAGGGAACGTTTTGAACCTTCAACTTAAAAAAAACAGATTAATGGCAGTACAGTATAAGAGTTAGAAGTAAGTTAATTAAACAAACACACAATAGATTAGGCCTATTGGGGACATCACTTAAAAAAAACTCGCTAAATGCTCTAACGCATGGTGATGTGGAAATAAGCGTATAATGGTAATAACCACCGATAGTTGAAATCATTTGTAATTTCAAAATTGATAATAATGGTACATTATACAGTAAGGGAGAGAAACGTCTTATTTTTCCTGAGGTGTAATTTGAGGCCCGAGGGCAACAAATACATCGAGGGAAAAATGGCGGTCTCTCACATATACTATTTTTTCCACGATCGGGAGTAGAAACATTTATTTCATAAATAAAGAATTATAATAAATTGGAGCAAAATTACAATATTTAGAAGCCTTTGGGATATTTCCATTCAACGTATCATGGCAACAGATATTTGTTTACAAATACATTTGTCAAGTGCAAAAGTTGAGTTTTGGCATTTTTGGTATGGAAAGCCAAGAAGAACCGCAAGATATCGCTGAAGCTGCCGGTGCAGCAGTTTTAAACTTATTATCCACAAAATCAAGAAATTTGTATGATAAAGCGTACAATCAGTTCAGAGAATGGTGTAAGAAAAAGAAGGTACAAACGTACACGGAAAATGTTATGCTGGCCTATCTTCATGAAAAATCAAATGAATATAAATCTTCCACGGTATGGGCCCAATATTCTATGTTAGAATCGTGTATGATTGTGTACGATAACATAGATATAAGTAAATATGCAAAGCTGATGGCATTTTTGAAAAGAAATTCCGATGGTTATAAAGCAAAAAAATCAAAAATTTTGACAAGGGACCAAATTGGCTCTTTTTTATCGCAAGCAAATGACGATGAATATTTAATGATAAAGGTAAGATTATATTAGTGTTTATTAAGGTATGATTATGCATTAATATTTTGTTACTTTTTTAGATTGCGTTGATCTTCGGAATTGCAGGCGCATGCCGTGGAGACGAATTAACTAACCTAAAAGTTGATGATATTGAAGATGTACTTAGTATCATCTTTAATAATAACAATACCTAATAGCAAAACTAAAATATCCCGAACCTTTGTAGTAACCAGAAATGAAGGAAACATAAATTTACTCGATCTATATCGTAAATATGCCGCATTGCGTCCCTCTCACACCAGTCATAGTCGATTTTTTGTATTTTATAAATCAGGAAAATGTACTACACAGCCAGTAGGCAAAAGCACTTTTGGAAAAATCCCAAGTATAATAGCCATCTACCTAGGATTATCGGATCCAACCTTATATACTGGCCATTGTCTACGTAGATCTTCAGCAACTCTATTAGCGGATGCAGGAGCAGAGATCACGAGTATAAAACGTCACGGAGGTTGGAAGTCGACGACAGTTGCTGAGGGGTACATTGACAATTCGGTGGAAAACAAATATAGCAAATCAAGTACTACAAGCTGCAACTACGGTTCAAAAAACTATAAATCTGAGTAAAGAAAATGTTTCATTTAGTGAAGTTCCTTCGAATATTAATTTCAATAGCAGAATGTAACATTTACTACCAATGTGAATAAATAAGATTCCATTTTATTTAACTATTAACGTATATAATTAAATATGCAATGTCTTATTAATTAATAAATAAGAATTACATTTTGTTTAACTATTGGGCATGAAATGAGAACTCCCGTAGGGAAATTATTGTCTTATTTCGTCCCTAGGGAGTAAATGCTTTACTTCTGTCACAATGTTGATGCCATAGAAATCGATTTCTACTCCCGGTCGTGGAAAAATATATTTAAAAATTATTATGAAAATTAGTATGTCTAAAAGAGGCCTATAATGAACTGGTTCCAATAATAAAATCTCTTGTCCGATCAATCTACCTGAGGACTGGCCTACTTCTCAAAAATAAAGAGATAAGATAAAAATCGTCAGCTACTGGAAGCGGCTGGAACCTCCCCACTCGGTGGATCTTTGAAGCCGAAAAGAGCATTAAATTGTGTGACAAAACGGCACTAAACGTAATCCGATCTCATCCAAAACCTTTTCAGATCTTCTGGGGCACTAAAAAAAACCCTCAACTTAATGAATTTACAATCATCTATGAGAATTATTACCTATATTAACGCTCGTTGAATAATATACTATTAGGATATTAACAACTTTAACATCACTTGAACGACTAAGAAAGTGTAGTTATCCTAAATACTACAGATTTGTAAAGCAACAAACTGGAAATTGGTAAAGTGATAATCTATAATAAATTCATCAACGAAAGTAGAGAAAGCTTATGATATTGATATTGTTACATCTACCTTTAAAGTTTGTGACAATCCACTAAAAGTTACAAATATGCGGAAATCTTATTAACATGACATGACACCAACGTTATCGGATGACAAACGATGACAATAACAATCGTCAAAATTTGCTCATTGCAATCCGATCGCTCGCAGCTGTCTTTGTTAAATGAAACATTAGCATTTCAGTAATTTTACTAGATTTTAGAGGAATATTTGTAGTTTAATTCTTCGATTTGTCTGTATATATATTTAAAAACGGCACTAAACGTAATCCGCTCTACTTCTAGAGCCGTGAAGAAACCCTTACACGTGAATTGACACGTGATGTGACGAGTTTCACGACTTAACGGCTACGCGCATCGACCATGTCATGCGAAATGCGATCTATGCCATATTTGCTTTGTTTTTAATTTTTTTCACGGAAACCAAATCGAAAGGGTGGAAGTGTGATATATCGTTGAAATCAGAATTTTAATTGCTTTTCAATGGTTCCATTGCCAATTTAAAGTAATTATAAAATAAACAACTTGTTGCGTCAAAATGGCACTAAACGTAATCCGATCTCAACCAAAACCTTTTCAGATCTTCTGGGGCACTAAAGAAACGCACACGCAAAGCTTCATTCAAATCCGTTCAGTGGTTTCGGCGCTATCGTGCTAACACACATACACACACACAGACATTTTTCAAAAACCACTTTTTTGGGTTCCTAGGACCTCAAAACATAAATATTTGACGTTATCTCAATTTTCGTTTTTGAACCAATTTTAGTAACCTCTCACAATTTTATTGTGGAGAGGTTAAAATCTGTATTTCTCAAAATACTTTCACTTTTAACATATATCATATCAATTTGTTCGTTTCTCTACTGATTATTTTTCATTGCTGCTTAAAACACAACTTAATGCTCGCACCTTTAACACGTCAAACGAAATTGTAGTTTTTTTTATTGGCGTGACGTTTATATATCTATCTAAATATTAACAACGAAGAAAAGGCGGGTGTACTACGCCTCGAAAATAAATGAATGAACACGTTAATTAAATTGAACGAAGAAATTCATTAATGGAACGAAGGCAATATTGAAAATAAATCACTTGACCTTGGATTCTAAAATACGATAGATTTAACGGTTTGATTTATTGAGTTAAATAATTATATAAGTTTAAATTGGGGGAGCTTCTGGCAATTATTAATCTGAACCTTGAGTTGTTAAGCCGATTTTGCTTGCTCTTCTGCATAATCCCTCAAACAATACAAACAAAAGGGTTTCCGACTAATATTAAAATGCGGATAAAATCCACCTTTAATTAGTTTGGCCCGATTGTACTGATTTAAATTTCGTCGATGGTAATATCCTAACTGTTACGTTCATTATGGGTGACAATATATTTATTTGATACAGCAAGGGAGATTTTAAGCATCATTGAACTGGTCAACCCAGGTACTTTGGGTAGTACAATGTAATGTCTACTGTGAAAATTACTGTAATTCCACCCATCACCTAAGTAGAGTAATCACGACGTTTCTGTAACCCCCACCACCACATTTTTTTTTCTTGGAGGGGTAAATATTCGTGAACCCATAACCAGTTCTCTGGATAAATCATAATTGGGTCTTTGGCCTCGAGGACAACTAATTTTTGTACAATCGATTATTTGAAAACAAATTTCATGAATTTTTTTATAAAACCTTTTACCTATGCGTTCATTGTTCGACTCCCTAAACGTATATGAGTTTAGTCGGAATAAAAGTAATTTTTTTGTACAAAAGTGCAACTTCAAATAATTGAATAATAATACATAGAACAGAAAGAAGTCCGTTAACTATTCACTAGCTTATTAACTATTCACTAGCTTGTCTTAAACCTATACATATAGCAATAACTGTAAAATAATTACCAATCTTTTTGTATTCTAACATAATTTATCGTAAAATCACCTAACTTAATCACAAAATAATCCATATTCTTGTCTAAATAACTAACACATAACTTGATGAAAGTGTTATATTTTCCACAATATTTTATTTAATTTGGTAAGCTGTTGAATAACCATGCTTTATTTTAAATATAAATTGTAGTGATTTTAAAACTATACGTTGTCTAACATTTAAAAAATTTAAAACATTTAACTTTGTTTCTATGGGTGTATATTTGTTACATTTTAATATTATCCTCATAGCTTTGTTTTGCATTTTTTGTAACTTTTGTATATCATTATTATTTAAATATAGCTATAGAGTTACACAAAATTCAAAATGTGATTTATATACTAATATTGATATTGATAAATAATTTGAAATTCTACGTACAAAATAAATCTTCTTTGCAACCTTTTTTATGATATAGTCAATATATATTTCAAGCTCAAGGATTCATCTATTGTAAATTTCCGAGACATTTTCTAAGTTTTTATTATCTATTAATAATATAATACTTTGCCCAACTTGTTGACGATTTAGCATGTTTATTGCCGAGAACCACGTATTTGCATTTATCGGTGTTTACTTTTAAGCTATTATCACACAACCAAACAAATACATCTTTTAAATCTTCATTAATAACATTTACATTTTCTCCATAAATATAAATTAATGTGTCATCTGCGATTAAACGCACCTTACATTTTTTTATTGATTTCACTATGTCATTTATAAACAGCACAAATAATAGAGGTCCTAGCACTGATCCTTGTGGTACTCCGAAGTCATTGTCTTTTACTTTAGATGCACTATTTACATATCTTGCAGTTAGGTAAGATTCAATGCATTTAAGTACAGTACCCCAATCCCTATTTTTTCCAACTTTGATATCAATAATTGCCGATTCACCGTCTCAAATGCACGATTAATGTCTAAGAAAACTACAACTATAACTTGATTTTTACTCACCGTCTTAACCCAATCGGATATAATGAGTTGAAGTGCCATTTCACAAGAATGACTTTCTCTGAATCCAGATTGATTCTCTATTAAAATGTTATTTTCCATACAGTGTGTAGTCAATTATGTATATACCAGCTTAGCTTACAGCTTAGTCTGCATATTTGTGAGGTGGTAAATATGGCAGTAGGTAATACAATATACATTACCTTAATAATTAAATATGTGATAAGGTAAATAAAGGATAATTGAAGGAAATGGGGGAAATTTAGGGTCAAGTGATCTAAAATGAGGGTAATATTCGTAATTTAATCTCATACAATGAAAAGGTAAACTTGTATAGATGAATGTTTTGCTTTCTCGATCTAGTGGTTTAAGCAGACATATCAACATACGTGAGCTAATAATTTATATGACTGATGATGGAGAGGTAAGCGCACTTGCCTCTCACCCAAAAGTTCCGGGTTCGATTCCCGGTCGTGGCAGTGGAAAATACTGTGAGAGGGATTTGTCTACTATACACGGATATTGGATGTGTGTCCCTTGTCTCTAAACGTATAGCCCCCTCCACACAAGGTTCTTCTAGAGCCTTCTAAGGGGGTCGTAATTACCCGTGGTGTTATTTCTTATTATTTAATACAATTTCTTGAATTATAATCCCTAAAAAAATCAAAGTAGGTCTTTATTGCTATAAATAATATATAACATTTTGTCCTAAAGCACGACGGCTTTGGGTGTTTAAAAAAAAATTGGTATAAATCGAACAGTAAATACATTTTTTATCGAGGTGTTCAATGGGCCACACGGTATAGATACAAATTAACGTGTTCTATCTCATTATGAGGAATCAGATATCATTGATGTGGGTTCAAATATAATAAATAAGTAATTCCGTATAGATAAAGATATATATAACACAAAAATCATGACTCTTGTAAATGAGGGACCCTACTCAAAACTAAACAAAGATCCAACAAAATCAATAGAGAGTAAAATTTACAGAACTCTGTTTAAATACAAACATGAATTTAATGATTTTAAACGAAGGAAACTTACACCACATCATAGTAAGCCTCCTCATTTTTATGGCTTACCAAAGACACATAAACAAAATATTCCTTTAAGACCAATTGTTAGTTCTATTAATTCACCATGTCATAATTTGGCAAAATTTTTACTTAAAATTATTGATCCATTATCTGGAAATACCGATTCATATATTAAAAATAGTAAACATTTCATAGAAAAAATTTATGAAAACGATATTCATGAATCACACCTGATGGTTAGTTTTGATGTAGTTAGTCTTTTTACCAATGTTCCGGTAGATGAAACCTTAAAAATAGTTAAAGACAGGTTGCTAAATGATAATAATTTGGAAACTAGAACTAAATTAAGTGTAAATAGCATAATGGAACTCTTAACACTGTGTATAAAAACAACCTATTTTCAATTGGACAATGAGTTCTATCAGCAGGATTTTGGTATAGCTATGGGGTCTGCATTATCACCAATTTTAAGCAACATATTTATGGAGAACTTTGAGAACACACATCTTCAAAATTGTATAAACAAACCGGTTGTCTGGTGGAGATATGTTGACGACATCTTTGCAATTTGGCCTCATGGTGTTGATTTATTAGATAGTTTTTTAGAAAATATAAATAGTAAGGAACCGTCTATTAAATTCACATTAGAAGTAGAAAGTAGGAATGAACTACCGTTTTTAGATGTTTTAATTAGAAGGGTAAATAATACAATTGAAACAAGCGTTTATAGAAAACCAACACATACTAATAGATATCTAAATTTTAACTCCAATCAGTCAATAAATGTTAAAAGAGGTGTTGTAAAATGTTTATACGATAGGGCCAAAATAATTTCATCTAATAATGAAATATTAAATAACGAGAAAAAATTTATCTAGGTTCTAGTACAAAATCAATATCCTGAAGCCTTTGTTGATAGAGTTTTCATAAATGTTGAAAATAGGGACAATCAGGTACGACAAAAACCTGAACGTCATTATACAGCAATAATTCCTTATGTCTACGGACTATCGGAAAAGCTACGCCGTATAGGTGACAAATTTGATGTTAGGACGATATTTCAAACGGGGAACACTTTAAGATCTATTTTAACAAAAACAAAACCGATAAACAGGGAGCAGAATTCAAAAAACTGTATTTACAATATCCCGTGCGAATGTGATAAATGTTATGTGGGTGAGTCATCCAGACCTTTCAGTGTGAGGTTGGATGAGCACAAGAATTACATTAGAAAGAATGAAATTCAGAAATCAAAGATTTGTGAACATGCTTGGGAAAACGGACATAGAATAAACTGGGACTCGGCAAAAATTTTAACAAAAGAAACAGATACGAAAAAAAGAAAAATTAAAGAATCAGCAATAATCTTATTAAATGAAGATAAGTGCGTATCGAATTGTTCTGTAGATATTTGTATAACCTGGCTACCAATGTTAAAAGAAGAACTTAACAAACTTAACATTATCTAAAAGAAAATATCATCAGTTCTATGTTCTGTGTAAGTAGCAAGTATCTATGGAAATAACATAAACAGAATCTTAAAGCTGTGTATTTGACATACACAGCAAAATAAGAGTTCTTCCAAAAAATAGCTTTGAAAACGGAAAGAGATTACCTTCCGAAACGTCAGCAAAATACATTATTTCTGTGTTTATTCCGATTTATATTATTTGCAAAACATAACCTCTGACTTTTCCTTTGGCGTAAACGTCACGGGCGCAGAGGTTTTTTCCAATAATTCTATTATTTTGTAGATTCGGTGATTTGTTTTGAAGAGGATAATAATATATGTGGTAGAAAACCCAAATAATAGGAAAGAATATTCGTAGAATGCCACAAATAACTTTCAGACAACATTCCGTTTTCGTGTGTCACATGGTAGCTGGTGGATTTAACTTATCCTAAAAGTATATATTCTTTCGTTTTCCGCACATCTCGTAAAATTTAATTTAATAGTGCCACATACAGTTTCAACCAACGTAATATTAAGTAGTAAAATGATTGTTATTACAGAGCACTCGCTACGATGCAGCTAATGTTGCCAAAATTTCAACTACTACTAGATGAAATATCACTTTGTTTGTTGTATTTGTCTACATTTCCGGCAATTTGGACGCTGTCCAAAGCAAACAGAGTTCTTAGTAAAATCATCTACTGTTCTTTCGGGCTGATACAGTCGTTATTTGAAAAATAAAAGTAAGGATGTTGAAATGTACTCTGGTTATTGGATGCGATTTTCATTCTAGAACGATTTATTGAACACCACCACAACAGAACTTAGACAACCCCCAATTTCAGAAGCCAGGGGCTTGTGCGGAAGGGGGTTACACATTGAAAAAACGCGGACATACAATCATTTCTTCCGACAGTGCTGGAGCCAGGATTCGAACCCGGTGGTGCGATGCCTGTGTAATTAATCGCGATTGCCACCTCGCGCCTTAACCCACGCGGCTATCGACCAGACATTTCACACATTTCTATTATGCATTATCTATCCATCTCGATACCATTTCATAATAAGGGTGGCATCTCATATTTTATAACAGAAAATTACATTTCAAAGCATAATTTGAGGTGAAGAATACATTTTTAAAAAGAATAGAAGCGAAAGAAAGAATGCGAAGTTTAGGTTATGGCTATTCTTACACTAAACATGCAGTGCGCAGCATAAACAAGAATTATATACATATGTATGTATACGGGGTATACAGGCTGTCCATTTTAACAGGGCCCTCGAGAATATCTCACTTAATATCGGTCGTACAAAAAAAAATATTTTTACAAAAATTGTGCCAATTTATATAACCTACAAAATGGTTTAACATTTGAAATCCATGGCCTACTACTTTAAGAAAATATCGAAAATGCGGAAAACGTCTAGGCCAAATATCTCCGTTATTTGAAGAGATACGAGAAAAATTGTAAGGCGAAAATTTTTTGCAAAACAGAATGTTTCAACGAGGTTTTATCTAATGTTTTTCAAAACCGCTGTATTTTGAGATTTACTCTTCAGACTGTTAAAAAAATTATTTTGAAATGGGCGGAAAACAGCGCCATTAAATAGAGTATTTTCCTTCCTTTTCAACGATATATCACATGCCATATTTATTCATTGGTTCTACGTTAGTAATTATAAAAACATTTTTTTAAACCAATAATTTTTTTTAACAAGTATTATATTTGCCGTGGAGAAGTATGATTAAATAAAACGATAAAAATAATTCAATAAGTTGTTCAAATCTTTGCTATAATAAAACATTAACAATTAAGAAGAATAAAGTAAATTCAGGTAACAAAAACAAATTAATTATAAAAAGAATATAGCACACAGAACATTAATATTTATCTAATCCTCAAAATAATTTTTAAGATATCATATCAAGTGTTCAAAGTGTCCACCGCGATTTCTTATGCACAATCGAGCGCGGCGAGGCACTGCATTTAAAACATTACTCAGCATTTCGGGGGTAACTATAATACATGCCTGTTGAATTCGAGCTTTTAGGTCCTCTACATTTTGCGGTGTCGTGGAAAACACCTTATCTTTAATATATCCCCATAGGAAAAATCCATTGGGGTTATATCTGGAGAACGAAGGGGCCATCGAATAAATCCATTGGTACCTATCCAATGTTGAGACAAAATTTCGTCTAAATAATCTAGGCAAATCTGGGAATTGTGGGGAGGAGCTCCATCTTGTTGAAAATATTGAAAGTTGTGTCGATTCTCTAAAGGTAGATCATCGAAGAATTCATTAAATTCATTTCTCAAAAAGTATAGGTACCTTTGACCACTGAGGTGACCATCATAAAAATAAGGACCTATTAAATTGGTACCTATCCACACATTTATTGAAAAACGG